>OZ024741.1:56716260-56728760 GCA_964016885.1 Eledone cirrhosa
GTGTGTGTGTGTGTGTGTGTATATATATATATATATATATATATATATATATATATATATATATATATATATATATATATATATATATATGATCAAAGGCATAAATCTAAAAACGATTGCGACTACATTCCCACTACAAATACAAAAATCGATGTTGTTTTGTGTTATTTTCTTTCCAGATTATTCTCTCACTCGACCATATAGGTTGTTGCTGTGTCTTGAGAATTTGATTAGTTAAACAAATGCTTGCTTTTCCTTCTTCCTCTATGAATGACATCTCTTGCCGCTGTTAAAGTTAACAGTTTACCGCAGTTATCAAAGCTTAAGTATTAATACAAATGCAACGTAACACAATGACAGCAAGCAGAGAAAAATTGAGAAAGCACAAACAACAAAAACGCAACAGCAACAACAATAGCAATAATAATAACAACAACAATAACAATAACAATATTAATAACAAAGCAAAGTAAAACCATAGAATACGAAGTAGAAATAACTAAATAATAGGAACCGAATGGTTGTATTAGATCATCCGCCGACTTCGTAATAAGAAGTTCCCCGCCACGCTTGCTATCAGGAACTCGTCTGGGGTTCTTCTCTCTGAAGAGGTATGTATCCTCACGAGGCGGAGAGAATACTTTGATGTTCTTCTAAATCCGATTACCACATCTTCTGATGTACATGAGGTGCATTTAGAAGCAAATATTAACTTTGCGGAGGCTGACGTCACCTGATCCATTAAAGAGCTCAAATGTGGTAAGGCCTCTGAGAAGGATGAAATACAGCTGGAGATGTTAAAAGCCTTAAATAGAAAATAGATATTCTCTGGCTGACTCGTGTATGCCGGGTAGCCTAGATCTCTGGAAAAGCAGCCCATCAATTGTAATCGGGAGTGATAATAAAGAAGACGAGAGAGAGGTTGCTCCATTTATAGGGGAATCTACTTGATAAGCCTTCCCAGTAAAGTCTATACTAAGTGCTTGGCAAAGAGATGTCCAATCTAACTGACGAAGTGTGGTTTTCGCCCTAGACTTAGCACAGCTGAACAAATATTTACACTGTAGCAGGTTTCAAGAAATCGTGGGAGAATTGCCAAGAGGTATATGCTAGTTTCGTAGACCTTGCAAAGGCATATGGCGGCATTCGATGGGACCTGTTGTAGAAAGTTCTGCAAGAGTATCGGATTGACGGTCAGTTTCTTGCTGCTCTGATGTCTCTATACGAATGCTCTAGTATTTGTCTTCGGATAAATGGTGCTAAGTCGAAACTATTCAATATGGGAATCGGACTCCTCTAAGAGTGCATACTGTCAACTCTCCTCTTCATAAGGTTCATGAACAGGATTGACTTGCGCAGCCGCCGGGTTGGAAGTTGTATCAAGACTGGCAAGTGTAGTCGACTGGAACTTACAAGCGACATGGTACCATTTAACTCGTCGGAAAGTGATCTCCGACATTCACTGGACAGGTCTGCTACCGAGTGCTGCATGGTATGAATGAAAATCAGTGCTGCGAAAAATGAAACACTCGATCTCTCAAGGAAGCTGGCGCAGTTCCCTCTGCATATGGGTGGAGTTGTTCCACCAAAATTAGTGGAGAGGTTCAAGTATCTCAGGGGTGTTTTCACGAGTGGTGGAAGACAGGAATCTGATTAATTGCAAAAAGTGCATGGGCTGGTGTAATAATTGTTTCTACTTTTGGCACAAGGCTATCAATTACCCCAGTGCATTACTGGTGCTTTATTTTTTCGATCCCGTAAGGATGAAAGGCAAAGTTGCACCTCGGCAGGATTTGAACTCAGACCGTAAAAGACCGGAATTTTATCCAACAAATCATGGTGTCCGAAGCTCTACCGATACTGCCAATCCACCACCCTACGGTGAGCTGTTGTAATAATGTGCCATCTTCAGCACTCGGTTATCAGAAGAAGGGAGTTAGGTATAAAAATCAAACTAGTTATTTTCAATTCAGTATTCATGCGACCTCTTACCTATGGTCACAAATATTGGGCAATGGACGAAAGAATACGATCCCGTAACACAAGCGGCCAAAAGGGTCTTTGGAATAATGTTAATCAATAGGCAGTCGCTCCATCTACAGCCACTTCTTTTCCAAATTGAGAGATCACATCTCCAGCACTATGGACATGTGGTTAGAATGTCTAACGAAAGAACGGCTGGACGGATTTTACGGGCAAAACTAACTGGCAGGAGATACAGGGGTAGATCACGAGCAAAATAGTTGAATAACATCCTTAAGCTCGATTAATCTCGTTTGGGGATCCATCCGAATCATTTGTAGAGGGTTGCTTCTGATAGAACCTTCTGGAAAAGTATTTGAGGACTCTGCCTCCACGACCGTCTCAGGAATATGTGGGTGAAGAAGAAGAGTAAAAGAAATATATTTCTTAAGCCGGTCACAATGTCTAAGTAAAGAATCGTTGGACAAATTTTTCGGACAAAGTCAAGCGGTAGGTCATTTACCATAGCCTCAGATCGACCCATGGAAGCCCGTTAGATAGAATGTACTTGTAATTCAAAGGTCCAGCCTTGTCACACACTGAATCTCCCTGAGAATTACGTTATGGATAGACGGGTCTGTAGAATGATCAACTACTTTCACATTAATTCCATGAACAACTGGACCACTGATCAGAAATCCATTCCAGATGTGCGTGTTCGCGTCTGTTTATGTTTATATCTGTGATCATGTCCCGTGACCTAGCCGTTCGACACGAAAGAGATCAATAAAATGAATGTTTATCTTGAAAGAAAAAAAAAGTATTTGGGTTTATATGATTGACAAAAATCGCATCAATTCAAGGCGGTGCACCATCATGACCACAGTGAAATGACTGAAAATAGTAAAAATCTAAAAGAATAGAACTAAAAATTAAAATAATAATATAATTTCTAGATTATTCCGAAGTGTGATTAGAAGAGCAAAGAAAATGCTGTGTGAATTTAAAAATATAGGAAGGAATACCATTACAACTAAACGGTTCATTGTGGGTTTATTATTTTTATTACATTTAAACTATTCAGAAACACATCTCGAGTCCAGAATTTTATAATTTGCATAAATTGACAAAAATGCATTAACTTTGTATTTATATGTGTGTGTGTATGTGTATGTGTGTTCCTTTATGTGCGTGTGTACGTGTGTGTGTATACGTGTATGTGTGTACTTGTGTGTAAGTGTGTATGTGTGTGTATACGCGTGTGTGTGTACGTGTGTGTGTGTGTACGTGTGTGTATACGTGTATGTGTGTATGTGTGTGTGTGAACGTGTATAAGTGTGTATGTATGAGTGTGTGTATGTGCGCGTGTGTGCGTGTGTATGAGTGTATGTGTGTGTGTGTACATGCGCGTGTGTACGTGTGTGTGTATGTGTGTCTGTACGTGTGTGTGTATATGTGTGTGTACGTGTGTGAGTGTACTTGTATTTTTGTACGTGTACATTAGTGTGTGTGTGTGTGTGTGTATGAAGGTGTATGAGTGTGTGTGCGTGTGTGTGTATGTGTACCTGTGTGTGTGTACGTGTGCGTATATATGTGTGTGTGTACGTGTGTGGCGTGTGTTTGGTTATTTTTGTTCGTTTTGTTTTACTATTAGTATTCTCTGTTTTGTTTAGTCTGTATGTTGAGTTGTCCTGTCAGATGTGTCTTTTTATATTAAATATAATTACCATATTGTTTTTTTACTTCTATTTATTTTTCTTCGGCAATGTTTGTAGATTCTTTGTCCATTTGTCCCCAGAACATTCTTAGCTTTCAGCTATAGACATGTCTATGATGAGTGCGTCTGTTCGTATACAAGGATATATGGGTATGTTTGTGTATTTGTGTGCGTGTATGTCTGTGTGTAACCGTATATGTGTGTGTATGTTTATATATATAGATAGATTATATCTATATATATATCTATATATATATGTGTGTGTGTGTGTGTGTGTGTGTGTGTGTGTTTGTATCTATATATGAATATATGTCTTCTTTAATTTATCATTCTATATTCTGATGAAGGATTAGCGGTCCGAAACGTTAAGACTATTATTACTATATTAAGTGACTGTATTAAGCATGAAACTAATATATATCTTCATTGAACCTCGCCATCTATTCTTTTTTGTATACTTTGTATACTTTTCACATACATATACATAATATATATATATATATATATATATATATATATATATATATATATATATATATATATATATTCATTATGTATATGTATGTGAAAAGTATATATATATATATATATATATAAAATAAGAGTAGTTAAGGCGGGATTTATTCCTCATAATTGTTTATTGCATGATATATATTTCTGTTATATGTGACTTCATCAGATGCTTTCGCAATCATATGTGTAGTTATGCAATCATTGGGATATAAGTAACATTCTTCTACAACTATATATATATATAACAAACCATCGGGGTCCTGAATCTTTTCATATATATATATATATATATATATATATATATATATACTTTCCCACGTATATATATATATATATATATATATATATATATATATATATATATACATACATATATTTATTTATTTATTTATTTATTTATATGTATATATAACTATATATACATAACTTAGAAGCGAACCTCTTAACCATTCGACTATACTATGTCCTTTTGTGCCATATGAACACCAGAGAAGTTGTAGAAACAGCAGAATTTCCAACAACTCCGCCACAATGTTAATGAATTGGGAGGTGGTACAGAGGCCAAGAACGTCAGAAGTCTCCATCATTACAGGTTCAACGATAATTATTATTATTTTTTGCCATATTCAATGTTTTCCGACCAATTCTTAATTTAATCCAAATTACTGATCATATTATATGTTATCTATTTATTGATATGCTTGAAGGTGAGTGGCTTAGTGGTTAGGGTGTTCAGCTCACAATCATAAAGTCGTTAGTTCGATTTCCGCTGAAGCGGCGTGTCTCTGAGAAAGACACTTTATTTCACGTTGCTTCAGTCCACTCATTTGGAAAAATGAGTTCTACTTGTAATTCAAAATGCCATATTTGCTACACACAGTACCACACTGAATGTCCCTGAGAAATACATGTTTGTGGAATGTTCAGCCACTTATACCTTAATTTCATGCGCAGGATATTCCGTTGTTCGAACAACTGGAATACTCATCATTATAATTGACGGAAGTCCAAGACATTGTTATAGCTAAAGAATAAATCAACAAAAATACATGTTATTGTTGGAAGTGATATTTTCATTGATCATGAGACTGCGACTATGTTGGGACATCGCCTTGATGGGATAAATTAAATACCAGATTTGTGATATTGTTGCATTGTAGAAATCATAATATTTTTTGTTTGTGTTTTCATCGCTTTGTTAATTCCTTTCGCCAGATTCCTCGCTAAAAGCTGGCCATAAGCAATAATATAAGTATGAAGGTCAACATTAAAATGTTTATCTCACTATTTTAGTTGTTCCAACCAAAGCAACCATTTGGAATTAATCCAAATTCATTTTCAGTTTTAAATATATTCTAAGGTTTCTTTGAAATGTTTGCTAAACACTCTTAGTAATCTAATTATCCCTAAATAGTTTCTAATATTGCTTGACATCCTCTCTGTGGTTGATAAAAGAACAATAAGAATTGTCATTATTCTTGTTTAACTCAATGCCAACTAGCCAGCCAGTTCTATCAAGTTTATTTATATTCAAAAGCATTTCAGAGTAAACATCTCGTCTTTTTTTTATATTTTGGACTAAATTGGTCAAGATGCATTTTCCTTTTTTAAAAGGGTGTTATTTAAGGGATATTTGGTTGCTATTTTAACAGGACGATTGGCAGTATTAGTGTACTCGGCTCTTGCTATTCTGAGTTCAAATCCCACCGAGGTTAACTTTGCTTTTCATCCTTACGGGGTCGATAAAATAAAGTACCAGTAATACACTGGGATAATTGCTGGCCTTGTGCCAAAAGTAGAAACAATTATATTATTGATATCATTCATTAATTAGAAATAGGAAATTATGATTCTGCAAAAAAAGAAAGTGTTTAGGGTTTGAAGTTAGGGTTAGGGTTAGGGTTAGGGTTCGGGTTAGGGTTTGAAGTTAGAGTTTTACTGTTATGAGTTAGTTTTATGGTTAGAGGTTCGGATTTAAAGTTTAGGGTCTTGGTTAGTGGTTATGTTTAACGGTTGTGGTTACCAAACATAAAAAGAGTAAACATGAATCGAAACATGGACACATACATACACACACATAAACATACATACATAGATACATACATTACATGCGTGCACACATGTACGAGAGAGAGCACGCCCATACGCAGGAACACACACACGTACACACACACACACACAGACGCGCACACACGCACACACACACAAACACACACACACAAACACACACACACACACACACATATATATATATATATATATATATATATAGAGAGAGAGAGAGAGAGAGAGAGAGAGAGAGATAAATATACACGGGTGTGTATGATTGTGTATAGAAGATTATATTAATAAAAGGAATTCCAACTTTGTCTGATTTACTCGTTTTATTTACAATCCTTTAAAATTTATAATGGTATTATAATGAAATAGTATGATAGAATATTAAATGTTAAGTGTTAATTGAACAAGTACTTTCATGCTTTCGCAATCTTCAGGTTCATAATGTGTGGTGACAGTCAAGTTTGCAATTTTCAACTGTGAAATTCAGTTGAAAATTGCAAACTTGACTGTCACCACACATTATGAACCTGAAGATTGCGAAAGCATGAAAGTACTTGTTCAATTAACACTTAACATTTAATATTCTATCATACTATTTCATTATAATACCATTATAAATTTTAAAGGATTGTAAATAAAACGAGTAAATCAGACAAAGTTGGAATTCCTTTTATTAATATATATATATATATGTATGTGTCTGATGGTAGTTAAGATGCTTCCATAGGCGGTATACCGGTTGAGCACTCTATGCTCTTACAGAGCAGAGTATGATAGAATAGAAAACGAAAAATCAGTGATGCATCTGACCTCAATTTATTGTGTGTTACAATTGTTTCGCCGGCGGACAGCTCGAGACGCGATCATTGTGTGGATCTGTTTGATTCTGGACCCTCAGGTTCGACGGACGCGTCTAATGATTTCGGAGCATATTCTCTCCCCCATGCTCTGAAATTATTAGACGTGTCCATCGAACCTGCGGGTCCAGAATCAAACAGATCCACACAATGATCGCGTCTCGAGCTGTCCGCCGGCGAAACAATTGTAACACACAATAAATTGAGGTCAGATGCATCACTGATTTTTCGTTTTCTATTCTACATATATATATGTATATTTATATATATATATATATTATATATATATTATATATATTATATATTCTGGTACATATGCTTTGGTTATGTGTATACTGGAGTTTTGCGTCTGTGTGTGTATGCGGGTTCGTACGTATGTAGGGTGTGTGTATATGTGTACTTTGTGTTTTGGTTGACGTACGTCTCCGAACATATGTGTATTTACATGTAGGTATGTGTGTGCGCTTGTTATATACGTATTTATTTAATTATATACGTTTATTTAATTATATGTATACACGCACACGCACACACACACACATATATATATATATATATATATTTATATATATTTTTATGTGTATTTGGTGTATACATTTGTATGCGTGCAGGTACAGGCGTTGCGTGGGTTCTGTAAGTGCGTGCGGGTTTTTTTTTTGGGGGGGGGGGGTACGTGCGTGTATGTGTATACCTATGGCGAGTGTTTTCGCGTATGCTTGTGTATGTACGCATATGGATGCGTGTATGTATTTATTTAATTTCAATTACCTCTGTATTATATTTACTTTATTCTTAACTCTGAAGCCGAGAATCATTCGGTTTCCTAGTTAGAATTTTAGTCTACGACTTCAGTTATACCATTTACGTGGTTTTGTCTTTGTGTGCAATTGTTCTCTACGCTCCACATATGACGTATTATCTTGGTTTTTTTCCGTTCATTGCCAGATAACGTCTCTATGAACCAAAGTATCGTCTTCCTGTCTTCCCCCGGTTGCAACGTTTTTTGAAATATTCACTTCTGCGTTCACAGATTGACTTTGTTAGTTTCAGAAGATCCCGTTAAGGGTGAAAGCAGCGATTCTTTGCTTAAACTTTTATCTGTTATTTTAATAAATATATATATACTAGCAGAGGTACCCGGCGTTGCTCGGATATTAAATAGCAATTGTGTATACCATTTATGTCAATATTTCAGTGCTGCTTCGAAAACTATACTTTTACAAAATCATCGGCTTTTTCCAAAAGGGGGTTCCTGTCCCCAGAGGTCCCCTACCCAATATGTGCCAATTCTGAGAGTTCACATTCATCTGTAGGACAAACGTAGCCCATGTGTCAAGTTTTGTGAAAATCGGTTGCGAACTCCAGAAGTTATGACGTTTTGTTGCATTGCACTGCAGTGCTTCAGTCGACTCCAAGGAAGTGGTTAAAGTGGTTAAAGGGGTTATCTGCCGGGGGGGGGGGGCTATAATCAATATCTGGAACAATGACAGTGCCCATGACCATCTTAAGTTTGGTGAAAATACTGTAGAAATGCATAAGGTTTATACATACGCACATGCGTTCGTGTGTGTGCGTGTGTGTGCGTGTGGGGGGGGGGTATGTATTTGTGTGTGCGTATGTATGTGTATGTCTGTCGGGGCATACGTATGTACTGGCCTAAATCTTCACTATTTACTTTTACTATTTTAATAACCGCTGTCATTTTCGTTTTCAATTTTATTTACATCATTCTTAAACTCCGGGGCTGGAAATCATTCTGTTATTTTAAATAGAATATTAATCTAACGACTCCATTTATACCATAAACTTGGTCTTGTCTTTGCATGAAATTGTTCTTCACGCTCCACATAACGACGTATTATCCTCGCTTTTTCCCCGTTCATTGCCAGGGAATGTCTTCACGAACCAGAATATCATCTTCCTGTTTTCGTTCGGTTGCAACGTTTCTCGAAATAATTACTTCTGCGTTCACAGATTACTCTCAGTTCAATTTGAATGGGAAATTCCTGTTTCATCGATTTTCTCCGTAACCATGGAAGATTGTAGCTTGAAAGTCGACCCAACGCCTCGTCAGGTCATTCTGCATAACTGTAAATTTTCGCTGCATTCCACCAAGCCGTTTCGACGTTTATCCGACTACACCTACATATACAACGTCCGACCACTTCCAATTTATATAGTAGATTTGTTTATATATGAATGACAAAAAGAAAAGTATAAAACTATACATGAACTGTTTCTACTAAACCTTCAATTTAAGACACAACCTACATATTTGATAGGACTCCAGCTCACTTCTTCTTCTTCTTCTTCTTCTTCTTCTTCTTCTTCTTCTTCTTTTGCTCCCCCCCTGGAACATTGGGCTGTGAGCCACCCCCACACAACGCCATGTTCTGAGTCTGCTTTTCAACTCCACCGTGATGCACGGTGCGTCATGGTGTATCTAACCATTTTTTTAGGTCTTACTACGGCTGATTTCTTCCAGAGAGGAGATGGAAAAATGCAGAGAAGATTCATCCCCGTAGGAATAATAAAAAATGTTTACACTGCACATTTCATTTTTTCAAACCTAAAGCTGCCGATCCAAAATCAGTAATTCAACTCCCTGAAAACTTTCAAATATACGCTGTTCTAGCATGAATATTATGCTAAGGATAAGCTGTCCACAAAGTAAGATTTACTTGCATATCCCCGCTCATATAAACACATAAATACATGCACACATACATTACAGTTGATTTTTTTTTTTATTATTAAAGCGTTTACATATTATATATATATATATATATATATATATATAGTGACGAAACATAAGTCAATTGCATGAACTCATAATCCTTTATTTACTGCTTTATTTGTATGAAATAAAGTAACCTCGTGCCGCGTCCTAGTCAGCAGGGTTCTTCAAAACACAACAGAACCCTCTGTGTTCAGAGAACGTGAGGCCGCCTGTGAGACGTGGGACCGGCTGGGACTTAGCCCAGTAGACGTCCCTCCTCCTTCTTCCCCTGTTGACGTCAAGTCCCCCCAACGCACTTGGGAGGCCATCCAGTGCAGCCTGGCCTAAGACAGGCTCATGCGCCAGCTCGACCAGCACCGCCTTGCTTGTTTTCGTGCGGCCTCCAAACCCCACAGTGGTGCCTGGCTCCATGCCCTGTCCTCCTTCTCCACTGGCATGCAGCTAGACAACCATAGCCTGCGAATCGGCGTTTCCCTGAGGCTCGGCTTCCAGATCTGCCAGCCACACTGGTTTCACCGTGGACTCTTTCGGCCTCCACCCGCTTTCCTGTCGCCACAATGCCGGCCGCATTCCACGCCATACTGCCCTCAACGAGGTCATTAGGCATGGCTTGGACGCTGCGACTGACCCAGGTTCTGCTGCACGTCGGGCTGAGGGGGCCAAACTCCTCAAATACCGGTCGTTCTCCGACAGGTTTGCGGTCGTTCCCCTGGCAGTGGAAACTTCTGGTATCCTCGGCCCCAGGGCTACCTCCTTACTCACCACCATAGGCGCTGAGCTGGCCAGCCACAGGTACGAGCCCTGCGAGTTGGAGTGGCTTTTCCAGCATGTCTCCCTTGCCGTCCTCCGGGGAAACGTCTTCTCCATTCTGTCCGCCGGGGCTGTGGGTGGGCCCCATCACGTACCAATACATTAGTTAAATATCATTCTTTCATCGATGTTCAATGGTATAACTGAAGTCGATTTCACAAATATATATTAGATATATATATTATTTTTATCTCAATTTCCTGCTGGCAAAATTTATTGCACACTATCTAATTAGCGTTGCTTCTCGTTTTCTCTTTGATGTACTCTGAGTTGTACGTACACATTTCACCATATTAGGTACTCTTGTCTAATGTGCACAGGAGAGAGCTATACTGTGCTTAATTTAGCGAAATCGTGACAATCTCTATCTTTCAGTTGAAGAAAAAAGGATGTATCCGTGTCTTTCCACTGTCTGTCCCTGTCACAAGTGTCCAGATTTTAAATTAATATATATATAGCCTCACAACCATGGTGCAAACCAGTCGGCGAAACTGCAGTCGGGACTTTGGAGAAAAAGTAGGTATATTTTGTCTGATCTTTCCCTACATTTATAATTTTAGAGATAGCTCTGAATAAATGATTATTTTTAATTCTTTCAGTCATCGAGTAAAACTGGTCAAGGCAGGACACCACACACACACATATATATTTATAATTATGTGTCTGTGTATCTTATTAATATTTTGTCCCAACTACCTTATGATCGAGTAAAATAGGCAGGTGCTAGCTGCTTTTTCTAGCAAATGTGTTACTTGTGTTACTCCATGTATGTATAGTATATTTAGTAATATACCGTATGTTTAATTAAAAATATTTTGAAGACCAAACGCTATCGGTTTCAAAGCAGTGAAAGGTAAACAGAAATAACAACACAATCGGTACAGTATATGGAAGGGATATATCAGGTTAACGCTTGATATAGCAGGAAGAGGGTCTTAACGTTTCGGACACTAGTCCTTCATCAGAAGAAAAAGTAAGAAATAAGATAGATTGAGGGGATGGGCGGGTTGGAATTGGAAAAAATGACTTTAGATAAAAATAACAGGTCCATTCATGTTGACATCTCTTTGAAAACATATATATATAGTTTCCTTCTATCAAATGTTCACTCACCAGGCATGAGTCAGCATGAGGCTATTGTAAAAGAAACTAGCTCAATGTCCCATGTCGTGGGATTGAACTAGAATCCACGGGGTTAGTAAAGCGAATTCCTTAGCCACGCAACCATGCCTATTTACATCCAAGAAGCAGATGATAAACTTTGTCTCTCTCTTTCTTCCTTAAATAACTTATACAACAAATCTGATGCCACTTTCATTCCTCCTCACTTTCTTCTTAAATTATTCTTTCTTCTTGCTATCCATTTGGTTTCTGTCTTTTAAGGATGGAATCAAAGATTTCACGAAATCGTTAAAAGTTACAGCTTGTGATCTAAAACCTTTCACCCATGTAGTGTTTTTACCATCTTCATCTAAAGCCTATTACTCTAGCAGTGTCGGCGTCGTCGTCGTCCTCCTTATTATCATCATCATCATCACCAACACTGTCATCATACATACATACATACATACATACATACATACATACATACATACATACATACATACATACATACATACATACATATTAATACATACGTACATACATTGATATTTATATATTCCCTCAGTTTTATATAACTTTGTTTTGTCCATCCCTATACATGTTATGACTCCAATGCTGTAGAAATGCACAAACGCGTGTAGTTTCGCTAAAGTTGCCTCCAGCATTGAAACTGTTTATGAGTAAAATCCAAAACAACTGTGCCAAAATTATGTTTAAAAGTAATCTTTCTTCTTGC
>OZ024741.1:56733760-56743760 GCA_964016885.1 Eledone cirrhosa
AAAGGTTGTGCATTCTAATAAATATTGCCTGAGTGCATACATTTTTAGGGGACACTCTGTATATTAAGTTTGTAGTTAGAATCCGAAGTATATGATAAAATTATATCTGTATATATACAGAATAGGTACACCTTCATACAATGTGTATTATATCATTGACGGACGTGATCGTGTTTCTAGTAGAATAAAAAAGAGAAAAAAACAATCCAACATGAAACCAATATCAGACAAAACGAGAGGCGTTTTGAATAGAATAAAGCTTCTCAAAAGATGTAAACACAGCAGGTGTAGAAGCGGTAGTTCTCACAGTAGAAAAAAAACCGTACACCGTGTTAGCTCTGAAAGATAGTGACACGCAGTGCACCCATTTATTTAGATCTGTGTTTACTCACCTTTACACAACCAAAGACCCCTTTTATTTGAATGAATTTTCCCACATACACCCTGCTCCAGATTGTTGTTATATGTTGAGAATAAGAATCGAAAGAGAGAAATGTTTATACTTATAGAAGATAGCCAATAGTTTTTTGAATACGTTTTAACCTTTCTGATTCTAAACCGCCCGATACCACCCTGGGTTTTATGGTATAAAACTGCTCGATTTACTGTGTTTCATCATAAATTTACGTCAAAAGCTTTGTTATGTTTCAAAGATCAGCTTAATAATGGTTTCTTATATAGGCACAAGGCCAACAATTTGGGGGAAGGGGAAAGTCGATTAAATCGACTCCAGTGCGTGACTGGTACTTTATTTTATCGACCCCGAAAGGATGAAAGGCAAAGTTTATCTCGGCGGGATTTGAACTCAAAAGATCAGCTTAATAATGATTTCTGATTTAGGCACAAGGCCAATAATGTTTGGGGAAGGGGAAGTCGATTAAATCGACCCAGTGCATTACTTGTACGTTATTTTATCGACCCCGCAAGGGTGAAAGGCAAAGCTAACCTTGGTGTGATTTGAACTTAGAATGTAAAGAGACGTAACTCTGTCATTAATCATATTGTTCGACGCTCTACCGATACTACCAATCCACAACCCTAGAGATCTGCTTAATAATGATTTCTAGTATAGGCACAAGGCCAGTAATTTGAGGGGAGGGGAAGTCAATTAAATCGACCCAGTGCGTTACTGGTGCTTTATTTTATCGACCCCGTAAGGATGAAAGGCAAAGTTAACCTTGGAGGGATTTGAACTCAGACCGTAAAGAACCGTAACTCTATGCCATAAATCCTATTGTCCGATTCTCTACTGATACTGCCAATCCACCGCTCTTGGATCTGCTTAATAATGAGAAAGAGAATTCCTCCATTTTTTTAATTATTATTTTCAAAATTAGTTGAAAGACAGGAGCTATGTGTCTCGTGGGTTTGAATTCAGCTTAAGAACACCCAAAACTACATTTGTGAACCTTAAGTCGGGAAAGTTGAATTACAGAAATAAGCGTGATATAAATTAAAGGCTAAGATTATAAATTAAATATTACAATACATTATAAGTACTGAATTGTGACAGACAGAAAGAATTGTGTGTAAATAACATGTTAAACAGTGACATGATATAACTGGGGTCCTTGCCAGTAAAATACTCAATTGACGTCCTATGAGATTTAACCTCATGGGAGGTCGACTAAACCTACGCAGAAATGAGGTGTAACAACAAAAGGTGCTGAGCTGGCCAACCGCAGGTGTGGGCCTCGCGAGATGGAAAACCTCTTCCAGCGTATCTCTCTTACCATCCTCCGGGGAAACGCCTTGTCCATTCTTCTGTCCGCCGGGGCTGTGTGTGTGGGGGGGGGGGGGCAGCACGTGGGCCCCATTTGCTCACCATACAGAGAGATGGGGAGGGCGAGAGAGATGGAGGCGATGACAGTGGGAGTTCGGCTCTTCCACATTCGGACCATATCTTTGTGGCTGTGTTTATTATCTATATAGAAAATTATTTATTTCCCAAGACAGATAAACTTTTTGAACTTATATATAAACAACAAAAGGTATAGTTTTTTTTAAATTTAGACGCAAGACCAGTAATTTGAGAGAAGGAGAAAGTCGATTAAATCGACTCAGTATTCGGCTCTGCCAACGCGACTTCCTCACAATCCTCCGAGGATACGCTTTCTCTATTGTGTCCGTCGATGAGATGAGGAGAGCGACGGAGGCAGTGACAGAGGTTCTTTGAGTTCGGACCTGGTGTATATGTATATGTTTCAAAGACACACACTCACCCTGGGGCAATTTAATTTGATAATTTGACTGGGACTTCATTTTATCGATCCCGGAGGGGATGAAAGGTAAAACTGTCTTTGGTAGAATTTAAAATAAGAAAATATAAATAGAGTAAAACATTCTGTCCGAGGCTCTGACGATTCTGCCAATTCCCCACTCTAACAACAACAACAACAGCAACAACAGCAACAGCAACAGCAACAGCAACAACAACAGCAACAGCAACAACAACAACAGCAACAGCAACAACAACAACAACAACAAGAAGTAGAAGAATAACAGCGGTATTGATGTTATTGGAAACTATTGCCTTTGGCAACATTGAGTTCTTTAGTTATTGGTTCGATAATTGATAATTTGGTTTCTAAAATATAAATTAAAACAATATACATTACACTATTTAGAAATAACTGTTTCTAATTATCTTTGAGATTAATTGCCGATCAATATATTTAATTTTGCTCTTTATCTTTCTTCGGTTGATTATTTCCTCAAAACATATTTTGAATGTTCTTCAAGCGTTCATTCTTTTGTACATGTAATAGTTTATGTATGTATGTATGTATGTATGTATGTATGTATGTATGTATGTATGTATGTATGTATGTATGTGTGTGTGTGTGTGTGTATGTATATATGTATGTATGTATGTATGTATGCATGTATGTATGTATATGTGTCTGTGTGTGTGTATGAATGTATGTATGTATGTGTATGAATGTGTATGTATGTATGTGTATGTGTGTGTATGTATGTGTATGTATGTATGTATGTATGTATATGTGTGTGTGTATGTATGCATGACTGTATGAATGTATGTATGTATGTGTGCATGTATGTGTATGTATGTGTATGCATATGTATGTATGTGTATGTGTGTGTATGTATGCGTGTATGTATATGGGTATGTATTTGTATGTATGTATGTATGTATGTATGCATGTATGTATGTGTGTATGTATGCATGTATGCATGTGTGCATGTATGCATGTATGCATGTGTGCATGTATGTATGCATACATGTATGTATGTGTGCATGTATGTATACATGTATGCATGCATTCATGTATGTGTGTATGTATGTGTGCATGTATGCATGTCTGAATGTATGAATATTCTTCTGGTTTTACATTATTAATTTCTCACCAATAGAGGGGCGGGAGAGAGAGGGGGGTGAGAGAGAGAGAAAGAGAAAGAAAAAGAGAGACGGTTTGTAACACAGAAACAAGTCTCCTTTACAGGAAGTCAGACATCAACTGGGCAATTATGTATGTATATATGTATGCGTACAGGTATACATGTTACTGAATGTGTGGATCTGTATGTATTTAGTTATGTGTCCACATATACACATGGTTCTATATGCATACGTGTGTATATGCAGTTATTTCGAAGTTCTAGAATGTTCCATATATTTTCACATATGTATGTATGCATGTATGTATGTATGTATGTATGTATGTATGTATGTATGTATGTATGTATGTATGTATGTATGTATGTATGTATGTGTGTGTGTGTGTGTGTGTGTGTGTGTGTGTGTGTGTGTGTGTGTGTGTGTGTGTGTGTGTGTGTGTGTGTGCGTGTATGTACGTAAGGCGATTGATTTGGTAGAATGTATATATGTATCTATGTATGCATGCATGTATGTCTATGTATGTATGTATGTATGTATGTGAGTATGTACGTATGTATGTTTCTCGTTCTCTTAATTTCCTGGTGGCAAGGTTATAAAAGAAAGGAAATTGTTATCCCTTGAATCACAAGAATGTTTTGCGCAGTTTGAAGGTGCCAGCTATGCTAGCCATTTGAGGTCTATGAATCAGGGAGCTACGCTCTTTGTCCACAAATCCAAGTTCAGTCATACTTTGGTCCAAGTGATATATAACCTGTAGCTCCAATAATGATGGGTATGAAGCTGAAAGGCTTAACTTGGATACTATATCTGCAAACTCCTCATCAATGGTCCGTAGATATCCTCCTTCTCTTGTATTTTTCTTACAACGTTGACATCAAGTGGGCAGCCGATCTCTACAACAGAGCACGTTTTCAATGTGTGGTCCCAAACAACAATATCAGGTCGGTTGTGCTTTAATTTGGTGGCAGTTTTTATTTTTAGATTCCACCAGTATTTCTTTGTGCCATCTATCTCAACATATTCCTCCTCATTTGTTTTAATTTTGTTTTCCTTTATGCGTTCCATGTAGTTCTAGCTATCACATCGTGTCTCATAGGGAGGTAGTAACAAGACGACATTCTTTCACAGTTGGAAACAATGTGGCTAACATCTTCGATCTTTGTTTTACATAGCCTACATTTATTGTCGACCGATGGCCCTCCCCTTTTGTCTAGCAGATATTTGGTAGGGATTTCTTGTTCCTGTATTGCATAGATATATCCTTCAAGGTGGAATGCCATAAACTCCATGCCAAGCTTTTTGAATGATTTATCCCCTCTATGGTCTATGTTTTTCGTCTCAGTTACACATGCACAACTTTCTCTGTTTATTGGTCCATTGTTTTATATTGTTCGAGCATTGAATAGGATCTTCAAATGTCCCTGGAGAGAGATTTATATTAGGCCTTATTCCACATCTCTTCTCCAGATCATTGGCTATCCTAATGATATTATTTCCTTCATGCTCATAAACCTGGGCAAGATAGTTGCAAGATAGTTGCTGACCTTTTTCTTCTGCTGAAGATGTTACCTTAGTGTTACTATCCGGGTCTCGTATGATGTTAATATGGATTTTAGACCCCGACCACCTTCTTTGCGTGAGAAATATAGCCTATCCACACCACCATTTATGTTAAAGTTTCCAGTAACACTGAGAAGCTAGCGAGTTCTTATATCCATCTCACTTAGTTCTTGCAATGACCAGTTTAGCAGGCCAAATGTTCGTGTTAGAATTGGCACAGCATAAGTATTGTGGGCAATGTATTTGTTGTACGCTGAGAGTTCTGATGACCATATTTTCTTTACTCTCCTGGGGTATTCAGTTCTGGTGCTTTCCTTATTTATGGATCCTTCACATCTGACATTCTCATCCTGTCCAAGATATCTGTAGTTGTCACCTGACTGTAGAGGTTGTATTGTCAAGCCGTTCACATCTAGATTTTCAGAGGAGGGCACAACCCTTCCACACTTTACTGTCAAATATGCACATTTTGACTCACCAAATTTTCTTCTGATGTCTGCAGAAAATTGTGTAATGAGATCCAATTGTTTTTTGATATAGTAGGTATTTGGCCCATACAACTTCAGGTCATCAACAACGGAAAGATGGATGATATGTATGCATGTTTAGTCGCCGACGACCCGACCATGAGACAAGTTGTACTGGGTTACATGTTACTAGTAGCACTCGAGAGCGACCTGACACAAGCTAACCTGGTGAGAAGGGTGATATTTGGACACCCTGCGGGATGAAATACAAGACCTGACAAAGGGCGGAGGAATTCAGCAGAGTCAACGGCCATACAAATAGTACTTTGTTTTTTTTTAACTTGGGAGTGAAAGGCTCCATAATTGTTGTCACAACACCTTTCTAGGAGAGGGAAACTCTGAAAAAAACCTGCTTTCTCCTTCTCGGGTGGTGTTTGCGATGTTCAGAGAGTGGGATTGGTCGAGTGCAAGGCCTTTCCCCACTTAAAAAACCTTCAAAGCACAGGCATTGCTTGTTCAGGATCTGTTATAGGTTTGTGTGATTGGCCGTAGCCTAAAAGTGCACCAAACTCTATAATCCTCCAAGCAATTGCAGTACTCTTAGAGTTTTCAGCCATCATGTATGTATGTGTGTATGTATGTATGTATGTATGCGTGTGTGTATGTACGTTAGGCGTTTGATCTGGCAGAACCGTTAGAATGTTGGATATTTGTCCTGTATCCTTCCGCTTTGAGTTCAAATCCCGCAGAAGTCCACTTTAATTTCGTCCTTTGTGGGTTTATAAAGACTGAACCCTCCAATGTAGGTGCAGCCATCTCTACTTCTGACTTACACATCTTGGATGATCTGCTGGTTCTAGATAGGGATGGTTGTGAGGGTGTCTGTGTCTGCCTGTCACTGCATGGGTACCTAAATCCCTTAACGAAAGAAGAGTACATAATACCGAGTCATACACGACTGCGAGTGACGACCGTAGTATGTATGTATTTATGTATGTATGTATACATGTATGTATGTATGTAATTATTATGAATGTATGTATGCATGTATGCATGTATGCAAGCATGTATGCATGTATGTATGTATTATGAATGTATGTATGCATATAAGTATGTATGTATGTATGTATGTATGTATCCATGCATGTATGTATGTAGCATGTATGTACGTATGCATGTATGTATGTAAGATTTCTCTTCAACGCTACTGGTAACATGTAACTCAGTACAACCCGTGCATGGTCGAGTCGTCGGCGAATAA
This sequence comes from Eledone cirrhosa, assembly GCA_964016885.1. Lineage (NCBI taxonomy): Eukaryota > Metazoa > Mollusca > Cephalopoda > Octopoda > Eledonidae > Eledone > Eledone cirrhosa. The sequence continues at coordinate 56,740,410 of OZ024741.1, forward strand.
ACCGCAACCCCAGTAAGCTTACTTGGTGAGGAGGGTGATTTTGGACACCCTGTAGGATGAAAAATAAAACCCGTCAAAGGGCGAACGAACTCAGGAGAATCAACGGTCATCCAACAATGTGTTTTTGTTGTTTTTCTTTGTGGGGCGAAAGACTCCCAGTCTTCATTAAGACAATCCTCTAGGAGAAGGTCACTCTGAAATAAAACCTGCGACTTCGTTCTCATACAATGATGGGTAAATGCATTCGATTTTCAGAGAGTGGGATTGACCTCGTGCAAAGCCTTTCCTCACTTCGCTTGATATGTGATATTTTTTGCGATGCATGGTATTGCTGGTCATAGGCAAGTTCCTAGCAGGACTAAAAAAACCACGTTCGGGATGCTCATGCTTAAATATCAAGCGATGGCATTACTTGAAATGGAGTTGCAGCCATCATGTATGTATGTACGTATGTATATATTCATGCATGTATGATTGTGTATACTATGTATGTTGTTAGTTATAGGTCGCAGTTTTGTAACTGAAATTTTAAAGAGAAATTTAGGCGATATTTAGATTCTGTATTTTTTCATTTTTTTTTGTCTGTTTTATTGAATATTTGTATGAAACTTAATGTGAGCCAGCTTTCGAAATGCTTGGACACAGTAATTTTGAGTAAATCAACATTCTTGGACAAACTTGTCAGCATCTTCGAAGGAAGCAATTTATCAAAAATATAGTGAATTCGTTTTAGGCAATAATTCACTCAGGTAAGACCAGATACTGCTGTTAGTAGTAGATAGAAGATTGTTGGTCGTGAATACTTAAATACAGTTACACGTTCGTTTAGTATGATACTTTATATTTCTGTATGGACCCGTAACTCCTGATGAAGTCGGAGGTCTTCTGTAGTGACATAGAGTGTGTCTAGGGTATTTTAAACCTGGCGGAGCCCATAACATCTCCAAGTTGAAACACAGACGATTTTTTTCCAGAGGAGGAGAAAGTTAAAGATAGAGAGAAGACATGAGAAACAGATATAGAGGAAAATTCAACTCCAGTACTGGACTGCTGTTACTTTTTATCGACTTTGAAAGAATAAAAGGCAAATTCTCCTCGGTGGGTTTTGAATCTAGAGTGCCGAGAACCGCAAAGTATTCTATCCATATATATAAATATATATACATTCATATATATATATATATATATATACATATATATATATATATTATATATATATATATAGGAACGAGTAGGACCCCGATGGCTGAGCTCAGCCGTCGGGGTCCTACTCGTTCCTATCACCCACTCTACTACCCTAAGTATTGAGTACTTTGGTGCGTTATGGTCCATCTGGTTCCTTACCACATTTCCTTCGTTATATATATATATATATATATATATATATATATATATATATATATATATATATATATATATATATATAGAGAGAGAGAGAGAGAGAGAGAGAGAGAGAGAGAGAGAGATACGTGTGACAACCAGTTCTGCCGCCAGTTTGTATTGGTAGTATTGGTAGAGGGTCGGACGCCATGCTTTACAACATAGAGTTACTGCCCTTTACGATCTGAGTTCAAATCCCGCCGAGGTTAACTTTACCTTTCATCCTTACGGGGTCGATAAAATAAAGTACCAGTAATGCACTGAGATAATTGCTGGCTTTGTGCCAAAAGTATAAACAATTAATATATAGACAATACGATATCCAAATAAATGAAATTATATGTCGCACATGTATTAACATAATTGTGAATTCGACGTTGTTATCGACGATAAGAATTCAGTTTTTGTGACCAACAGAAATATACTCGTGAAATAAAACTGTAAGCGGGTGAGTATTCCATCGACATGTGTACCCTTAATATAATTCTCATACCAAATAAATGTGACAAGGCTCGTAAAAATTCCAGATTTATTTAGGAATTTGAATCTACGTCACGGCCTTGGCTTGCTGACTGCATACACATCCTTGTATGATGCTTACCCTACACTAAAATTCAGTGTATTTGTATACTTAATCGAAAGAGAGCCAATATTTTTTCTCGACTGATTTAAAAAATAAAACTTCTCATGTTTCATACTATCGTATGTTAATCGATATTTTTTCCATCTCTCTACTGAACTGTCATTTGTTGTCAGATGGGAGTCGAACCTCAAAAGAAACCTTTAAATTATTGCATCACTGTTGTGTTCACCAATAGAATGAAGATTATTTATTGCAGCCACTCACGTTAGTCAAGCAAGCACAGATAGCTTGCAGTATTGGATAACTTTCAAATAGAAATATAATTTTGAGAATGATTTATTGCAGGTGTACTTTCTTCTTTTCTATTCTCATATCATTACCAGAATCGCGACGTCCATAAGAACCGCATTAGAAATATATTTAAAAAATATAAACAAAACCCAGCTTTCGGTTAATAAAGGAAGAAGAATTTTAAAAGGAAAACGATATTGCCATTACAATATTTTTCTCATTTATTATTTATTCTCGCAAGATATTTGAAAAACCATTTAAGTTTTTTGTTTGTTTAAAGTATTAAATTATATTTGTTTATTAGTTTTAAACTATACATATTGCAAAAATTGTCTTCTTTGTCTTTAAGCATCGGTTTATATGCTTGCTTTTCTCATCATTCCATCCATATAGGAATCTGCCTGAGTGAAACAAATGGGCGGAGGTTTCAGTCTTATTTACACTTCGTTGTTTCACAGCAGAATACATTTCTATTTATTTCTATATTATTGACGTCAACTAACCCTTCTACAATATTTATATTTAATCTTCTATCGTCCTCTTTAACATGTTTTCTATACACCTTTTTGATTCACCAAATTTGTTTCTCAGCGCCATTCCAGCATTGTTATAGAACTTCCCTTTAGAAATACCTTTCCCACAGACATTATGTTTTAGAACACCAAAATATTTCCATAGAAATCCGATTGTAACAATTGTCTCTCCAAGGAAATAATAATAAGGAGTAATCGAAATTGAAAATTAGATCCTATGATAAAGTTAACAAACTGAAATTCTGAATAAGTACATTAAACCTTTATACACTCTAATTCTATGTCTCCTAATATACTGAAATTTAAGAATGACTAAGAAATCATATACAGACCTTTTCTTCCTAATAAAAATTGTTTCTACTTTTGGCACAAGGCCAGCAATTATCCCAGTGCATTACTGGTGCCTTATTTTATCGATCCCGTTAGGATGAAAGGCAAAGCTAACCTCGGCGGGATTTGAACCCAGATCGTAAAGGGGCGTAACCCTATGCTATAAAGCATATTGTCCGACGTTCTACCGATACTGCCCTTTTCTTCCTTATGGTAATGACTTCTAATTTAGGC
>OZ024741.1:56746260-56751260 GCA_964016885.1 Eledone cirrhosa
CTTCGAGGTGATAAAAAAAAAGTACTATTTGAATGGCCGTTGACTCTACCGAGTTCCTCCGCCCTTTGCCGGTTCATGTATTTCATCCCACAGGGTGTCCAAATATCACCCTCCTCACCAAGCAAGCAAGCTTGGTGGGGTTGCCGGTTTAGTCGCCGACGAGCCGACCATGAAACAGGTTGTACTGGGTTACATGTTATCAGTAGCACTCGAGAGCGACCTGATATGTATATATATCTATATATATAAAACTGAGGATGTCTGTGTGTGTGTGTGTGTGTGTCTGTGAGTTTGAATCCCTAAAACTCGAGAAGTACCCAATCGATTTTTTTCTAACTTTACATGTGTATTACTTATGTTTCAGGGAGTGTTATGCACATAACAAAATTCAACTTTTTTTTATCCCCTAGGGCCACATTAGGTGAAAAACTGCGTTTTTTTTCAGCTTTTTATGGCTTTTTTGAGGCGTTACGTCTAGCCGATTTTCCCCAAATTTCAAGGCATATTATGCACATAAAAAAATTCATTTTCTTGAACTCCTAGGGCCCGCATTAGGTGAAAACCTGCACTTTTCCTGCTCGATCGAGGAAAATCTTAAAGATTATCCAGCCATCAGAGTATTCGGTTTATTTTCTTTACATATTGTCCAGGCATGCAGCTTTTCCACGATTAGGTCTGTTGGCTGTGGTACCACTGCTAGTATATGATATATATACACACACACACACACACATATATATATATATATATATATATATATATATATATATATATATATATACATGCGCACACACACACACACACATGATGAGATGGTAAAAGCTTTCTATCTCACACGATCCAACATCAACTGTTTCAGTCCTTCACCAGACAATTCTGTATCTTCCTCAATTATTCTTTTTTAATGTCTTGAAAGGTCTTCCGAGTTTGCGTTTCAGGTTAGTGGGTTCCCATAGTAAATGTTTTGTAGCAGGTTCATTGCCTCTCATAACATGATCTGCAAGTTGAAGACTCCTGATTCGGATGATACGGCTAATGGGTGGGAGGTTGCCGTAGAGAATTTTGTTTGTAAAATGGTCCAGACGTTTGATGTTTTTTATCCTTCTTAACATTCATGTATAGCAACTATCTCAAGCTTTAGTGATAGGTATTGTCACTGACCATGATTAACAGGAAAACAGTAAAATGTATTCCATTGTGGTTTTGAATAAACTAACTTTTGTTTTTGTGATTATTTTAGATTTCCACACCTTATCTAGCGAGTTCACATAGACCATGTTTGTACTATCCTGTTGTTTATATCATTTGACGAGTTGGTGTGTGCACCAAAGTATTTGAAATCGTCTGCTTTTTGGAGAACAGTATAGCTTAATGATTTGATGTTTGTTAGTTGATCTGTGTTGATGATTATGTATTTGGTTTTGTTGATATTTAGGAAGAGCCACATAGCTTGAATAGAAACTTCTAGCTTGTGTAAGAAATCTTATGCATTACTTAATGAATCTGCACATACGACAATGTCATCTGCAAATTCCATATCTGTTAGGTGTTGTGACAGATGTCTCGTGCTTCTACGTTTTTAAAGGATAAAGCAATCAAAATCATTAATAGTAACATGTAATGCATAACCAAGGGCGATGATACATAAATACAGAGTAAAGAGGTCGCCTTGAAGTACATGTATGACTGCCTGAAAGAAGTTAGTTTCTCCTATTGTCAGTACCGTAGCAAGATTGTTTTCGTACATGATCCTGATTCTATTAACAAGTCTGAGAGGAATACAATAGGCAAGTAGAACTTCAAACATACATTCATGGTTTCTGTTAACAAAATCTTTTCGAAAGTCTATCAAAGTAATACGGCTTCTTTTTGATGATTTCTTACTTCTTAGATTAGACCTCGGAGGGCCATAATCTGTGATGAAGTAAATCTAGATTATCTAAATCCATTTTTGGTTTAGTCATAGGTTTCTTTTGGTTTCTGGTCGAAGTCTGTTCAAGATAAGGTGATTATAAATTTTGGCAGCCACCTGTGTCAGACTTATTACACGATAATTGCCTGGTTTTCTAAGGTAGCCTATTCTTGGGCATAGGTACTATTGCAGAAATACCCCATTCTTCTGGTCAAAATTGTCTATGGACTTGGACCTCACCTAATGTTGGTCTTTATATAATTGATTATATTTTCTGCAGAAAGAAATGACGCAACAGCATCCATGATTGCCAAGCCCATTCTTCCTCAAATCCGATTGGATCAGATCACCAAATAATTGTTAGTAAATGCAAACCCTGCCTTCGTGCACCAAGGAAAATTCCATCAAAAACTCTTAAGTAGAATGCTTTGTCTAACCCTAATGTAGCTGCAAAAGTTGAAAATGAAATAATAGAAAAATAGACACCCTCATCTGTCAAATCATACAAGGATTACGTTGAATTCAACACTGAGATAGGAAGGCAGCCCTCCCTCAAAATCCGAAATCTTGTCTTCAGAACCACGCTCAGTAACTACAGCCTGTTCCAATGTCTTACAATTTAAGATTACGGACATACAAACAAACCAGCAACGGCTACAAGAAAATGTATTGCGAGGAAGAAAACAAGAGAATGAATATTGTTCTCAACTCCTTCGACAATTACAAGTCTATTGACAACCAAAAGAACGCATGGAAATTGATAAAGAAATTATCAGGTAAAAAGAACTTAAGCGTGACATTTATCGAGTGCGAGGAACGTCTCAATGCACTGCTGAATAACTACAGCGCCATAAACAACGAATTCACGATCAAACGTTTATACCATGTCATCAATACTAATATTTCTGTTAAATTTTTTTCTCTGGCTGAAATTTTTTTCTCTGAAATTTTTTTCTAAATCAGATGAAAAATAATAACACGTATATATATATATAAGTCTAAAGTCTGTCTTAAGCCAGGGGGATAATTTGGCCGGAGCTTATCCCGGTTTCATGGCATGAAGCGACTGAGAGTACAAGACTCCTCCTTGGACAGGACGCCATTCCATCGCAGGGTTAAACCCCCAGCTATTGCTGGTACTCATTTTCAGCTGAATATACTGGAGCAACGTGAAATGAACTATTTTGCTCAAGAACAAAACACGCAACCCACGACATTATGATGGTAAGTCCAACAGTCTTACCACGTGCCTCCACATATATATACATAAATATATATATATATATATATATATATATATATATATATATATATATATATATATGTGTGTGTGTGTGTGTGTGTGTGTATGTATGTATGTATGTATGAACCCGCAACACCTGGTCGCCATAGTGACGTACGGCATTTCGCAGGCATTTAAACAAAACCCTGGATATATATACGTTTATATATTTGCGCCTATACAAATATACATATAAACATAAGCATCCATTTCTTCACTCTGAAACAGCAAACTTATTGAATTAGCCTGTAAAGTTGCTGAAAATATTCCACGAATATGTTTATCCTTTACATCGTTCTCAAATAGAACCACCGTGAAATAGTGCGACATAACTGAACATTTGAATTACAGTTATGGTCTATAAGACGACCCAAATTCCCTCAAACGTCATAGGTCAACCCAAAACTATCGTATATGACACTTGCCCAAGCTGCCACCCTGTAGGACTGAACACAGAGCTTCAGCGAATTACTGGAATTCTCGGCTATGAGTACATCAATTACACCCCACACTCATAAACACATATAGATAAATGTATGTATGTAACTGATAACATATATAACTGTGGCGATGTATGTACTGATCCGTAACTGTTAGTGGAGTCGTAGGGGTGCCGTGGGGACATATGGTGTTTCTTAGACATTTTAAACATGGCGGAGTCTATCTCCACTCCAGACCTCAACATAGCTGATTTCTACCAAAGAAAGAGTGAGAGTAATATAGAGAAAGTAAGAAAGAAATATTGAGAAAGAATCGACGCCAAACTGGCACAACCTTGAAAGGAAGGAAGGCAAAGTGGACCTCTGCGGGATTTGAACTCAGAGAGCAGAGAGCCGGTACGAATACCACAAAGCATTCTTATCCGATGTTCTAACGACCAATTCGCAGCCTACATACATACATAACTACATACATACATACATACATACATACATACATACATACATACATACATACATAACTACATACATACATACATACATACATACATACATACATACATACATACATACATACATAACTACATACATACATACATACATACATACATACATACATACAAACATACATAATGGCTGCCCCCTCGTCATCGAGTATGGCCATTGCACGATATAACATTATTAATAATTATTAATTAATTCTATCGTGCAATGCCTGTGCGTGAAGATATTTTTTAAAGTGAGGAAAGACTGTGCACTGAGCCAATCCCACTCTCTGAGCAACAATAGCTATAACCCGAAAAGAAGAAAGATCAACATGCACACATACATACATACATACATACATACATACATACATACATACATACATACATACATACATACATACATACATACATACATACATACATACATAGAGACAGACGGACAGACAAAAAGCAAAACAAACGAAGGTCCAAAACATATAATATACGACGATCTTTGACACAGTTCACGTCAACCCAAAGCCATAGTAGGAGACTGGTACTTCCTTTATCGACCTTGAAAGGAAGGGAGGCAAAATTGACCTTGGCGGGATTTGAAATCAGAGCGCAGAGAGCCAGAAGGAATACCACAAGGTATTCTATCCGACGTTTTAATGACTGCTAAATACGCCGCCTTAATTTAATGATGTGATAGGTAAATAATTGATTATGCACAGAATAGATAAACATTTCAACATATCACTTAGTGAATCAATTACGTTAATGTCCTCTTTTTTTTTGTTGGCAAATTATTCTCTTCTTTTACTCATTTACTGGGTTCAGTGATTAGATTGCGGTATTGTCGGAGCACCGCCAGTGGGGGTGGAGTGGAGTGAGGTGAG
>OZ024741.1:56756260-56758760 GCA_964016885.1 Eledone cirrhosa
AACCGTAGACCACCGAGCTACGAAGTGTGAAGTCACTGTGTACGTGGAGAAGGATTAAGCCAAGATTTTGTGTGGGGTCCAGAATACAACACCATTTACATCCGACGGTAACACGCATAGGAGTCACAAGCAACTAGTATATTTACTTTCTCGGGTTACTGATTTGAAACTCTATTGAACCTCACGGACAACATCGGTAGCGTGGAGAGGGGAGACTTGCTGTATGGCCAAATGTTGAGCTCCCCAATGAAAAAAAAACTTATCCTGGCCTATTCCCTGAGGTGCAAATAACTGGTCAACCTTGATCGACGAACACCTAAAGCCTGCAAGGATACAATGATATTAACTATATGAAAACAGAAAACATTGGATATACTTTTCCAGGAAAATAGTTGAAGAAGACTATAAAAGAAGCAACGATACTGTTGTGCAGATAATCCATTGGGAATTATTTGAAATCAGCAATAAAATCCTAGACGTAACATTAACATCATTTCCGAAGTATATTGGAGTCTCTAACAAAGTTTATATTCCGCGTACTTTCAACATCAATAAAACCCTGCTATAGAAAATATACGAGAAATGGATAAGAAAGAAAAACACTGCAATGAAATCTTTGATATTTTGGTACCATCTTAGCTTATTGGCTTAAAAGGATGAAAGTGGATATATGGTGAATTAGGGAGATCTCAAGCATGAGGCTGTAGCGAATGTTTCTTTGATAATAAAATACATCAAATTCGGCACAGACAGCACCACAGAAAGACAGATACTGCAAGAACTTTACAAATGAACTCTGGTGGATTAGATGATATGGCTAATGTACGGATTTGAATTTAGAGAAAATATACGATAACATTGAGAATGCCATTAAATATTCAAGGAAAACGTGAGGCAAAATAGTAAAAACTTATGTAGAGACATATTAGTTCTTTATTGGTCGGTTGTTTGGTATTCATTGTCTGTTGCAAATTGGCTGAGTCATTAGAATATCGGATAAAATAGTTTGCGGTGTTCTTGCTGTGAGTCCACCGAAGTCCATTTTGCTTTTCTTCCTTTCAAAGTCGTTAAATAATGTACTGGTCCAGTGTTGGAGTGAATGTTCCCTCTATATTTCTCCCGTAATTTTTCTCCCACACACACATATCTCTCTCTTTCTCTCTGCAAGAAACCGTCTGTTTTGAGCATAATAGTCGGGCAGAGTGAGTTGAGACTGTTAAAAGGGAGGTTAATGAACAAGCACACCAACAACCTGATTTGATATCTCGGTTGAATATCTCTGTTGAAACCTTTAAAAGGCAGGCCAATAAATTAACCAACTGGAAATCACCAGCCCCAAAGGTTGTGCAAAGATATTGAACTACAAATATAAAGTCTCTCCTCCCGGTACTGACGGCTATGTTCAATGACTGTTTCGTGTTAGGTAAAGTACTGCAGTGGTTGACAAAAGTACCCACTGTTCTAATATTGAAACACTAAGCCAAGGGAAATGACGTTACCAACTATAGGCCTATTACATGTCTGTCCTTCATGTGGAAATTACTAACAAACATTATGTCTTAGGAAATCTACCACCCCTCGACATAAACAACTTATTTCCAGAGGAACGGAAAGGATGCCGAAGGAAGTCCAGTGGTACAAAAGATCAGTTATTTATTGACAAGATGGTAATAAGGAACTGCCATAGGAGGCATACTGGTCTTACCATGGGATGGGTAGATTACAAGAAGGCATTCGACATGGCTCCTCATTCTTGGATAACCAACTGTAGAGAAATCTTCAAGGTGGCGGAAAACATCAGACTGCTATTAAGTAATAGCATAAATACAAGGGAAGAATCCTTGAGAGGAGCGAAAATCAAGAGAAAATCTTCCAAGGAGTCTGTCTCCTTTATTGTTTGTCCTTACCCTCATACCCTAGTCCCTCGTATTGCGAAGAGCAAAGGCAGGATACTAACCGGGAAGGGGAGAGCTTACAATCAACCACCCCCTCTTCATGGACAACCTGAAACTCTTCGCGAAGAGCGAGAAGGAGTTGGGTGTACTTGTTAACACTGTTCGTATTTTCAACAATGATATGGAATTTGGTGTTAATTGGTGTTAGTTAGTGTGGAGCTCTAGAGATGAGCAGGGGTAAATTGAAGAAAAGCAAAGGAATCGAAGTACCAACAGAAGAAATAATGTTCCTGATGGATTAAAAAATATTTTCCTATGTCAGCATGTCAGGAAGTGAATATGTCTGAAAATCAATTTATTACAAACCACCAACTAGAAATTATTGGGAAAATATGACCGATCTATCTTTTGGACCAATAACTTGTCAGAAAGCACTACGAAAGTTTTAGAACAATGTTTTATGCAATATATGTATAAGTTGGTCCTCCGTCTGTTCCGACGACCTGTGTTCCAGTTGATTCGATCAACGGAACAGCCTGCTTATGAAATTAACGTGAAAGTAGATGAGCATTCCAGACATGTGCAACTTTAACGTAGTTCTCATT
>OZ024741.1:56763760-56776260 GCA_964016885.1 Eledone cirrhosa
TTGGTAGATATAAATTGGTTTACATTTGAAGAGAAACTCTGGAGTGATTGTTGCACAGATAACATATGGTGAATATGTTATTGGATTAATAACTGCATATAAGTAGAAGGTGCAGCGAATTTGAAGAATCGTTAGAACGTTGGATAGAATGCTTTGTGGTATTAGCTCCAGCGCTCTGCTTTCGCTGAGTTCAAATCCCGCCGAGGTCAACTTTGCCTTTCGATAAAAAAAGTAGCAGTCTAATACTGGCATTGATTCTTCCTCTATATCTCTTTCTCACTTCTTCTCTGTCACTTTCTAACCTTCTCTGGAAGAAATCTGCTATACTCAGACCTGAAGAAGTATGGGCCCCGACAGGCTTAAGATGCCCAAGAAACGCCGTATGTCACTACGGCGCCCTTACGATTCCATCAGGAGTTACGCGTCCATAGCATACTCCATATATAGAAGGTGCGTAGCTTAGTGATTATGGATGTTCGACTCACGAATATTTGGTCATGAGTTCCATTCCCGACCCCGCGTTGTGTCTTTGAGCAAGTCTCGTTATTTCATGTTGTATTAGATCACTCAGCTGGCAAAAATAAATTGCACTTGCCTGTAATTCAAAGGGCCAGCCTTGTTACACACTGCGTGTGACGCTGAATCTCCAGGAGAACTGCATTATGAATATAAATGTATGTGCAATGCTCTGTCACCTGCAGGTTAATTTCACGGGCAAGCTATTCCTTTGATCAAACAACTGGAAAATTCGTTGTCGTCGCCGACGGCTGCCCAATACATACGTTATATGTGTGGCATAATGAATTGTATAATTGTCAGAGAACCTTTACGCCAGGAGAAGACAGATTAGTATAGTACTATGGGCGAATTACAAATGCACAAGGATCTATGGGGGTAAAATTATGTTAAGCAAACGGTTTCGTTGATTAAACAACTGAAACACTCGTCGGAAGCAACCGATGTCCAAAAAGCTCTCTCTTTCTTTCTCTCTCTCTCTCTCTCTCTCACACACACACACAGACAGCACACACGTATATATATATATATATATATATATATATATATATATATATATACACTCATATATACACAATAAAACTTAGATTCTTCCAATTGTAGAAGAAATATTAAACTAAAGTATCTGCTTACCCACTCAAAACCCATCAATCTATTTATCTCTTTATCTCTCTCTATCCATCTCTCTCTCTCTCTATATATATATATATATATATATATACGAAACTAAATTAGTAATCTTCAAGAAACTAGGCCTGTTACTTTGTTTCCTTGTTAATTAAAGTAGAAATATATCGTGGTAAGTAACCATTTTTTTGTTGATTAGGCAAGTTAAAAACTGTATTTTAAATATAATTCGGCGCTAAACATTTCATCTCATAACTGGATTATTTTCAATAAGATTCAATACAAAGAAAATCAATTCCTATTAAAGTCTGTTGAAAGTATTTCTAAAGTTAGGCGGCGAATTAGCTGAGTTATTTGAATATCCCATAGAATACCTTGAGGCATTTTTCCGACCCTCACCACTCTAAATTTAACTGCTATTTTGAGGTTCATAAAAAATTTCCAGCATTATCGAGTTCGATTTCTCCTCTATATATATTTCTCATTTTCCTTCTCTCTGGAAGAAATCGACTTCGCCAGATTTAAAGCGTCCTAGACACGCTGTATGTCACGACTGCAACACCAAGACTCTATAAGGAGTTACGGGTCAATATATTTCTAAAGTTAGTAATTGAACCGATTTACATTTGATACATAACACTGATGTCGCAACTTCTCATATTCTTCTTCTTCTTCTTCTTCTTCTTCTTCTTCGCCCACTTATTCCTGAGTGGGTCGTGCAGGCAGACTAAGCTTCAAGAGACAAATCCTCCCTCCTAATGGGATCCAGTCCATAACACATTCTGACAGCTGTAGTATTATGAGTATCCCCACTCCTGCCTGTGCAGTCATTTCTTGCGCCACACCTGAATAGTGGAGTTTCCATCCTCCATCGAAATCTACTGTACCAGAGCCACGGAACTTTGTTGAGGAAACCCCGTCTATATCTAACCTGTAGCCTACTCCACTAGTTCCTGCTCCATTTCTGTGAGGGTTGTGATGTCCCAGGTTCCAATTATCAAGGTTTGCTCCCTTCCGACCCTCTTTTGGGTCTCGGGATATATAATCTTTGTGCTCCCATCCCATGCCAACCAGGACAGGTCGCAGTCCCGCCAGTTTTTACACCATGAAATGGAGACTACAATATATTTTCCGAACAAGCCCCTCTACCTAAGGCCTGAACGTGTCCCTTGTTAACTCGTACGAAGGACGATACAGTATTATTCATATTCGCATTGTTTCTTTAAAACAAATGATCGTGCGATCACTCAAACGAAAGCCAAATAGAGCTGTGTGGCTAACGTGTTCGCTTCGCAATCACGTCGCAATTGAGTGGCTCCTGCTTTGGTAAATGTCGTCTACTATAGTCTTGTGTTGAACAATTCCTTATGAGTGGAATTTAGCAGAGAAAGATTGTGCAGAAGTACGTCATGAACATTATATATATATATATCGCCAGAGAAACGATTGTAATATGTCCAATAAATTCCATTCCTGGCAACACTGATTCTCTTTTTTTCTGTGATATATATATTACAATCGTTTCTCTGGCGACCAGCTCGGGGCAGCATCCAGTGCTCATACGGCCTACGGACGCTTTAAGCATCCAACACCAATTATATATATATATATATATATATATATATATATATATATATATATATATATATATATAAATTCGGAGTCCAGAAATACCCGTTAAACGGCTTGAGCTCTGCCGTCGGGGTCATACATTTTCCTATTACCCACTCTACTACCCTAAGTATTGAGTACTCTGGTGCGTTATGGTCCATTTGGTTCCTTACCACAACTCCTTCGTTATATATATATATATATATATATGTATGTATGTATGTATGTATGTGTGTGTGTGTCATAAGGTCGTGAGTTCGATTCCCGGCGGTGCGTTTTATTCTTGAGCAAGACACATTATTTCACGTCACTCTAGTCCATTCAGCTGGCAAAAATGAGCTATACCTGTAATTCGAATAGCCAGCCTTGTCCCATTGTATCTCACGCTGAATCTCCCTGAGAACTACGTTAAGGGTTCGCGTGTCTGTGGAATGCTCAGCCAATTACACGTTAATTTCACGAGCAGGCTATTCCGTTTATAGTATCAACAGGAAGGAACACTCATCGTAACCGACGAAGTGCCAGTTATATATATATATATATATATATATATATATATATATATATATATATATATATATATATATATATATATGAGTGTGTGAGTATGTGTGTGTGTGTGCATATTTACTATTTGCTTGTCTGCCGTAATCTAGAGATTCGACAAATATAGATCGATACAATCCGAACCAGACTTTTAAAATTTAGTTCTGAAAACGATATGATCGATAAAATCTCTTGCCCTAGTATTGCCGCAATCTAATGATTTGCCGACAGTAAAAGAATTTAAAAATATATTTCCCATTTTTTTGTCCCCTGCTAATCGAATTTGCAACCTGATTTCGATTCAAGGTGGAAGCGAGTTATTTTAATTAATTCTAATGTCATTAATCCCCACCCTTGAAAAATACATGGATGTCACATTCTTTTCTCCAAAAAATCTATAAATTTTTGTTGTTGTTTCTTAATCCTTTCGTTATCACATTTCTTATAAAATTGCTTATGATCTTCGATTAATTTGGAAGATAATCAAGAATTTGAAGGGATTTTGTAATATCACTAGTTTTTTTTTTTGTTTTTTTGTTTTTTCATGATTAAGCTGATGCTTGGAACATAACTTAAAACTATCTTACATAGAAATATGACGGAAAGTTTGACACTTTAACATCGGGTTTGTATCATAGGTTTAGTATTAAAAGTACATCTTGAAATATGTTCCTGATGCTGTGTTGTATTTCTAGATAAGAAACGTAATATTAAGTTAATAGTATTTCGAATAACTATTATTAACTAATACATAACCCAGTGTTTTTAACAAAGCAATATTACCGGATTGTAATACATATATATATACAGGGTGTCCTAAAAAATGTATACACGATTCTAATAAATATTGCCTGTACAATCAAAGTGTGTATACATTTTTTTAGATATCCTGTATATGTATGTGTATCCTGTATATATATATATATATATATATATATATATATATATATATGTACAAAAAAAAATATATATATATCCATATATATATATGTGTGTGTGTGTGTGTGTGTGTTAATATATAAATGCATGCTTTTTCACTGCAAGTATGTAAAAAATATAAGTAAAAAATTTGAGAGAAAATATTTAACAGCTTGCAAAATATGAGAACAGACTTTTAAATACCAATTAACCATTATTCGATAAGTTAACATAACCAATCAAATCTGCTAATATTTGATAAAACTGAAATTCATTTTAAGCAACGAATATAGAAATAATTATTTTGTCGGATTAAATAAAAAAATAGACGAATGTTATTTGCTTTTCATGGTTAACTTTTTACCTATGATTTTACATTTGTATGGAACTTTAGTCCCTCTTTATATATATATATATATATATATATATATATATATATATATATATATATATAATAATAATAATGATAATAATAATTGTTTCTACTTTAGGCACAAGGCCAGCAATTACCCAGTGCATTACTGGTACTTTATTTTATCGACCCCGTAAGGATGCAAGGCAAAGTCAACCTCGGCGGGATTTGAACTCAGATCGTAAAGGGACGTAACTAAGGCCTGGCCTGGTGGTTTTGGATAAGGAAAAAGATCGTGCCCGATTGTAAATGTAGCCTGCCCATTTGACACGAGAGTGAAAGAAAAGGAGAGGGATAAAATTAACCGATACCAGGATTTAAAGTGGGAGTTAAAAAGGATTTGGAACTGCCATGAAATCAAAGTCGCCCCGATTGTCATAGGCACACTAGGCACTATCTCAAAGAGTTTCCAAGGATGGTTAAAGAAGATTAGCCCAGCCCCGCTTTTTGGAACACTTCAAAAGGCATGCTTGCTGGGAACAGCAAGAACCCTCCGATACGTCCTGAATGTCTGAGGCTGCAGGTAGTGGCTTGATATTCATTTCAACAACCTTTCCAGTTAAATATCATCAATGACTGAGACTCAAAGAACAACAACAACAACAATAATAATAATAATAATAATAATAATAATAATAATAATAATAATAATAATAATAATAATAATAATAATAAGGGAAGAAGACGCACGTGGTGGATAGAGTGCTATGGATTCGCTCCCGTAAGTTTTTGATTTTTAACATATTTAAAACAATTGTGATATAACAATTGTTAGTACAAATGGGACATAAGGCACCAGTCTTTCTCTCAGGAAATGAGGACCAATAACAAACACCCTGGCATATGGCTCAAATTGTATTAGAAATTTTATATTCAAAAAAGAAAATGGTTATAAATGGAAGAAAACACCCTCTGTCTTCACTAAATAGAACAGCCAAATAACGGCAATTTCACCACCACAACCTAAATACACCACCTACCTAGAGTGGGAGGGATCGTGCTGATGAGAACCACTTCAGTTCGAAATGTGCATCCATGATTGTCCCCCTTGCTTCTGCTGGACACCGCCAGATGGTGTTAGTCGCTGGTGTTTGGGCATAGCTACGGCTCTCTAAATGTTTATTTTAAACATAGCGTATTTCCTCTGAAATACCAAATTCCAATACATATCTGTATACAACTATGCCTGAAGCTAAATTGTAATTCAATTATATATATATATATACAACTATTCCTGAAGCTAAATTGTAATTCAATTATATATATATATATATATATATATATATATATATATATATATATATAATTGACACGTATATAATTTACACGTATACTCAGGTGAGAATATAAAGGGAGGGGATATGAGGGACACACTCTAAACTCTTGGCTAGACAACATATCTCAGTTTTGATTTGCGGGACAAGATGGAGAATGCGTTGCCACAGAGTACACCCATCGATACCCGCTGCAAGAACAATTCCACTTCACGGGGCTCACTTCTTCCTCAGACGTTCCGATTTAGCAGAGGAAAATGGCTCTCCGGAGATCGAAGACATCGAATGATTCAGTAGCGCCCGACGCAAAAAAACATACGGTTAATCAATGCCTGGTATATAGTCATCTTTTGCTCCTCTCAGTTCCGAGCAACCGCGCCCGGGATTGTGGCCGAGGCAATGTGGTTGTCATTGGAGAAAGGGTTGTAACATGCGGTGTCGTAGATACGTGACCTATCTCACTCACGTGGAAAAAAGGTTTATCCCATCTCGGTATCTACCGACAAATACCAGTTGTGACGGATAGATCCAAATATGAATTTGATTTCTAATTTAGGCAAAAGGCCAGCAAATTTGGGGAAGATCAAATTTGATTAAATCTACCCCAGTACATGACTGGCACTTTATTTGTTCGACCATAAGGCTGAAATGCAGAGTTGGTCTCGGCGAGATTTGAACTCAGAATGTAAGGAGCCAGAACAAATACCACAATAACACTTTATCCGTCGTTCTACAAATTCTGCCAATCTACCACCCTTGGATTCTATAAATATTGGTTTCTACTTTAGGCACAAGGCCAACAATTTTTAGGGAGGGGAAAGTCAATTAAATCTACCCCAGTGCGTTACTGGTACTTTATTTTATCGACCCCGTAAGGATGAAAGGCAAAGTTAACCTCGGCAGGGATTAAACTCAGATCATAAAGGGCCGTAACTCTATGCTATAATGTATGTTGCCCGACGCTCCACCGATACTGCCAATCCACCGCCCTTAAGAATCCTATAAATATTAAACACACGAAATGCATCTCACTTCATCTCGATCATGTGTGATATTCTAGAGCAAAAGCAACACGCATTTACAGATATTCATTTGAAGTTGAAAAGAGAAGGGGATCAGTCGGTATAACAGCCTGGGGTTCGGTGAAGTAAGGAAAAGCCGGAGAATAGCGGATAACTCCTCCCTAAAACTAAACCGTTGGCCCACTTGAACTTTGAGAGGAGCGCCTAGAAAGGGGCTCCGTGAGATAGAATGGCTGATGCAGCGGGTATCGCTGGCTGTTCTCTGCAGTAATGATTTCGCCATATTGTTCACGAAGTGCATTTGAGATATATCATCCAAAGAGTTTAAAGCTTGTCCCTTCTCAATTCTTCTACACCTTTCTTTCCTTCTATCTTTCTTTCTTTCTTCCTGTCATTCACAAAGAAGAATTACATATCAAATAACATTGAGCAGAGTTCCGCAGCTACACTCTACTATTGATTTTTTATTTTAGGCACAAGGCCAACAATTTGAGAAAAGAGGAAATCGATTACATCCATCTCAGTACATGACTGGTACTTTCTGTTATCGATCTCGGAAGGATGAAAGGCAAAGTTGACCTGGGAGGCATTAGTTTTCAGAATGTAATGAACCGTAACTAAACGCTGCGAAACATTTTGTCCTGCGGTCTAACAATTCTGCCAATCCTTCGCCTTGCTACGCTGTAATATTGATTCCTAAAATTGATGGTAGATAGCCGCATATTTTATGATGTGTTAAAGTCAATTTTATTGACCCAGTACTTGACTGGTACTTTACATTATCGATTAGAATGATGAAAAGAAAATTTGATCTCAGTGGGATTTGAACATATAACGGAAAGAGTTTTATATAAATACTGCAAGGCATTCTGCCAATTCAAGGCCTCTTGCCAATCTACGCTATAACATAAATATTGATATGTGGTTATATTAATATTGACATGTGGTTACTATAAATTGGAAAAGAGCGGGGTAGTGTCAGGATGAATTTCTTTACTTATAAATGTGATTGGTGGAACCTAACAAAAATATGCTTGCAACCTATCAAATCCAAGGAGTGAAGGAAAGTGGATCGGGTGAAAGAAGAGGGGAAGGCTGAAGATGAGAGTAGAGAGATGGAGAGAGAGAGAGGGAGAGAGAGAGGGGGGGGGCGCAAAGAAGAAATAGAAAGAAGAGAGTTAAGGTCACGAAAAACAAAACGAAGTAGTTTATCAGTAGAAAGCGTGTCTCACAAATAATATAAAGGGTGTCTCAAAAATGTATACACACTTCAACAGCATTCTAATAAATATTACCTGTAGAGGTAATCAAAGTGTGTATACATTTTTTTGGACATCCTGTATATATATATATATATATATATATATATATATATATATATATATATATATATATACATATATATATATATATATACATATATATATATATATATATATATATACATATATATATATATATATATATACATATATATATATATATATATATATATATATATATATATATATATATATATATATATATATCAGCAGAAAAGGCACACAGATAAACAGTTACATAAGACAAACAAACAACTACATCCTTATCTCGTCAGCCACATTAAGGCTTTCGACAAAAACAGAGATAAATACGTAAAGAATTACGACTAGAAATACAGAGACAAGAAACTTTTGACTGAATTAATACAATGTAAAATGTGCAATATGTTAATGCTGGAAAGCTGGGAGTCCCAATAATATCTAGGAGTCGATATGAAATAAGGTCCTCGCTTTAGATTTAGTAGTTTGAAATATATAACAATTTCTCGAGCGTATTTTTGCTTTTTCGTTACTGTGGTAACAATCAATTAGCTTCACGTCTTTATACCATCGGTATAGGGCAAAATCAATGAATCTCCGTGGGTTTCGACGATGACGTTCCAGCTGTTAGATCAACGGATGAGAACGCTCGTGAAATTAACGTGCAGGAACATAATTCTTAGGAAGAATCGGCTTGACAGTGTGTGACAAGGGTGAATTAAAGATACAATCCATCCTGTGGGCTTCATGCCAGTGTCTGACAAATCACAAATCGCCTGAAACTACGATATACGACACTTGTCATGTAGCGGGATTGAACCTAGGACCTTATGATTTCGAAGCGAACTTTTTAACCATTCAACCATGTTGACTCCACCGATTATAAGAATATTTTAATTCTATCACAAGGATATGGTTCTATATGATGATAAATAAAATAATTTTGTGAGGAAAAACGTTGTTGTAGTTTAGTGATTTGGGATGGAACTCGGAACCTCATGATTGCAAAGTGAACTTCTTAACCAAACGACCATGCTGCATCTATCAATGACCACCGAAACACCTCCCTACTCCCTGCTATCGAAGCGGAGTTGGCAATCTGCAGGAGTGAGCTCCATGAGTTGGAATGCAGACCTGTCAAATCTCCCCGTCCGACAGGGAGATCTCCCACTCACTTTGAGGTGAGTGAGGGATGTCTTCACTTGTGAAAATGGGTATCGTTTTCATTATGTAAAACCTCCCCATTTTGCCTAATTTCTCCCCGTTTTGGGGCACTTTTTTTCATGGGACTCCCCGTTTGGGATTTTAGAGGTTGGTAGGTCTGGGAATGGTTATTTCAACTTGTTTCTCTCGATATCCTCTTTGGTACCGCTTTCTCCATTCTGTTCGTTGAGACCATGAGACAGCTTCCGTCTGGGGGTTCTGGACGCCAGGGAGCGTTCTACCACACTGTCCAGTCTTCTATCATTGGGGTAGCGATGGTATATTTTGCTGATAAATAGTTATCCACACACACACACACACACACACACACACACACACACACACACACACACACACACAATAATCATACTTATATAAGAACATAAATACTGCTTTATAAAACTGCCTCTTACCATCTTTTGTACCTGAAGTATAGTCGTTGCCTGTCACATAAATCATATTGTATGTACGATTTCTTGTGTTGTGTTTTAAATCTAAGTCTATTATGTTCCAGACTAATATTACAGAACCATATCTTATGTCTTGTATTGCAAATATATTAACGTGTGATAATAGACGGCATAAAACAACTCCTTCTTGTTTGCAAATGTTTATACTTATCTAAAAACCTTCCATCGTATTTTTATGTAAGAAACTTTAAGCTACGTTCCAAACACCAGATAAGTAATAAGAAACCTTAAGCTACGTTCCAAACACAAGATAAATAATAAGAAAGTTATTTTACTAAATCTTTTTAAATTGTTGTCTATTTTCAATGTGCTTAATTAGAAATATGATAACGAAAAGATTAATTATAGAGCTAATATTTTTGCATTATCGGTAGTTCAAATCCCGCCGAGGTTATCTTTGCCTTTCATCCTTACGGGGTCGATAAAATGAAGCACCAGTAATGTACTGAGATAATTTCTGGCCTTGTGCTAAAAGTAGAAACAATTATCTGTAGATATGGTTGCTTTTAATGGCATTCCTTTACCTAAAGAGTTCAGGTCCCACCGAGGTTGACTTTTCTTTACATTCCTCAAAGGTCAAGTACTTAACTTTCAAATGATTAAATTCTTCCACAAAATGCCCAACCTTGTTCTTATTTCCAGGTGTGCCTTTGTTGGTTAAATTGATATAAAATCTTAATAAATTATAATCAATAAGATCATGAGCCGGGAATTTTTGCGGGGAGTTTTTATATTTATTCAATTAGTCACTCGGTGTGCGATGAAGATGTTTCTGTAAGTAATGTGTGATATTTTAACCATAGACCTGTTACATTCCTATTTCCCAGTAATTTTATTCTCATTGTTTTTAGCACTGATTTCCATTGCGACCGAACTATCTGCAGTCCTTACTCTTATCTAAAGGTCTTGTACTTCTCTTGCTGTTGGTACTGTATTAATTTATATTTTATTTTACCAAGCTCATAGTAAAATAGTTTGATGTTGGTGAGACACTGTTTGTTCCGTTTTACTTTTTCTAACGAATAATTGTTTGGATATTCAATACAACCACTCTACACTTAACGTTCAGGCTCAATTCCAGTGACATGGTCGAAAGCGAAGTTATCAGTAAGCAAACTCCTCGCTTAATGACCAAGTTATAGTGAACCAAATTGTTCGCAAAACAAGTTGGTCTGTAAACAAACTCCTCATTTAATGACCAGCCTATGTTCCAACGATTTGGTCATAAAGGAGCTCTAGATATTGTTTTAATACAGTCCATGGGGGTATGAAATGTTACCAAGTATAAGTTTTATACTAAATGAATTATCTAAATAAAGAAATTCATAAAGGTCTACCCATTGTCCTAATCCATAAAATGCTAACAATTTGTAATAGCATTCAGAAATGAAGCCGACCATAATATAAAAAAAAAAAAATTTTTTTTCTAAATGTAAACACTATCATAGTAATTGTAAATGTCTTGTTGTCGTTTTGTTTTGTTTTTTCTTTTGCAAAACTTATACAAACATAAAAAATATTTGGAAACATAAAAAAGGATTTGCAGGATACAGAACATGCAAACTTATGTAACATAAATAATGACAAAATAAATTTAACGGGTACGTAACATATATCCATCCTTGAGCGCTTAACTTCTAACAGAGCCTATCCTTTCTCCAGGTCTGAATACAGGTAATTCCTTCTAGAGAAGAGGAGAGTGGGAGAGAGGAAGTGAGAAATAGATATAGAGGAATAATTGACCCCAGTGTTCAACAAGCACATCATTTATCGACCTCAAAAGGACAAAAGGCAAAGATGATTACTGTTTCATTCGAATGTACAGCGCAGAGAACTGGAATGAAAACGAAAAGTATCCTATTCGATGTTCTGAGGACTCAACACATAAATATGTGTAGACAAAAATATCTATGGTTGTAACTGTGATAGGTCGTGAAACGAGATGTTGTATAATGGCAGAGACGTTAGAATGTCAGCTAAAATGCTTTGCCGTAGTCATCCCGGCACTCTGTGTACTAAGTTCAAATTCTACTGGGGTCTGCTCTGCTTTTGATCCTACAAAGGTCGATAAAAAAAATACGAGTCCAGTACTGAGGTTTATTCTCCCTCTATCTCATTCTTTGTTCCCTTCTTTCTTTCTCTTCTTTCTTTGGGGGAAATCGGTTGTTTAGATATGAAGAGGGGATGCTCTCTGCTAGCTTTTAAACATATGCTAAATACACACTATATGTTACATTGGCGTCCCTACGACTCCATCAGGAGTAACGGGTTTATAAAAATATACTTATTTTATCGACCTCTTTTTGTCTAACCACTAAGTTACAGGTCATAGAAACACACAACATTTTTTCAACCTCTTTAAATCTGACAGGTTTACATGCCTGTAGACTGAATATGTATTATTCATAAATTCACTTTCACGCAGTTTGGGTTAATCCCGTGATGAGTGCACTATTATACCTGCATACATGGCTGCATCTCGATTTCGAGAATTGTCATTTCTTGATCCTTTTCTCACACATGGGTGACACGAACATGACTTTTAACTCTACTTTCTACATATGTTGCAACGATGAACGTTACTCCTACTTTGGTTCCCT
>OZ024741.1:56781260-56786260 GCA_964016885.1 Eledone cirrhosa
AGTTTGTATTAAAAGGTAAATAATAGAAGAGTTGATAGAATTAAGACTAATAAAGAATGTTCATATCTATTTTGACAATCAAACGGGGATAGAGACAGGCGTTCAATCCTGGTAGTATTTATAATATGAAAATGTAGATTTTAAGCGATGGTTACAGTATAACGATCGCTCTATTCTGTTATTTAATAAAATGTTTTTGGATTTCATAATACAAAATAATTCTACATTACATAATCTACAAAATTCCTGTCCATTGGAATATGGGGGGGCAGTCGCTATTATATCCCATTTTAGGTGAAATTGTTGGTTATTTTCACGCAGCTGCCAAGCCTTGTCTGCGAGTGTTGTTACATAACGCTGGTTTTCATGTTTTATCGAATAACGATGTCTATAAAGGCGTGATTTAAAGGAGGTGGCTGTAGATCCCACATAGTACCACTTCTGTCTATCCGATTCGATAGTACATTTGTATACGATGTTGCGTTCAAGACACTGGTTGTTCAACGGACACATTCCTGGTTGGACACAGTTGCAATTACAATTTTGCGTTGTTGTATTGCCATGGATGGGTTGATGAGGTTGCTTATGTAGAACAGGATGTTGTTTGTTGTTTTGTGATGTTATAGCTAATGTTTTAAGTGTATTGTTATGTGTTGGAAGGCGTTTATACAACCGTTTTGCGTTAAGCATTTTTATATGTTGTTCAATATTAGGGGCGGTTGAATATGAAAGTCGGATGGTGTTAGGGTTTAAGATTTTATTATATTTATGTGATGTTGGAAAGTGTTTTCTAACTAATCGAAAGAATTTTGAGGGTAGATTGGTTTTAATAGATTTGTTATAGACCGGGTTGTACCAGATATACTCCTTACATCGCCTTCTGTTTGGTGGTGTGCGACTATTATTGTGTCTATTGCGGTAGTGTATGTATGGTGGTGATTCTGTGCTATTTCTACTCCTATGTGATTTATTTTGGGTGTTTTGGTGATCATTGACTATATACTCTATATTATCTAGGTGACCGGCTTTCCTAAGTGCATCATCATAATACTCGGCATGTTCTTTGAAGGTTTGTTGGTTGGACGATAGGCGGGAGATTCTAAGAGAAACATTTCTAGGGATGGATTTAATTATAGAGAGTGGATGGTTAGAACTCGTATTTACATATTTAAGGTTCTCATTTAGTTTATGGAACGGTTTAATCGTATCTGTATTGAGATTGAAAGTAACATCAAGGAAATTGACCTCTTTGAGGTTATATTCAAATGTAATATTTAATCCTAGTTCTTTAAAAAGTTTTCTGATATTTTTACGCATCCTTTCTAAATTCTGGTTATTCATATTCTTAACTAATAGGAGCGCATCGTCACGGTAAATTCCACCGTGGAGATCCTTGAATTTTCCTTGTAATCTGTGGGTGATATAAATTCCCACAAGATCTGTTACCTCCGCCGAATCATTAGAACCCATAGTGATATCAAAATTAGAAGGTCTATCTTTGCGAACCCAGTAGCTATCATCGAATTTAACTATAGTTTTTCTCGCTTCCATAATAATTTTAATTTCAGCATCCGTAAGGTCGGAATTATCCTTAGCGAACGAAAGAGCTTCATGTAGAGTATCAGGTGAAATTGAGGAATAATATTCATCAATATCAAACTGAATAAATTTTGATTTTTTCTTATCAGTAATGTTGTTAAACCATCTTATTGCTTCATGAGTGTTACCCCATAGTTTAATCTCTACTTTAACCTTAACTTGGGGGATAATTCTGTCTAGTATATATTTGCTAATTTTACCTATATCTGATTTAGAGGGGCATATAAGTCTAATATTAGGGTTAGTATCGAAGTTTACCTTGTGGTCCTTCAGGTTGAAGGATGGTATAGCTGGTGTTAAGGGTTGCGTTCTATCGTCAATACAAAGTTTTTTAACAATATCACATGCCGAGTTGTTGATGTTTTTAAGTGTGGCTTCATTAGTTTTCCTGTATTTTTTATGCAATTCCTTACGGATGAAGTTATTGTAAGTGTCCACATCCATGGTATATACGTTTGATGTTTTGTCTGCTCTAACAATAACTCCATTGGCGTTTTTTAGATTATTGAGCAGTGCCGTGATGTCATTCTGTAGTTTATTGTTCTTACGTTTTGTAAATTTGATCTCCATGATCATATCCATTAGGTCTTGTTCAAATGCATCCAAAAGTGGGTTTGAGGGTGGGTTCTTGTAAGATTTAAATCCAAATTTATCCTTGTTAAGATCCGATGTTTGGTTTATACGGCTTTTGTCAAAATGGAATGTTTTCCATCTGATTCGTCGAATAAAATCATTGGTCCTTCGTATCATACCTAGAATATATTCCCTTTTTGCCTGAATAGGTATGTTTTTTAACGACATATCCAATTGGTGCCTTTCCATTTTAGAAGCGTATGCTGAATTAGTTGCTCAACTGTATAGGAGATTAATAAAATTTCAGGTTATCAATAATGTAGTGATAATATATCGTTACGTTAGAGATGAACAGCGTACGTGCAGGTTTGCTCAACGAGTATAAATTATATTCCGGAGAAATGTAGAAAGGATGAATATAAAATGAAAGTGCTTTTGTTAAAAAAGGAATTTATTAGGTATTGACATATGTTTCTGTAACAGACCGAATACCTATGTATCGCTGCTTGCGTAATCATATAATGTTAGCAAGTATTCGATAGCAAATGTATAATCAGTTGTCACTTCTTCAGAGATTTTGGATAAACTGGATAAAATCAGAAAAATTGAAGTATTTATATTAGTAAAAGAGGAAGGAACAGAGGGGATAGAATATGACAGATGGTAAAATAATTTACTGCTAAACAAGTATATAATGGGTTTTTAATGAGAATACCATGAGTAAATCTAAATAAGAATTTTGGGGGTGCCGATTTTAATCTCTACTTGACCAACTGGACAGTGGACAGGGCTGGTCATTTGGTGCAGTAGTATTAATCATAAAGTGTCAATTGGGGAAGGGGGAGATTTCGATTGCTACTAAATAACATCAATGCTAGTGGTCAGCTGGTATTTGCTCTAGGGAATTGAATCAAAAAATCAGAAATCTCATTTTATCTATAGCAGTTTGTATTAAAAGGTAAATAATAGAAGAGTTGATAGAATTAAGACTAATAAAGAATGTTCATATCTATTTTGACAATCAAACGGGGATAGAGACAGGCGTTCAATCCTGGTAGTATTTATAATATGAAAATGTAGATTTTAAGCGATGGTTACAGTATAACGATCGCTCTATTCTGTTATTTAATAAAATGTTTTTGGATTTCATAATACAAAATAATTCTACATTACATAATCTACATTACGAAATCTACATTACATAATCTACATTACGAAATCTCCCCCTTCCCCAATTGACACTTTATGATTAATACTACTGCACCAAATGACCAGCCCTGTCCACTGTCCAGTTGGTCAAGTAGAGATTAAAATCGGCACCCCCAAAATTCTTATTTAGATTTACTCATGGTATTCTCATTAAAAACCCATTATATACTTGTTTAGCAGTAAATTATTTTACCATCTGTCATATTCTATCCCCTCTGTTCCTTCCTCTTTTACTAATATAAATACTTCAATTTTTCTGATTTTATCCAGTTTATCCAAAATCTCTGAAGAAGTGACAACTGATTATACATTTGCTATCGAATACTTGCTAACATTATATGATTACGCAAGCAGCGATACATAGGTATTCGGTCTGTTACAGAAACATATGTCAATACCTAATAAATTCCTTTTTTAACAAAAGCACTTTCATTTTATATTCATCCTTTCTATATATATATATATATATATATCATATGTATATATATATACATATATATATATATATATATTTATATATATATGTATATATATATATATATATATATATCATATGTATATATATATACATATATATATATATATATATATATCATATATAT
This sequence comes from Eledone cirrhosa, assembly GCA_964016885.1. Classification (NCBI taxonomy): domain Eukaryota; kingdom Metazoa; phylum Mollusca; class Cephalopoda; order Octopoda; family Eledonidae; genus Eledone; species Eledone cirrhosa. The sequence goes on from OZ024741.1 coordinate 56,785,244, forward strand.
ATATATATATATATATATATATATGTATATTATAGGTCCTGGACCTCTGTTTTACAAACAACGAAGTGCTCATCCACAATGTAAAGGTGACACCAACAATTCTCTCGGATCATAACTTGGTAGAGCTAATGATATGTGGTCCAAGAGAACCAACAGAGACAAAACCACCAAGAAGCTCCGCGACGCTATCCAGCCTTAACTTCTACGGGGCTGACTGGAAGAAGATTAAGAGTGAAATCCGGAAGCAAACATGGAGTGCAAACATCGCCACACAAGACACTAACACACAATTTCAACACTTCATGACAACGATACACACCATATGCAAAAAGTGTGTCCCGGAGAAAGAGGCAAACAGACACAAAAATCTTATTCCCAGAGATAGGAAAATCCTTATGAGACGTAGAACTAAACTCTCAAACCAGTTGAATAGTCAACAAAACCAAAACAAGAAGGAATCCTATTTGAAACGTGCACTACTTGACACCGAGATTGCACTCAAGCTTTCACATGAGAATGAGAGGGCAAGGAAAGAGAACAGGGCCATAGAAAACATTAAAACAAACCCTAAGGCCTTCTTTAAATTTGCAAAAGAAACTGCCTCAGTACACTGCAAGATTGGACCACTCTTCCACACGGACGGTTCATTAACCGAAAATCCCCAAGAGATATGTGAAATACTGAACAGTACAAAAGTGTCTTCACATGTCCACTGAGGCACATGCAAATAACGAAGCCAGAGGAGTTCTTTGATGCCACAACACTACATCAAGAAATGGCAACCATCAACCACATAGACATAACGGAGGAGGATGTGGTGTACGCCATTGATGAAATTAGAACAGACTCGGCTGCTGGACCTGATGGATTCCCAGCAGTTCTCCTAAAAATATGTAAGCGGGCCTTAGCAACTCCACTGAAGATGCTCTTCAGAAGCTCCTTGGCTAGCGGTGTACTACCCAGGGAGCTGAAAGAAGGCACAATATGCCCTATCCATAAAGGAGGTAGTAGAGCGGA
>OZ024741.1:56803760-56806260 GCA_964016885.1 Eledone cirrhosa
TAGATATTGTTGTAAATATATATATATATATATATATATATATATATATATATATATATATATATATATATATATATATATGTAAGTCTACGAGGAGTGAGAAGTCAGGCTAAATTTTGCACTGAGACCACCGTTACGTTTCTTCTTTTTCTTCTTCTTCTTGTTCCTCCTATTTACAGCCATTCAACTCGAACATGCAACCAACATCTCAGCAAATATCCAACAAACGTTGTCGTTGACTCGACGGCGACATCCGCTCGCCAGATTTCTGCTGTGATTCTCGCTTATCTATTGTCATGGCTTTACAAACAGACACCGTTGTCGATTATGTTGTTGTTTCTGTTGTTATTGTTGTTGTTGTTGTTGTTGTTATTGTTCCCTGCTATTGATTCTCTTTACGCGAGTTACATGTTATTGATTTAGTTGTTGTTGTTAATGTTTTTGTTGTTGTCCTCTGCTGTTGCTTGCAGTTGTTATAACGAATGCCGCTAAAATATATTTTGGTCGTTCTTTGCTATTATTCTTCGTGTTGTTGTTGTTGTCGATACTTTTTGTGGTTGCTGCTGTTGGTTGTTGTTGTTGCTAGCTGCTGCTGTTGCAGTTGTTGCTGTTCTTGCAAGTGTTGTTGTTGTTGGTTTTGTTGCTGTTAGAATCCGGATGCTGCTAATATCGTAGTGGTTCTTGATGCAGTTATTGTTGTTTTAAGTCGTTACAGTCGTGTTGCTGCTGCTGTTGCTGTAGTTGTTGTTGTTACAGCTGCTGCTGTTGTTATTGTTTCAGCTGCTGTAGTTGTTATTACTTTTGTTTGTTTTTCGTATTTTTGTTGTTGTTGTTGTAGCAGTTGTAACTGGTGTTGTTGTTACAGTTACTACTTTGTTTTTTGTCGTATTTTTGCTGTTGTTATTGTTGTTGTTGTATTTTTACAGATGAACGTATTGTTAATTTACATATTGTTGTTGGTGCTTTTAATGTTGTTGCATTGTTATTGTACATCTTGTCTGCTGTCATTGTTACTGTAGTAGTAGTTGTTGTTGTTGGTTCATCTGATGATAATGACGACTAAAACGATAATGATCTTGATGATAACAGCAAAGACAAACTGATGACGTTTGATAATTTCACCATTAAAAAAAAAAAAAAAAAAATTCGATAAAAATAAACAAAACAAAAAACTAAAAACAAGCCCCCAAAAAACAGACAAGTGTAGTGCCCTAAACTTTCCAAAGTGTCATTTCTGAACCCCTTAAATTGGTACCGGAATAATCAGAAATATTATTACGGAAGTTACATCACCGTTTTTCTTCATGTAATACGCTTAGCGTTGTTGTAGTTGTTCTTGTTTTGGATGTTTTTTGCTGTTGTTGTCGTCGTCGTTATTGTTATTGTTGTTGTTGTTGTATAGACTCCGGGTCAACCCTGATCGAGAAGAGCTCTGACCAAAGGAGTTTCAATCGTATACATCCCGTATAGTTTCTTTGTATTTTTTTCTGTTTGTGTTTTGAATATCAGTGACTATACACAGCCTTTTAGTGTGTAATTCTTTGAAAATTCGGCTGGTATTTTTTAGTAGGTTGGGAGATCACGTAGAGATTCTCTGAGGTGGTTGTGATGGTGTTGTAATGTAATATTGTTGTGTTGGTGTTGTTGTTGTTCTAGGTGTCGTAATATTCTTGTCTTTGATGTTGATGTTTGCTATTGTTGTTGCTAATGATGATGTTAATGCCGTTGTTGTTGTTGTTGTTGTTGTTGTTTTTCTCCTTCTTCATACCTATCGTAGACACACGTACTTTATCTAACTAAACTTTCTCTCCGCATCATAGAAATAAACCATACGATACATAATGGTTTCTAATTTGGGCACAAGGTCAGCAATTTGGGGAGGGGGAAGGGGTCGATTATATGAACGCTACAATAATACTTTCTCCCCTGTCCACTTCACCAAACACCACTGACCATCATCTATCTTCTCGTCCGTTCTTTCCTACTCTGTATGGGCCTTATTGTAGTTCGTATAGTTGTTACTGTTATTGTTGTTGTTTTAGTTTTCATATCCAGTGTCGTTATCAATATTATTGTTGTTGTTGCTATTATTATTATTATTATTATTATTATTATTATTATTATTATTACAACTACTACTACAGCTATTGTTAATATTATGATTAATATGTGTGTTACTGTTGTTGTTGTTGTTATTGTAGTTGTTGTATTTGTTGTTGTTGTTGTAGTTGTTGTTGTTATAACGGCTATTGCTGGTAGTTGCGACGATAGTGACGTTGTTGTAATGAAGCTGATATTCCAGTATGATCATGGCTGAGGAGTTTACCTGTGTTATGTAAGCCGCACACGCTTATTTATTAATGATGCACGACGACGGCAAAAGTTTCAGGTTTTGCTAAAAGTAATGCAGTTTTTCTCTGTGCATGCGATATCTTACACGCTCAAACAATCCGTACACGCACACACATAGACACACACACACGTATACTCTACTCAAAAT
>OZ024741.1:56813760-56816260 GCA_964016885.1 Eledone cirrhosa
ATCTCACAATGTTTCGTATTAACTACACTACTGTGTGTGTGTGATAGCGGGAGAGAGAGAGAGAAAGAAAGAAAGAAAGAAAGAAAGAAAGAAAGAAAGAAAGAAAGAAAGAAAGAAAGAAAGAAAGAAAGAAAGAAAGAGTTCATGTGCAACTTCCGCAGACGATATCGGTGAAAGATAACGGTTCTAGCGAGAAAAATGATCAACAGATGCTTTGGGAATGCTGTTCCTTGAGATATTCTTTCTGCCCCGTGTTTATGACATTCCTCCGTCACTCTCACTACTAGAAATACAGTGATCCACCGACTGGGACCGCAGGAGAGCTGTTAACCAATTATGATATAAAATAAAGAAACGGACTGATTATCAGATCGGACAAAGGAACGGATTGATCATCAGATTGGACAAAGGAACGGATTGATTATCAGATTGGACAAAGAAACGGACTGATCATCAGATCGGACAAAGAAACGGACTGATCATCAGATCGGACAAAGAAACGGATTGATCATCAGAATGGACAAAGGAACGGACTGATCATCAGATCGGACAAAGGAATGGACTGATCATCAGATCGGACAAAGAAACGGACTGATCATCAGATCGGACAAAGGAACGGACTGATCATCAGATCGGACAAAGAAACGGATTGATCATCAGATCGGACAAAGGAACGGACTGATCATCAGATCGGACAAAGAAACAGATTGATCATCAGATCGGACAAAGAAACAGATTGATCATCAGATTGGACAAAGGAACGGACTGATCATCAGATCGGACAAAGGAACGGACTGATCATCAGATCGGACAAAGAAACGGACTGATCATCAGATCGGACAAGGAACGGACTGATCATCAGATCGGACAAAGGAACGGACTGATCATCAGATCGGACAAAGAAACAGATTGATCATCAGATCGGACAAAGAAACAGATTGATCATCAGATTGGACAAAGGAACGGACTGATCATCAGATCGGACAAAGAAACGGACTGATCATCAGATCGGACAAAGGAACGGACTGATCATCAGATCGGACAAAGGAACGGACTGATCATCAGATTGGACAAAGGAACGGACTGATCATCAGATCGGACAAAGGAACGGACTGATCATCAGATCGGACAAAGAAACAGATTGATCATCAGATCGGACAAAGAAACAGATTGATCATCAGATTGGACAAAGGAACGGACTGATCATCAGATCGGACAAAGAAACGGACTGATCATCAGATCGGACAAAGAAATGGATTGATCATCAGATCGGACAAAGAAACGGACTGATCATCAGATCGGACAAAGGAACGGACTGATCATCAGATCGGACAAAGAAACGGACTGATCATCAGATCGGACAAAGAAACGGATTGATCATCAGATCGGACAAAGAAACGGATTGATCATCAGATTGGACAAAGGAATGGACTGATCATCAGATCGGACAAAGAAACGGACTGATCATCAGATCGGACAAAGGAATGGACTGATCATCAGATCGGACAAAGGAATGGACTGATCATCAGATCGGACAAAGAAACGGCCTGATCATCAGATCGGACAAAGGAACGGACTGATCATCAGATCGGACAAAGAAACGGACTGATCATCAGATCGGACAAAGAAACGGATTGATCATCAGATTGGACAAAGGAACGGACTGATCATCAGATCGGACAAAGAAACGGACTGATCATCAGATCGGGCAAAGAAACGGATTGATCATCAGATCGGACAAAGAAACGGATTGATCATCAGATCGGACAAAGAAACGGACTGATCATCAGATCGGACAAAGAAATGGATTGATCATCAGATCGGACAAAGAAACGGACTGATCATCAGATCGGACAAAGAAACGGACTGATCATCAGATCGGACAAAGAAACGGATTGATCATCAGATTGGACAAAGAAACGGATTGATCATCAGATTGGACAAAGGAACGGACTGATCATCAGATTGGACAAAGGAACGGATTGATCATCAGATCGGACAAAGAAACGGATTGATCATCAGATTGGACAAAGGAACGGACTGATCATCAGATTGGACAAAGGAACGGATTGATCATCAGATCGGACAAAGGAACGGACTGATCATCAGATCGCACAAAGAAACGGATTGATCATCAGATCGGACAAAGAAACGGATTGATCATCAGATCGGACAAAGTAACGGACTGATCATCAGATCGGACAAAGAAATGGATTGATCATCAGATTGGAGAAAGAAACGGATTGATCATCAGATTGGACAAAGGAACGGACTGATCATCAGATTGGACAAAGGAACGGATTGATCATCAGATTGGACAAAGGAACGGATTGATCATCAGATCGGACAAAGGAACGGGCTGATCATCAGATCGGACAAAGGAATGGACTGATCATCAGATTGGACAAAGGAACGGATTTATCATCAGATTGGAAAAAGGAACGGATTGATCATCAGATCGGACAAAGGAACGGATTGATCATCAGATCGGACAAAGGAA
>OZ024741.1:56826260-56853760 GCA_964016885.1 Eledone cirrhosa
TGGTTTATGTTTTAATTATATTCTTAAGATAACATTTTTTAACATTATAACATTTGACTTCTCATAAAAAATTTGTGAAAATTTTTTTTTTTTTTTTGAAAGAAGGTTTTTTTGAAGTTTTTTTTATGTATCCTTGGAGTCATTTGAGTTCTTAAAAAATCACTTCTAACTTCCTTTATACTTCCTTACTGTTTTTATAATATAATTAAGTAGTTATTCCTTTGTAAACTCTCGTAAATTTTCATAAATTTGGAATTATTTGGATGTTTAAGTTTTGACTTACAACTATTAATAAATATAATTTTGCCAAACTTACTTTAATCAAATAAACTATACTAGATTTTCTCAAATGTAAAATACTATATATTTATTTAAATAATTTATAATCCATAACATACACATCTAAACGAATATATTATTACTAATACATCCTAATATAATATAAATACTTGTTTTAATTTTAATTTTTTATTATAATTTTTTTATTTTTTATTTTTTATTTTTTATTTTTTTATTTTTTTTATTTTTTTATTTTATTTTTTTTATTTTTTATTTTTTATTTTTTATTTTTTATTTTTTGTTTTTTATTTTTTATTTTTTATTTTTTATTTTTTATTTTTTTATTTTATTTTTATTTATTTTTTTTTTTTTATTTATTTTTTTTTTATTTATTTATTTTTTTTTTTTAAATATTAAATTAAATTTTTAATATTAAGGTAAATTTTAATCTTTAATTTTGATTTTTAATTTTTAATTTTAATTTTTTCAACTTATAAATATTATAATCACAACGTAATGAACCATACATTCTAAATATTATTCTTCCACGTTAATCTTATTTCTTCTTTCACTTCTTCTTTCACTTAGATATATTTACGCTCTATATTCTTCCATTAATATTTATTTCTTCGTTCACTCTTGACTATCTTCAGTATCACTATGTATAATCGTTTTTTCTTTCCTCTTCTCTCTTTCTCCTTCCTTTTCTTTTTCTTTTTCTTTTCTCTCTCCCTTCCATATCATCTTCCAACAGTTTAATTTAAATAAACCGTTATCTTTTCAACTTTTCGGACACTCATTTGCATACTCACTCATAACTTTGTATTACCCCCAATAAAATATTATCTCCACTATCCAGGAAGCTCCAACCGTTAAGGTTGTCTTTTTTCAGGGTATGTCAATATTTATTTATAAAACAAATCTGTATTTTATCTGATGAAAGCGCACCATAATATGCCTTGGTTGCCCTTGAAATACATATAATAAAATAAATATGGTTTTATAAATATAGTTTCCATTTATTAATATATTGTGTATTTACTCCACTAACTTGTTGAGTGCTTTATATCAGTTATAAAAATGTTTAAGCTTGTTGAATCCCAACAAATTAAATATAACCTCTGCATATATATATAAGTAGTTACACAACAGTTAGTTCACCACTTCTACCTAACTCGTCCCATGGACTGAGTGCTCTACCACTACGGATATTACCTTCCAGTGTTCTACCACTATATATATATATATATATATATATATATATATATATATATATATATATATATATATATATATATATATATATATATATATATATATATATATATATATATATATGGGAGTGCGTGTATATGGGTATATATATATATATATTATTGGTTTGTTAAAATAATCAAATTAAACTAATTCAACAGTTAAACACACATAGGAATTATAAGCTTGTTACCAAAGAGCCAGAAGATTGATAAGTCGATCCTAAATATGACTAATAGCTTTAGGAAAGCCATGATCGACAACACTATTTAACTTTGATTTTGAAAGTAGGTTTAAAATTATTAATTTTCATTATACATTTGTAGCTGTCTCGGCGGCCTAGTTGGAGGAATAATAGACGGTGGTTATCGTGGTCTGAAGTTCGATCCTTGTCGAGTGTAGGGTTCCCGGTAAACCTTTTCAGTTTTTCTATGGGATGTAAAATAAAAACTGAAAAAGATTACCTGTACTTCTATTTCAGGATTGAACCCAAGAACAGGATCTCCAGCGTCTCTAGTACCTACCACTAGTCCACTGAGACAGCTACGGAAATCTTATGAAAATTCATACTTATAAACCTACTTTCAAAATTTTTAAAACAAAATTATGTGGTGCCGTTCATGTCTTTCTTAATGTTATTGCTCCAACTTAAGGTCGATTTCTAAATTATTTGGGTGTTCCATAAACTACATCCTCGTTTTGTTTCTCATGTATCTAGGCCAACCAAGTATCTAAGAGCAGCACCCTCCAGGGTGCTCTTTCCGAAAGCTTGAGGCTTGTCCCTTTCAACAGCAATGCAACACACCCGCTGAAGTTTATGAAGCTGTGGTCACTTCCAACCGACCAAATCAACTACAGGAGGTCAAATCCTATGTGAGTATGGCGAAAGGCGATTTAAGGAACGCTTCCTGAACCATCAGTCGACCTTTAGGTACCCGGACAAACGATCATCCACGAAACTCGCAAGCAACGTATGGTCCCTCAAGGACTCAAGTATAGGCTACTCCATTCAATGGAAAGCCATCACTAAGTCCAAGCCATACGCAAGGGGCAATCCGTTTTGTGGACTATATATTGATGAACGGAAAAATATTCTAAGGTGATTACGCAATAGCGATTGCGTAAACTCAAGAAATGAAATCTTCACATGTTGTCCACGTGTCTGGAAACACCTCTTACATAACTACAAAGCTCCGGATTGAATAACAACAACATTCTAATTGTCTTATCAACTCGAACTACTTTTCGGACTTTCGCAGTTATCTCCCTTACACCTTTCACCCGTAGAATTATATCGCTTGGGTGAAGTGGCCGTTTATGCGCATGCGCGTTCATACGGTTGTTCTTCTTACTCCATATAACCATGACCAGTACGAGCTGAGGATCCGCTAAGGTGAAAGAATTGTTCTCGGTATGGTGAACTAACTGTTGTGCTACCACTTCTATGTATATAAAGTATATATATATATATATATATATATATATATATATATATATATATATATATATATATATATATATATATATATATATTAGAAAGTGAGGTTTTTTTACAAAATGAAAAATAACCGAGGTGTCCAACACGAGTGAAAGTATAAAGAATAAAAGATGAAATCGAAAATGCAACTGGAGTCTTATTTATTTTTAAATATATATATTTATTTGGTTCCTTTACCGGTTTCGCAGTTCTTCTGTTTTTCAAAAGTAGAGTTGAGATGGAGGGTCTGTGGTTTTTCTCACATCTGGTTGGTCTCTGAATGTTACTTGTTTTATATGGAAAAAGTGGCTCGAAATGGCAGGTTTTTAGAGAAGTAATTTGATTGGTTGGTCAATAATTATAATAAATTTCGCGCCAGTTCGCGTTACAAAGTTCTTCAAACAAGGGAGGTTGTCACAGGTTGTTTTTTTCCTATATGAGTGTTTGAATTTCTTTTTACTTGAAAAAAGGGGCTCACGAAGGCTTTTGTTTAATAAGCGTAATTTGATTGGTTATAAATGAAATTATGGCTGTCACGTGAACAAGTTTTCATTAAATTTTCGCGCCCTTATTTGGAAATCAATTCTGTAGCCTTTTTAGAGAATTTTATGATAAGTAAAAGATAATGGTCAAGAGAAATGGGATGGGAGAATTGTTCTGGTTCAGTGAATATGGTTAGTTCGCTGGGGTGTCAGAATTCAGATTTTCTATTGAATAAAGAAAGTAAAGATATGTATGTTTATTTGTGTGCTTGTGTGTGTGCTTGTGTGTGTGTGTGTGTGTGTGTGTGTGTGTGTGTGTGTGTGTGTGTGTGTGTGTGTGTGTATTGGAAGATGATTCTATTAGTAGAAATGGGGGAGGGAGTTGTGTGTGTGTGTGCGAGTATGTTAAGATGGAGAGAATATATATTTTGTGTGTGTGTATATATGTGTGTAGGAAAGTGATTCTATTAGTAGAAATGGGGGAGGGAGTTGTGTATGTGGTGTGGGGGTTGTTATGTGTGTGGGAGTATGGTTAGCATGTTAAGATGAAGAGAATATATATATATATATATATATTGTGTGTGTGTGTGTGGGGGGGGAATGATTTTTGAATGAACATATTTTCCTTACTTATTCGGATTTGTTCTGTTGTATTGTCAGTGCAAACGTATGTTAAGGTTTATTTATTTCGGGTTTTTATTTTCTAAAGTAGAAGGTGTTATGTGTGTGTGTATGTGTCTGTTTGGATGGTTACCATGTTATGGTGTTGACATAATGTATATTAAACCATATTTAATGCTGGTCTATATTTTTGAATAAACATATTTTCCTTATTTATTCGTATTTGTTCTGTTGTATTGTTAGCGCAAAGGTAAAATGGGAAGACTTGGAATTTGGGTGTCTTATTGCGCAAATGTCTAGATGTGCGCTTAGTGGTATCTGTCTCGTGGTTGGATCTCGTAATTGTTGGCGATGAACTGTCATTCTGTTTCTGAGTGTGAGTTTAGTTTGTCCTATATAATCTTCATTGCATCCTTTACATTTAATGGCATAAATTAGATTTTTTATGAGCAAGTGAAGTGATTTTTTACAGTAAAATTTTGTCCTGATTTAAATGTATACGTGTTGCCTTCAATTTTGTAAAGAAAACCTCACTTTCTAATATATACCCACCACACGAAGACCGAAAATGCCACTAAAGTCTCAACAAAACAACAACTCACTGAACCAGGACATCTTAAATGAACTCAAAGAGATTTCCTCTAAACTCTCAATTTTTACCAACAAAGTGGACCAAATACACATCTATAAAAAAGGACCCCACGAAGAAACAGAAAATACCCAAGAGACGAATATTACTCCAGCATTAACTAAGCTAATTGAAACCATTGAAACAGCAATGCTCCAAAAGCTGGAACAACCGTTAGAACCCAATCTACGAGATGTCCACTCAGTGAAAAACACCCTAATCAACATATGGACTCAAAAGCTCACAGCCTGCAAATTCGCCCTTTGGAATCTCCTAAAAAATAATGGCAAGGCAGACATATATGAAAAGTTGCTAAACTCTACCCCAATCATCCTCCCAAAAAAACTCCACATAAAACCCATCCCGAATGAACAAGAAAACCAACAAAGACTTAGGGAAAAGATGGCGTTAGAAAAATTTAAAATAGAAATAGAACTGTTGCGATTAAAAGCCAACTCCAACGAAGAAAAATTCAAGTCACTCGACCAACAGATGGACACAGAAATCTCAAAGCACTCTGAAGGCCTACTCTACGAAAAAACCCTAAAACCTTGGAAAGAAAACTGTGAGGATGAAGAACTAACATCACTCGAGCGATGGGGAAAAACGCCACCTGGTTCAACAACTACGAAATGGACTTCAAAAATGAACAACATACAGGTAACCCATTTTTAAAACAAACTAAAACTCACACACCACATGCACAACAAATAACAAAAAAAGTAACAAAACGTCCAACATACCCCCAGCAAAACTATAACGATAATCCCAGAAACCATAGACAAAATTATAACCCTACTAACAAAAACCGAAGATCCCCGAACACAAAGCAGGACCCGATCCGCAGATCACAACCCACACAAAACCTATTCCAAAACCGTAGATCCCAACCCACACAAAGGAACAAAATCTACAACCCGGACTATCAACAAACCGAACCTCAATACGTCCGAAACTTCTATACAAGACCACACAACATGGGAAATACCATTAGATATAATAATACCATTGAAAAAACATTCCAGAAAAATCATTTTTTAGACCAAGGCTACAGGACTCACGACACCCGGTGGCACAAACCGATTTTGAAAAACCGAAAATAATCAACCTTTCAAATAGAAACCTCTCAGCCCAACAAGTAAAAATTCTCTCCAAAGGACTGAAATTCACACCAACACCACAATACTCTAACCACAATGAGATAAATGACGATATCTCACACTTCTGTAGAAAATTACGTGTCACAGAGGAATTCTTTGACAAGGAGAATAACGACGAATCAATTGTACGGAATAAAAGCAGCTACAACCCAACATAAGGTAGAAACAGAGTTCTGGGCAAATTTTGTGACCACATAGCTACCTTCCCATACCATGAACTACCGCAACCTAAACCCAAACCCAACACGAGTCGAAGGGAATGGGAGATTATCCATGAACTAAAAAACAATACGGACATTATAATTAAGGAAGCGGACAAGGGAAGTACTGTTGTCATGATGGAGACTGAAAAATATAAAAATTCTATGTTCTCTCTCTTACAAAATACTAATTACTATGAAAGAGTAAAAAACTACCAGCATTCAAAAACAATGACCAGATTAAACACACACACTGATTTATCGATACCAGGAAGGCCTAACTAAAAAGGAATGCGATTATTTAACACATTTTGAATACAAAACCAGCAACCTTTACGGACTTCCGAAGATCCACAAGTGTAAAATAATTAACGATGCCTGTAAACAATCCACCTCAGCCTGCGTGAACACACAATACCCCACAGACCTTAGATTAAGACCAATTGTAGCGGGTCCACAATGTGAAACACACAGACTGAGCAGCTTTATAGACATACTACTAAAACCAATTCTCAAACACATACCAAGCCTTGTAAGAGACGATTTGGACCTCTTAAACCACCTTCCGAAACATGTCAACAACGACACTATTATTGTGTTTTTCGATGTAGTGAATCTCTACACAACGACCCCACACCAATACGGACTAGAAGCAATAGGATTCTGGCTAGAGAAATATCCCAATGAGATACCTGACAGAATAGAAAAAAGCTTCATCACCGAGGGATTAAAATTCATCTTACAGAACAACTGTTTTGATTTCGATGGCAATACTTACAAGCAAATATCGGGGACTGCGATGGGTACAAAAGCCGCTCCAACTTATGCCAACTTAGTCATGGCATACTTAGAAGTCCAGATATATGAATAGTCCAAATCAAAATACGGATTGAACTTCCACAAATATTGATCAGAGAATTGGAAACGCTACTTGGATGGTTGTCTCATTCTTTGGTCCCACACACTCGACCAACTGAAGGATTTCAAAAACTTAATAAACGGCATCAATAACCACATCCAATTTTCAATGGAATACAGCCAAGATCAACTCCCATTTCTGGACATCTTAATCTTAAAAAAAGACACAAATATCGAAACTGACATACACTACAAACCAACAGATTCCAAACAATACCTGCTATTCACCTCCAACCATCCAAAGCACACGAAGACGAACATTACTTTTAACCTAGCAAGAAGAATTTGCACAATTGTCTCTAATTATGAAACGCGAAATAAAAGACTTCAAGAATTAAAGGAAATTCGACTCGAAAGAGAGTAACCACTATTACTAATAAATAATGGAATAGAAAGGGCTAAAGCAATAGGCATTGATGAATTACGAAAACAGAAACAAATTCAAGGTACGTCCAATATTCTATCATATATCTCAACACACAACCCAAGAAATGCGGAAACTTACAACACTATTCACAAGAACATCCCACTACTAAAACAGAACCCAAGAATGAAAAAAGCCCTTGAAACACACAAAATAATCAAAAGCAAAAGACAACCGAAATCTCTGAAAACATTACTCACCAATGCCAAATTACCTACCACAAACCCACAACCAAGTGTCAAAAAATGTGGTCGCTTTAATTGTGGAACCTGCACTCACCTCATTGAAGGCAACACGTATACATTTAAATCAGGACAAAATTTTACTGTAAAAAATCACTTCACTTGAAATCTAATTTATGCCATTAAATGTAAAGGATGCAATGAAGATTATATAGGACAAACTAAACTCACACTCAGAAACAGAATGACAGTTCATCGCCAACAATTACGAGATCCAACCACGAGACAGATACCACTAAGCGCACATCTAGACATTTGCGCAATAAGACACCCAAATTCCAAGTCTTCCCATTTTACCTTTGCGCTAACAATACAACAGAACAAATACGAATAAATAGGGAAAATATGTTTATTCAAAAATATAGACCAGCATTAAATATGGTTTAATATACATTATGTCAACACCATAACATGGTAACCATCCAAACAGACACATGCACACACACATAACACCTTCTACTTTAGAAAATAAAAACCCGAACTAAATAAACCTTAAAATACGTTTGCACTGACAATACAACAGAACAAATACGAATAAGTAAGGAAAATATGTTCATTCAAAAATATTCCTACTAAAAGAATCATTTTCCTACACACACACACACACACACAATATATATATATATATATATATATTCTCTTCATCTTAACATGCTAACCATACTGCCACACACATAATGCCCATACACACATATAACAACCCCCACACCTACATACACAACTCCCTCCCCCATTTCTACGAATAGAATCACTTTCCTACAGACATATATACACACACACAAAATATATATTCTCTCCATCTTAACATACTCGCACACACACACACACATAACACCCATATACACACACACACAAGTGCCGCCCCCATTTCTACTAATAGAATCATCTTCCAATACACACACACACACACACACACACACACACACACACACACACACACACACACACACACACACAAGCACACAAATAAACATACATATCTTTACTTTCTTTATTCAATAGAAAATCTGAATTCTGACACCCCAGCGAACTAACCATATTCACTGAACCAGAACAATTCTCCCATCCCATTTCTCTTGACCATTATCTTTTACTTATCATAAAATTCTCTAAAAAGGCTACAGAATTGATTTCCAAATAAGGGCGCGAAAATTTAATGAAAACTTGTTCACGTGACAGCCATAATTTCATTTATAACCAATCAAATTACGTTTATTTAAAAAAAAGCCTTCGTGAGCCCCCTTTTTTTTAAGTAAAAAGAAATTCAAACACACACACACACACACACGCACACACAAGCACACAAATAAACATTCATATCTTTACTTTCTTTATTCAATAGAAAATCTGAATTCTGACACCCCAGCGAACTAACCATATTCACTGAACCAGAACAATTCTCCCATCCCATTTCTCTTGACCATTATCTTTTACTTATCATAAAATTCTCTAAAAAGGCTACAGAATTGATTTCCAAATAAGGGCGCGAAAATTTAATGAAAACTTGTTCACGTGACAGCCATAATTTCATTTATAACCAATCAAATTACGCTTATTAAAAAAAAAGCCTTCGTGAGCCCCTTTTTTCAAGTAAAAAGAAATTCAAACACTCATATATGAAAAAACAACCTGTGACACCCGCCTTGTTTGAAGAACTTTGTAACGCGAACTGGCGCGAAATTTATTATAATTGACCAACCAATCAAATTACTTCTCTAAAAACCTGCCATTTCGAGCCACTTTTTCCATATAAAACAAGTAACATTCAGAGACCAACCAGATGTGAGAAGAACCACAGACCCTCCATCTCAATTCTACTTTTGAAAAACAGAAGAACTGCGAAACCGGTAAAGGAACCAAATAAATATATATATTTTTAAAAAAAATAAGACTCCAGTTGCATTTTCGATTTCATCTTTTTTTCTTTATATATATATATATATATATATATATATATATATATATATATATATATATATTAGAAAGTGAGGTTTTTTTTTTACAAAATGAAAAATAACCGAGGTGTCCTACACGAGTGAAAGTATAAAGAAAAAGAGATGAAATCGAAAATGCAACTGGAGTCTTATTTTTTTTTAAATATATATATTTATTTGGTTCCTTTACGGGTTTCGCAGTTCTTCTGCTTTTCAAAAGGTGTGTTGAGATGGAGGGTCTGTGGTTTTTCTCATATATATATATATATATACATAGTAGTAATAGTTTGGTAAAAGTATCAAAGGTATAGAGCAACCCAAATCCGTAGGGCGAGTTTTTATATGATTATTAAGGAGAGTTACTACAAAGGCGCCGTACCAGGTACGTACGTTTCGTTGGTACGGAAGACCAGCTTGTTCAACTGGTGCCGATGAAAATGTTACGGCACCGTTGTAGTAACTGGCCCTTAATAATTATATATATATATATATATATATATAATGTGTGTGTGTGTGTGTCTGTGTGTGTGTGTAATCCATCAATTGCCTTTATTTGAACGTACAACTAGAATATACCAAAGCCAACGACGAACCCAAGCAAAAGTAAATCCTACTCCTAAAATGGACCCTACACATCAGATTCAGACTTCACAAAGAAGTATGTTAAACCACGTACATTCTTCTATCTCCCCATCTCCCAGTAAACCAACCAACCAACCACCCGCAACAATTACTGGTAAGGAAATGACGGGCGTTATCAGTCTGCACCCGCAGTATTACGTAGTTTATGTATATATATTGGAAGGTAACACTTACATAGCATGATTTATATTAAGGCATCTGCGATATGTTTATCTACTTATATATATAACCAGCAATTTCTCTGTCTGTCTGTCCGACAGTGGAAACACGTGGGTAGAGAGAGAGAGTGAGAGTGAAAGAAAGAGACAGACTACGAGAGGGGGATAGCGGGAGGGAGAGAGGGTAGAGAGGGAGAGAGAGAGAATGAATAGACGCTAAAACACGTGCTACAGCAACATTACCTTCCCCTCTCCACTGACTTTGGTCACTGAGGCCGAGGGAATCGCTGGTTGCTATAGAGACACCTTGCACAAGCCAGAAGTAACCAGTTCGAGGCGGTTCTGACTTGACACCATGCGAAGAAGGTTGCCATTGAATTTGTGGTTGTTGCTGCTGATAATAAGGACCATTTGAAGAAGGTTGCTGCTGATGAGGTAATTTATTAATCAGATTGCACAGTTCCATAACCTACGTTTGATTTGTTCAATTTTTTTTGTTTTTTTTTTTTATTTCTTATTGAAAAAATATAAATAATAAAATAAGGTTAGAAATTTAAATACAATTAAATACGATTTAATTTCCATTTCCAGCAGCCAATGTCCAGTGTTCAATTTCATGAAAAAATTGGAAATAATTCAAAAAATTGAAGTAACTTTTGAACATTTGTTTTGACAATAAAAAAAATATTTCCTTATTCACACCTAATGGTATGATTAACATTTCATAGGAATATTTTTTTCTAACCGCCAGTTATTTAAATATTATTAAAAATAATTTTTTTTTTAAAAAGAATGGAAGATTTTGTGGATTTTTTTACCACCTTCCAAGCCTTAAACACTAATTCTCGCGAATTTGTGTTTTGTAATGACCCTCAGGACGCTGCTATTGTTAATTCCAATAGTGCCTGGTATTCGAATATGTTAGTATACAATTTTTTGAATAAAATTAAGGCGCAATTAGCTGCCAAACAAAATTTTTTTCGGCTTCGGCCCATATTATATATATATATAATGGGGATGATGATGATGATATACATAGTTACATATGTATATGTAATCTCCTTATAATATATAACCAGCAATTTCTCTGTCTGTCTGTCCGACAGTGGAAACACGTGCGCGCGTGCGAATGTTTTTTGCGCACGCGTAGAGAGAGAGTGAGAGTGAAAGAAAGAGAAGACTACGAGAGGGGGATAGCGGGAGGGAGAGAGGGAGAGAGAGAGAGAGTGAATAGACGCTAAAACACGTGCGCGCGTGCGAATGTTTTTTGCGCACGTGTAGATAGAGAGTGAGAGTGAAAGAAAGAGACAGACTACAAGAGGGGGATAGCGGGAGGGAGAGAGGGGGGAATTGAGGAGTGCTACAGAAACATATATACATTTCTGTGTGTGTGTAATATATATATATATATACACACTCAGAAATATATATATATACACACAGAAATATAAATACATTTCTGTGTGTGTGTAATATATATATATATATACACACTCAGAAATATATATATATACACACAGAAATATAAATACATTTCTGTGTGTGTAATATATATATATATACACACAGAAATATATATACATTTCTGTGTGTGTAATATATATATATATCTATACACACAGAAATATATATACATTTCTGTGTGTGTAATATATATATATATACACACAGAAATATATATACATTTCTGTGTGTGTAATATATATATATATACACACAGAAATATATATACATTTCTGTGTGTGTAATATATATATATACTAGCAGAAAACCACCCGGTGGGTGGTTTTCTGCTAGTCTATATATCTAGAACAGAGAATGTCTGTCCGTCTGTCTGTCTGTCTGACTCCCTAAAACTCGAGAACCACCGAACCGATTATTTTCAAATTTTACACATGTAAGACTTATGGTCCTGTGAGTGTTTTGAGCACAAAATATTTCAAATTTTCATTGCCGTAGGGACAGCATTAGGCGATTTAGCGATCTCTCTCTATAATTCTTAGTCTTTCTTTTTAGATAGATACATGGATATAACGTTGCGCCCTTATAATATCTGTCTGTATGTCTGGCTGTCTGCATTACGACATTATGACGCTATCTGTGTGTGTGTGTATATGAACATATAGTGTATGTATATATATATATATATATATATATATATATATATATATATCCAAAATTAAGATAATCAAAATTATGGGTGTCATGCCAGAAAGACATGCGGCATATCACCCGCAAAATAAGCTCTAAGATTCTAACGAATAGGTCCGAGCATTTTATAATAACTAGAAATTGATTAACATATAAATAAACAGGAATAATCACAGGAGATAATTTTTACAAGTGTGTAAGCACACATAGCTAGGTAGGTAACTAAATAAAGTTAACCAGAACTTCAAAAATAGATACCTTATAATATGATTAATCTTCCCTGTATATATTCCATTAAAGAAATATATTTCACCAATTAATCGAATGGCAAACCTTGGGGGCCGGTACTTGGATTTTCAACAAGGAAGAAGTCCAGCGATCTTTGTTTACACTTCAAGTTCAAATCAGCGACTGGCCAGCAACACGTGCTGTATCTACTAGAAATACACACATCATACCAGCTTCGTCACAGTGGCGTGAATAGGGTTATCGACAACTAGAAACAGCAGTCAAATCCTTTCAACAGAGTTAGCTCTACAATTAAGGAGCCGTATTTATATATCTATATCCAAAATTAAGATAATCAAAATTATGGGTGTCATGCCAGAAAGACATGCGCCATATCACCCGCAAAATAAGCTCTAAGATTCTAACGAATAGGTCCGAGCATTTTATAATAACTAGAAATTGATTAACATATAAATAAACATGAATAATCCTGTGATTATTCATGTTTATTTATATGTTAATCAATTTCTAGTTATTATATATATATATATATATATATATTGTTATATTTGGGGAGGGTCATATTTGCGTAATATTGCCAGAATTAATAACAGAACACACTCACTGTTTGGTTGGTTTTCGCTTCTCGCTGTCTTTTATATATATATATCTGCGATCTAACTTACTCGGTCCTCAATGTTGCCATTGACTGACCGGCGGTCAAAAATAATACAGATACAATATAGACAAACACATATATATATAGTTTACATAAATCTTTCGCTGCACATCTGCAACATCGTCAGTGGTGTTATATTCATTGTTCCTCCTGCTGTGTTGTATGTCTACGCCATTTTTTTTTTTTTTTTTTTTGTTCAGTCTGTCTATATATTTATTTATTTATTTGCTTGTTTGTTTATCTTATTTTATTTTGTCTTCTTTGCGCATGCGTTTGCGTGTGTGTATAGTGTTATGTGTGACTAGTGTGTATAGTGTTGTGTCTGCTGGGTGACTAGTGTGTGTTTATGTGCTTGTGTATGTATTTATTTATCTCATTTTATTTAATTTAATTTACTTATTTATTTATACTTCTCTTAGGTCAGTGTTGTTTGTTTGGGTGTTGTTGTTGTTCCACTCATTCTTTCTGTTTAGCTTTGGTCTTCTAATTTCTATTTCACTGGCCTCTCTGATTTGCCTATCTGCTGGGTCATTCCTATGTTTAGATATTATTCTAATTTCTATGTTGTCTATGTTACCGTCATGATGTTGTCTAGCATGTTCGTATAGTACTGACCCGTTTTTTCGTCCTTTTAGTTCCCCCCAGTGTTGGTCTATCCTTTCACCTATGCTACGAGCTGTCTCACCTATGTATGTTGTTGTCGTGTTTCTGCAAGTACCCTCTGTACATCTTATGCTATAGACTACGTTTCTAGTTTTACAGTTTATCCGGGGGTTCACCTTACATATGATACATTTCCTATTGGTACAGTGGGTTTTCTTAAAAGGGTAGGTTTTGCTGATCAGGGATTTTATGGTGGTTCCTGGCTTTTCTACCACCTTTATTTTTAAGTGGGTCTTTCTCAGGGCCTTTCTACACTGGTTAGCTAATTTCCCTCCAGGGGTGGCGTCCACAAACATGACACTCTGATATCTCTGGTTGTCGTACCATGATGTGGCCTTCCCTATCTTATGTCTAGCCCTATCTAAGCTATTCCATGATTTGCTCCTGTATAGTGGGCAAATTCCTTTCATGTCCAGTTCTATGAGGGTCTTATACTTTTCCATGGCTCCTTCGTATACTCTGACTCTGTCTCTTTGGTTGTAGCCAGAGAACTGCATGCGGTTGATGAAGTGTTGGATGTGTCCTTCCATTTCTGTTGGGTCGCACATGCTGGACACATTCTTCATCACTCGTACCAAATCTGCGATCAGAATATTAGACTTAGCACTACTGGACATTGCTGAGTTTTTGAGTATCAGGTATTTGGAGGCCATGGGTTTAGCATAGTGTGAGTGGAGAATTTGGGCTCTCTCGTCTATAGTGTTAATCCAGAGTTCTGTGTCTAATACAGGTAGTCTATTGTTAGGGTGTTTGGAAGGGAAGTCTATAGTTACAGTTATACTCTGGTGTATGGAATTAGCTATCTGCTGGATGCTTTCCATCGTGCTACGTTCTAAATCAAACTTGTTAGTGCTCTCTAGTGGGGGTGTTCTTATAACTATATTGATATCGTCTACATAACGAGAGTACATGATGAGGTCTATGGAGCTTTCATTAAGGAGATCTTTAAGTCTCCTTTCCCACCATACCATGAAAAGGTTGGCAACATCGCCAGCTATGCTGACGCCGATGGCTGCTCCCTCATTTTGGGTGTAGATTTTCTCATTGAACTTAAATATGTGGCCCTTTAGGGTAGTTTTGATACTAGCCCCTATTGCATGTGCGACCATTTTTCTTACCTGATCAGTGTTTTGGGGGGTCCGTATAGCTTTGGTCCACCCAATCCACCTTCCTATGGGAGTCTTTTTAGCCATTGAGGTTATGGTGGGGGGTCTACCTCTTATAGGTCTACTAGGGCAGAAACATCTAAGGTCATGGCTGTCTAGGTAGTCAGTGTCGTAGGTAAGTCTAAGTAGGAGGCCCAGTTCGTCTGTGTCGACGTCGCAGAACTCCACCTCACTCTCAATGATCATCTCCACACATCTTTTCACAGCAAAATCAATGTTAATGGATGGGTACAGTGACACCACATCCATGCTGCCTATTATGCAGTTGGATAGGCTCCTGTTTTTGTTGCACTCACTGATTCTGCTGAGGAGGTCCTCTGTACTTTCACATACATCTGGGGACATCTTGATTATGGGGCGTATAACCATTGAGAGGAAGTAGGAGATCCTGTAGTTGCTAGCTATATTAGCTCCGCATACAGGTCTTGTTGGTGGTCCTATTGTCGGGTCGTCGACTGTCTTGTGGTCTTTGCGGAGCCCATACAAGGGTGGTATGCCATTGTTAGACGCCTGGAAGTTGTTGGCAGTGCGTCTGCTTGGCTTTAGGATGTCAGTCCACATCATCATGTGAGCGTTGAGGATTTTTTCTCTCCCATCGTGTGTTAGTTGTGCAACTTCGCTCGTGTTGGTGATGTGGGGTTGCATTGCCTCGATGTAGTTCGGCATGCTATCTATTGACATCCTACCAGACTTATCTGTGGGTAGACACACTACCTCACCATCCCTTGTGCGCTGCTTGAGGCTAACCAAGCCTTCTACAGGTTTTATCCCAAGTTGTTGGGCCTCTGGTCTGCTCTGTCTCATAGTGTACCTGTCTACTACTTGTCTAATCTTATTTCTAGCTATGGTGAACTGTGCCTCCGTCTCGTCATCTATTTGTTGTGGTATGCAAACTCTTTTATTAAAGGGTAACCTCGTAGGATAGATATTACCCATCTTATATGTTTTGTCAGCTGGGTTGAAAAATAGTTTCTCTAAGGGGTTGTCGTTATTTCTATCGTCATAGTTGTGTGTGTTGCTATTATTGTTATCATGGTGGTTGTTGTTGTTTCTATCCTTAGCATTAATATTATTATTGTTATGATTGCTAGATGTATTGTTGTTTACTTCACCGTTATTGTTGTTGTTGTTACTGCTATTTCTACCATTGTGGTTGTTACTATTATTATGTTTCTTGTTTTTGTTGATGTTGCTACATGTACTATTTCCATTATTACCACTGTGGTTATTGTTGTTGTTGTTGTTCGTATTGTTACCGTTATTACTACTGTGGTCACTGTTGCTGTGTCTGTGGTTAACGTTTCTATTATTATTATTATTGTGGTTGTTGTTGTTCTGTCTATCGCTAGTATTATTACCATTATCACTATTTCTCACTTTCCTGCCATTGTTATCGTTATGGCTGTTATTTCTATACCCAGAGTTATTGTTTATATTACTACTACCGTTATTATTGTTGTTGTTGTTTACCTTTGCATTCCAACGTATTTTTGTGAAACACTTTTCCAGCTCCGTTTTGCATTCCATAGGATTAATCTTTTTGTAGATGGCAAATTTTGGTGGTAACTTTAGGATTTGTTGTTCTTGTTCACTGATTAAAGTGTTCCCATAGATATTTACTGTGTGGTCATTGGTAAATTCTTCCGGTAGTTTTACATCACTCATACGGATGTTGTCGATGTTATCTGGGTATTTTTGAGAATATTCGATTTTCCTTTCTTGTAGTTTTTTCTTATTCATCCATTCTAATTTCTTCTTGAAATGCCTACAGCATTCGTTTTGAGCATATTTCGTTTCGCGTCGGATGACGCTCATGAAGTCATCTCTCTCGTTTGCTGTGATGAGATTTCGGATTTCCTTACCGTTGATGCGTTTTTGTCTGTAGAGTGCGTTGACTTTTGTGTATGTTGTTCTTTTCATATTAACTGTTATTGTGTGTTTTAGCCGTTCAGCTTGTGTTTTGTTCAATAATAAATTATTTACTTGTTTTGATATGTTTGTTGTGTATGTTTTGGAGGAAACACAGTGTTTTAAGAAGCGGATTTGTTCTGTTGTTATTGTAGTTTTTATATAACAGAAAACAGTGTCTTTCAATAACCTTTCAGCTTGGCACAAGCTAATGCCATAGCGGCGATGAATTAGTTTTGCGAGGTTTTTTATATGAAATCGTGTGTCGAAACAGATATTGTTATATTTGGGGAGGGTCATATTTGCGTAATATTGCCAGAATTAATAACAGAACACACTCACTGTTTGGTTGGTTTTCGCTTCTCGCTGTCTTTTATATATATATATCTGCGATCTAACTTACTCGGTCCTCAATGTTGCCATTGACTGACCGGCGGTCAAAAATAATACAGATACAATATAGACAAACACATATATATATAGTTTACATAAATCTTTCGCTGCACATCTGCAACATCGTCAGTGGTGTTATATTCATTGTTCCTCCTGCTGTGTTGTATGTCTACGCCATTTTTTTTTTTTTTTTTTTTGTTCAGTCTGTCTATATATTTATTTATTTATTTGCTTGTTTGTTTATCTTATTTTATTTTGTCTTCTTTGCGCATGCGTTTGCGTGTGTGTATAGTGTTATGTGTGACTAGTGTGTATAGTGTTGTGTCTGCTGGGTGACTAGTGTGTGTTTATGTGCTTGTGTATGTATTTATTTATCTCATTTTATTTTATTTAATTTACTTATTTATTTATACTTCTCTTAGGTCAGTGTTGTTTGTTTGGGTGTTGTTGTTGTTCCACTCATTCTTTCTGTTTAGCTTTGGTCTTCTAATTTCTATTTCACTGGCCTCTCTGATTTGCCTATCTGCTGGGTCATTCCTATGTTTAGATATTATTCTAATTTCTATGTTGTCTATGTTACCGTCATGATGTTGTCTAGCATGTTCGTATAGTACTGACCCGTTTTTTCGTCCTTTTAGTTCCCCCCAGTGTTGGTCTATCCTTTCACCTATGCTACGAGCTGTCTCACCTATGTATGTTTTTGTCGTGTTTCTGCAAGTACCCTCTGTACATCTTATGCTATAGACTACGTTTCTAGTTTTACAGTTTATCCGGGGGTTCACCTTACATATGATACATTTCCTATTGGTACAGTGGGTTTTCTTAAAAGGGTAGGTTTTGCTGATCAGGGATTTTATGGTGGTTCCTGGCTTTTCTACCACCTTTATTTTTAAGTGGGTCTTTCTCAGGGCCTTTCTACACTGGTTAGCTAATTTCCCTCCAGGGGTGGCGTCCACAAACATGACACTCTGATATCTCTGGTTGTCGTACCATGATGTGGCCTTCCCTATCTTATGTCTAGCCCTATCTAAGCTATTCCATGATTTGCTCCTGTATAGTGGGCAAATTCCTTTCATGTCCAGTTCTATGAGGGTCTTATACTTTTCCATGGCTCCTTCGTATACTCTGACTCTGTCTCTTTGGTTGTAGCCAGAGAACTGCATGCGGTTGATGAAGTGTTGGATGTGTCCTTCCATTTCTGTTGGGTCGCACATGCTGGACACATTCTTCATCACTCGTACCAAATCTGCGATCAGAATATTAGACTTAGCACTACTGGACATTGCTGAGTTTTTGAGTATCAGGTATTTGGAGGCCATGGGTTTAGCATAGTGTGAGTGGAGAATTTGGGCTCTCTCGTCTATAGTGTTAATCCAGAGTTCTGTGTCTAATACAGGTAGTCTATTGTTAGGGTGTTTGGAAGGGAAGTCTATAGTTACAGTTATACTCTGGTGTATGGAATTAGCTATCTGCTGGATGCTTTCCATCGTGCTACGTTCTAAATCAAACTTGTTAGTGCTCTCTAGTGGGGGTGTTCTTATAACTATATTGATATCGTCTACATAACGAGAGTACATGATGAGGTCTATGGAGCTTTCATTAAGGAGATCTTTAAGTCTCCTTTCCCACCATACCATGAAAAGGTTGGCAACATCGCCAGCTATGCTGACGCCGATGGCTGCTCCCTCATTTTGGGTGTAGATTTTCTCATTGAACTTAAATATGTGGCCCTTTAGGGTAGTTTTGATACTAGCCCCTATTGCATGTGCGACCATTTTTCTTACCTGATCAGTGTTTTGGGGGGTCCGTATAGCTTTGGTCCACCCAATCCACCTTCCTATGGGAGTCTTTTTAGCCATTGAGGTTATGGTGGGGGGTCTACCTCTTATAGGTCTACTAGGGCAGAAACATCTAAGGTCATGGCTGTCTAGGTAGTCAGTGTCGTAGGTAAGTCTAAGTAGGAGGCCCAGTTCGTCTGTGTCGACGTCGCAGAACTCCACCTCACTCTCAATGATCATCTCCACACATCTTTTCACAGCAAAATCAATGTTAATGGATGGGTACAGTGACACCACATCCATGCTGCCTATTATGCAGTTGGATAGGCTCCTGTTTTTGTTGCACTCACTGATTCTGCTGAGGAGGTCCTCTGTACTTTCACATACATCTGGGGACATCTTGATTATGGGGCGTATAACCATTGAGAGGAAGTAGGAGATCCTGTAGTTGCTAGCTATATTAGCTCCGCATACAGGTCTTGTTGGTGGTCCTATTGTCGGGTCGTCGACTGTCTTGTGGTCTTTGCGGAGCCCATACAAGGGTGGTATGCCATTGTTAGACGCCTGGAAGTTGTTGGCAGTGCGTCTGCTTGGCTTTAGGATGTCAGTCCACATCATCATGTGAGCGTTGAGGATTTTTTCTCTCCCATCGTGTGTTAGTTGTGCAACTTCGCTCGTGTTGGTGATGTGGGGTTGCATTGCCTCGATGTAGTTCGGCATGCTATCTATTGACATCCTACCAGACTTATCTGTGGGTAGACACACTACCTCACCATCCCTTGTGCGCTGCTTGAGGCTAACCAAGCCTTCTACAGGTTTTATCCCAAGTTGTTGGGCCTCTGGTCTGCTCTGTCTCATAGTGTACCTGTCTACTACTTGTCTAATCTTATTTCTAGCTATGGTGAACTGTGCCTCCGTCTCGTCATCTATTTGTTGTGGTATGCAAACTCTTTTATTAAAGGGTAACCTCGTAGGATAGATATTACCCATCTTATATGTTTTGTCAGCTGGGTTGAAAAATAGTTTCTCTAAGGGGTTGTCGTTATTTCTATCGTCATAGTTGTGTGTGTTGCTATTATTGTTATCATGGTGGTTGTTGTTGTTTCTATCCTTAGCATTAATATTATTATTGTTATGATTGCTAGATGTATTGTTGTTTACTTCACCGTTATTGTTGTTGTTGTTACTGCTATTTCTACCATTGTGGTTGTTACTATTATTATGTTTCTTGTTTTTGTTGATGTTGCTACATGTACTATTTCCATTATTACCACTGTGGTTATTGTTGTTGTTGTTGTTCGTATTGTTACCGTTATTACTACTGTGGTCACTGTTGCTGTGTCTGTGGTTAACGTTTCTATTATTATTATTATTGTGGTTGTTGTTGTTCTGTCTATCGCTAGTATTATTACCATTATCACTATTTCTCACTTTCCTGCCATTGTTATGGTTATGGCTGTTATTTCTATACCCAGAGTTATTGTTTATATTACTACTACTATGAGACAGAGCAGACCAGAGGCCCAACAACTTGGGATAAAACCTGTAGAAGGCTTGGTTAGCCTCAAGCAGCGCACAAGGGATGGTGAGGTAGTGTGTCTACCCACAGATAAGTCTGGTAGGATGTCAATAGATAGCATGCCGAACTACATCGAGGCAATGCAACCCCACATCACCAACACGAGCGAAGTTGCACAACTAACACACGATGGGAGAGAAAAAATCCTCAACGCTCACATGATGATGTGGACTGACATCCTAAAGCCAAGCAGACGCACTGCCAACAACTTCCAGGCGTCTAACAATGGCATACCACCCTTGTATGGGCTCCGCAAAGACCACAAGACAGTCGACGACCCGACAATAGGACCACCAACAAGACCTGTATGCGGAGCTAATATAGCTAGCAACTACAGGATCTCCTACTTCCTCTCAATGGTTATACGCCCCATAATCAAGATGTCCCCAGATGTATGTGAAAGTACAGAGGACCTCCTCAGCAGAATCAGTGAGTGCAACAAAAACAGGAGCCTATCCAACTGCATAATAGGCAGCATGGATGTGGTGTCACTGTACCCATCCATTAACATTGATTTTGCTGTGAAAAGATGTGTGGAGATGATCATTGAGAGTGAGGTGGAGTTCTGCGACGTCGACACAGACGAACTGGGCCTCCTACTTAGACTTACCTACGACACTGACTACCTAGACAGCCATGACCTTAGATGTTTCTGCCCTAGTAGACCTATAAGAGGTAGACCCCCCACCATAACCTCAATGGCTAAAAAGACTCCCATAGGAAGGTGGATTGGGTGGACCAAAGCTATACGGACCCCCCAAAACACTGATCAGGTAAGAAAAATGGTCGCACATGCAATAGGGGCTAGTATCAAAACTACCCTAAAGGGCCACATATTTAAGTTCAATGAGAAAATCTACACCCAAAATGAGGGAGCAGCCATCGGCGTCAGCATAGCTGGCGATGTTGCCAACCTTTTCATGGTATGGTGGGAAAGGAGACTTAAAGATCTCCTTAATGAAAGCTCCATAGACCTCATCATGTACTCTCGTTATGTAGACGATATCAATATAGTTATAAGAACACCCCCACTAGAGAGCACTAACAAGTTTGATTTAGAACGTAGCACGATGGAAAGCATCCAGCAGATAGCTAATTCCATACACCAGAGTATAACTGTAACTATAGACTTCCCTTCCAAACACCCTAACAATAGACTACCTGTATTAGACACAGAACTCTGGATTAACACTATAGACGAGAGAGCCCAAATTCTCCACTCACACTATGCTAAACCCATGGCCTCCAAATACCTGATACTCAAAAACTCAGCAATGTCCAGTAGTGCTAAGTCTAATATTCTGATCGCAGATTTGGTACGAGTGATGAAGAATGTGTCCAGCATGTGCGACCCAACAGAAATGGAAGGACACATCCAACACTTCATCAACCGCATGCAGTTCTCTGGCTACAACCAAAGAGACAGAGTCAGAGTATACGAAGGAGCCATGGAAAAGTATAAGACCCTCATAGAACTGGACATGAAAGGAATTTGCCCACTATACAGGAGCAAATCATGGAATAGCTTAGATAGGGCTAGACATAAGATAGGGAAGGCCACATCATGGTACGACAACCAGAGATATCAGAGTGTCATGTTTGTGGACGCCACCCCTGGAGGGAAATTAGCTAACCAGTGTAGAAAGGCCCTGAGAAAGACCCACTTAAAAATAAAGGTGGTAGAAAAGCCAGGAACCACCATAAAATCCCTGATCAGCAAAACCTACCCTTTTAAGAAAACCCACTGTACCAATAGGAAATGTATCATATGTAAGGTGAACCCCCGGATAAACTGTAAAACTAGAAACGTAGTCTATAGCATAAGATGTACAGAGGGTACTTGCAGAAACACGACAACAACATACATAGGTGAGACAGCTCGTAGCATAGATGAAAGGATAGACCAACACTGGGGGGAACTAAAAGGACGAAAAAACGGGTCAGTACTATACGAACATGCTAGACAACATCATGACGGTAACATAGACAACATAGAAATTAGAATAATATCTAAACATAGGAATGACCCAGCAGATAGGCAAATCAGAGAGGCCAGTGAAATAGAAATTAGAAGACCAAAGCTAAACAGAAAGAATGAGTGGAACAACAACAACACCCAAACAAACAACACTGACCTAAGAGAAGTATAAATAAATAAGTAAATTAAATTAAATAAAATGAGATAAATAAATACATACACAAGCACATAAACACACACTAGTCACCCAGCAGACACAACACTATACACACTAGTCACACATAACACTATACACACACGCAAACGCATGCGCAAAGAAGACAAAATAAAATAAGATAAACAAACAAGCAAATAAATAAATAAATATATAGACAGACTGAACAAAAAAAAAAAAAAAAAAATGGCGTAGACATACAACACAGCAGGAGGAACAATGAATATAACACCACTGACGATATTGCAGATGTGCAGCGAAAGATTTATGTAAACTATATATATATGTGTTTGTCTATATTGTATCTGTATTATTTTTGACCGCCGGTCAGTCAATGGCAACATTGAGGACCGAGTAAGTTAGATCGCAGATATATATATATAAAAGACAGCGAGAAGCGAAAACCAACCAAACAGTGAGTGTGTTCTGTTATTAATTCTGGCAATATTACGCAAATATGACCCTCCCCAAATATAACAATATCTGTTTCGACACACGATTTCATATAAAAAACCTCGCAAAACTAATTCATCGCCGCTATATATATATATATATATATATATAAATGGAAAAGAATGAAACGAAATTTCATTTCTCACTCTTAGTACGGCTGATACTTAAATGTAAGTATGTATGTATACGTACATACATATATGTATACAGACGTACAGTAGTATGTATATATATACATACATGCACACATATATATATATATATGTATATGTACGTATCGGTTTACCGAACATTTATTATAATGTTCGGTTTGTTTGTTTGTAAACAAACAAACAGCCCGAATTACGCCGTACAGTGTTCAAGCAACCATCGTCGCCCTTTTGTTCAACACTGACACAGGAACTATGTAATAGTTTCAAGCTTATTAGCTATCGTCAGCATCGTATACCTTTCTGCCAGATGATTGAACGTCTGAAAGTATATACTTTCCTTATGCATATTAACGGCTGAGCAGCCTAATTTGCATATCATGTTAATAAGCTTGAAACTAGTACATCGTTCCTGTGTCAGTGTTGAACAAAAGGGCGACGATGGTTGCTTGAACACTGTACGGCGTAATTCGGGCTGTTTGTTTGTTTACAAACAAACAAACCGAACATTATAATAAATGTTCGGTAAACCGATATGTACATATATATATGTGTGCATGTATGTATATATACATACTACTGTACGTCTGTATACATATATGTATGCAGGTATACATACATACTTACATTTAAGTATCAGCCGTACTAAGAGTGAGAAATGAAATTTCGTTTCATTCTTTTCCATTTATCGTTTTCGGTGCGCCCGGTCGACTAACTCACTCAATATGCAAATTAGGCTGCTCAGTCGTTAATATGCATAAGGAAAGTATATACTTTCAGACGTTCAATCATCTGGCAGAAAGCTATACGATGCTGACGATAGCTAATAAGCTTGTAACTAGTACATCGTTCCTGTGTCAGTGTTAAACAAAAGGGCGACAATGGTTGCTTGAACAGTGTACGGCTTAATTCGGTCTGTTTGTTTACAAACAAACAAACCGAACATTATAATAAAGTTCGGTAAACCGATACGTACATATATATATATATATATATATATATATATATATATTAATAAGGTAATGAATTCTTTTACAATGGAATCAGCTCGAAGGAGGGAAAATACCCCCTGAGCAGTTTATAATGTGATGAAACACAGTTTATGTATGTGATGAAACACAGATACCAACACATCTGTATATATATATTGCAAAAGAAAAATTTAGCCAGATTGAAGTATACTAATTATTATACTACAGTTTGTCCATATCGATTTAAAATAATAAATCAACGGAGAAGAACTGTATTGCCAAGAGGCCGTGATGTTTAGACACATTTAAATTTCAAAATCAAACCTGTTCCGTAGATAAGTTTAGACTTTAAGATCCAAATATGTTTCGAGTTAAATAAGTGTAGGAATATCATGTCCCGCTCTCCTCAGTAAACATCCAGAGACAAATTGATATGCTTCACTTCTAAATAATTTAAAAGACTGCGTGACGCACATGGCTTTACAGTATCTAACTAGTCTCATAACCGTACTGCTAGAAATAACAGTCGTATATATGAGGCGGCTTGCAGCTCAAACTAGGAGCAGTTAAAATTAATAAGGTAATGAATTCTTTTACAATGGAATCAGCTCGAAGGAGGGGAAAATACCCCCTGAGCAGTTTATAAATTAATATGTATGTGATGAAACACAGATACCAACACATCTGTATATATAAGCCATGTGCGTCACGCAGTCTTTTAAATTATTTAGAAGTGAAGCATATCAATTTGTCTCTGGATGTTTACTGAGGAGAGCGGGACATGATATTCCTACACTTATTTAACTCGAAACATATTTGGATCTTAAAGTCTAAACTTATCTACGGAACAGGTTTGATTTTGAAATTTAAATGTGTCTAAACATCACGGCCTCTTGGCAATACAGTTCGTCTCCGTTGATTTATTATTTTAAATCGATATGGACAAACTGTAGTATAATAATTAGTATACTTCAATCTGGCTAAATTTTTCTTTTGCAATATATATATACAGATGTGTTTATATATATATATATATATATATTAATGTGAGAAAAACCACAGACCCTCCATCTCAACTCACCTTTTGAAAAGCAGAAGAACTGCGAAACCGGTAAAGGAACCAAATAAATATATATATTTTTTTTAAAAAATAAGACTCCAGTTGCATTTTCGATTTCATCTCTTTTTCTTTATACTTTCACTCGTGTAGGACACCTCGGTTATTTTTCATTTTGTAAAAAAAAACCTCAGTTTCTAATATATATATATATATATATATATATGTGTGTGTGTGTGTGCATGTATGTATATATATACATACTACTGTACGTCTTTATACATATATGTATGTACATATACATACATACTTATATATATATATATATATATATATATATATATATATATATATAGTATGTAACGTTTTTCGAAATATTTACTTCTGCGTTCACAGATTGAATCTTTTAGTTTCAAAAGATCCCGTTAAGGATGAAAGCAGCGATTCTTTGCTTAAACTTTAATCTGTTATTTTAATATATATATATATATATATATATATATATATATATATATATATATATATATATATATATCCTAACTCGTGTGCTTCCTCTCCACATTTTATTATTATTATATATAAATATATATATATATATATAATTATATATTCGTGTTCAGATATTTTTGCATACACAATAACAAAATATAAACAAACGTATTTATTTCACCTGGCTCGATAAGGATAAATATATATCAAATATATAAGAACCCTAGAGCAAATCCCGAGCAACGCCGGGCCATTCTGCTAGTGTATAATAAACATATATAAGTCTCGCTATGACTGTTTTAAGCTGGGATCATGCTACAGGTATCTCAGTAGCCGCCTGAAAGATTACATTACACTATAGAATATATTCTTTTTCCGTATTAAACATCTGCTGGCGAAGTTCATTTGTATATAGTGTGTGCTTGACTTAGCTTTGATTAATTGCGTGTTCATAATGGAGATTTATACGAATCATATACATATATATATATATATACATATACATACACACACGACACGCACTTAAACACACACACACATATATATATATATATATATATATATATATATATATATGTGTGTGTGTGTGTGTATATATATATATGTGTGTGTGTGTATATATATATATACACACACACACATATATATATATGTGATTTCGATTCCTGGACCAGGCGATGCGTTATGTCCTTGAGCAAGACACTTTATTTCACGTTGCTCCTTCTACCTGGAGTTGCGACCGATAGATAGTATTAGCAATTGGAAAGACCAACGGAAACATTGTTCCCTCGGTGCGATTTGACGAAAGTCGATCGTTCCTTTATATATATATATAATATATACATATATATATATATATAATATATACATATATATATAATATAATATATATATGTATATATATATATATATAGTGAAAAATTGAACGGGAACAAAACAGAGAGGCAGTACGAACAAAGGTTTATTAATTTCACGCTCTTGAGAGTGGGGTGGTGGTGGGGAACGACGTTTCGGGCATAAGCCCTTCTTCAGGTGAAAAGTGTATGGGAAGAGAGTTCAAAGGGTGTGTAGGGGAGTGGTGAAGAGACATATAGCAAAAAGGGGGTGAGAGGAAACGGTGCAAATGAAATTAAAAATGAAATTAAAAATAAAGGCATGATCAAAATAAAATTAAAATGGGGTAAAACAGGTGGTGGAAGGGTGTGGGGCGTGTAGGGGTGGTGGC
>OZ024741.1:56863760-56883760 GCA_964016885.1 Eledone cirrhosa
TTATGTGTGTGTATATGTATATTTATATATATATGTATAATTGTGTGTGTGTGTGTGTGTGTGTGTGTGTGTGTGTGTGTGTGTGTGTGTGTGTGTGTGTGTGTGTGTGTGTGTGTGTGTGTGTTTATATACTTATTATCTATAATTTTTTGTTCTTCTTCCCTCAGCCTCACTTTCATATTTCTTATATTTTTGTTTTCAAATACACTTTCAATAAAAACACCAGGATTTTTTTCATTCGGATGACTGAAAGCAGATTTGTTTGCTTTCAAGAAACCACTGGTAAATGAAATAATTATCTTATGTTGTTTATTACATAACTAATGAATTATGATAATATACATATATACATACACGCACGCATACACATATATATGTTACAACTGTTCATCGCATATTTCCCGGATGTGATGTGACATGAAAAGAAGAAAGAAAAATGATTGCTTTCGAAAGTAATGACTTTTCATTGGTCCGGGGAATCATCATCATCATCGTCAGAATCATCACTATCACCATCATCACCATCACCGCCAGCACCATATGATAAATATGTACGCATATAAACTTGCACATATATATACACACGTGTGTATGTATGTTTATATATGCGCTCATATGTGTGTGTGTATGTATATGAACACCCACTCAGACACACGTGTCTCCTCTCCTCGTTATAGAAAGTAAATTCAGGCAACTCTTCAGAATAAACCAAGTCGTCCTCCCTTACACACACACACAACACTCACATACTGCAACAGCAGCAGTAGTAGAGGCAGCAGCAGCGGTGGTAGTAGTAGTAGTAGTAGTAGTAGTAGTAGTAGTAGTAGTAGTAGTAGTAATTTATGGCTCTCTCAACAGAATAATGTCAAAATTTATCTAATCTAATCTAAGACATTTTCCAAGAACATTGTCTCCATGCAAATCTAGCCAACCCATTTTTTTTGTTCTTTTATTTTTTACTGCTTTCAATAATTAGATTGCGGTTATTCTGGGACCCTGGCGTGAACATGTTTTAGTTAATCATATTGAACCCAGCACATATCTTTTCAAGCCTTAAACATATTGTATCGATCTTTTTGTTAAACCACTAAATTACGGAACATAAACACAGCCACATACAAACACACTCACACAAAGACACTCACACACACGCGCGCGCGCGCACACAATGAAACATGTAAATGCTAGAAATAAACTCTACTACAACGCTTATCTGTGTTAATCGCTTTTTATCTATCTATCCATATATATATATATATATATATATATATATATATATATATATATATATATATATATATATATATATATATATATATACTGTATATATATATATTAGAAAATAGAAGCTTTCACCGTATTTTTTTACTAAATAAATTTTAGCCTGATAGTGGGGTTTAGAACCCTCAGAGAAATGGAAAAAGATGAGTATTGACGTACTCCCATGTACGTCAATACTCATCTTTTTCCATTTTTCTGAGGGTTCTAAACCCCATTATCTTTAGTCAAAAATACGATGAAAGCTATTCTATTTTCTAATTTCAAACTTGCTCAGTTTCAAAACATACTTACTTTCATATATATATACGATTCCATCAGGAGTTACGGGTCTTTACAAACATACACACACGCACACGCGTGCCTATATGTATAGACCCCCTTCAGTCACGAACGACCATGGAATTTGCACCTAGAAAGTTTCCCTCCGAGGCACAAGTCCAGACAAGGTTGTTTGTGGAAGACCAGCAGTCGCCCATGCATACCAGCCTCCCGTCTCCACGCCACCAATGATGTCCAAGGGAAAAGCAATGGCCGATACAGCTTAGCACCAGTGACATCGCAACTCATTTCTACAACTGGGTAAACTGGAGTAACGTGAAATAAAGTGTCTTGCTCAAGGACACAATGCATCACCCGGTCCGAGAATCGAACTTACAACCTTCTGTTTGTAAGTCCAATGCTCTAGCCACTAAGCCGCGTGCCTTCACCATACAAAATGAATAACAGCGAAATCTGACTTACAACATGTATCAAGTGATCAAATCCTCTCAACAACAGATATGTTCCAGTTTTGCCAACAAAACATAAGTGGCATTAGCTTCATGTTTGTAAACAAAGACGTCAAGAAAGGTGGGAAGTTAACTTTAGGAAAATGGTCATGAATCTTGGGTAATGGCCGAAAGAATATGATCATAAATACAAGCAGCTGTTATTCAATAGAGTGCGTAGCTCAGAGATTAGAGAGTCACTCCAGGCAAAGCTGCTACTTCTCTGAATTGGGAGATCACAACACCGATAATATGGGCATGTGCTTAGAATGTCTCAGGAAAGAATTGCCGGACAGAATTATACGGGCAAAACCATCCAGCTGGAGACCCAGAGTAAGATGGTTAAATAACATCCATGAGCTTGGCTGGTCTCGCTTGGGGTTCCAGCTGGACAAGCTGGTTGTTTCTGACAAGACCTGCTGGAAGGAGTGTTTGAGGATTCTGCCCCCACGACCCTCTCAGGAATAAGTGGGCAAAGAAGAAGAAGAAGAAGAAGAAGAAGAAGAAGAATGGTTTTTAATTTAGGGACAAGGCCAGTAATTGCACTAATAGGCAAATTGGTCACTGGTTGTCTATAATGTAACTATATAATGCACATTCAGCACCAATGTCATTGTAAGTTGATGAAATTTGGTCAATGTTTTTTAATTCAGTAAAGCTATAAAAAAAATTGTAAAATTTGAATGTGCAGCTATGTTTTGTTTCCTAAATATGATGTTTCAAAATTTTGCCAGAAACCAATAAATTAAGGTTATGGTGGATTAATTTCTTGATATCTCCAGTTCTTTATATCGAATAATATTGAAATGTGGTACTCAACCCAATCTTGATGTGATGAATTAAAAAATGTTATCAAAAGGTATAGCTATTGTTTTAGTTATTTTGAAATAAGGGTCAATGTATTCTAAATAAAGCATATTTAGTTGTACTTTGATCCATGCAAAAATTGTCTTGGGTTCTCTTAAGCATCATTATAAATTAAGTGTTAACAATCAGAGAGTGATTTGTAATGAAAAATGGAAAAGAGTAATTCCTACTTTAATATACTGCTAACCTTTTCATTTAATTATATTAAAATTAATTATATTAAAATTACACTAAAGTTTTATGTTTAAATTGTCTACTTGACCTATAGTTTCAAACAAAGTAAATTATTATTGCTTCTTCAACGTAAAATTATTTTGTGTTCAATACTGATACTTCAAAGAGATTAATAATGACGCCAATATAATTAATGACACCAATAAAATTAATTAATATATATAAATATATGTCTATATTCAGGTCAGTTACTACAACGACACCATACCATGTACGTACGTTTCGTTGGTCATGATGACCAACTTGTTCAATCTGTAGTAGTAACTGACCTGAATAATTATATTCAAACTCGCCCTTCGGATTAAAGTTGCTCTAAACCTTAGATTTTTACTGTTCTATATTTTAAAGACGAGGAATTATTTACATTATAGGTGTCCTCATCTTGTTTTGTTGTTAACACAACGTTTCGGCTGATGTACCCTCCAGCCTTCATCAGGTGTCCTAGTGATGTTATTATTAACGTTTGTTCAGGTCACTGCCTAGAATTGTACTCGGAATTTTGAGGTTGGTAGCCTACTTTTTAACGACTTTTTTTTTCTCGTGAATTTTTAGGGCTTATAAACTGATATTTTTCTATCCTTCCTCAATACCGGTTCCCATATACTACTCATATCTGCACTAGGTCTGCTTACGAGGTTATTGTGTCCTAGCGTATGTGCCTCTTTTAGCTTTCGTGTTTTCCAGTGGTGTTCTATGTCTATTATTATAACTTCATCCCACAGGGGAAGGTGGTCTCCGTTTTTCCATACATGATCGGCTATACCCGATTTATCGATCTCTCCTCGTGTCACAGCTTTACGATGTTCTTCTACCCTTATTTTGAGGGGGCTGCCTGTTTCGCCTTTGTATAACCTACCACAGCTGCATGGGATGGAGTACACGCAGTCTTTGGTCATATTCTCTTCTATTGGTGCTTCTACTCGAAGGAGATATTTGTGAAGTGTTGTATTACGCTTGCTTAGATTTTTACTTACTTATTACTGCTACTACTTTGTGTGTGTGTGTGTGTGTGTGTGTGTGTGTGTGTGTGTGTGTGTGTGTGTGTGTGTGTGTGTGTGTGTGTGTGTGTGTGTGTGTGTGTGTGTGTGTGTGTGCGTGTGTGTATGTGTGTGCGCGCATGCGTTGAAAATGAACCTAGAGTTAGAAGCTTTAACGAACATATTTTTTTTACTAGGAAAAATAGCTTAACAAATTGAGCATAAAAGCCCCTAGATAGAATAAGGTAGATGTGAGTTCGAATCCCACGGGCGACGCTGCCGATTTTTTTTTTCTGTCGAGGGTCTCTTATATCCAATTCGTTAGACTATTTTTCATAATAAAAAAAAAATACGTGTGTTGAAGCTTCTAACTCTAAGTTAATTTTCAATGAGTACATATCCGCTCAACCTTTCTAAAAATAGATCATTATATATAAGGTATATAAAGGGCGGTGGCTTGGCAGTATCGGTAGAGGGTCGGACGCCATGCTTTGAAGCATAGAGTTGCCTCCCTTTATGATCTGAGTTCAAATCCCGCCGAGGTTAACTTTGTCCTTCATCCTTACGGGGTCGATAAAATAAAGTACCAGTAATGTACTAGGTAATTGCTGGCCTTGTGCCAAAAGTAGAAACAATTATATATAAGTTAGAATATATAACTATTTTAGAATTCGATGTTGTGTTAATGTGAATATCCCATCGACAGGCTGCCAACCTCTAAAATCCCAAACGGGGAGTACCATGAAAAGAAGTGCCCCAAAATGGAGAGAAATGAGACAAAATGGTGAGATTACATAATGAAAGCTATACCCATTTTCACAAAAACGGGGAAACGGGGTGAAATGAACCAAAACCAAAACGGGGAGATCTCGGGGAGAGTTGACAGGTCTGGATCGAAGCGAAGTGAAATATCTTTCGGTGAAAAGATGATATGGCTGTATATGTCTGTGAGCATTCAAAACTTCAGGGTCAGACATATAGAATAAGACAAGATGAAGTAGCTAATTACTCCATTATTAAAGGTCGTTTTAGAGAAGACTAGCAGAATGGCCCGGCGTTGCTCGGGATTTTCCCTACAGTTCTTATATATTTTATATATATTTATCCTTATCGAGCCACGTGAAATAAATACGTTTGTTTATATTTTGTGATTGTGTATGCAAAAATATCTGTACACGAATATATAATTATATATAATTATATATATATATATATATATATTAAAATAACAGATTAAAGTTTAAGCAAAGAATCGCTGCTTTCACCCTTAACGGGATCTTCTGAAACTAAAAAAATCAATCTGTGAACGCAGAAGTAAATATTCCGAAAAACGTTAAACACTATATATATATATATATATATATATATATATATATATATATATATATATATATATATACTATATATACATATATATACACACACACACATATAGCGACGTCATAATATCGTAATGCAGACACCCAGATATACAGACAGATATTATAAGGGCGCAACGTTATATCTATGTATCTATCTAAAAAGAAAGATTAAGAATTATAGAGAGATATCGCTAAATCGCCTAATGCGGTCCCATGGGCATTGAAAATTTGAAATATATTTTGCTCAACAGGACCATAAGTATTACGTGTGTAAAGTTTGAAAATAATCGGTTGGGTGGTTCTCGAGTTTTAGGGAGTCAGACAGACATTCTCTGTTTTAGATATATAGATAATTATCAATGTACAGACCAATCGATGGCAGTTATACAACTCCATAGCATTCGCCTCGAAAAGGCACACCCAATCTGCTGTCTATCCTCAGAAAAAATGTTGCTCTCCGAAACGGTCCTAAAACAACAGATCAATTAATTACTTAACCTTGTCTTACCCTTTCACGTCCCGGTTATTCGAGGGATTTTCATTAGAACCTAACTAATAATTGTTCGCGGAAACCACCGGATACTAACGGAATCATAAATATCTTCCGCGATTTTTTATGGCTTTTTAAGTGGCAATATATATTTTTTCGCGCTTTTTAACACTAAATTATTAATAACAATATACTGTATTTGCCGGCCTATATTTTACGTTATGTTTTGACGTTTATAGGCATTTTTATGGACCACGTCCAATATTCGCGGTTTTTCACTCTTCGCAGGTGCTCTAGGAACGTAACCACCGCGAGTACCGGGGAACAACTTTATGTACATTACATACATACACACACACACACACACACATATATATATATATATATATATATATAAATGGAAAAAATGAAATTTCATTTCTCACTTAGTACGGCTGATACTTAAATATAAGTATGTATACGTACATACATATATGTATACAGACGTACAGTAGTATGTATATACATTCATGCACATATATATATATATGTACGTATGGGTTTACCGAACATTTATTATAATGCTCGGTTTGTTTGTAAACAAAAAGCCGAATTATTAACCGTACAGTGTTCGGCAACCATCGTTGCTATTTTGTTCAACACTGACAAAGAAACGATGAACTAGTTTCTAGCTTATTAGCTGTCATCAGCACCGTATACCTCCCTGTCAGTTGATTGAACGTTTGAAAGTATATACTTTCCTTATGCACATCGAGTGAATTAGTCGGCCGGGCGTACCGAAAACGATAAATGGAAAAAATTAAATTTCATTTCTCACTGATACTTAAATATAAGTATGTATACTGAATTTATATATATATATATATATATATATATATATATTTATATATATATATGTGTGTGTGTGTGTGTACGACTAGCTTCTGCAGTCAACCTAATGATATGGAAGACGCCCAATATGCCAACTGGAACTACCTGGTTGCACAGCGAACTCCTTAAACATGCAGCCATGCACATGCCTATAAACCTCTTTCACAGAAATTCTCTATCTTTACATTTTTAGAAATATTTAAGACTAAATATACATATCC
This sequence comes from Eledone cirrhosa, assembly GCA_964016885.1. Lineage (NCBI taxonomy): Eukaryota > Metazoa > Mollusca > Cephalopoda > Octopoda > Eledonidae > Eledone > Eledone cirrhosa. The sequence continues at coordinate 56,870,829 of OZ024741.1, forward strand.
CATTAATTCTCTGTTTATAACGATACCATCTGCAAGTATCTTATCACTTCCTTGGTACACAGGTATTAATCATTTACTACAACAAATGGATTGCTCCGACCCCGCCACCACCACCACCACCCCAGCATTTCACATCTTATCGCGCTCTTGTTTGCATATTATATTTTTTATATTCACTGACAAAGTTAAAACATTACATAACAAGAAAAGACACAGAAACCAATTTTTTTATAAAGCAAGAACGCAACTCTCTCAACATTCATTCGATTTGTGATCTCTCTAAAATATTCTCAGGAGAATATGATAACTGTAAAGAAAAATCGAAGACACTCCAATGATAGATGGAAAGACCGAGTGCTAAAATAGTCTCAATGCCAATCATGAATGGAACTCAATGCAGTGCCAATGAATAGCAATATACGAAGGAAATGATATTTCATATATCATATACTGCTGTAAACAGAAATAACGAAACGATGAAAAAAATAGGAATTGTTTTATTATAATCATGCTGCTTATTTCAATTTTGAATATCACTCCCCCTTTCTTATCTCTCTCTCTCTCTCTCTCTCTCTCTCTCTCTATCTCTCTCTCTCTCTCTATATATATATATATATATATATATATATATATATATATATATATATATATATATATATATATATACAGGGAAATGGCCTTGCTCAGTATGTAGGAAAGGTGTAGGTAGGAACTCCATTCTCTGCCCCAAATGCAAACAATGGGTACACAAGAGATGTAGCGGGATCTCAGGAAGCTTAATTAAGAATGTAGGATTCACATGCAGCAGCTGTGCTGAAACAGCAAGCAAACAGCCACAGGAAACAAGTACCACCAATCTCTGGGAGGGCCCTGTAGAAACAGTAGAAAGCTTCTGCTACCTAGGTGACCGAATTAGCAACGGAGGTGGGTGCTCAGAAAGTACAATAACTAGGGTAAGAACGGGATGGAAGAAGTTTAGGGAACTACTACCACTGCTAGCTGCAAAAGGCTTCTCCCTCAGAATGAAAGGCAGACTGTATGATGCGTGTATCCGAACAGCGATGTTGCATGGTAGTGAGACCTGGGCGCTGAAGGTGGAAGACTTACGTAGATTAGAGAGAAACGAAGCCTGCATGCTCCGATGGATGTGTAACAGTAATATACGTGAACGACAAAGCATAAAGGAATTGAGAGAGAGACTGAGCATAAGAGGAATCAAATGCTGCGTGCAGGAGAGGCGGTTACGCTGGTATGGACATGTGATGCGTATGAAGGATGACAGCTGCATAAAAAGGTGCAGAGCACTAGAAGTTGATGGAAACCGCGGAGTGGGGAGACCCAAGATGACTTGGGATGAGGTGATAAAAGCCGACCTTACCCAACTACACCTCTCAAAGTCAATGACACACGACCGTGACTTCTGGCGTCACGCAGTAATACAGGGTACCCGACCTCCCATGGGTACATGCTGAAGCATATAAACAAGATGCCCCCCCCCCCCACCGCAAGGTGGTCGTGGAGGTGCCACGGCAAAAAAGCACCCAGCCCACACTGTAAAGTGGACGTGTAGGCGCCACGAAAAAGCACCCAGCACTCACTGTAAATGAGGTTGGTGTTAGGAAGGGCATCCAGCTGTAGAAATCAAGCCAGATCAGTTCCTGTATGAGCAAGGCATGGTCAGCCGACCAGACACTGCCCACAACAGGACAACCCGTCTAACCCATGCTAGCGTGGAAGAACGGACGTAAAACGGTGATGATGATGATGATGATGATATATATATATATATATATATATATATATATATATATATATATATACATATACATACATATATATATACATATATATATATATATATATACATACATATATATATATATATATATATATATATATATATATATATATATATATATATATATATAAGTATTGAAGTTTCCGTTGAAAATTGAAAAAGTCATAGGAGTGAAGAGTGCTCTATGTAAGTACCAGAGCAAAATTTAATGTATAATAAACAATACAATATAATTACCTCATTACCAGAGGTTTCCCGAATAAGACGAATACGAAAAACGTCCTCATTCGTTCGTCGGACAAGGCAATTTAAAACAGTGAAATATTTGGAAAGTCTCCTCAAGAAATGCGAAAAATATATAAATAAATAAATAAATAAAAGTAATGCAAGAGATATTAAAAAAATATATAAAAAATATATAAAAAAATATAAGGAAATATAGTTAGAGTATGTGTATATGTATGTATATACACTCACAATGTACATATGTGTGTATGTACAAATGCATGTGTATGGTGAAAATGTGTGTGTAAGTACATATATGAGGGCAAGTATATTTGTGTATATGTGACCACAAATACGTATATAATATGAGTTGAAAAAGAAAATGATAATATAGTTGACACGCATCCAGATACAGGTATTAAATACACATACGAGTATGAAAGCACGCGTATAAACACACACACACGCGCGCGGTCACTTATATGCGGAAGATAAAGAGGGAAGGGAGTGTAATAGTAAAAAGAAGTGTCATTCTCGATATATGTATACATTTTTAAATCAAAGAGAAAGTAATCAATTAACACTAGAGAAAAGAAAACAAACATAGGTACGCATGTGCATACACATATATCTATAAAAAATATTTATGCACACAAATACGTACAGACAAAAGCGCATGCATGCGTACATACATACACACGAGGCATATATATATATATATATATCGCCCCATGTATATCTAATCACACGTACGTACTACTAATGTAGGCAAAAAATTCCTAGAGCTCTTAGATAAACATTTCCCTAGAACACATAGATACTATAAGATCTTCAATAGAAACTGTGTCAAAATTAGCTACTCCTGCGATCCCCCTATTAAATCTTATATCATCAATAAGAAATCACCCAGAGAACATAAAAATTGCTCCTATAGAGTCAAAATTGAATGCCCATTACAAGGTAAATGCAACACCAAAGCCATTGTATATGCGGCTAAAGTGACAACCATCAGCAACAACCAACCAGCCACCAGCGAACGATATGTGGGTATGACACAAGACAAATTCAAAACGCGTTATTACTCACATGTCGCATCTTTCCGACATCCATAAAAAAGATTCACAACAGCTCTGGCTAGCAGAATATGGGATTTGAAATACCAAGGTATCCAATATAAATTGGATTGGTCAATTTTGAACCAATCTAAAGAATAAGCAAGAGGAACAAGAAGATGCACACTCTGCATAAGTGAAAAATATTGGATTTTACAAAACCTTAAATCACCAAAAACCTGCCTAAATACAAAAACAGAAATTTTCACCAGTTGCCCACACATGAAATCACACTTGCTTTCCAGCTCATATAAACTTAACTCACTTTCAGATACTTATCCTCCATAAACTCTTATTCTTCACTTTCCTTAAATTATTGTCTTTACAGACTTCTCTTTCTGATTTACTTTCATTTTTAACTTTATTTTTAATTTTTATTTTTATTTTTATTTTTATTTTTATTTTTACTTCACATCCACCAGTAACCCCCCCCCCCCCTACTTTTCGATTCACTTACCTTCACATTCCATATTTTACTTCCCCGTTTTCTTTCACTACCTGATTCGACATGTCACTTGCGTTTTCCACTCCAGATATATTCTGTTGTTTCGCAGCCGATTTTATATTTGTACTCATTTATTCATATGGATGATTTATAATCTGTATCTATGTGTCTGAGTGTGCTTATGTGTGTATACGTTCTGTATATGTATACGGACGCCTCCGTGTGTGTGCGTGCGTACGTATATATATGCGTGTGTATGTGTGTTTTTATATCTATGTTTTTTATATCTATGTTTTTTTTTATATCTATGTTTTTTACATTCTTATTTTTACGTGTGTGTGTATGCGGGTGAATGTATGTGAATGTGTATGTATATGTGTATATATGTATATGTATGTATGGGTGTGTATGTGTATGTGTATATATATATATATATAGTCGCGTACGTACGTGTGATTAGATATACATGGGGCGATATATATATATATATATACGTGCCTCGTGTGTATGTATGTACGCATGGATGCGCTTTTGTCTGTACGTATTTGTGTGTATAAATATTTTTTTATAGATATATGTGTATGTACATGCGTACCTATGTTTGTTTTCTTTTCTCTAGTGTTAATTGATTACTTTCTCTTTGATTTAAAAATTTATACATATATCGAGAATGACACTTCTTTTTACTATTACACTCCCTTTCCTCTTTATCTTCCGCATATAAGTGACCGCGCGTGTGTGTGTGTTTATACGCATGCTTTCATACTCGTATGTGTATTTAATGCCTGTATCTGGATGCGTGTCAACTATATTATCATTTTCTTTTTCAACTCATATTATATACGTATTTGTGGTCACATATACACAAATATACTTACCCTCATATATGTACTTACACACACATTTTCACCATACACATGCATTTGTACATACACACATATGTACATTTGTGAGTGTATATACATACATATACACATACCCTAACTATATTTCCTTATATTTTTTTATATATTTTTTATATATTCTTTTATATATTTTTTTAATATCTCTTGCATTACTTTTATTTATTTATTTATTTATTTATTTATATATTTTTCGCATTTCTTGAGGAGACTTTCCAAATATTTCACTGTTTTAAACTGCCTTGTCCGACGAACGAATGAGGACGTTTTTCGTATTCGTCTTATTCGGGAAACCTCTGGTAATGAGGTAATTTTATTGTATTGTTTATTATACTATATATATATATATATATATATATATATATATATATATATATATATATATATATATATCTTTCTATCTCTGCCTCTCTCTGAACTGAATCCAACAACGGAAATGACAAGGACCACAAGACTTGGCGACATTCTGTTCTGGAGAAGTCCTGCCTACCACCATAAAATGTGTTTTGACTCATCCTCATGCCTTAACTCCACTGGCACTCCTTAGTAGCTACCTTAGCCATCACTGTTCACCACCACTCCACCCATGCTCCCTCCACTATCATTCCTTATCTATTCTCACCATCACTACACTCGCCAATAAAATCCTTAGTAACTACACTCATTATCACCCTTTAGTAGCTACTCTCACCATTCCTGTGCATAGAAACTCCATACGGCTCCTTCAATCTTTCTCCTTAGATATTCCCATCTTCACTACACCTAAAAAAATCCTAACAGACTGGTGATTACCCCTTTATGATATCGACCACCCCATCAACACCCCTCCAGCACCATCACTACACTCCCATCAAATATCTTGACACACCATGTGACTACACTCGCTATGCTATTGGAAGCTACCCCTCCCCTCCTGCTTATCACCCTATCAAACACGCATAACATCATAAACATCATACTTATCTTCGTTGTCTTCCCGATCCGCAGAGCAAAGAGGTTTTTTTTTTTTTTTCAATTGGAACAGCAATTAACAACCTCTCTAGTGCTGGTGCCACGAAAATGCACCTAGTACACAGAGCCGGATTGATTAGAGTGGAGGGGCAAATGCCATGGCCCCCTCATCAAACAGAGAGCCCCTTCTCCGAACAGAGCCTTTTCTTCAAACAGAGAGAGAGCTCCTGTTACATCCTGTTCATAAACACAATTTTATCTTTTCGAGGGTATGTTTTTAAAATGTAATTGATGTCACTTTCGTGTCAATTTAACAACATTTTTCTACTTTAGCAACACAAGTTGGCGAAAGTAGGGGGAGCTGCTGTATGTGTTGTAAGTGTACGCATGTGTATGAGTATATGTGTAGTTATTATATCAATGATGGTACTGGGTGTGTATATATATTTGTGTATGTGTGGGGGGGAGGCAATGACTATTCTTTTGCTGTCTCCTTTATTTGACCCCATGACCTTTTAGTGGACTGAAGTATTTGAAGAAATTCAAATCTTTTCTTCTCTATTCAATCTCTCTCTCTCTCTCTCTCTCTCTCTCTCTCTCTCTCTCTCTCTCTCTCTCTCTCTCTATATATATATATATATATATATATATATATATATATATATATATATATATATATATATATATATAAAGTTACAGATCTCTGCTTATATATATATATATATACACATACATTCATATATAAATATATAAATATATGTATGTACGTGTTGTTATATGAGGGTCCTACCAAACCTGAACTCACCCCTTAAGGTCTAAATATTGTCCTGTATACATGAGTATACACATACACATTCTTCTAGAACAGGGACCCCAACCTGTGACCCTGGCACTTTATTTTATTGATCCCGTAAGGATGAAAGGCAAAGCTAACCTCGACTGGATTTTAACTCAGAACGTAAAGGGCCGTAGCTCTCTGCCGCTAAGCAATGTTGCCCGACGCTCTACCGTAATCTATATTATAACAGGAAACCTGTTTCTCTGACTCTCGGTCCCTCTGTCCGTCACACTTCATATATATATATATAGGTGTGTGTGTATTCTGTGTGTGTGTCTATGTGTGGGTGTGTGGAAAAATTCAACATATACACAACGCAACTTCAAAAAAGGACAAAAGACGTGTGTCTGTTTCCCTATGTCCATCAATATATAGATAACACGTCAGACTTCAATATATAGATAACACGTCAGACTTCAATAGACTTTCTCGGAAAAAACGTGTGTTTTAAGTGCATGTCTGACATCATAAAAACGTGAACCATATTATCTTCGATAGTATGGTTACTTCTAATATGCGTCCCTCATCTAAATTTGGAATGTTAATGTGGCCTTTTGATGGAAAAAGGTTGGGGGTCCTCAATCTGGAATATATACATACACTTGATTAAGTCCCTATCATTTCGTTTACATTATTATCATTGCGACCACAGTCGAACATTCCTGATAAAGTCTCTCTACAATTCACGATTTCCCATTGCTTCTGACAACTACTTACTGAGGTTTGTACCGTCTGAGAGTTGATCGATGAATGTTCGAGCAGGTCTTTCTCTAATCCGTCTCCCATCAGTTGGTTCACACAATAGTAGCTTGTGTATAACTTCATGCTCACTTCCCTAGCAATGTCCTACAAATCGCAACCGTCTTTGAGCAATTGCGCAAATTTCCGTATAAACTTTCATTTGCAATACATTTACGTCAGTTTGTTTTGTACAACCTCTAGCATTTTAGTGCATGCACCATTTAGTTTCTTCTCAAGTGTTTGTGTTTGGGTCCATGTATCTGACACATACAACACTGACTCAACAGATGTTCTGAGGAATAATATTTATATTTTTCTGGGTAGTTCTGACTTCCATTTCCTTTTCATTTTGTTCATCGTAGCCGATACTTTGATAATTCTAATATCAATGTCCTTTTTTATGAACTCATCCAGCTGCCTAAATATAGAAAATCATCAACTCACTTTAGTATTCTGCCATTCAGTGTGACAAGATATCCATCTTCTTGATTTAGTGATATGTACTCTGTCTTGGTAACAATTAAGTGAAAACCAATTTTCCTGGTAGAGAGTTCAAATTTATGAAGAAGTTCTTGAACTTGATCAATAGTATTTATATGTGATACAGCAAACTCTGTATCACATATAATAGTTGGTGGGTTTCGCTTGCTTTTCTTTTGTGGGGATGTAAAGCCGAGATCTTGTTCATTAACAATAGCTTTCTTCGTGGTCGAGTCCAGTGCGATTTTAAAAGACATGTTCCTAATGTGTTGCATCGAAGGACAACCGCTAGGATTTTAAAACAACTCGGTATCACCATCAGAGGAGAGAACTTGAGGTTCGGTGTTTATGTCGCGTACATTTATAACAGAAGCTATGGCATCAGGCATCCTTTATGCAAGTAGGATTGACATAAGCTTTCCTCTATGGATGAAGTCGAAAGCCTTTTTTAAAGTCAATGAAAGTTAGTACAGCTTTTTCCGGTCATTTGATCTGACACCTTCTAGTAGACTCCGCAGTGTCAATATTTGTGAGATAGTCGTAGTATTCTGTCTGAAACCATTTCGATTTATTGTGAGTTTCAGATCTAGATGTGGTTTTATTCTGTTTAGTACCATTCTGTTATAGATTTTAGCTGCAGCTTCTGCCAAAGTAATTCCTCTGTGATTTGTTATATATCCCGGGGTCACACTTCTTGGGTAGAGTCACCATTCTGCCCTTTCTCCAGATTTTCGGTATAACTCTTTTGAAAGTTTTTTTGGCAGACGTCAAGCAGTTCATCGTTCATGCATAGTTTCCATACTTCTGCTGGTATATTATCCAAGCCTCTAGCTTTGTTGCTTTGTGTCGACTTGATTGCATCTTCCAACCCCTGCATTGCAAAATAACCAACATCAATAGGCAGTAGATCAAATACCTTGTCAATATTTTCTTCAGCTATAAAGAGAGGTTGTCCAAGTAACTTAGCAAAATGTTCCTAATACAACAACTCTTTCCTCGGGGCTTTCAGCTTTTATATTACCTTTGTTGGATTTCTTTCTTCCAGTTATTTCGTTGATAACACTCCCTGCAAGCTTAACCTTTTGATTTAAGCGCGCATTATGCAATAGTTATACTTTCTCCCTAGTGTAGCTTTCTTCTTCTTCTTTAATATAACATCATCCAGATTCCTTTTAGATTCAACTACAAGCTGTTTGTTTCTTTCAGTCGGATGAAGCACATGTTTAGAATAGGCACTTTTTGATGTTTTCCTTTTCTTTACTACGTGGAGAATCTTTTGAGTGAATGTAATCTGACTGATTTGGAAGTTAGGTATAAGAAAAGAACTGAAGTCAACTTGATGATATTTTAATAAAGAATGAATAGAAAATGCAATGAACTATGAAGCTTATAACTCTTTCTTACTTCTAGATTCAGACTAGCGTCCTATCACAGCAAAAATCAGATTATCACTAAGATATAACAAAACTAGCAAGACAAAGAAAATGCCGACTAAACACAAATGAGAACATGAGAGAAAATTAAACAGTTGAAATTAGTAACAGATACCATGCTCTTCACGACCAATCTCAAAACAATTCTGTCAACACAATGTATGAGAACATAATTGAACCACATAAAAAGTGGTGCAGAAGTGCACATATCTTTGAAACTACGTAAAGCAAAGAAATATCTTTGAAACTACGTAAACCAAGAAGTTGACATTATGTGTGCATATATCTATATCTATCTATTATATTATATATATATATAAATAGAGAGATAGAGAGAGAAAGAGAGAAAGAGAGAGAGAGACAGAGAGAGAGAGAGAGAGAGAGAGTGGGAGAGAGAGAGCGATAGAGAGAGAGAGAGAGAGAGAGAGAGAGAGAGAGAGAGAGAGAGAGAGAGAGAGAGAGAGAGAGAGAGAGAGAGAGAGAGAGAGAGTGGAATTGGAAACAGCACGGATCTGTTTTTCTTTTTTTCTTCTTTGATCTGTCAGAGTGATATTATTGAAAAAGTGAGAGGAACAATTTATTTTTAAATAAAGGAGTTTTATAATGTATATAAAAAATATATATATATTATATATATATATTTTATATACATTATAAAACTTCTTTTTTTTTTAAATTGTTCCTCTCATTTTTTTCAATAATGTTACTTTGAGGGATCAAAGAAAAAGATTGGACCCGGGACTCTCTCTCTCTCTCACACACACACACACACACACACACACACATATATATATATATATATGGATGGATGTATGCATGCATGTGTGTATGTATGTAAAAGGATAACAAAAATAACAAAAGAAACGGCACAGTATATGGAAGAAATATATTAGTTTAACGCTTGAAATAACAGGAAGAGAGTCTTAACGTTTCGTCAACAAATCCGAGACGTAAACACAAGAAAAATCCCCTTAAGTAGCCATATTGCAGATTGTGCAGGAATGACCCTACCCAACTTTAGAATCTTTCCCCTTTACAAGTGCCCCGATTCTTTCACTCAACAACAAAGAATAAATAAATAAAAATTGTTTATTAATAGATTTAAACCAAAATTAAATATGTAATCACCACATTAGATTCTCTCTCTCTCCCACAGAGAGAGAGAGAGAGTGGGATAGAGAGAGAGAGAGAGAGAGAGAGAGAGAGAGAGAGAGAGAGAGAGAGAGAGAGAGAGAGAGAGAGAGAGAGAGAGAGAGAGAGAGAGAGAGAGAAAGAGAGAGAGAGAGAGAGAGATCACGAAATAAGAAAGAAATTGCTTATACACATATTTTCCATAAATTCTTGATTGAAAGCCACCACTGATACTTTGCTCTGTTTTTTTTTTAATTTCCCACCACAAAAGGAGCTGTGACAGACAGGCTGTGCACACGCACACACACGCACACACACACACACATGTGTGTCTTTTTATATATACACTCTCACACGTACACACTCATACTCTCAAAAATAGAATTTTTTTCACAACCCTACTTTTGTCATAGAATTTGTTTCTAGCTTACAATTCCCCTCTTCGCCACCCCCATCTGAACTCTTGACCAGTCCATTAACTCAATTGAGATACACACACATATTTACAGAATACCTCCCTCTCCCTAAAAACAAGTTTGTTCTGTGTGATAAAACACAACTACCACCACTGCTACTGCTACTACCATGACTTCACCTCTCTCTATTTCATTTTTCCAGTCTCCTCAACAAGGAAGATGAAAAAAAACTTGCCTCGACACTTAATTCTAAATCTTTAATTTTTAGTTTTTAATTCTTATTAATTCTTTTTAATTGTAATACTCAACATTTGATGAGATGAATTTTACTAATGCATCCAAACCGATTATACTTTATATACTTTATATACATTATAAAAAGGGCGGTGAATTGGCAGTATCGGTAGAGGGTTGGAAGCCATGCTTTGACGCATAGAGTTACGGCCCTTGCCATTCTGAGTTCAAATCCCGCCGAGGTTAACTTTGCCTTTCATCCTTACGGGGTCGATAAAATAAAGTACCAGTAATGTACTGGTTAATTGCTGGCCTTGTGCCAAAAGTAGAAACAATTATAAAACTCTTTTTTTAAAGAATTGTCCCCCGCATTTTTTCAATGATGTCACTTTGACGAATCAAAGAAAAGAAAAAAGAAAGAAAAACAGACCCTTAAATATATTTTCCGTGCTATTTCCAATTTCACATTTTCTCTGTCTCCATATATATATATATATATACATACATATACATACATTCATGCATATATATACATACATACATACATACATATATATATGACCCCAAGCACACGAACACACACACCCACTTACACCACCCACTCCACACGCAACTAACATCACTAACACCCCCAACCCTACGCACACGAACACACACCCTCTTACACCACCCACTCTACACACCCTACCACCACTGACCCCCACTCACACCCGCATTCAACCCTTTCTCCACCTCCAGTATACTAACACCCACTAACACCCCCTTCACCACACACACACACACCAGTACACTACACTCCCTCCATTGACCCCCACACCCTTTTCTCCCCGCTCCACCCACATCCTTTCTCAAACACTCACACATCCCACTAACACCTCTACTAATACACACACAACCCCCTCCCCACTCCAACTTTCACACCTACCCATCCTCTCTCCTGTCCACCGCACCTCCGCACACACTGACACACCGACTTTCTTCACTTACCATTCTACCCTACTGCTGCTATGCCTCTCTGACCACCTCCCCGCACACACAGACACACAACCCTCCTCCTGCCTTGACCCTCTGACCACTTCCTGTTGCGCGCGCACCCCACATCTCCCCTCTTCCGACCAATCTCTTCACGGATTACACATATGTGAACCTTGATCCCGAGAATCTACCGCATCCCAAGGATTTTACTCAGCATTCCACCACATCTTTTTACGGAATTAGCTTTACGACTTACCCCAGACATACAACCAAAAAAAAATGTTTTCCCACACGCCACCTACATCCACAACACGCATAAACACCACACACACACGTGCGTACCACCACATATTTACACATTCAGCCTCCGGAATCCTCTCCCCCACCCCTCTATCCACACACGCATACACACTCCGACCTACACCCCACCCCACACACACCTCTTCCTGAACATGCAACCCCGTTCTTCCCCAACCCTTGCTTTCACATACACACACACACACACGTACACCTACACACACACACCACCTTCAGCCCTCCCCGCTCGGACACCCCGTCTCCCTCTCCCCACTCCACCCGCCACCACCCCTACACGCCCCACACCCTTCCACCACCTGTTTTACCCCATTTTAATTTTATTTTGATCATGCCTTTATTTTTAATTTCATTTGCACCGTTTCCTCTCACCCCCTTTTTGCTATATGTCTCTCCACCACTCCCTACACACCCTTTGAAATCTCTTCCCACACATTTTTCACCTGAAGAAGGGCTTATGCCCGAAACGTCGTTCCCCACCCCCACCCCACTCTCAAGAGCGTGAAATTAATAAATCTTTGTTCGTACTGCCTCTCTGTTTTGTTCCTGTTCAATTTTTCACTATATATATATATATATATATATATATATATATATGTATATATATGTATAAATGTGTGTGTGTGTGTGTAATGTAAGTTTTTCGAATATTAATAATTATATTCGATTCATTGGCAATTACGCAAACACCCTCTTTTAAGCCATGTCAGTAGAATGACATCGTCGTTCTTGCTCTTGTGTTGGCATGTAAACAGAACTGCAGACACTAATGTTTCTGGGTGGTTACCCTTCATCAGTACAGTTTACTGCTTACCTGCCAACTGTTTTAGAAAATATATATTTTCACTAGCTCTGACAGTTGGCTGGTAAGCAATATACTGTACAGATGAAGGGTAATAACCCAGAAACATTAGTGCCTGCAGTTCCTTTTACATG
>OZ024741.1:56886260-56916260 GCA_964016885.1 Eledone cirrhosa
AAGAAATGTGTGTGTATATGTGAGTAAAAGAGTGTGTGCATGTAAGTACGAAGCTATGAGCAAAAGTATGTTAATATAAGGGTGTGTGTCGGCATGTATTAGTAGTATGAGAAGCTGCTAATGATCAAGAGAAAGCGATAGGAATCTAGGGGTGTGATAATGAACGGGGTTTTAGAGAAAGTGAGGAGGTGAGTTGAGTCCAAGAGGGGAATAGGACCCAAGACGGTGAATCAGACTTTGTTCAGTCCTGGTGCGCGAGGCCTGTGATCCATGATGTAAAAGGACACCCAGGACTGACACATGTAGGGAAGAATGACCAGGAGAACAGAATGACGGGCGACAGGAGTATCCAAACCGAGGCGTATGTCGCTCAAGTGATCGGCAAAACGGTCCGCCATACGGCGTCCCGTTTGTCCGATATATAAAGACTCGCAAAGGGAACACCGGAGGGCTTAGGCAACGTGGATGGATGTGCAGGTGAAGGAATGGCGGATACGGAAAGACCCGTTAGAGCCTGTAAGAGTGGTGAGGATGGAAATAAAGGGACAAGTGTTGCAGCGGGAACGGGAACAATGATGAGAGCCGGGTGGAGTCGTGGGAGAGGACGAAAAAGAACTGCGAACCAGGAGGTCGCGTAGGTTTCGGGCGCGCTTAACTGCAGTAATGGATGGGCTTGGAAAAAGCGAGAAGTGACGGGGTCAGAAGAGAGGATACGGAAGGAACGGAGGATATGTCGCCGAAGTGGTAGGGTGATGGGGTGGTAGGTGAAAGGGAAAGGAACACGGGTGTTGGGAGGGTGGGGGTGAGGTGAGAGGGCTGTGGTGCGGTCTGTTTCACGGGCGGGGGTGGGAGCAGCTTGGATCAATGTGGGGGGATATCCACGCTTGAAGAAGCGGGAAGCCATGCGAAGGGAATGGGTTTCGAAATCGTCGTCCTGGCTACAGAGTCGACGAAGACGGAGGAATTGGGAATAGGCTATGGAGTGTTTGGTGTGGGTTGGATGGGAGGAGGTGAAGTCGAGATAAGATTGGGAGTCTGTTGGTTTAATGTAGATGGAAGTAGAGAGGGTGTGGTGATAGTGATTAATAGATAGAAAGATATCTAGAAAAGCGACCGAATAATCGGAGACGGAGGCGGTGAAATTAAGAGCAGTATGGAAAGATTGGACAAAAGAAAGAAAACAGTCGAGCCGTTCTCGTGATAGAGAGGTGGCGCCGATACAGTCGTCGATATAACGACCGTATAGCTCAGGAGTAGGTCCAGCGTACTGGGAGAAGATATGGGCTTCGACGTAGCCAACAAATAACTTGGGATAGTTTGGACCGATTTTGGTTCCCATCGCCATCCCAGAGACCTGCTGGTAAAATTCACCCGAAAAAGAAAATCCATTAAGGGTGAGAACAAGCTCAGGCAGACGGAGAATAGTGGTAGTGCTGGGATAAGAGATAGGGCGTAAATCTAAAAAATGCTGGAGAGCGCGGAAGCCGACATCCCTCATGATGACGGCATAGAGAGAAGTGATGTCCAGGGTAAAGAGAAGGTGGGAGGGACTAGGAAGGAAGGAGAAAGAGTTGAAAAGTCTAAGGGCATGATTTGTATCGTGGATGTGGGAGGGGAGATTGCCGACCAACGGGGCGAGGATGGTGTCTAAATATTCAGAAATTATCTCGGACGGCCAGGATTATTTTGTTTGCGTATTTTGGGGAGGAAGTAGATGGTGGGTGTGCGAGGGGTGCGTACAATAAGGTTGGTGGCTGTGGGGGAGTAGGTGAGAGGATGAGATGAGGTCGTGGATGGTGGAGGACACGAGTTGTTGGTAGCCAGGAATGAGGTCGGGGATAAAGGGCGGTAAAAGGAGGCATTGTGAAGCTGGCGGAGAGCCTCAGCCCTATAGAGGTCAGCGCTCCAAACCACCACAGCGCCACCTTTGTCAGCGGGTTTGATGACAATGTCATCGCGACATCGAAGGTTGCGAAGAGCGGAGAGCTCAGTTCGCGTGATGTTAGAGCGACGAGAATGTTGGTGGAAACGGAACCGATTGACAGTACGCCGGCAAGTATCGACAAAGGAGTCGAGGGTGCTGAACTGGCCAGAGCTCGGCATCCAATGTGATTGCCGGCGACTGAGACGAGTGAAGTCATCCGTCTGTGTTGATGATAGCATGTCGTGAAAAAAAGCTTTCAGCTTTAATCGACGGAAGAACCCTTCAATCTCGGCACGTGTACGGAACTCGTAGATGCGGTTGGTATAAAACGCAAACCACGGGCGAGGAGGGAGCGCTGAGCTTCGGAGAGTGGTAGGTCCTGGGGTATGGGGACTACCGTGCAGGGACGTGAGGGAGTGAAAGAGGCGGAAGCGAAGAGGTCAAGGTGGTTGGGCAAGGCGTGTGCAGATTCAGTGGTAGGTGACGGGATAGAGGGCTTAGGGTTGGAGGTGATATGAGTATGGGTGGTGTCGGCAGGCGAGAGCGGAGAGAGTCGAGTTTATGGCTTTTTGCGGAAGTGAGGAAATTGAAAAGGAGGCGATTGGGGTAAAGGATGAATTGGATAAGGGATTGGGCGAGGAAAGGGTGGCAAGTGGAGGAGAGATGGGTGTAGGCCTTGGGGAGATCACGGTCGAGATCGGATTTGGACGAGAGTTGATCGAATGGTCGCCCGCATGAGCTGGCGAGAGGAGCGGGTAAGGATGGGCTCAGTAGTGGGAGCAGAGTAAGAGGTGGGGTGAAACTTGAGGCAGAAACCGCGGGGAATGAAGTGATGTTGGAGACAGCGACTTAAAAATGCGATGTGACTGTTGTATCGTGTTTTGGTGAATATGAGGTTGGAGAGATGCAGGGAGGATTGTATGTATATAGGGGGGAGAGGTTGGAGGAAGCGCTTGAGAGTAGAATGGAGCTGGCGGAGAAAAGATTTGAGATTGGGAATATTGAAGGTACTAGGGTGGGAGTGAAAAATAGATGGCTGAGAAGAATGTAGTAGAGGAAAAGTGGCAGAGAGTCGTGGAATATTTAAATGCAAGAAGCAAAAACAATTTCAAAGAAACGAAAGATTTCCTGGTGGAAGTTCAGGTGTACTCCGGGTTGGTATCCAGTTTCGAGGTGAAAGTCCAATCAGAAAATCCAACGAATAAAGTTTCACCTGTGTACTCACAAGATCACCAGTCTTGTCTGGTGAGTGCGCAGGTGAGACTTCAGAGTAACAAGGCTTAGCCATAATAAATGAGTATTTAAACTCTACTTCGGTATTGAGTTTTCATTCTTAGGTCCGTCAATAATTCACGTACTCTCAGATCTTGAATAATCGACCCCACTACCCGTTTATTAATTTGTCAGATTTTTCCACCCCCGCCCGCTTATTAAATTTCGCTAATCTCCGGCGAAATTTTATAAGTTATTCATATGGATACAGCAGCTAGAGAATCTAATAATAATTTTATTTTACATTAAAAAATCATTATATATGACAAAAGAAGAACATTACAGGAAATCACATATTTACGAACGTACACTAAACAATTCATGATTTCCCAAGACCTCCACGCCATTATTGCCACCCTCGTATTATTTGTAAGCGGAGAGTGCCACCAAGCTTTCCTCCTCTCTATATCTATCACACAAAACTCTCTTTTAATCCCCCTCTCTGTATCTACTAAAACCAAACTCTACCCCTCTCTATATCTACCACGACACCGCCTCTTTTATCCCACTCTCTATATCTAAGATTAATACATTCTCTCACTCTCTATAAATATCTACACTTGTCTCTCCCAATCCCCCTCTGTATACCAATCACCGCTAAACTCCCCCCTCTGTATCTACTACGCGGCACTCTCTCATTATCCCTCTCTGTATATCTAGAATCACCAAATTCTCCCCCTCTATATCTAATACACGTAACTCTCTCCCAATACCCCTCTCTATATCAATTACCACTTGATATAGACGTGATTTACTTTGCTCCGGATTTTTGCGGATTGTTGTAAAAAAGAACTGTGAGTTTATTGATCAATTTAATAACATTGTTTGGTTTAGCCCCTTGCCTTGGCCGTCAGACGTTAAGTCAACAAATTTTCGCCCCTTTCTGGGGCGAAATTTTCAATTTTCATCTAAAAACTGTAGACTTGGTGGCAATGGATGCCATTTCCACCTCGCACACTGTCGTGAGTGCCACGCCCACTAAGAAAAGTGGTGGAGGGAAGATAGGAGTACAAAGCTTGCAGCCGTCCCCCCTCGCATCATCGAAAAATGTGGAAAATATCGACAACGCGAAACCAAATCCGGCAAATAATACCAGCACCAACAACAAGAACAATGACAACAACACCACAACCAACAACTGCAACAATAGCAACACCAATATTACCAACAGTGACAGTAACACGAAAGACAACAACACCAAAACAACATTTGCACAGACCGTAAAAAAAACGAACTATACACGCCAATAGACATAACAAATGCTAAACAACTATTACAAGACGCAAAACAATTCGTGACTTTTAACGAAAACGGTGCTTTTAGCATCAATTCTCCACAGGAATTACGTAGAGAGGCTGTTCTGAAAACTGTGGTTTTCAGAACAATATCGAACGTAACAAGAAAACCAGCTCAATTATCACAAAATGAAATTGAGATGGTTCTAAAAGACGCAATGAAGGACTTAACCTTCATACAAAAAGGTAAACTGTTTGGTAGCATTTCGGTGCTGATGAACAACCAGTCAACAGCTCAAAAGTACTCGATAGCACCCATTGTGTCCCCCCACTTCACCTTTTACCCCACATACAGGGGAAAAAGGACACAAAGAATAAAAATAATGAGTATCACACCAAATGTAAACATTTGGTGGATACTATGTGGAATAATAAACTTTGACGAAGACAAGATAATTTCAATAGGAAAGTCCTCCGGAGGTGTATTTGGTGGGACCACCGTAGAAGTTCTGGTGCAAATGAGCCCAGAACGAATAGCGAATATCCCACAACGCGTGCCTCTGGACGGGCTAACTTATATAAACATTTCAGTGGAGGGAAGGCGGCCGTCATGTTACCACTGCTTAAGCAGGGGTCACCTGAGGGCTGCCTGTCCTCAATTAACGAGTCAAAAAAAAAAAGGCTCTTCTGCCAACCCTGAACACAACAACACAACCACCACCACAACAACACGGAAAAATAACAACACAAAACACTGTTCCACCCAACCCCTCCCCACCTAAAACAAATACAAAAGCAACCACAACAAAACCCCAAAATATACCCCTCCCCAACAACACGGAAGAGGACTCCGTATCAACGTCACCCAGTGACGACGAGGGAGAACCCTTTCAACAGGTGAAAAGAAAAAAAAAAAGGCACCACATTAACAAAAATGCCACAAACACACAACCACCAGCACAAACAGAACAAACATCACAAATAAAAAAACCACCCCTCCCCAAAACATAACACGTACTATAAAACGCAAACACCCGCAAGAACAACAAACAAAAACAAACACAACACAACAAAAACTCTATACATACATTAACAAGAACAATAAAACGTTGATGAAAGCGATAGAAAATAACCCTTCGGTGGAAACCGAAGGGATCACGTTCACCTACGCAGCGAACAAACCGCACCTAATGATGATTAGGGTCCCAACGGAAACCTATGTAACTTTGAAAAAGAACCATCCAATGCATGTGGGGACCAACTGCACCAAACCACATAACAGCGTCCTATTGAGATGTTTCCCCACCCCCACACCAGACACCCACACCCCACCAAACACCCTAATCCCACCACACACTGATATCCTCACCCCACCACAAACCACCACCCCACCAAACAACCCGTCCAACACCCCCATGGAAATTGTGCAGCCTGGTCCCCAGGAGACGAAGAGGTAAGTAATTTCCTTTCCTCTTCCTTTTTACCTCTTCAGCACCAACATGGCCAATATAAGAGTTGGATGTGTGAATGCACGCGGCTTGGGGATGTCCTGGAAACAGGGCAAACTCTTAAATGACCTCAGGTCGCACAGAGTGGATGTAATGGTTATTTGCGAGTCCAGGATCAGCAGCGAGCGCCAACTGGCCCCCATCTTCGACGACTTTGAGACCTACGCATCTCTCTGTCAGCCGAGGGGTGGGGGTGGGGTTGTCGTTCTGCTGCGAAAATACCTGGGTCTTGCCACACAGAAGGTACACCTGGACCCTGAGGGTCGACTGGTGGTTTTAGACGTCGGCAGTGGTGAAGGTGGAGCTTTCAGGCTGGTGGCAGCGTATGCCCCATCTTGGACACCGCGACCGGACTTCTTCCGACGCCTGGAGAATTTCCTGGGAACGTCTCGCTCCTTGCTTTTAGTGGGGGACTGGAATGGTATCCTGGATGCACGTTGGGACTATGTAGGGGCATGTCCCGATAGAGGGGGGTGTAACAGCCTCAAACGATTAATCGGCCGATTTGATCTGGCCGATAGATATCGACTGGATTTTCCGACTGTGCCACGGTGGACGTGGAGTAATCGCAGCGGAACATCCAGGTCGTACCTAGATAGGTTCCTAGTTAGAAATAAGGATAGGGACATATTAAGCTGTCCACGAATGTTCATGGTTGACTATTCGGATCACAAGTTGTTGACCGGAGTGGTCAACCTTGATAGAACTCATAGACAGGGACCCGGTTACTGGAAGCTAAACTTGTCTTTACCGACAAACAAAGCTTACAGTAAGCGGATTAGCACACTAGTTAAGCAGCGTTTGACGGGGGCAATTGTCAACAACAGGTGGTGGGGCTCTCTCAAGAGAGAAATTAGAATAGAATCGATAGGTTTTAGTCGGGAATTAGCATCAGATAGGAATAGAACTGAAAGGGAATTAACAAATAGAGTAGAAGAGGCGATTAGGAGTGGCAACGTGGCCGGCGTACTGGCGTCAAGAACGGCCCTAGACCAGTTCTTTGATGCGAAGCACGAGGGCTGCGTTGTCAGGAGTAAAATACGTGCTCTGGGTAACGAGGGAGCCAAAGCTGTTAGCTGGGCCCGAGTGACAGAGGCAAAAAGTGGAAACAAGTCCACGATTCGGTCTTTGAAGGACCAGGATGGTCGCGTGATCCTTGAACCTGAGCGGATGAGCGCGGCCTTTCAACGGTGCTTTGCACGACTGATCGGGAGGGGCGGCGGGCCGGGTGGGGCCATGGATTTCGGTCCATACCTCGACGGTCTGGCGCGGCTCTCGGACGGGGAGGCGAAGTCCTGCAAGAGGCCGATTTCAGCCGCTGAAATAGGGGAAGCGCTGAGCCAATGCGGCAAACGCAAATCTCCGGGTCTCGATGGTCTACCATACGAACTTTATGTAGCGATGCCGGGCTTGTTCTCCGGTCTCCTCGAGGCGGTCTACTGCAACTGGCAACAGAACGGGATAATTCCCAGTTCTGTGACCAAGGGCGTAGTCACGCTGGTGAGGAAGGACGAGAACAAGGGGGATGACATAGATAACTTCAGGCCCATAACTCTGCTAAACACAGAGTTAAAGATTTTGGCCAAGGTGTTAGCGAAGAGGTTGGCGCTTGTCGTCGGGAACCTGGTGGGAGAAGCGCAGACATGCGCAATCCCGTCCAGGTCCATACACGACAACCTCCACCTCATGCGATACATCGTAGAGAGGGTAGGGAACGAACCCGGCTTTGGTGGGGCCCTGATCAACTTGGATCAATCTAAAGCGTTCGATAGGGTTGACCATCGGTACCTGGATGCGGTGCTCGCGGCGGCAGGCTTCAGACCCGTTTTCAGGGGCTGGATTGCTGCAATGCACAGCAGCAACACCTGCTCGAGGGTCAAGGTGAACGGCTACCTCTCGGAGCCGTTCCAAATCACGCGATGCATTCGACAGGGATGCCCTCTCTCCTCCCTCCTGTATGTGCTGGCTCTTGAGCCACTACTGAGGAAGCTGGAGCTGTTGCAGGGCATCCCTTTGGAACCGGGATTGCGGAAAGCGGTGTCGGCCTACGCCGATGACGTGACAGTAATGGTGTCGTGCGCCTCGGAAATCGGGCAGATCGGCACCTTACTGGAGGAATATGAAAGGTTCACAGGAGCCAAGCTGAACCGGGACAAGTCCGTCGGTTTGCAACTCGGGACGTGGAGGGGCAAAACGATGCCCTCCGACGGCATCGTCGGACGCTGGACGGTGGGACCGGTGAAGCTGCTCGGGGTCTGGTTCGGACCGGACCTCCAGGTGGAGAAAAACTGGGACGAGGTAACGGGCAAGGTGTTTGCACTCGCCCAGAAGTGGGCCGAGTGCAAACTATCCCTGAAAGGTCGAGCGGAGGTGGCGAACGCTTATATAGCGTCCGTCATCTACTACCGTTTGACCGTCGTGCCTTGCCCAGAGAAAACACTCGCCAAAATGGAGCGCGCGCTCTTCCGATTTCTTTGGAAGAAGCGGGCTCCTTTGGTGAGAAGATCTATCTGCTGTCAACACCCTTCGAACGGAGGGCTGGGGTTGCCGTGGCTGACGATGCGTAGACACGCATTAAGGCTACGGCACCTCCGGGTATTCCTCACCGGTCAGCCGGTGTGGGCCCTGTTTGTGAGGCGAGCCTTTCCGAGACTCGTCTCACTCACCGAGCTGCAATCCTGGGTCAAGCAAAGACCGAGAAAAGTGGGCGACTGGCACATTGAATGTGCCCAGGCGCTCACGGCCCTCTGGCAAGCGGATCCGGCAATCAGTGGAGACTCAGCCTCAACATTCTATAGAAGGTTGGTGCGCAGTAAGTGCGACGACGCTCTCGGAGAGGCTCTGGGCATGGAGGAAGACGAGCTGGCCAGTCTGTTCGGTAGGACGTTTGGCCCGGGACCGATGGACAACTTCCAAAAGTCCATGGCTTGGAAATGTTACCGAGGAGCTCTACCCGTTCGGGACAAGCTCTACAGACACGGGCGCCCGGGTAGGGACCCCTCGAAGAAGATCTGTCCAAGATGCGTGCGTGACGAGGAAACCGTCGCACACGCATTCGTACACTGCCCGGGCGTTGCTGACCTGTGGAGCTGTGTAGAACGACTACTGTCGCGGGTGGGACCAATCCGGTTGACCACCGAGAACATTGTCACAATCAAACCGCCTCCCCCTTTCAAAAACGAAGGAGAGGCGGTTTTCCTCTGTGTGATAGCCATGGCGAAAGAAGTTGTATGGTGGACAAGGTTGAAAGGGCTGAGGTCAGACACCTATCTCTCCGGCCAACAACTGGTCTTTTTTTTCAAGTACCACTTTAGAAGAAGGATCAGAATGGAGAGAGAGGTGCTCTACCCCAGCAAGTTTTATGAAAGATGGGTGAAAGTAGCGAGAATGGCCCGAGTGAATGGGCCTTCTCTCTATATCAGCCTGTAGGTGAGAGAGGAGAAGAATGAGAAGAGGAAGGAAGCACCCGCTCTTTGTGCTCCTGAAGAGGAGGGTTGCACATTTTTTCGGGGGTGTGTGCGACCCATGCCAACGCCCCTCCCTATTGAGGACATCGATTGTTAAATTTAATTTGTTATATGTTTTTTATACGTCTTTTTAAATGTATGTAAACTCCCCCCTTTGTATTTGTCCCAATCTTTGATGCCCTGGTGGCAAATAAATAGAAATATATATCTACCATACACTCTCTCTCTCTGATTCACTCTCACTTTCTCATTCACTCTCCCCCTCCGTATATCTACTACACGGAACTCTCAAATTCCTCTCTCTATATCAATAAACATCAAGCTCTCCCCCTCTCTATATCTAATATACAATATATTCTCCCAACCTTCCTCTCTATATCAATTACCACCAAACTCTCCCCCTCACTATATCTATCTCTCCCATCTGTCTCTACATAACGTATACATAAATTGTAGAATTATAGCGCAAATACAAATAGATGTGTGTTTTGGTAGTTTGGGGGAAAATATAATTATGGGGGGTGTCCCGTTTACACCCTCCACCCCCACCACGTTTCGCCGCCATGGTAGATGTTTTCTATTCGCAAATGAGCATCTCTAATCCAACAGTTGATCACCACGCAAAATATTATATAGAGTAGAGTTTATTCCATATCAGTATATTCTGAGAGAGCGTCACTGACAAAAGATTAACGAATCTTGAAACAGCATTGTCTGACACTCTCAGAATATACTAGCAACTCTATGATATATTCATAGAAGAAAATAGAGGAAATCTATAATTTTTTTAGTTTGGTTTCGCTTTGTAACGAAAAAATATTTTTTTCGGCAGTGAAATTTCCCATATGTTCATTGTCTGTGAATGTATTACATATGTTTATATATGTCTTCATATATAGCTATATGCTTAAACGGTGTCTTAGTGCTACCACCAATTATATATATATGTATGTGTGTGTGTGTGTGTGTTTGTGTATGTGTGTATATATATATATACATATATATTTATGTATATATAGAGAGAGAGGGGGAGGGGAGAAAGAGAGAGGGGGGATACGATAAATTGTAATAAACTGACATAAAAATAAATCAAGGTAGACATAAATATATACGTACATTATATATTTCCCTAGACATAAATTTATATCTTTACCAGGCATATATACATATCGTGTTCAGCATCATTCACCAAAAAGAACACTCTTTAGAATGTATTAGTTTATATACCTTGGCTGTTGACATAAACCTAAACCAGCGCATAACACAGCCTCCACCTCCTTCTCCTCCACCCCCTCGTCATCATCTTCGTCATCATCTCCATCATGCTCACCGTTATCATTATTGTCATCATCGTCATTATTGTCGTCATTGCCATCATCATCATCAACGTTGTTTGTAGACTCCCACGTTATCGTCGCCGTCGTTATCGTTTAAATGAGGTTTCAAAAATGTCCACGACATGCTGTATGTCACTACGGCGCCCCTGCCTCTTCATCAGGAGTTAGGGGTCCATACATACACATGATAAGGTAATGGGAAAGAAAGACTAATATTATTTTACAGGCATAGTTCTTGAGGATAAGCAGTTCAAAAAGTGTTATTATGGCAGGAGTGCTTGGAGAAGTTGATCCATGGTGGAGGCAAATGGTAGTCTGGGGTTGGATATGTTTTCCCTTTTTAGAGAGTTAATATGCAGGGGGAGGTAATTCAAGCTGGTCGGATAGGAGAAAGAGAAGAGAGGGGTAATTCATTTATATAAGAAAAAGGATTAGGTAGGGTGTAAGGGAGGTAACTCTTTAGAGAACGTAGGAATTTTGGGCTATGGTTCATTGTTCGTTCCAGTTTAGTCCATTAAGTAGAGGTTGGAATTTGTTAATGAAGTACGTTTCCTTATTGGTACGATGGATGAAAGAAGCGTTGTCTATAAATTTGTAAATGGGGAAAATATCGCCAATTGTGCACCTAACCAACAACCAAACTTTAAAATTTTCCCCATTTACAAATTCATAGACGACGCTTCTTCAAGAACTATGCCTGGAACCTTCCTCAAACTGTACGGACTAACAACATAGTTGTACTAGTTGAGGACTATTGCAAACTTGACCGTGGGAGCCGGGCGTGGCCACACAACAACCCCAGCGTCAGGCGAACCTTGGATATCGTGTTTGCACACCTGGATTCTCTGTGTACATGTTTCATGTCCCTTGTTACTTATTCTCTATTTATATACCTACTGTTGTTTTTTATGTATTTTTGTCCCGTTCTTTTATTATTATGTTCTCTATGTGTTCTCGATTTCTTATCTGCTTGTTCCTGTCCCTACTTTCGCTTCCCGTAACTCTCTTCCATAGTCTAGCAGCCCTTTTAATAGTATTGATGCCACTGTAGTTACAACTGAATGTTATTGTGGTTAACTGTTGTTTTTTTTGTTTTGTTTTCTTTGCACTGTAATTATTGCTATTCTTGTGCCTTGGAATGATAGAGAGGACTGTATTAACTGTGAATGTATTTATATATATAAATACCCATCTATATTTCTATCCCATTTTTGCTTCCTTGTTTCAACGGACTACTGTTGTGGTTAGTTTATTTTTCATGGAAGCGTGGCCTTTTCCTGTCGCCGCCATCACCGTGGTGGGATCATCACTGGTGTTGTTGTTATTGTTATTGGTGTTACCACTGTCTGGCTCCCGAGTAATGGGTGCTCTCTGCTTGATACTAATATAAATGATACCACCACTACTACGACGAACGGGGTAGGTGATGGGCGGTGTTAATGTTTGTTGCTGTTACTATTGTTGTAGTTGCTATACATGGTCATGGTGATTGATGCCACCAACTTTGTGTACCCACCTACCTGAGAACTCCTTTTTATTGCTTTGGCGTTATTGTTGTTATTGCAGTCACTACGACTGCTACGTCCTGTGTACACGACGCTGGTCTGTGTTTTTGCTGTTGTTGTCGTTGTTGCTGTTGTTGTTGTAACTGTTTACTGTAACTGTTGCTTTCGTTATTGTTGTCAGTAGGGTAGTAATATCACTACGACTGTTGCGGCCAGTGTGGACGATATTGGTCGGCGGTTTGCTGTTATTGTCGTTATTGTTGTTGTCGTTGTCGTTGTTGTAGTTGTTGTCTTAAGGTGGTTGTCAACAAAATAAATACCCCACCCTCCCTCAGAGCTCCATTTATTGCTTCCACTGTCTACTGGGCTTTGGCTACACACAGTTTTTTGGGGGTTTTTTCGAGGTTTTTTCGTGGATAGCTTTTTCTAACAAACACGACGGCAGGCAAACCCTTCAAGGTACTCATATGTCTGCTGGACACACAAGCAATAGGACGTGTGTTTTTTTCCTGCCAGCGACATATCAAACATATCGGTTACTCATCTGAGGATACCGTTCTCATAACAACAAATGCATGAAGGACATCTCGAATGCATGGAGAATCGTGGAAATAATTATAATGATTAAACGATATATGTAACCTCAGCATCTTATTTTGTTATATATATATATATATATATATATATATATATATATATATATATATATATATATATATATATTGCCAACCTTTTTTATGGTATGGTGGGAAAGGAGACTTAAAGATCTCCTTGATGAGAGCTCCATAGACCTCATCATGTACTCTCCTTACGTAGACGATATCAATATAGTAATAAGAACATGCCCACAAGAGTGCACTAACAAGTTTGATTTAGAACGTAGCACAATGGAAAGCATCCAGCAGATAGCTAATTCCATACACCAGAGTATAACTGTAACTACCGACTACCCTTCCAAACACCCTAACAATAGACTACCTGTATTAGAGACGGAACTCTGGATTAACACTATAGACGAGAGAGCCCAAATTCTCCACTCACACTATGCTAAACCCATGGCCTCCAAATACCTGATACTCAAAAACTCAGCAATGTCCAGTAGTGCTAAGTTTAATATTCTGATCGCAGACTTGGTACGAGTGATGAAGAATGTGTCCCGCATGTGCGACCCAACAGAAATGGAAAGACACATCCAACACTTCATCAACCGCATGCAGTTCTCTGGCCTCAACCAAAGAGACAGAATCAGAGTATACGAAGGAGCCACGGAGAAGTATAAGACCCTCATAGAACTGGACATGAAAGGAATTTGCCCATTATACAGGAGCAAATCACGGAATAGATTAGATAGGACTAAACATAACATAGGGAAAGCCACCTCATGGTACGACAACCAGAGATACCAGAGTGTCATGTTCGTGGACGCTACCCCTGGAGGGAAATTAGCTAACCAGTGTAGAAAGGCTCTGAGAAAGACCCACTTAAAGATTAAGGTGGTAGAAAAGCCAGGAACTACCATAAAATCCCTGATCAGCAAAACATACCCTTTTAAGAAAACCCACTGTACTAATAAGAAATATGTTATATGTAAAGTAAGCCCCGGATAAACTGTAAAACTAGAAACGTAGTCTATAGCATAAGATGTACAGAGGGTACTTGCAGAAACATGACAACAACATACATAGGCGAGACAGCTCGTAGCATAGGCGAAAGAATAGACCAACACTGGGGGGAACTAAAAGGAAGAAAAAACGGTTCAGTACTATACGAACGTGCCAGACAACAACACGACGGTAACATAGACACCATAGAAATTAGAATAATATCTAAACATAGAAATGACCCAGCAGATAAGAAAATCAGAGAGGCCAGTGAAATAGAACTTAGAAGGCCAAGGCTAAACAGAAAAAATGAATGGAATAACAACAACACCCAAACAAACAACACTGACCTAAGAGAAGTATAAATAAATAAATAAATAAATACATACACAAGCACAATAACAACAAACACATATAAACACACACTAGTAAAGATAGAATACATTAACCAATACACAGTCACCCAAACACGAACACACATCAAACAAAACACTATATACACACGCAAACGCATGCACAGAGAAGAGAAACAAAATTAAACAAATAAATAAATATATAAACAGACTAAATAAAGATGGCGTAAGCATACAATGCAACGGGAGGAAACAATAGCACCACTGACGATTTTGCAGATGTGCAACGAAAGAACTTTGATAGACTATATATATGTGTTTGTGTCTATATTGTATCTGTATTTTTGACCGTTGGTCAGTCAATGGCAACATTGAGGACCGAATAAACTAAATTAACCGATATAAAAGACACAGAAGCGAAAACCAACCAAACAGTGAGTGTGTTCTGTTATTAATTCTGGCAATATTACACAAATATGACCCTACCCAAGTATAACTATATATATATATATATATTAGAAAGATCGAGTATCGAAAAATCGGCGCACGAGTTAACGAAAAACGAAATCCGATATGAGCGGCAGAGGGCTCAATAATTCAGATGAATCAGAGCTATAACTATCGTTAAAATACCGTCACATATAGAACAAGTCTACAATATATATATATATATATATATATATATATATATATATATATATATATATATATATACAAAGGAATTGTGGTAAGGAACCAGATAGACCATAACGCACTAGAGTACTCAATACTTAGGGTAGAAGAGTGGGAAATAGGAAAACGTATGACCCCGACGGCAGAGCTCAAGCCGTTTCGACGGCTATTTCTGGACTAAATTAGAATTTTTAGCCTGGTGAATAAATAGCCGAATTTGTCTAGGGGGTACTTCCTTATATTGGAAGATTGTAGTTGTCAAGAGGGTTGGTTAAAATTTGTTGTAAACACAAATAAGTCTATCATGGCATTTGGTGGGGGGTAGGGATGGCTGAACTTGCCTGTAGAACAATAGGGGAGTAAGTGGAGCGGTCAAGCGTTGAAAGTGATATGTATACAGCAGATTCTAAGAATAGTGCATGAAGTGGAAGAGGGAGGTTATAGAATAGGTAAATCGAATGATAGTAGGAGACAATAAAAGATAATAGAAATAAATTTAAAAAATATATATATATATATATATAAAATTAGATAGTGAGAAATGAATAAAAAAAAATCACAATGCTATCTTATAATTACAGGTTAATAAGTTGAGAATAGAAAAAACTTGTAGAGATTGAGTAGTACCAAAACTGATACAAAATTAAAGGGGTTTTCAACGCGTCTGCTATAAGTAGTTAGTAAAACGTATTCGGCCAATTCTATCTTAAAATTACAGGGATGGGGGAACTGATGCTACAGAGGCCCGCTGGGCTGCATCGGGGTAGGCGAAAGGCGAAAAACAGACGAGGAAGAAAATAGGGGGTGGAAGGAAGTGATAGGATGAGACAGGAGGAAGAAGACAATGAGGAAAAGAAAAGAAAAGAGATACATCTACCTATGTAAGCTGGGCTTTCCCCTAACTTATTCGGCAAGTGGGGGTGTCAGCCCTTGTCTATCCACCCGGGTCGTTATGGAGTTTGAGGGCGATGTAAGTCTTACGCAATCTGTGTTTACATGTGGTTAACAGTTCGTCTTGCTTGTTTAGGAGTTGGTCCTTCGAAAACAACATTTGTAATGTTTCCTCCGAACATACGTTACACGGACGGCGTCCTCCCGTGTAAGAGTTAGCTCTGGACAGTAAGCTCCAAGTGAGATTGTAGGTTATATTATTATCTTGGAGGTCCCAGATGTGGCCCGAAAGTGTAGTGGCATGTCACCGGACCGGGTTTCGGAAAGTATGTCGGTGTTGGTAGAGCCGGGTCTTGAAGTCACACGCGGTTAATCCTATATAAGCTTTGTTGGAGGTGTCAGTCCTCACGTTGCACTGGTAGATCACGTTACGTTCTCGGCATTTGTTGTTGAGGGGGAACGTAGATCTATCAGGGCAGTTACACCTCCTGGTCGGCTCTCCACTGATGTCTAGGTTATTTCTTCCATGGGGGTTGAGATTTTTGTTGTTTGAGGAGACGATGTTTTGTGCAAAATTAGGTGTGGTGCTGTAGGAGAGTTTGATGGTGTTTTTGTTGATTATGTTGCGGTAGCGGTGTTGTAGTGGGAAGTGTTTTCGAGGAGTCTAAAGAAGATTTTCCCGATAGGTGTTGCCACCTCGGCATTATGGGGAAGATTGGACCACGTTACGTTGCGTGAGCGGCGGTGTCGCCTGCTGGTTCCGCTAAAGGAAGCTGGATAAAAGGATATTTCCTCCCGGAAGCCACTCCGCTTGAGGGCCTGGTTGTAATGAGGCACGTGTTCGTAGAATATCTGCTCATTAGCGGACAAACAAGATATGCGGTGATGTTTCTAGGATGGTTAGAGCGGCGGTGGATGTAGTGCAGGTTGTCATTGGGTTTCCTGTATGGGTAGTACAGATCATTTTCGAGGTTAAGGGTAACGTCCAGGAAATTGACTCGGGTTAGGGACGTTTGTAGGGTGATTTTAAATCCCCAGTCCCGGAAGAAGTTGATTAGTTGTTTACGGACTCGGCCTGTACTACTGGGGTTGTACCCTTTGAGGGTGAGGAGCCCATCGTCTCGGTACAATCCACCGCCGAATGCAGGAAACCCCAGCTTACATAGGTAGATGTATCTCTTTTCTTTTCCTCATTATCTTCTTCTTCCTCCTAACTCATCCTATCACTTCCTTCTACCCCCTATTTTCTTCCTCGTCTGCTTTTCGCCTTTCGCCTACCCCGATGCAGCCCATCGGGCCTCTGTAGCATCAGTTCCCCCACCCCTGTAATTTTAAGATAGAATTGGCCGAATACGTTTTACTAACTACTTATAGCAGACGTGTTGAAAGCCCCTTTAATTTTGTATCAGTTTTGGTACTACTCAATCTCTACAAGTTTTTTCCATTCTCAACTTATTAACCTGTAATTATAAGATAGCATTGTGAGTTTTTTATTCATTTCTCACTATCTAATTTTATATATTTTTTTATTTTTTTATTTATTTATTTCTATTATCTTTATCATTCGATTTACCTATTCTATAACCTCCCTCTTCCACTTCATACACTATCCTTAGAATCTGCTGTATACATATCACTTTCAACGCTTGACCGCTCCACTCACTCCCCTATTGTTCTACAGACAAGTTCAGCCACCCCTACCCGCCACCAAATGTCATGATAGACTTATTTGTGTTTACAACAAATTTTAACCAATCCACTTGACAACTACAATCTTCCCATATAAGGAAGTATCCCCTTGACAAGTTCGGCTATTTGTTCACCAGGCTAAAAATTCTAATTTAGTCCAGAAATAGCCGTCGAAACGGCTTGAGCTCTGCCGTCGGGGTCATACTTTTTCCTATATATATAAAAATAACAAAATAAGATGCTGAGGTTACATATATCGTTATATATATATATATATCCAGGGGGTGTAACTTGGAGTTACTGCGGGTTCACCCGGGAGAGCACTCGATGTTTAGGTTCACTTCTGTGATGAGGTGTAGAGCTATACAGTGTGTAATATATTGAAAGGATAACAAGGACGATTGGTTACTCCTTCATTACATTTATTGGTAGGTGACGCGCGTTTCGCCACTGATCAGCTCAAGGTTCGATCTGTATCGACCCTACCCGACTCAATGATCGGCAGCTCGACGCACCCTTTAAAATGCTATAAGAAAATGAAATACATGCTATGTGGTAAAGACAGAAGTTCAAGAGTTTGACAATATGAGTTGTTTTGATTGGTGGGAAGGATCAAAGGGATGTACTGGCCTGTAGTGTATGTGGGGGTGGATGTGATGATAAGATGTTGGTGATGGTCGCTGGCTGCGATGGGATGCGGTGTGGTGGTGGCGGATTGGCTTTGGCCTGTAGTGTATGTGGGGGTGGATGTGATGATAAGATGGTGGTGACGGTCACTAACTGGGATGGGCTGTGGTGTGGGGGTAGTGGGTTGTCGGTATACGGGTTGGCGTGTGTGAGGTGTGGTTGTGGTGTTGTTGTTTATGGTAGTGGCGTTTGTGGTGGTGTGGTGGATGTGTTGGTGGTGTCGAGTCTGGGAGATACATACCTAGACACTCTTAGTCTGACAAATACGTTGTGTATATATATATACATGCGCATATATACTGATATATATACATACGTACACACTCATATACACACACATACATATATCTCTTTGCATATATACACACATGAATGTGCATGCGCGCGTGTGGATATACATAGAGAGAGTGGGGCAGTATCGGTGGGGGCGGCGTAGAACAAAGATAGAGGGAAGGTGAGAGCCAATGGAGATGGTGTTCTGCATATAGACATACACATACATACACACATACACACATACGGATATGCACACATACACGTACACACACGTATACATAAACATACACATACACACACATACATACATATATACACACAGATATAGATATATATACATACATATGATGGCTGCCCCCTCGTTATCGAGTATGGCCATTGCACGAGAAGAAAAAAAAAATAAAATAAAAATAAAATAAAATTAAATTAAATTAAATTAAATTAAATTAAAAAAAAAATATATAATAATAATAATAATAATAATAATAATAATAAATAAATAAAAAAGAAATATATATATATATATATATATACATACATATATACATACACACATACATACACATACACACACATACACACACACACACATACATTAATAACAATAATAATAATAATAATAGCAATAATAATAATAACGACGACAACAATAATAATATACACATTCATATATATATACACACACGCACGCACATAAGCATATCTACACACACACACACACACGATAACAACTAACAGTGCTGCGATCGAATGTGGCTTTTTAGCCCAGCCAATGATCTACAATGTCTTGCACAGAGTCGGCAACCAAAACATTCACTGGGAATAGTCGGCTGTGGTTGGAGTTCGTGTACTTTTGCATGTCGCTTGAGCCCTCCTGCTGATTTACATTCTCTACCACATGTTTGGCAAGCATGATGAGTAGCATCTCCAACAGCAGCCTGGTAGTCAACCACTGGTCTTACTTTATGACTGCGAAGATGGCTTTCGAGTCCAGCTTTGCTTAGGCAGAGTCTCGCACAGACGCTGCATGTCAGCACCATAGGAGGACCCTCGCCGTCTGGAAGTGCAACAGCAATACCCTTCCTCACATCCCGCTTTACTTTCTCGTGTGCGATTCGAGATGCCTCAAAGGCAACTTTTCCCTCATATACAGTCTTTCTCCATTTATTACGATCAGCAGCAATATTTTCCCATGTATCAGCAGAGATGTTAGCGTCTTTCAGAGAGGCTTTCAAGGAATCCTTATACCTCTTTTTTGGTTTATGTGGCGGTCGTTTTCCTTTAACCAACTCTCCATAGAAGAGTTGTTTTGGTATTCTAGAATCCTTCATCCTGGCAAGGTGACCACTCCAACGGAGTCGTTGCTTAAGCACAAGAGCTTCTATACTGTCACACATAGAGCTTTCCAAAATCTCGACATCACTGACGTGGTCCCTCCAGTGAACGCCATGGATCCGTCTGAGACACATCTGATGGAAACGCTCCAATTGCTTAAGGTGGTGTCGATATGTGACCCAGGTCTCGCAGGCATAAAGAAGACAAGTGAGTACACATGCCCTGTACACCTTTACCTTTGTCCTCCTGCATATGTCTCGCCGACCCCAGAGTCGCCTTTCTAGCTTTCCGAAAGCATCACTTGCTTTCCTAATCCTAAAGGAGCTTCGACGTTACGATCTTGACATCTGAGACGAGGTTAGCTTCTTCTGGAAAGGAAGAGATGAAGGAACCAGAAGAGAGGCTGGGGTAGGATTTGCTGTTAAGACTGTACTTGTGGATACATACATATACATATATGTATACGCACATATATATTTTTTTTAAATGCTTACACACAGACACACACACTTGCGTTGGTTCTAGAGGGCAGGTATGTATTGGCGGTGTTGATGAAGTTAATGGATGTTGAGGTATGGAGTTGTGTCTTGTGGTGGTGGTGGTGGTGGAGTTGTGAGCGACAAAAATATACAGGATCGAATAATGCGATGGGTTACAGGTTAAAAGGTGGCATAGAGAACGCGAGGGAAAAAAAGTTTATGGACGTATAGCGATGTGTGTTGTGGTGGTGGTGGTGGTGGTGGTGGTGGTGGTGGTGGTGCTGGGGTGATGTGTTCAACAAAATGATTACATGATCAGATGTTACGGTGGGTTACAGGGTAAGGCAGACGGAGGGCAGATATAACACAATCGATCTGGGAGTGAGGGATGATATGTGTTGATGATGTTAATGATGTTAATGATTGTTGAAGTATGTGGATGTATCTAGTGGTGGCAGTGGTGGTGTGTGCGACAGTACATTTACAGGGTCGAATTTAGCGTGGGGTTGTGGGTTAGGGTAGACAGAGAGAACATCTGTTATACATATATATATATATATCCAGAGCGTGAAATTAATAAACATTCGTTGTACTGCCTCTCTGTTTTGTTCCTGTTCAAATTTTTCCATTATATATATATATATATAAACTTACATAGAGCACTCTTCACTCCTATGACTTTTTCAATTTTCAACGGAAACTTCAATACTTATATATATATATATATATATATACACACACATAGACATTCAGAAAGTATACATTCATAATATATATATATGTGAGAGAGAGAGAGAGAGAGAGAGAGAGAGAGAGAGAGAGAGAGAGAGAGAGAGAGAGAGAGAGAGAGAGAGAGAGAGAGAGAGAGAGAGAGAGAGAGAGTAAAAAACGGAGTGGAAGAAATATTTATCTTTCGAAGTAAACATTTATAAATGGCAATATTAGAGGTTAATTTATCTTTATAAAAGTTGCATGACACTTCCTAAGACACTTCACGTTCGTGGTTGCAGATGTTAGCAAACGAGTTACCATAGTAATATTTCCATTGTTGTACAACTTGCTAAATACTCTTTGTGTAAAAAGCCAGAAGATATTCCAATGTTATTCACTGTTATATTTCACCCCTTTAGCCTTACATTATATATTCACTTATTGGTTTTGCTTGACCATATCTAATTAGCTTCGTTGAACATACATCTGTTATGTTGTTATCACTATGATAGCATATATCAATTGTGATGTCATAATAATTGGCTTACTTGAAGACATTCTGTTAGTAATAGTTTCCAATTTAAGCATAAAAGGAGACGAATTGACTGAGTAGGAAAGCTTTGCTGTGTTACTTCTGTTTCTCTACGCTCCATGTTCAAATCCTACCGAAGTCAACTTTACCTGTCGTCCTTTTGAGATCGATAAAAATGTACCAGTCCAGTTCTCAGGTCGATTCTTCTTCTATATCTCTTTATTACTTCTCCCTTTCCCTTTCACAGGGGGAAATTAGCTATGTTCAGACTTGGAGAGGAATGGGCTTTTTTAAATGTCCAATACTCATCGAATATCACGAAGGCACCCTTATAACTCCATCCGAAGTTACGGGTCTATACATACATACTAAATAAAACTAACCAGTCACCTTACACGCATACATATGACAGGAATCATTAAAGTATAACATGAACAAATGGACAAAGCTACCCACAGAAAGGAAACCAGAGTGGATAGGATCACATAGTTGAAGAATACAGAGGGTGTAATAGAGAGATGAGCACGATAAGTTTATGGATATTACATGGATGTGAACGACACAGAATAGAAACAACTGACACCGACTTGAGGAGATTTTAGCCTTGTATTGGACAGATAATTGCTGAGAATGGTGAGGATACTTGAAAAATGTTGGATTAGTCGTGGCAGGAAAACGTTTAATCAGAAGTCTTCTTCATTATGCCCGACCTGGGGCAAAATGCCAACAATAACAACCACAACAACAGCAACAACAAAACACATACATACACCCGTAACAAGTAAAGTAAATGAACCAATAATAGAGCCTCAATTCAGTCGCTTCTTTTGCTAGAAACAACAGTGAAATCGCCCTCAAACCACACTCTGCATTGTTTTTTTGTTTTTTATACAATACTTAGACAGAGAAGATATGGCAACCCCCCTAGTCCATTTATGACTCCCGAGACAGGTGTGAGGAAGAGAAGAATTTATCACCTAGTCAGAGACCTGGGATTTTACACCAAGTATGGTTAAAATAGTATAATCATTTACACATCATAATATACTGCATAATATTAACTATCTTATATTAATTTCACATGGAATCTCTAATTTTTCCCCTGAAGTACTAATATCCCCCCACCTGCCTCAAAAATAAAAATGGTGGTCCTATATACACTGTGTCTAGACAACGACGGGACATTTAACCCTACAACTATCAAACCACTTGAAACTGCCCCTGATATACGGTGTATGAATATATAGACCCTTAACTCCAGGTGGGGTCTACAGCGTGTCCTGGGCATTTAAAACTTCTGTGGATCCTTTCCCTTTCCGGGTTTAAAGTCAATTTCTTCTAGAGGAGCAGAGTTGTAAGGGGAAGAGAGAAAATGAGAAAGAGATATAGAGAAAGAATCGACCCTAGTACTCGACTGATGCTTTTTTATAGACCTCGAAAGGAGAAAGGCAAAGTTTACCTCGGCGGTATTTGAACTAAGAAAGCACAGAAGGTCGAAACGATTGTATCCGACGGTCTAATGACTGCAAATTCGCCGCCCTGGCTTTATGATACAATACTGCTCATTCTAAAGCGTTTATATTTATCTAAAAAAACCCTCTTATCATAATTTTATATAAGAATATTCGTTAAATTATGCTCCAAACATTAGCTTAACAATGGAAATTTAGTTATGTACGAAATCTCTCCAGAATCTTGATCATTATAGAAATGATGTGAAAATTATAGGCGGTGTCCTTCAACAGAAATATGGTAACGAAACGAAGTACCTTTGGTTGTAGGTCTACTTTCTCGATCATGGTTGGCCTTGGGGGTAAACGTGAAGAGGAAAATGAAGATGGACAAGAGGGAGGGAGAGGAGGATATAGACTCTTATCAGTAGAGATCCAGCTGGTACAACTGTTAAAGACAGTGCAACACAAGCAAGTTTCAATTAGCCGGTTCTCTCAGTCTGATATTACACTAGCTGCTATATTATATACGAACATGCTATAGAAACAGCCAACAGTTAACACTATTTGGTGTATGGACCCATAACTCCTAGTGAAGTCGTAGGGGCATCTTCGGCATGTTTTAGTCTCTTTAAATTTGGCAGAACCCATCCCCTCTCCAAGTTTGAATACAGCTGATTTCTCCAAAAGAAGGAGAAGGAATCAACCCCAGAAATGAACTGGTACTTTTTATTGACCTCGAAAGGATGAAAGGCCAAGTTGACCTCGGCGGCATTTGAACTCAGACAGCACACAGACCCGGAACGAATACCGCAGCTCATTTCATCTGACGTTCTAGTACCAATTCGTCGACTCAATACAATATTCGTTGCTTTATAATATATATCGATATATTATTGAAACAGTCGGCAATCAACACTAAATTAGCCGCAGTAGTAAGAAACTCTCGGGAGAGTTGTACATCAGAAGGTTTTCAAAGAAGCCCCAACACACACACACCTCATGCAAGCACTTCGACCGTTAACTCCTCACACTCTAAAGGAGTTGGGCACATACAGGTCATAACACAAGTGCCTTTCTGCTGACATTTTTTAACCACTTAAATATCGGAGACTTATTATACACTTAAGCTATATGAGGATCGCTTTTGTTCTTTCTCGACCAGATCCAACTGGAACTCCTTTCCGCTGCCTCTATCAAACTTCCATATGTGTACTACATATATTTAAATGATTATTTCAAATTTCATTTCAGCAGCAATTAGTTATCTTTACGAATATAGAAAATAGAAAAATATTACAGAAATAATCGAAAATCGACATCCAACACTATACAAGCTGCTCTATAATATATAGACATGCTATAGAAACAGCCGACAGCCAATACTGCTATATGATATATCAATATACTATAGAAACAGCTAACATTATACTACCTGCCACATAATATATCAACAAGCTATAAAAACAGCCGTCAGCCAACACTATACTAGCGTCTATATAATATATCAACATACTATAGAAACAGTCGACAGCCAACAGATAGTCAGTCAGTCAGCCAGACAGTCAGTCAGTCAGCCAGACAGTCAATCAATTGATTTTGTCCAAATAACTTAGTCAGTCTTTCACCTGAGTTTTACTGCAACTGCCAAAACTATTGAAATTCGAGCCAACGAGAAAACTCATACGTCATTAATGGGAAACCCTTTCACTGCGGATGAATTTTCTTTCGCATGACATTTGAAATTGCTCACCGATGAAGACAATAAAAAACATATTAATAAGAAATAATTAGCGGTTTAAGTCCTAAGAGTAAAAGAGGTGGATTTGCCGAGTTGTTAGAGTGTAGGATAGGGTCTTGTAGTATTTGTTCTCGCTTTCTAAGCTTTGAGTTCAAATCTTGCCGAGACAACTTTGTTTAAGATCTTTTCGGGTACGATAGAATAAAGTACCAGTCAAGGAGCGGTGGACTAACAGAATTGTTGAGGCGTTGGTCGAGATATCTTGCGGGTTACTACTTTATTTTATCGACCTCGATATAAAAGAAAAAGTTGACCTTGGCTGGATTCGAACTCAGAACATTGATGGGCATAAGTTTCGTCATGGACTGGGCCTACCTTGACCTGTTAACTCTACACACATTATATAGAGAGTGAAGCTTTTACTGGTATCTTGCGCCGGTTTAGCAAACCTATGATTAATGGCATTCCAGCCATGACGATCCCATCTTTTAGGTGAACCTACGACCAAGTTATCTAATGTGTTCTTTCGGCTTTTAACATAACAGGGTTGTTATTTTTAGGGAATTTGGAGGCTATTTCTAGCTGGATTATTGAAGACGTCGAGGATACCTTATTGGCCGATTGTGGTAGCTAACTATGTATTTAGTGAAATATTAACTGGTGTTGTTTGTCAACTATGCGTGCGATTACTAGATAGAAGTATTTGTCAACTGACACAGCTTTCTTAATATACGCGTATAAGAAGATTTATCAGAGATCTTCTAAGAACGATGGTTGTGCAGGTGTAATCTGTCGACACTACACAGTTGAAGGTCTATAAAGCTATTTACCAATAGTTTATAGGTGAATTGTGTACTAACGATATCATATATTACGCATTGCCAGTGTTACTTGTACAGTGTGAATCTGATTATAATGTGTTTAAACAAACGAATTAGCAGAGTTTAAATCTCGTCAAGGCCAACTTTGCTTTTCATCTTTTAGCGATTGATATATAAATTACAGGTTCAGTACTGTGGGTGGGGGCAGTTCTTCATCCACCTCTATTTTCGTTGTCTCTTGAAGAAATCACGTTCAGACCTGGAAAAAGATTGGCTCATTCAAGTGTAAATGTCAAGCAGTATATCACGATGGCGACCTAGAACGCCATCAAAAGTTTAGGGCGAATGAATGGGTGTATGGATATAGTATGGTATGGTCTATTGAGAACCTATTGTTGCTGTATATGGAGGTAAGGATTGCTGACACTGCTTGATTTGGATATATAGAGAAAGGTGGTGTGTTTTGGTTACGAAGATGTGGTTAGAGGTGGACGCAGACATGGCCTAGAGGCATAGATGTATCAAGGGAAAATAGCACCTATGGCAAACATTCAATTGCGCCCCTGCCTATGCAGCAAACTATATAGTAGTTGTTAAACAATGGGATTGACAGCGCAGTTTGAATAAATGAGGATTTAGGATATTAAACTGCATTTTCATTTGTTCTATAGGTATCATTTACGCTTAAATATATGTATTAAATATACGTAAAGTATTGGCAAAAGTGTTAGTGTATTTAAATGGAGTGATCTGTGTAATACAGATATTTGACAAATATTAAAACCCTATTAAAATATTTGACAAGTCATACTATGAGGTATGCCTCTGTGGTCATATAGTTCCCAGCACTGTAGTTTTACCTAATTTATATAAATGGTTTAATGATCCAGCCACCATAGTGTTTCTCACCTATGATACTCAAAGACAGATCATATATCTGAAGAAGTTTCTTTTTTCACTCTCTGACGATAGCTTATCTGACTTTAATAGAAAGTGTTCCTAGTCCAGGTAGCGCCCCGTTCCAAGTGGTGCCCGTGGCACGTGCCATACTTGCTATGTCCTAGCCTTTGCTTAGAGATTAAGCAATTTGCTTCGCAGTCACGAGATCTTGGATTCGACCCCACTGCGTGGCATGTTGGTCAAGTATCACTTTACCATAGCCTCAGATCGATCGAAGCCTTGTGAACGTAACTGTCGGAAGCACTGTACCTGTAATTTAAAGATCCAACCTCGTCACATATTGTCACATATTGTTGGTTTGGAAATTATGTTAAGGATACACGTGTCTGTGGAATAATCAACCACTTATACATTAATCCAAGAGTTAGACATTCAGTAGATCTAAAAACTGACTGTTCAGCGTCGGAACCGACGGAGAATCTAATATATGGTGGAAAGGGGTGCATTGATAGCGTACAATGTCAATGAACTTTTAGCCTGCTGTAACTGTTATCAATAGAAAAAGTAATAGAAGCAGTAAATTTATAACAGCGAAACCTCCTGCCACAATAAAATCAACCACATCCTTTAAGCACAAACTTTACAGGTTCCACCAAAACTACACACACACACACACACACACACACACACACACACACACACACACACACACACACACACACACATATATATATATATACCAGTACAATCATTGTATTATAATAAACCACAGTAAGAGTTACCAGACCAGTAACACCATATATTACTTTGAAGCCAAAGTTCTCACTATTGAGGTTGGAGCCAGAAGGTTTGTGGGCAAATCTGCCAATAATTTCACAAAACAGGTTTCAATCCCTGGGAAGAAGAGGCTCAAAGCCCTAAAAGCAATAGATAGCAGAAGTAGCGAAGAAGAGTTCCATCTAGATCTGGTCGAGGAGGAATAGTAACGATTCCTATATAGCTTAAGTGTCCTATACTCCAAACATTCTCCGATATCCAAGTGGTTCAGGAGTTATGCAACTCGGCTGTCTTAGAGATTGGTGGATTGGCAGAATCATTAGAGCGTCTGGCAAAATACCTTGTGATATTTCATTGCTGCTCTTAACGTTCTAATTTCAAATACAACCCTCCATCCTTCCGGTGTCGATAAAATATAGTACCGGCCAAGTTCTGGGGTCGATTTAATCAACTGTTCCTTTCCAAAAATTACAGGCCATCTGCCTAAATTAGAAGACATTATTATCAGTATTATTAATTAGTATGCTAAGGGCGTAGATTGGCAAAATCAATAGAGCGCTAACAACACACCCTTTACGTTCCGAGTTCAAATCCCACCGAGATTAGCTTTGCCTTTCATCCTTCCGCGGTGGATAAAATAAAGTATCAGTCACGTACACGTGTCGGTATAATCAATTTCCCCCGTCCTTTCAAATTGCTAACCTTTGCCTAAATCTGAAACCATTATTAATGCTACGGCATTAGAGCGTCGGACATTGTTTTGCGGCGTATAGTTACATTCTGAGTTCAAATCTCGCCGAGGTTAGCTTTACCTTTCATCCTTACGGGGTCGATGAAATAAAGTACCAGTAATGCACTGAGGTAGATTTAGTCGACCCCCACCCCCATTCACCCCGGAAAAAATTGCTAGCCTTGTGCCTAAATCAGAAACAATTATTATTATTACTTTGATATCTCAGTCATTGTTATTTAATCGTAAAATTTGCCCTAATGAACATCCAAGCCATGAATTGCCCTAATGAACTACCTACAGCCTCAGATATTCAGAACGTATCGGAGGGTCCTTGCTGTTCCCAGTAGGCATGCCTTCTGGAATGTTCCAAAAAATGGGGCCGGACTAATGTTCTTTAACCAGCCTTGCAATTCCCACTTTAAATCCTGTTACCGGTTAATTTTTTCCTTCTCCTTTTCTTGCACTCTTGTGTCAAAGAGGCAAGCTACATCTATAATCAAACAAGATATTTTTTTCCTCGTCAAAAACCACCATCTGTTTATATCCTGAAATCCCACAGTACCTTCACCCAATCGTTTTCTATTACCGACTCTGGCTTATGCTCATACCATTTCTCAGAATGAGGTAATTTGTTCAGTTTGCATAAATGCCAGTGAACTACTTTTCCTATGATGTCATACTTTACAGTGAGTCTGGGCTAGAGGCTTACACTCGGATACGATGTGAACCATAGTTTCCTCTCTCTCCACAGATCCTTCATGGTTATTATTATTATCATTATTTTCTGTATAAGGATTGGCAGTATCGGTAGAGGGTCGGACGCCATGCTTTGCAGCAAAGAGTTACGGCCTTTTATGGTCTGAGTTCAAATCCCACCGAGGTTAACTTTGCCTTTCATCCTTACGGGGTCGATAAAATAAAGTACCAGTAATACACTGGGTAATTGCTGGCCTTGTACCAAAAGTAGAAACAATTATTTTCTGTATATTCACATACATCCCACCAGGCCTCACTCAACCAGGGTCCTGGGGTGGGTGATGGTTTGTTATGAGATATTTTCCAGCTCCATAGAGAACTGATTGTTACAAAATATATAATAGATAAAGTGAACACTTTTGTCCATCGGTACTACGTGGTTTGCCCTCCCAATGTTCCTCGCAAAATGTGAGCAGTACTACTAGTAAGTACGATTTTTAAAATTTCCTTTATCATTAATCTTATTGTAAACCCCCACTGTCCATGTCTTTGTATTGTCCCCTACATGTTGGCCCTTGTGGCCAATAAATGAAACCATTATTATTATTTATATAATTGGCGGTGGATTGGCAGTATCGGTAGAGGATCGGACGCCATGCTTTGACGCATGGAGTTACGGCCCTTGCCATTCTGAGTTCAAATCCCGCCGAGGTTAACTTTGCTTTTCATCCTTACGGGGTCGATAAAATAAAGTACCAGTAATGCACTGAGTAATTGCTGGCCTTGTGCCAAAAGTAGAAACAATTATTATTATTTTTATTTTTTCTTTAATACTAATTCTATCACCACCACCCCGCCGCCGCTGCTGCTAATACTACTACCACCACCACCACCACCACCACCACCACCACAACCACCACTACTACTACTACTACTACTACTAATACTACTACTACTACTACTGCTACTAGTAACATCCCTAGAATGATAGATAAAACTCAGATAAAGTATAAAAGAGAGAGAGAGAGGAGAAAGAAGTAAAGACGGAAGAAGAGATGAATGTGGAAGAGCAATTTATTGAGAATAGTAGAATGTTAGAATGTTAGAATGTTAGAATGTTAGAATGAACACTGATGGGGAATCACCTCAATCCTACTCCTCCTCTCTTACCAACGTCATTCTTACCCCACCACTACAATCAACATCACCACCACCACCACCACTATCACCATCAACACCACCACCACTAACACTATCACCATCACCACTATCACCACAATCACTATCACCATCATCACCACCACCACTACCACTATCACCACCA
Source organism: Eledone cirrhosa (assembly GCA_964016885.1). Lineage (NCBI taxonomy): Eukaryota > Metazoa > Mollusca > Cephalopoda > Octopoda > Eledonidae > Eledone > Eledone cirrhosa. Next base: position 56,916,178 of record OZ024741.1, read on the forward strand.
CCACCATTACCACTATCACCATCATCAACACCACCACTATCACTATCACTATCATAACCAGCACCACCACAACTATCACCATC
>OZ024741.1:56921260-56951260 GCA_964016885.1 Eledone cirrhosa
AGATATTCCAATTGTTCAACCAATTGAGCTGCCAACTCAATGAACTTGCGTGTAAGAGGCTGGATGTTCTATATACACGTGTGCCCTTTAGCATTTACATTACTCTATATATACTATTATATTTTCATGGTAAAGGCTTTACCTCACATAATATCGAATCTATGATATTTTGAAAGTATTTATTTTGAGAACAATACCTTAACATCAGTTTGAGCGACCAGTTACAGCCAGTTTGAGCGACCAGTTACAGCCAGTTTGAGCGACCAGTTACAGCCAGTTTCAACAGAAAGAGGTAGAGAATTCTGGCCGGTTTGAACATTAAAGGGTTAAGGGAGAACCGGCGTGACCGTGTATAACAAAAATGGGATTTTGAAATACAGATACAACCAGGGCCGAATTTAATAGGGGGGAAAAGAAGGAAATTGTCTCGGGCCCCCTGTAGTGGAGCTGCCAACTCAATGAACTTGCGTTTAAGTGACAGAGTATTCTATATATGTGTGAGCTCTTAAGGGAGAAACGGCAGAGCGTTTATAACAAAATTGGACTTTTGAATTATAAACACAACCAGGACCGGATTAATGGGGCAAAGGGGACAATTGCTCCGGGCCCCCTGCAGTAGGGGGGAGGGTACCGCCGTCGGCCGTAGCAATTTATTTGTACCTTCTGTTGGGCTTTTTAGTTTTAGGATGGTTAGAATTTTTTTATTTAATACCTGTATGTATAACTTTCCAATTCCAATTACTTGCGGCAAGCTAACTTTGATGGGGGGGGGGGTGCTGTGTATTCTTTTTTTGGGGGGTTGCATGAGAGGCCTCCCAGACCTGAAGTGCCCCTGGCCCCACAAGGTCTAAACCCAACCCTGGACACAACCCATTAGATTGATTTCTAAACATTTCCCGTGCACTTAATTTCCCTTACAAACCTTGGGTCCACTTGAGTCTATGGTAATAAACACCTGGCTAAGATGTATGCAACGCGATGGGATCAAACCTAAAACCTCATGTTTACAAATTAAACTTCTTATCCTTTGGGGCCATGTCGACATCCCATATTATGTTGTACTAATACCAAAACATCACAATACTGCCACCATTCCACCCATCAATGGACCCTGAACTCTTAGGAGTAAACGCAGGGACTTCATCGTGACATACGGAGTGTTTTGAACTTTCAAACCTGGCGGAGACCATCTCTGTTCAAGTCTGAACACACTCTCCACTATTCTCTCTGTAAACAGAAAAAAAAAACGTGATATGCTATCAAAAGACATCTGTAGGCAGAATCATAGGGGTAGTTATCTACTGATGAGAAGACAAGAATCTCCGAAACGCGTAAAGATAATCTCTTATGTTTTATATAAGCAGAGAGAATAGTGGGAAATGTGTTTAGACTCCCATTTTTTCACAGAGATGCTTCTAACTGAAAAAAAAATTGGTTACATCTATAAGAAATTTATCTTGAATCTGGAAATAATACGCTGTGTTCCTTACATACAAATATTTATCATTTAAAAAAATAAGAGTTTCGAGAACTTTTAAGTATTAAGACGACTACATGGTCACAGAATATTGCACAGTTTGATCATACAATGTTAACATATGTTTGAGATACTCTACCACACACACACATACATACGCATGCACATAACACACAGATACACACATACACACCACGCACACATTCATATATTCACAGCTACACGCAAAACACATACATAGGTACACGCACACAGATACACATATACACACACACGCACGCGCGCACACACACACACACACACACACACACACACACACACACAGACAAACACATACGCCCACACATTCACACACATGTTATCAATAGTCTGTTAGAAATGATATATTTATCTAGACTATCACATTGTTTGATATCAGTCAGGTACATATATACTATTGAGCTAGAGGCGCCAGTTACTGACTTTGTTGCCGAAAGTAGAAATGTTTTCTAGTGAATAAATACACTGGAGTGACTGTTCTTTATATTTACAATTTAATGAAAACGTGCGTTATTATACACAGCAGTTAGGGCAGTTGAGCGGCAGTGCGTTATTATACACAGCAGTTAGGGCAGTTGAGCGGCAGTGCGTTATTATACACAGCAGTTAGGGCAGTTGAGCGGCAGTGAACAAAATGCTTGGAGATATTTAGGTGCGACTCTCTAAGCTCTGAGTTCAAATTCCACCAAGGTTAATCTTGCCTTTCATCCTCCTGGGATCGATAGCACAAAGTACCAGTTAAGTACTGGTATCGATATAATCGATTTTCCCCTCCCCACAAATTACAGGCCTTGTGCTTAAATTATTTATCATTATACTGAGCAGTTGTTTATAACGATGGATGCAGGCATGGCTGAGTGATTAAGAAGATCGCTTTACAATCATGATATCCCGGGTTTGATCCCACTGGGTGACATCTAGAACAAATGTCTTTACCATAGCCTAGGGTCGACCCAAGCCTTGCAAGTGAAATTGGGTTAACATAAATTGCACGAAAACCCGTCGGATGGACCCTAGCTGTAATTCAAAGGTGTCGCCTTGTCATATATTGTATCACACTGATTCGGCTTGGGATTTACGTTAGGGATACACGTGTCAAAGAAATACCTAAAACCTTTTTACGTTAATTCAGAAGTTGGGTGTTCAGTTGATCAAACAACTGAATGCTCTTCATCGAAACTGGTGAATAATCCATCGTAATGTTGAGCTGAAGATATTCTATCTACTGAGCCAGCCAAACATATATTTACCAGAGACTCAGTATACCACTTGTTAGTGACGAGACACAAGCCTTCCATCTTTCAGACCTTCATATTACGCCGTATCCACTTTACTAGCTACAATAATATCTATTATCTGTTACTTCTTTTTCTTTTTCTTTTTCATTTTCTTTTTCTTTTTCTTTTTCTTTTTATTCTTCTTCGCCCACTTATTCCTGAAAGGGTCGTGGGGGCAGAGTCCTCAAACATTCATTCAGGCAGGACCTTTCAGAAGCAACCGTCTCCAACTGATCCCCAAGCGTGACCAGCCAAGATCATGGATGTTAACCAACCATCTTGCTCGGGGTCTACCCCTGGGTCTCTTGTCGGTTATCTAATTAATTCTGAAGTACCATACGATATACTTTGATATACTTATCACATAGCATGATATCAGGGAATTAAGGGAGATAAATGGTTGTAGAAAATCTCATAGATATTCTACTAACCAGGTCTTGAAACGGAATTTTAGGGTGGAAAACTGACATTAAACTATTTTATGGTCCCGTAATTCCTGATAGTGTCGTAGGGGCGCCGTATTAACATACGGCATTTCTTGGGTACATGAAAGCCTGGCGGAGTCTATTCCTCACCATGCCTGAGTACAGCAGATTTCTTCCAGAGAGAGGAAATGAGAAAGAGATATAGGGGAAGAATTGACCCCAGTACTAGACTGTTATTTTTTTTATCGACCTAAACAATGAAAGGTAAAGTTGACCTCGGCAGGAATTGAACTCAGAGAGCAGAGAGACATTAAACTATAACAATGCATTAATTCAGATTCTCATGACAATATCTAACGTTAAAATAAAAATAAAATGCATCGGAAACAGACATTATATCTTAATTTTTCAACTAATGAATTTTTTTTTTTTTTTTAGCTATGTTGAAGCGGGGGAAGAGAAGAGACAAAATTAACTGTATTACTATGTAGCTTCTATTAATTTATGTACTTTTTATTGTTGTAGCAAAGGAACAGATTTTTTTTATTGGGGAGTGGGTAGGAAACAAAGGAAGCAGTCAAGTGTTGTGTTATTAATTTAACTTATTCGCAATTGTTCTGGTTATTTGATTTTTCCAAAACTAATCAGTACGGATTACTATAAAAAAAATTCTCTTAAATGTTTAACGCTAAAAGATCTATTTAAAAAATATGTAATTTCCTTTTGATTGGAATATGTGACCGCTTCATTTTAACATTAGGCGGCAAATTGACAGAATCATTAGAGCGTTGGAAAGAATGCTTAGTGGTATTTGTTCCAACTCTCTGTACTCTGAGATCAACTATAGCCGAGTTCAATTATGTCTTTCGTCCTATTGGGAATTGATAAATAAAGCATCAATGATATCCAATGAAGAGGCAATAGATTTGCGGGGATTGTTAAAGCGTAGGACGATATGTCCTGCGGTATCTATCATGGCTCTGTGTGTTTTGAGTTCAAATCTTCCCCACTGTCACTTGAAAAACTTCTGCTAAGAGTTATAACAGACAGATATTATATTAGCAATGAAAGAGCGGTAGTATCGGTAGAGAGTCGAACACCATGCTTTGCAGCATAGAGTTATGGCTCTTTACGGTCTGAGTCCAAATCTCGTCCAAGTCTCTGAGTCCAAATCAGTTTTCCTTGGTCTATTTTCCGTTTAACATCAAACAAAAGAGAAAGATTATTTTACTCTCTGTTACAAATAATTTTCACACGAGTCAACGTATTCTTTTCTTTTATTCTTTCACATATTTTAGTCACTAGACTACGTCCTTGCTGGGGCACCACCTTCAGTTAGTTGGTTATATCGACGCTAATACTTATTTTATTGATCTCTTTTGTCGAAACGCTAAGTTACGGGATATAAATACACACACACACACACACACACACACACACACACACACACACACACACACTCACATATATATATATATATATATATATATATATATATATATATATATATATCATCATCCGGCGGCCTCAGATTCCCTGGAGATGGCATCGGGATAGGAGAGCTCCCTCCCCCCTCCCTATTATTAGTGACTACTTGTGGTTTCCAAAGCACTAATGGGGACAATATATATATATATATATATATATATATATATATATATATATATATTATAATAAAATAACAGGAGGCTGGACTTGTGTAAATCCTTGAAAGGTTTATTACACTATGATCATTTCAATGACCGGGTTCCGTACGAATCCGGTGATATCATCAGGTATTCGAAATATAATAAATGAATGTAACAGATAAAATCCAGGGGGCTGAAAATCGTAGACCCGAGGATGACCGACCATTTAGCACCTTCCACTTTAGCCGGAGCCCTCAAGTGCTGGTCATTCAGCATACTTAAGGCTATCTGGTAAGGGGGCTAAAGCTTATAGTGTGCTACTAAACTCCCGGTCAAAGAGAAGAAAAACAGAAAGAAAGAGGAAGAAGAGTCGGCGTTAATGTCATGCTACAAGAAAAAAGACAGAAAGAAAGAGGAAGAAAAGTCAGCATTAATGTCATGCTACAGTCAGGCCAGGAATTGCCGCGAAAAAAGTTATTCTAAAGGACCCGTATCTTAACAGAGGTATATATTATAATAGAGGTATATATAGTGGGAGTCTACATGGTATAATGTGTGAGCAGAAGATTGGAACGTTAAATTTTTGTTTAGATTTATAGGATGAAGTTAAACAAAATTTAAATTTAAAGATTAACATTATAAAATAAAAAAATTAGAAAATTGAAAATTAAACAGTTTAAACATTTTTTTAAGGTTTGGGGTTGCGAGGTTTAGTTAAAGAAAGAGTCTTTTATGAAGAAACTTTAATTGTATTATAGAGATCCTCGATAAGTTATCCAAGTGGGATGTAGAGTAAAGATGATGTCCTTGTTTAGCAGTCAAACATCATGCGGCGACTGCAGACTCCGGCCAGCCCATCCTAACCACGTGTCAGCCATTCCGAGTGAGATCGCCTAGCGAAAGATATGGAAATCAATTTTTCCAAGCACTCCATGAATGTATTCCAGGCTTCAGGTGTGCTAGTGGGAAGTCAGCCATCGTCGTTAGGCCATCGTTATGCCAAACGAGTACTATTAATTTACACAGGAGGGGGATTTGTTTAAGTAGAGGGAGGCATGATACAGCTAATAGTTATGATTAGGCCTAGAATTTAAAGGTACTATATGGCGGTCAAAAAACGGCTGCGCGTCCGGCCCCGGGGCGAATCAAACCGCTCCGAGTAATTTCATTTACCGAAAGAAGGGGAAATTTATTTTTCCAAGCACTCAAGGTAGGCCTATGCAGCAGGAGGCCGGCCGGTCTCGCAGCCAGGAAAACCAATACAATAGTCGGATCATCGCGTGTAATCAATTGTAAAACTCGATGAAAAGCGCAAATAGACTATATCTAGGTCCCCGGATAGTCCAGCTAATAGGTATTGTTGGGTAGATATTCTAGTGTCGTGTGCTAATGGGTACAAGCGAGTAAAAATCCGAATAAAAGGAATAAAAAATACATGGATAGATAAAAGTAGAATACGTAGATAAAAACACATTAATACAGTAAAAAGGTGGAAATATATAAATAAACAAATAAAAATAACTAGAGAGGCGGTGGAGTAAATGGAGAAATCAAAACACAGGAGAAATACAATATAGTTCAAGTTGCAGTCAGATAATACATATAGATGTGGAAATGGGATCAGTGTGTGTTCGAGTCTGAGAATTCAGTGTGAGTTACACAGGCCCTGAAGTATAGGGTAGAGAATTTAGTCAATACAGTACAGTACAATACATGTTATGGTATAATCCGTAAAATTTTGTCGAAGTCTGAATATTCCGAATATTCTATATATATATTCTATTCTATATATTCTCTCTCTCTCTATATATATATATATATATATTAAAATAACTGATTAAAGTTTAAGCAAAGAATCGCTTCTTAAAGTTTCAGAAGATCCCGTTAAGGGTGAAAGCAGCGATTCTTTGCTTAAACTTTAATCTGTTATTTTAATAAATATTTGTTCTACGATTCTTATATATTTGATATATATTTATCCTTATCGAGCCCTACTTGGATTTTAGGCTTCAAATTTATTATTATTACTATATAGAAGCTGGATTCTTATAGAATTCCAGTAATAATCAGGAACTGATTATACAGAGCGATTGCCGGTCCAGCAAAAATTAGGTATTAGGATTGGTGCTTTGAAATAGCGAAGCAGGGAGTGCGTGGCTCTGGTGATCGCCAAACAGCGTGAAACAGGCTGTTAGCTTCTCTCCCTTGTTTCGCCGAAAAGAAGTAAGTGACATAGTCACTACTTTAAAACCGATAGCGAATGGTCTTCAAAATGTTTTTAATTAAACATATGGTATATTGCCAAATATATATATATATATATATATATATATATATATATAAGTTAATCGCCTTCACACACACACACGCATACACACACACACACACACACACACACATATATATATACATACATACATACATACATACATACATACATACATACATACATATATATATATATATATATATATATGTTTGTGTGTATGCGTGTGTGTGAAGGCGATTAACTTAGTGGTTAGAGCGTTGGGCTTAGCATCATGGGGTTGTGAGTTCGATTCCCGGACCAGACGATGCATTGTGTCCTTGAGCAAGACACTTTATTTCACGTTGCTCCGGTTCGCTCAGCTGGAAAAATGAGTTGCGAAGCTGTATCGACCTTTGCCTTTCTTTTCGTGGCCGAAGGGTGTCCTCTGTAGTTTCCGTCTAACAAATTCCACTCACTAGGTATTGGTATCAGCCTAGAAATTTCTGGTTGCGAAACAAACTTTTCAACCAGTCATGTCTCTGCATATGAAACCTCTATGCCGTCGATTGACTAGCTAAACTCTCCATTCCACAAACTAAAGACATTAGTAAAGGCCTACTCGGATCTAAATAACATTTCTAATTTAGATACAAGGGCACCAACTTGGCTGATGGGGAATTGGTACTTTATTTTATCGGCTTCGGAAAGATTGACCTCGGTGAGATTTGAACTAAGAACGAAAAGAACCATAACTATATACAGCAAAGCATTTGTCCGACGCTCTAACAATTCTGCCAGTCAACCGCCCTCAATATAATGATTTCTAATTTTGGCACAAGGCCAGCGATTTAACGGAAGGGAAAGTCGAGTATATCGACCGCAGTGATTGATTTGTAGTTTATTTTATCGACCTCGGAATGATCAAAGGCAAAGTTGACCCCGGCAGGATTTGAACTTTTAACTTAAATGACTGTAACTAAATACCGCAAACATTTTAGCCGACTTTCTAACGATTCTGTCAATCCACCGCCTTCAACCTGAATCTAAATAACAACAACAACAACAACAACGACGACGACGACAATAGTATTGCCGTCAGAACAACTTGCTGCAATTTGTCCCAGCGGACTTTTATTTGGAATAAGAAGCATACTGTTAAAATAAAACAGCCTGAATAGAAAACTGTGAGTCTTTTATAAAGATGTACTATTTTTCTCCTTTCTGAGCTCATAAATCATGAGTTATATTACGGATGCATTTATAGATTTTTATTTTCTTTCTTGCTTTAGAAAGGAAAGATGTAAACCATGATTCTGCTGGCAAATCTAAAATTATGTTTACAACTCACGGTTGATGTGTGGTTATTGAGAATTTGTACTATGTATTACGTTCGAACAAAGTCCAATGCAAATGCAATGATGTAGTTTATGTTATATCAAAATTTATTCATCTCTGTTATCACAGCAATTACACGTTTAATGTGTGAGAGAGAGAGAGAGAGAGAGAGAGTGTGTGTGTGTGTGTGTGTGTGTGTGTGTGTGTGTGTGTGTGTGTGTGTGTGTGTGTGTGTGTGTGTGTGTGTGTGTGTGTGAATGCATGTATGTATGAGTGTGTGTGTGATTGTGTGTGTTCATGCACATGTGTATACACATATACGCACACACATATATATAAGCACACACAATGTATGTATTCATATAAGCGTGTATATATGTATATGTGTTTATATAAGCATATATATGTCCCCTTATATATATATATATATTTATATATATATGTGTGTGTGTGTGTGTGCATGTACATGAGAGAGGGAGGGAGAGAGAGAATGAGAGAGATATAGTGTGTGTGCTATCATGGATGAGTGTCTGTGTGTCGCTGAGGCAGTTGTCATTTCTCATTCTTAATATTTTCTAGCACGAGAAGAAGATGAAAATTCTCCCCGTTTTCAATAAACGAGAAACAGATACATTTAATGTAACACCTGGTGGGAATTAATATACTTTATTACCAAGAAGATGTCACAATCAAACGTAAAATAAGGATTTTTCGTGGAAATTGACAAGCAATAAAGATGATAATATTGTTTCTACTATTGGCACAAGGCCAGCAATTATCTCAGTACATTACTGGTACTTTATTTTATCGACCTCGTAAGGATGAAAGGCAAAGTTAACCTCGGCGGGATTTGAACTCAGAATGGCAAGGGCCGTAACTCTATGCGTCAAAGCATGGCGTCCGATACTGCCAATCCACCGCCGGTAAATAATTGTTTCTACTTTAGGCACAAGGCCAGCAATTACCCAGTGCATTACTTATACTTTATTTTATCGACCCCGTAAGGATGAAAGGCAAAGTTAACCTCGGCGGGATTTGAACTCAGAATGGCAAGGGCCGTAACTCTATGCGTCAAAGCATGGCGTCCGATACTGCCAATCCACCGCCGGTAAATAATTGTTTCTACTTTAGGCACAAGGCCAGCAATTACCCAGTGCATTACTGGTACTTTATTTTATCGACCCCGTAAGGATGAAAGGCAAAGTCAACCTCGGCGGGATTTGAACTCAGATCGTAAAGGGACGTAACTATGCTGGAAAACATGGCGTCCGACCTTCTACCGATACTGCCAATCCACCGCCGGTAAATAACGAAGTATACACTGTATTGAATATCGAAATTGCTTGAATATATTTAATACCACATAACAACATGTAGATAATCCCAATTGTCATGAGAAGATTTGGGCTCGATACCACTAAAACCGGAAAACAGAAATTGCTCTCCTAAAAAAAAAAAAGACTTCTTTTCAGGGCATTGCACATATATTCTGAAATAAACAGCCTGTCTAATGTCTTAAAACTGGATAGACAGTAGATCTAGCAATAATTCGGTAGAGGGTCGGACGCCATGCTTTGCAGCATAGAGTTACGGCCCTTAGGTTAACTTTGCCTTTCATCCTTACGGGGGTCGATAAAATAAAGTACCAGTAATGTACTGGGTATTTGCTGGCCTTGTGCAAAAAATAGAAACAATTATATATACTGTGCACACCACAACCCCCACTAACACCCCTACTACCAACAACAACAATACCATCTTAATCCTTTCTAACCCTGCCAACATTAATCAAAAGAAAATGGGAGTAGAACTTAATACAAAAGACTAAACACAGACACAATGTCATGAGAAATAAGAAATAATCAAGATAAAGGAACAAGGAAATAAACACTAGCCAACCCCGCCTTCATAAATAATACTTTTATCTTTAATAATAATCTAGATGTTCGAAACAAACAATTCAATGACCTAGTGGCTGTTCCAATTCCATTTCCTTCTGGTCATGTCGTTGATTTTCGTCTTTTGATCTTCTGTTTTATATTTTGGTTTCTACTCTGGGTTCGTCGCAAATTTTAACTCTGCTTCCTCAATTCACTGCCCCACCTAGCAATCAACGTATAACTCCGCCTCCAAAAGAGATAGACATCAATGAATATTAAATCAGTTAAATTTCAAAGCTTGGCCGTCGAGTAAAGAATCCCTAGAATAACATTAATCACACATGGCAATTGCTTTTGATGTGCAATTGTAGTTGCAACTTCCCTTACAGTTTCTGCATTAGTAACCACTACGGCCCTGGGTATTTATTGATGTTATCGTCTATATGAGGTTCACATGTTGTCTATGCTATTTGTTTGCGATCCTTCTAAATCTCGAAAAATAAATTCATTTCGTGAGTGAAAGTAGAGCCACCTCAGATCAATCGACTCGTGTTGCCAACCTGCAAGGGCTACTTCTATAATTACCATGTGTCTCCTTGTTTTATTGCATCCCAATGCTCTCTGAAATTATCAGTATCAGCCTTAATGCTCTGAAACGATAGTGATGTCCAAAGGTTGACTGATGAGAAAGGACACTTCATTTTTCCGTTGTTTTTTCGTTGTCTGTGTCCTGTGCGCCCCACCCCCCTTTTTTTAAAAATTCATATTCGATTTAGTGTTAGCCACACCGGTCTTTTTAACGCATCACAAAATAGACTTTACACCGTCCGATAACTATCTTCCTCTCATCCTCTTCCTCTCTTTCTTCTACCTATCATTTTTCTGTTTTTCTACGTAGGACTGTAGCCCAAATTGTTTTCTATTGTTTTCCTTTCTAGTTTTTCACATTTTGGCGAAGCTACCGCGCCTCTGTCTATTCTTTTCAGTTTAAGCACATTGGTTCGAAGCATTTTTTTTATTTTTACTTTATTTGTGTAATTCGCCGAAAGGCACAACTTGTAACAGTGAATAAGAAGTGGGTGTTAAGAAAGGGCACGTTAAAAGAGGAGGAGTGGGGTATATAGGCCGTTTGCAGTAAAAGTGTGAAAAGACAATATAATCTGGTGTTCTCTCCTCAGGCGTGAGTTCGGGTGTCTTGTTGCCAAACCAGATGTCCCGGAAGAGCTCAGCGAACCTGTTCATTAGTCGATGACAGGTTTGTCCAATGTTGATGGCCTCGCACAACATGCACCGATATCTATGTGGGGCTATGTAGAACGACTATTGTCGCGGGTGGGACCAATCCGGTTGACCACCGAGTCCATTGTCATGATCAAACCGCCACCCTCCTTCAAAAACGAAGGAGAGGCGGTTTTCCTTTGTGTGATAGCTATGGCGAAAGAGGTTGTATGGTGGACAAGGTTGAAAGGGCTGAGGTCAGACACCTTTCTCTCCGGCCAACAACTGATTCTTTTTTTCAAATACCATTTTGGAAGAAGAATCAGGATGGAGAGAGAGGTGCTGTACCCCAGCAAGTTTTAGGAAAGGTGGGTGAAAGTAGCGAGAATGGCCCGAATGAATGGGCCTTCTTTCTATATCAGCCTGTAGGTTGAGGAAAACGAGGAAGAGAGGAAAGGGGTACAAACTCTTCGTACTCCTGGTGATGAGGGTTGCACATTTTTTCGGGGGTATGTGTTACCCATATGAAATGTCTCCCCCTATTGGGGAAAATCGATTAACTTTTCAATTGCATTTGTGATAATATTTTGCACGTTTTTTATTGTATGTAAACTTCCCTCTTTGTATTTTTCCCCTTCTTTTGTGCCCCTGTGGCTAATAAAGAAACATATCTATCTATCTAACTATCTGCCTATCTATCTATAAAGAAAGATAAATGGCCCGAGTGATTGGGCCTTCTCTGTTTATAAGCTTTTAGGTTAAAGAAGAGAGCAAAAGGAAGAAAAGAACACTTGCACAACAAGCTCCTGGAGTTGAGGGTTGTTCTATCGACGGGGTATTAAACAACCCATTTGTGGCGCTTCCTCCCTATTGGGGATTTCGATTGTTGTAATTGTTTGTTTTTACATTTTTTTTTACACGACTGTATGTAAAATCCCGGCATGTCTTTGTATTGTCCCCTTTTCTTGTGTGCCCTTGTGGCAAATAAAGAAATCTATCTATCTATCTATCTATCTAACTAACTATCTAACTATGTATCTATATATTTATCTATTTATCTGTCTATCTGTCCGTGAGTCTATCTATTTATCTTTGGGATGCTTTTGTTGGTGTTACTGTTGTTCTAATCGAAAAATAGATATTTAGTAAATATGCATGAATAAATAACTATAGATTGACAATCAAACAGGCAAACAGGCAAATAGGTGCAAAGGTATAGACAAGCAGATATAAATATAGAGGTAGGTAGGTAGGTATGTAGGTAGGTAGGTAGGCAGGTGGGTGGGTAAATAGATAGGCAATAGATAGATTTCTGTATTTGCCACAGGTGCGTACAAAAATGGGATATTACAAGACGTGACAGCGGAGGTTTTACATGAAATCTTTAACAATAATGGATGACAATAAACTATATGAAAATAAAATAAAACAATCGAAATCCCCATTAGGGGGGAACGTTACTTGCGGAGTTGTTTTACACCCCGTGGATAGAACAACCCTCAACACCAGTAGCACGTTTTGTAGGTGTTCCCGTCTTCCCTCTGTTTATCTTCCTCAACCTACAGGTTTATATACAGAGAAGGCCCATTCACTCGGGCCATTTTCGTCACATCCACCCAGCGAATTTACTGGGGTGTAGCACCTCTCTCTCCACTCTTACCTTCCTTCTGAAGTGGTACTTAAAGAAGGGGATGAGTTGTTGTTCTGAGAGAAAGGTGTGTTGCCCTCAGTCCTTTTAACCTCGTCCACCATATTACGTCTTTCGCTATAGTCACCAGACAGAGGAAAACCACCTCTCCTTCAATTTTAAATGAAGGCGGCGGGGTGATCCTCACGATGATAGATAGATAGATAGGTATCTTTCTTTATTTATTCTTTATTTATTCTTTATAGATAGATAGATAGATGTTTTTATTGTCCAAAGATAGAGAGATACATAGGCATATAATAGATATAGATAGCTGCTGCTCTATCACTGACCATCTTGATAACCCTGTGTATGTGTGAGGGTGAGCGGTTGTGAAGAAGATATCAAATTACCATTTCTCAGCACAAAGTGGTTTTCACATGATGTTTGCGTTTCAGTATCGGTAGAGGGTTGGACACCATGCTTTGACGCATAGAGTTACGGCCCTTGCCATTCTTAGTTCAAATCTTGCCGAGGTTAACTTTGCTTTTCATCCTTACGGAAAATAAAGTACCAGTAATGCACTGGGTAATTGCTGGCCTTGTGCCAAAAGTAGAAACGGTTATATATATAGGGCGGTGGATTGACAGTATCGGTAGAGTGCCGGACACCCTTCTTCGCGGCATAGAGTTACGGACCTTTATGTTCCGAGTTGAAATCCCGTCAAGGTTAGCTTTGCTTTTCATCCTTTCGAGGTCGATAAAATAAAGTACCAGTCACGCACTAGGGTCGATTTAATTTACTTTCCCCCTCCCTAAATTGCTGGCTTTATGCTTAAATCAGAAACTATTATTTTTATATATATATATATATGTGCGTGTGTGTATGTGTCTGTATATGTCTGTGTGTATGCGTAAGTGCGTGTGTGTGTGTATGTGTGTGTGTGTGTGTGTGTGTGTGTGTGTGTGTGTGTGTGTGTGTGTGTGTGTGTGTGTGTGTGTGTGTGTGTGTGTGTGTGTGTGTGTGTGTGTGTGTGTGTGTGTGTATGCGCTCACGTGCGATTGAATTGTGTGAATGACGAAAATATCTACTGTGGCAAAATGTGTACTTAGAATACAAAAGAATGCCTGTAAATATTAGAAGAATTCTCACCTGGTGCTTTACCGTTTCTCATAATAACAACTGATTAGTGGTCCTCCCGAGACACAACACAAGGTCCAATAGATTGATTTTCAGAAACGCTTCAACTGTGAAGTTCACACCACATCTACTCTGGAGGCACATCCCGTTAGTTTGTCTGTCTGTTTGTCTGTCAGTTAATCTCCCTCTATGTCATCTACGTAGCTGCAACTTTAGATTTCTTAATTAATATGTTCTGTCTTAGGTTTATTTCTCTCTCTCGCTCTCTCTCCCCCCCCCCTTCCCTTTGTGTTATTAACTATTCCTAACTATGCAAGCAATCAGCATATTTGAAAAAAAATAAAAACAAAATCACTGAGGCTAATTATAAACACAGTGTTACAGCTCACGGGATTCTGTTCAATTACTCTGACCTCGGGGGAATTTGGTTGTTTTCTTGGTTGGAATTAAGTCTTATAGAGGCAATCACAGAAGAGATAACAATAATATTTATGGTATTCTTAGAAAAATTTCAACTAATGTTAAATAAATATCGTTCTTGATTCTCTGCTTGTTTAACGCAATGTCTATTTAATGTCATCAAAGGCACGCATAGTACTGTAATGCATTGGACATTACGAAACAGGTGGTTTTAAGTTGGTACTTGAATAAGAAAGCCAAATATACACGAAGAGAGAACACAGGTAATACAAGATGTGCTAAATCAATACTCACTGATAATATATATCTTCAAAATCTTCAGAATGAATGTTCACTTATTTCTAACGAAACATCAATGGAAATGTTTAAATACTGGTGAAGTGTTGTCTGTTCAATTTACAGAACGTTTGTTGCAAGCATAATTAACCTGGTCAATTAACAACCATTTACCGTCGATTTTCATTAACAGAAACATAATTAAACTAAGGTGGTTTATCAATAAAATAAGCTGCCACAACATCTAACACTTTTAGTGTTATCAGTCATTAGACAGTATTTATATTATCCGACCGCTAAGTTACATATATATATATATATATATATATATATATATATATATATATATATATATATATATATATATATATATTAATATATATATATATATATATATATATATTAATATATATATATATATATATATATATATTAATATATATATATATATATATATATTAATATATATATATATATATATATATATATATATATATATATATATATATATATTAATATATATATATATATATATATTAATATATATATATATATATATATTAATATATATATATATATACATATATATATTAATATATATATATATATATATTAATATATATATATATATACATATATATATTAATATATATATATATATATATATTAATATATATATATATATATACATATATATATTAATATATATATATATATATATTCATTCAGGTTTGAGGTTCACCACTGGATAGAGCTGGTCAATCTCAATGTAATAATATGGAGAGTACTCAACGTAAAGCAGTTCAACCGTCTTCGTTTTTGTAGTTGGTGGTGCTAGTACGGAGTTAAATATTATAATGAAATGACAGGAGGCTGGACTTGTGTAAATCTTTGAAAGGTTAATTATACTATGATCATTTCAATGACCGGGTTCCGTATGAATCCGGTGATATCATCAGGTATCCGAAATATAATAAATGAATGTAATAGGTAAAATCCATGGGACTGAAAATCAAAGACCCGTGGACGACCGGCATCTAGCATTTTCCACTTTTGCCGGTCGCCCTCAAGTAAGGTGGCTAAAGCTTATAGTGTGCTATTACCGGTCAAATAGAGGAAAACAGAAAGGGAGAGTAAGATAAGTCAGTGTTAATATCATGCCACAAGAAAAAAGACAGAAAGAAGGGGGAAGAGAAGGAAGAAAAGGAAGAAGAAGAAAATTCAGGGTTAATGTCGAGCTACAAGAAGAAAGACAGAAAGAAAGAGGAAGAAAGGTCGGTACTAATGTCAAACTACAGTCAGGCCAGGAATGGCGCGAAAAAAAATGTATTCTAAGGGATCCGTATCTTAACAGAGGTAAATATAGTGGGGGTCTGCATGTTATGTGTGAGCAGAAGATTGGAACGTTACCTTTTTGTAGGATGAAGTTAGAAAATTAATATTTAATATTAACATTATAAAATTAAAGAAATTATAAAATTGAAAGTTAAACAGTTTAACATTTTTATTATATTTCGAATACCTGATGATATCACCGGATTCATACGGAACCCGGTCATTGAAATGATCATAGTACAATAAACCTTTCAAAGATTTACACAAGTCCAGCCTCCTGTCATTTCATTATAATATTTAACTCCCTACTAGCACCACCAACTACAAAAACGAAGACGGTTGAACTGCTTTACGTTGAGTACTCTCCATATTATTACATTAAGATTGACCATACCGAATTGACCAGCTCTATCCAGAAACCTGAATAAATAATGCTCCTGAAATGTTGAGCACTTCCAAATGTAATAATGACCAGCGGCATGGGACTGAATATATCTAACCACCATTCGGATTTTGGCTACTCGGTGCTTTGCCTACCGCCCATTTGGCACATTGCTACTTCCCTCTCCGAATATTCAGACTTCGACGAAATTCTACGGATTATACCATAACCTGTATTGTACTGTACTGTATTGACTAAATTCTCTACCCTATACTTCAGGGCCTGCGTAACTCACACTGAATTCTCAGACTCGAACACACACTGATCCCATTTCCACATCTATATGCATTATCTAACTGCAACTTGAACTATATTGTATTTCTCCTGTGTTTTGATTTCTCCATTTACTCCACCACCACTCTTGTTTGTTTATTTATATCTTTATATCTTTCTACCTTTGCTGTATTAATGTTTTTTCCACGTATTCTACTTCTATACATCCATGTAGCTTTTACTCCTCTTATTCGGACTTTTACTCGCATGTACCCATTAGCACACGACACTAGAATGTCTCCCCCTGGGAACAAAAATACTGCAACCTGAACTATATTGTATTTCTCCTATGTCTTGATTTCTCCATCTTACTCCATCACCACTCTTGTTTATTTATATCTTTCTACCTTTGCTTTATTAATGTGCTTTTCCACGTACTCTACTTCTATATATCCATGTATTTCTACTCTTCTTATTGGGACTTTTACTCACTTGTACCCATTAGCACACGACACTAGAATCTCCCCCTGAGAACAAAAATAAATATTACCTGACTATATCCCTTACTCTACATCCCACTAGGATAACTTATAGAGGATCTATATAATACAATTAAAGTTTCTTCATAAAAGACTCTCTCTTTAACTAAACCTTGCAACCCAAAACCTTAAAAAAGTTTTAAACTGTTTCTGTTTAATTTTTAATTTTCTAATTGTTCAATTCTCAATCTTCTTACTCTTTAATTTTATAATGTTATTCTGAATTTTTTCAATTACATCCTATAAATCTAAACAATAATTTAACGTTCCAATTTTCTGTCGGACTGTTGGGTTGGTTTTCCTGGCGGCGGGACCGGCCTCCTGGCGCATAGGCGTACCTTGAGTGCTTGGAAAAATAAATTTCTCCTTCTTTCGGTAAATGAAATTACTCGGAGCGGGTTGATTCGCCCAGGGGCCCGGCGCGCAGCCGGTTTTTTGACCGCCATATAGTACTGTAGTGACCTACATTCCGCGGGCTCACATACATTCTCTGTGCGTGATTTGGCTCAGTTCAGCCAATCAGCGCCAGTAGAAGAGGATGTATCCCTACGCGCCCTGAGGAAGAAATTCCACGCAAAGATTTGAAGAATCTCTCTCTTGTACCGGAAACTTCAAGCCAGCAACACGCATAATGTAACGGTGAGATATTGCACCCTAGCCTCGCCGGCTTAACGGCGCAATGACACATTCCCTTTTGTAACCTCTTCTTATCTGTAACTTCAACCATATAAGTTAACAAACATTGTTTGTACTACATCAAAATTAAACATACATTTCATCTCTAATTACTGCTGTTGAAATCATTATTGTGTTACTCGTGTCTCAATAACATCTATAATCCATGCTGCTGGAATTGGCGACCTGGCGAAAGGAATATTGTAAATAGATGGTAAATAGATCGAGGGACCTTCCCTCACGTCTATGTCAACAAGATAATCCAACGAGGATACTATAACTAATACTGCTAAAGTACCTTTAAATTACAAATCTAATCATAACTATTACATGTATCACGCCTCCCTCTACTTAAGCAAATCCCCCTCCTGGGTAAATTAATAGTACTGGTTTTGTACAAGATGGCCTAACGATGATGGCTGACTTCCCACTGGCGCACCTGAAGCCTGTTATACATTCCTAGAGTGCTCGGAAAAATTGATTTCCATGTCTTTCGCTAGGCGATAACACTCGGAGTGGCTGACACGCGGTTGAGATGGGCTGCGTAAGCCTGTAGTCCCCGCATGCTGTTTGACTGCTAAAGATAGACATAATCTTTACTCTATAATACAATTTAAGTTTCTTCATAAAAGACTCTTTCTTTGCTTAAACCTCGCAACCAAAACCTTAAAAATGTTAAACTGTTTAACTTTCAATTTTCTAATTTCTTTAATTTTATAATGTTAATATTAAATATTAATTTTCTAACTTCATCCTATAAATCTAAACAAAAAGGTAACGTTCCAATCTTCTGCTCACACATTATAACACACTGACCCCCACTATATTTACCTCTGTTAAGATACGGATCCCTTAGAATAAATTTTTTTTCGCGCCATTCCTGGCCTGACTGTAGTTTGACATTAGTGCCGACCTTTCTTCCTCTTTCTTTCTGTCATTTCATTATATTATATATATATATGTATATATATATATATATATTATATATATATATATATATATATATTATATATATATATATATATATATATATTTATATATATATATATATATATATAAGTTGAAATAAAATGAAAACGAAATTTCATTTCTCACTCTTAGTACGGCACTTACTTAAATGTAAGTATGTGTGTATACGTACATACATATATGTATACAGACGTACAGTAGCATGCATATATATATATATATATATATATATATATATATATATATATATATATATATACATACAGGTACACATACATATATGCACGTATCAGTTTAGCGGACGCTTATTATAACGCCGCTTTGTTCGTTTGTAAACAAACTGAACAGCCTGAATTTTATGCCGTACGGTGTTAAGGCAACCACGTCACCTTTTTGTTCAACACTGACACAGGAACGATGTACTAGTTTCAAGCTTGTTAGCTATCATCAGCACCGTATACCCTTCTGCCAGATAGTTGAACGTTCGAAAGTATATACTTTCCTTATGAAAATTAACGGCTGAGCAGCCTAATTTGCATATCGAGTGAGTTAAGTCGGTCAGGCATACCGAAAACGATAAGTTGAAATAAAATGAAAACGAAATTTCATTTCTCACTCTTAGAACGGCACTTACTTAAATGTAAGTATGTGTGTATACGTACATACATATATGTATACAGACGTACAGTAGCATGCATATATATATATATATATATATATATATATATATATATATATATATATATATATATATATATATATATATATATATATATATATATATATACATACAGGTACACATACATATATGCACGTATCAGTTTAGCGGACGCTTATTATAACTCCGCTTTGTTCGTTTGTAAACAAACTGAACAGCCTGAATTTTATGCCGTACGGTGTTAAGGCAACCACGTCACCTTTTTGTTCAACACTGACACGGGAACGATGTACTAGTTTCAAGCTTGTTAGCTATCATCAGCACCGTATACCCTTCTGCCAGATAGTTGAACGTTCGAAAGTATATACTTTCCTTATGAAAATTAACGGCTGAGCAGCCTAATTTGCATATCGAGTGAGTTAAGTCGGTCAGGCATACCGAAAACGATAAGTTGAATAAAATGAAAACGAAATTTCATTTCTCACTCTTAGTATATATATATATATATATATATATATATATATATATATATATATATATATATATATATTGTTATACTTTGGGAGGGTCATGTTGCCAATAAGAAACACACTTGTATAGGAGCAAATTTTGGAATAGAATAGAAAGAACTAGGAACAAGGCTAATAGAATAAACTCATGGTATGATAGCAATAAATACCAGAGTGTAATGTTCATCGATACAACCCCTAGAGGTGAATTAGCTTACAAATTTAGAAGGGCCCTAAATAAACATAAACTCAATATTAAGATAGTAGAAAGACCAGGTACCTCCGTAAAAACACTTATTAGCAAGACATAGCCTTTTCAAAGACCCTCATGTATAGATAAGAAATGTATAACCTGTAAAATAAGCCCCCATATTAACTGCAAAACTAGAAATGTACTGAAGGACAACGTAGAGACAAAAATATAGTGTACATAGGTGAGACAGCTCGTAGTGTAGGAGAACGGATAAATGAACACTGGCGAGACCTTCAAGATAGTAAAGAATCATCTGTACTCTACCAACATGCTAAAATAGAACACAAGGGTAAATTAGAGAACATAGAAATAAAAATAGAATCTACACACAGAAAAGACGCAATGTTTAGACAAATTACAGAGGCAATAAACATAAAAGAATTACAACCAAAATTAAATAGAAAATATGAGTGGAACAGTAACATCACAACTCACAATTAAGGACAAAATGAAAACACACACACACATAGAACAAACAACCAACCAGTAACATGTAAATAAACAAATAAATAAATGAACATAAACACACACAGACACCCGGATGTGGCGCATGCGCAGACTGAGCACACAACACACACACAGAAACAAAATGGCGTAGGACAGAACAAAGGAGAGGCACAGAAACAAAGAAAGGAATCCCCAGTCACTGAAGAGGTCACAGAGTGTGTGACGAAAGAACTGACAATATATAAACAACTATCTGGTTGTGGAACCAACCAACCAACCAGAAATTTATAAATTTATAAATTTATTATAAATTTATTATAATAAATTGAAGTGAAAGCAACTGGTGCGTGTGTTTCTTATTGGCAACATGACCCTCCCAAAGTATAACAATATCGGTTTCAACACACGATTTCAGATAAAGAATCTTGCTAAACAAATTCAGAAACGATATATATATATATATATAGAATGTTTAAGTATCGAGAGAGAGAGAAAAGGAAAGATAAGCGATACATATATTTAGTTGCCAATAGTTTGTGCAAGAATGAACTCTGATGTGAATTTAACCTTAAAACTCCTCCTGGGTCGCGTACTGATCATTTTTTTTTGTTTTATATGCCCTTGAGAAGCCCGTTCTGGGCGAAACGTACGTAGGTACATTGTTATATAAACATGTTTTAACGGTATTTACTCCTTTGTATTCATTTCTTTTACATATATATATATAGGGCATATATTAGGGCATATTCGGCCGGAAGTAGAAAGTGCCGATTGTGCCTACACGAGGCCATGGAGATAGTCAGACTGAAGGATGACGCCGTCAACTTGAAGTCTGAAATTATCATGACATGCAGACACTAGAGAAGATGCACATTTGCAGCATGGAACCCGCCGGGTGACGCAGGCAGGTGGCATGGGAATGAGTACGCTCAGACCCGATTGGCCTAGCGGGGTTAGGGGACCTGATGCCATGCCATGATGACGGCGTCTGACCCGTGGGGCAATCATATGTAAACCGGGTGCGCACGTGACCGAGCACGCAACATTGCAAGATACACCGCATGGGCCGGGACCGGCTGACACGGGGCCCACTGCCACCAAGTCCTGTGCAATAAATGTATAGAACAGCACACCCCAGCCACGGTGCCATGCCCCATGGCGACCGTGACGGGCGTCACATTGAATGTGTACACCGTCAATCGTGACTATATACTCTACACCTGTTCCACCTTGGAACAGTGATTATTAATATCATTATTGTTCTATCATTGTTCTGTTACTGTTACCTGTTCTATACACGGACACAAGTTTGCATCTCATAATACCTGTGTGTAGTATATCGCATGGATGCACGCACCCTCTCCTGTACCCCCCCCCCCCCGTTTTTCTTTTTTATTTTACCCGTTCCTTTATTTTACCCCTTCTTTTCTTGTACCTATTTATGCAGTTACATACAGATTTTAATGTACCCTAAAATATTGTAAATTTATTTATTTATTTTATTATCATATTGTGTTTATGTTCACGTGTTTTTATGTGAGAACATGTGTGTGGGTATATGCGCCTGTGTGTGTGAGTAGATGCGTATGTATGCATATATATACGTGGGTGGGTGCTGGGTGTGTGTATGGGCATGGGTGCGTGTGTGCACGAGCTTATACGCGCCTGTGTGTGCAGACATGTGCATATATATACATATGTGGCGGAATGTGGGTGTATGTGTACGTGAGTATGTGTGTCTATATATGAGCAGATATATATATATATATATATATATATATATATTAGTTTTGCGAGGTTTTTTATATGAAATCGTGTGTCGAAACAAATATTGTTATACTTGGGGAGGGTCATATTTGTGTAATATTGCCAGAATTAATAACAGAACACACTCACTGTTTGGTTGGTTTTCGCTTCTCGCTGTCTTTTATATCGGTAATCTAACTTACTCGGTCCTCAATGTTGCCATTGACTGACCGACGGTCAAAAATAATACAGATACAATATAGACACAAACACATATATATATAGTTTATCATAAATCTTTCGTTGCACATCTGCAACATCGTCAGTGGTGTCATATTTTCCTCCTGTTGTGTTGTGTCTACGCCATTTTTATTCAGTCTCTGAATAAAAATGGCGTAGACATACAAGACAACAGGAAGAAAATATGACACCACTGACGATGTTGCAGATGTGCAACGAAAGATTTATGATAAACTATATATATGTGTTTGTGTCTATATTGTATCTGTATTATTTTTGACCGTCGGTCAGTCAATGGCAACATTGAGGACCGAGTAAGTTAGATTACCGATATAAAAGACAGCGAGAAGCGAAAACCAACCAAACAGTGAATGTGTTCTGTTATTAATTCTGGCAATATTACACAAATATGACCCTCCCCAAGTATAACAATATATATATATATATATATGTCTATATGTGTATGTGTGAGTATGTACGTATAGCCACGTTTGAGTAGGTGTGTGTGTGTGGTGGGTGGGTAAGTGTGCGTATATATATGTGTGTGTGTATGTGTCTATATATGTGGATGTGTATGTGGGTGCAGGTGCATGCATATGCAGGCCTTTATATGTGTCTATATGTATTTGTGCATACAAGTATGTGTTTATGTGCATCTCATGGGAATGTGTGCAGATGATTATATATGGACTATATATGCTTTGATTGGCAGTATCAGTAGAGGGTCGGACGCCAAGCTTTCCAGCATAGTTACGTCCCTTTACGATCTGAGTTCAAATCCCGCCGAGGTTGACTTTGCTTTTCATCCTTACGGGGTCGATAAAATAAAGTACCAGTAATGCACTGGGTAATTGCTGGCCTTGTGCCTAAAGTAGAAACAATTATTACTATTATTCTTGTTGTATTAAAAACAAATAACGAAACGAAATTAAATTTCGTTTCGTTTGTAACTCACTTTTGTATGACTGACGCTTAAACAATTAAGTTAAAAATGTACATCTACATATGCATACTGAAATACTAGTGTGTATATGAATACACACACGTATACATATGTAGGTGTAACAGACAAACCGGTTTTTAGAGTCATACTGGTTTTCGGGGGAACACCTTCCCTCTATTCTCCAGAAAGCCAGACAAGGAATATTGAACTAGTTTCGTTGTTACAACTCATCAGCAATATTTACCTATCTACCGGCCCTTCTGGAGAATTGTAAAAGCACATATCGTTATATGCTTTTTCTATGAAAATTAGTAGTGGGCAGACTAATTTGCATAGAGTGTGAGTACGCACCGGTTCAGCGGAGACGATAAAAACAAATAACGAAACGAAATTAAATTTCGTTTCGTTTGTAACTCACTTTTGTATGACTGACGCTTAAACAATTAAGTTAAAAATGTACATCTACATATGCATACTGAAATACTAGTGTGTATATGAATACACACACGTATACATATGTAGGTGTAACAAGTCTTTCACTGGTTGCTTTACTGTGAGCAACCCAGCTATTCTGTATGTAAACACACAGACAAACCGGTTTTTAGAGTCATACTGGTTTTCGGGGGAACGCCTTCCCTCTATTCTCTAGAAAGCCAGACAAGGAATATTGAACTAGTTTCGTTGTTGTTACAACTCATCAGCAATATTTACCTATCTACCGGCCCTTTATTATCAGGGCTATCCTTTCTACGGATTGCATTGCATATTGTTTGGGCCACCACATCGTACCTTATAGGTAGTTAGTATCGTGATGACATCTTTGAACAGTTGCTTATGATATGGGTGACATCCTTGATATTTATTCCGTGGAGTCAGCATTTGTTGTTACATCTAGATGCTTTGCTTGCTTCTCTTTTGTGCGTTAGGTATTTCGTTGTTATTTCTTGTTCTTGGATTGCAAAAGCATATCCTTCAAAATGAGAGCCAATATAGCGATTGTTAGTCCATATTATCTATATTACTGTCCCTTTGAAGCTTTCTGACGACATAGCCATGCATGATTTTTTTGTTGATAAGCATACAACGTTTTATCTGTTGTGCAATATCCCTGGATGTAAGTTTTTGGTTATCATAGAGTCATTGGCGGTTTGGGTCTAAAAATATTGGTTCCCAGGAAAAGACAAAGGGACCCACACACAACTACGATACTATAATTTGATTTTTATATCGAATAAATAAAATTTTGAAAAAACCCACTCTATTTCTGTGTATGCAACTGACCGTAAAATTGTAAAGTAAAAATACGGATTATATATCAAACATTTCTTACCTTCTCCAATAAAAAAGATCTTCTTCTTCTTCTTCTTCTTCTTCTTCTTCTTCTTCTTCTTCTTCTTCTTCTTCTTCTTCTTCTTGCCGTTCGTTTGTTGACACATATTACAGTTCGTCCCCGTAAGTTTGTTGTTTTTCACCCATGACAATCAGTATTTTTCCAATTTTTTGTTGTTGTTACAAAAAAGATATGAGGCATCACTCTTTGCCCTCAAAAACAAAGTTTGTGACTCTTTGTGTCGCAAACACATCAAATTGCTTGAGCACTTTCGGCAAGACAGAAGCAAGTGGCAAGACAGAACTCCTGACATCCATGTCCTGATCAAAGCCTAATGTCCAAGCATTGAGTCTCTTGTAACATCTCAAATACGTGGACAGGATATATCGTCCGCATGAAAGAAAGCAGGATACCGAAGCAACTGTTTTACGGTGAGCTCCATCTTGGAAAAAGATCTCAACACAAACAGAAAATGAGGTTCAGGGACAGAATCAAGAGCAACCTCAAAGAGATGGCATTTGATATAGACAACTGAGAGGAGATTGCTCTAAATATGGCTGAGTTGAGAAAGCGCATAAAGAGCAGTTGCAAAACTTTTGAGGAATGTCGTCTATAACATAAACAACTGAAACGTCAGCTCCGGAAGGGCTGTGCTCACAGGCCTGATGAAGTCATCAGTAGTTGGACATGCAAATTCTGTCAGCGTGTACTCCTCTCAAAGGCTGGTAATGTTAATCACCTGAAGTCACATGAAAGGATAACCATCTGCAACACCCTCAACAAAGAACTGGCGAAACAACGTGCGTGATGTGCAACAAAGTCTGTAGAACTAGTTCCGGACTAAAAAAACACATGGTGGTGCATAAAGATTGTGTCCCACAGGGTGACCCTACCGGTCCTGGGGAAAGCACAACTCTCTTCTGTCACCTACAGCTGGTTTACAAAGTCATCTAAGAAGTCATGGACACAGATGGGAGGATAACGAAGAATCAATAAGAGACGGCAATCGTCTGTGAAGACGCTGCAATCTTCATGTATAATACATGTATAAAGAGGTAGATAGATGTGGTATCTCGTGGTTGGTGCAGGAACTGAGTTAAATATTTCACAGACAACAGAAGGTCGGATTCCAAATATTCGTTTGATATTTCAAAATCCGAATACGTATTTCTATGGCCTTATTACATTATTAGATCATGACGTAAAACTTTGGTGATGTCATCAGGTGTAAATTGCAAAGATCAGATAATCAATTACAGGATTTGATTCAGGGACGGCACCCCATTCAGCGTTATTGTTGTGACGAACTGCCTCTGATTCGAAGGCCGTTCGTCACAATGATCATTGTGATATGAAAGAATGTAAGATACTAATTAGATGGGTGGCGAACCTGAAAATAGCTAATATATTCTTTTGAAGTCTACCGAAGATGTAGGAGTGGCAATAGGTGTAGCTATGATCTAAGACAAGTCGTTAAAGGGGGAGTATGTGTACAGAGTGTAATTGACTAATTACTGTTTGGCGTGAAGTGAGGTTTGTTAGTATGTGGGACAGGTGGTATAGGTAGAGGAAGTTAATTGATGGAAGTGGAAGATAGAACAGTGATAGATAAGAAGTAAATAGACGTAGATAAACTGATTGTAGACAATAAAATGGCGTCAGTTCCTGTTGGACAAAAAAGATAGCTGTTCTTCTCTTCTTCTTCCTCGTCCACTTATTCCTGAGAGGGTCGTGGGGGGAGAGACCTCAAAAACTCATTCCAGTGGGTCCTGTCAACTGATCTGGCTGGATTTCCAAGCGAGATCTCTTGCTCGGAGTCTACCCCTGGGTCTCCTGTCAGTTGGTTTTGCCCGTAAAATCTGTCCAGCAATTCTTTCCTGGGACATTTTACCACACGCCCGTAATATCGGAGCTGTGATCTCTCAACTCGGAGAAGTAGCGGCTCTACCAGGAGCGACTCTCTGATCTCCAAGCTACGTACTTTATCGAGTAACGTCACTCCAAAGACCCTTCAGAGAAACCCCATTTCGGCCGCTTGTTATTTGCGATCGTATTCTTTCGATCATTACCCAAGATGACCAAAGTTAAGGGTTGCCACGAATACCGAATCGAAGATAGCGGGTTTGGATTTTACGCAGTACTGATGTTCATTCCAGCTACACAGCACTCGGTATCAAACCTATCAAGTGCAAGTCGGAGATCACCTTCTGTCGGGTTAAGTAATACCATATCGTCTGCAAATTCCAGCCGACTGATTTTACACCTGCCAGTCATGATATCACTTCCAACCCGGCTGCGCATATCAATCCTGTTCATGAAAATAATGAACAGGAGAGGCGATAATACGCACCCTTGGTAGAGTCCGACTCGCACATTGAATGGTTTCGATTTAGCACCATTTATCCGAACGCAAATTCTCAGGCATTCGTATAGAGTAGTTTACCGTTGTTGGTTCGGGGTTACTTATTCGTCCAGAAACTGCCCGCTTATATCGTAATTAACCATCATATTTAGTAACTGCATCTTTACCCGCCACCTGCGACCCGTTCTCTAGCTGAACAGCTCTGCCGAGAATAGCTGTCTCTAGGGAAAATTCATTATTGCAATAAAAAATTAGATGTAGGGTAAATAAATTATTTTAGAAGTAGATGTAGAGATGTGGGCTCGAATCGAGTCAAGAAAGATGGTTTTTCATGCGTGGTGTAGACTATATTTTTTTGTTTTGAGAGAATAAGTTCAAGGCACATGCAGTTGTGTATTTGTTATCTGAGGCAATATGAAATAGGATTACTATTATTTTTCATGTAGTTATGTAGTCACAGAGAGTCTAAATTAGACATTGACTTCTCTCCTCTAATTAGTAGATCGATGGTTCAGATGCAAGGTGCTATAAATTAGTAGGAGAGATATGTGCTTAAGTATTATGAGAAAGTTTGGAAGACCGTTGCACCAAATAATTTCTAAAATGTCCAAAGTGCAAAGTTCACAGTCGCGCCGATCACCTTGATACATCTTTGCTGTACGTAGAATCGACCAAAGACGATATTATTACGTTTTAGATCCCAAATATTCCTAACGGATGCTGTAGATTTTTTTTTTAATTTGAAGTGGCGCCCACATATTTATACGTTCTTATGCTAGTGCTAATTTTGCATTGGTATATAATATTTTAAAACATGTATTTCCTTATTAGAGGTCATTTGTTGGTCTGTCTGCAGTTATAGTTTTTCCATATGAATGGATTTGGGTTTGGTTTGAATTGGTTTTCTGGGGTTGTTGTAGGATTGTGAATAGGTTGTGTTAGGTAGGAGCGTTTGTCTACTGATTTTGCTGTTACGGTATGTATATTATGGTATAACATCGTTGGTTTTTTGTAGAGATTTGATAATTTTCGATTAATTGCTATTTGTCTGTTCAGGTGTAGGCGGGTTCTTTGAATGATTATCACGGAGACGTTTAAGATTTAGTCCCGTTATAAAATACTCAAGGTTAGCAATGGTTGAATATCAAAGTCTAAGAGTTCGCTTCTTTAAGATTCTATGGTATCTATGTGAGGGAAGAAAGTTTTTTCAAATAACTTAAAGCAGCTAATTGAGATACATTGGTGGTTTCCACTGCTTTCACATTTTATGTATAGGATATTAGATATTTAGTACAAACCATTTTGAAAGTCCTAATATTGGTGTGTGTGTGTGTGTGTCTGTGTGTGTGTGTACGTGTGTGTGTGGGGGGGGGGGGGCGTGTGTGTGTGGTGTGTGTGTGTGTGTGTGTGTGTGTGTGTGTGTGTGTGTGTGTGTGTGTGTGTGTGTGTGTGTGTGTGTGTGTGTGTGTGTGTGTGTTATAGCTAAATCTATCATATCTACTGCCCAATATACATATTTCTATGTAACACATATTTCTGTTGCATTCATAATTACGCGAAGCTGTGATCACGCAACCACCAACACAACTTCATCAAGGGAGGGCAATGGTGGGTGGCATATTGCTCAAACACACCTTACAGTCGGTCTTGTCAGAAGCAACCGTCCCCAATTGATCCGGCTGGATCACCAAGCAGGACCAGCCGGGCTCATGGATGTTATCCAACCA
Source organism: Eledone cirrhosa (assembly GCA_964016885.1). Lineage (NCBI taxonomy): Eukaryota > Metazoa > Mollusca > Cephalopoda > Octopoda > Eledonidae > Eledone > Eledone cirrhosa. The sequence continues at coordinate 56,950,639 of OZ024741.1, forward strand.
TCTTGTTCGGGGGTCAACCCCTGGGTCTCTTGGATACTTGAACTTCTCCACCTGCTTCAGTGGAACTCCACTCACATGTTGAGGGGACTTCGCAGGCTTCTTTGAGAGGACGAGTGTCTCAGTCTTCAGGGCACTGATTTCCATTCCAGCCGTGCTGCACTTGGCATCAAACCTATCAAGTACATCTCGGAGATCACTTTCCAACAAATTAAGTAATACTATGTCAACTGAAATTTCCAGCCAACTGATCTTACATCCGCCACTCGTGATACCACTTCCTACTGCGCAAGGTTGTTTATTACGTAATATTGATAAGGGGACGGATGAGTTACATGTTTCCCTTATCGAAGGTGTAAGTGATCCCCATTTGAATCCTTGCATTTTTAGGAGGTCGTGGTGAAGTTTAGTATAACGTCTTTACAGACAGACCGAGGAATGGCTCTGATCTCCTCCCCGATATGTTCCTTTAGTTCAGTGATGGTCCTGGGGTTGTTGACATATACCCTGTCCTTCAGATTTCCCTATAGAAAGAAATATGTGAGTCTTAAATCAGGGCTGCGTGGGGCCCACTCAAAATCAATCTTCAAACTGATCACATTATTTCCAAAGGTATGTTTCTTCC
>OZ024741.1:56956260-56961260 GCA_964016885.1 Eledone cirrhosa
CAGGCGACGCGGTGGGACCGGGGCAAAGCAATCCGCTCCGAGTAATTTCGTTTACCGAAAGAGGAGAAATTTATTTTTCCGAGCACTCAAGGAAGGCTGAACTTTCCGAGTGCCCAGCGCGCAGCCGGGAAAAGCCACCACATAAGTCGTAGGCAGCAACCCAATGAAAAGTGCAAATAGACCATAATTATTTTAAAGTCCCAGTTAGTCCGCGTTATAAGTAGTGTGGTTCTTAGGTGGGTAAGGGGCTATGAAAGGTGCATAATGACCTGAGTAAGGAAAGTTACAAAAAAATAATAAAAGCAGGATACAAAGATAAAATACAAATATAAGGTTAGAATACATTGATAAAAATACATTAATAAAATAATAAAAAATTAATCAAGGTAAATAACTAGGGATGTTGAAAGACGGAAGTATATAAGAACGTATCGGAGGAATCACAGTGTAGGGGAAATACAATATAGATCAAGTTGTAGTAAGATAATACAGGTTGTACATATAGATATAGAGGATGGAGGAGATGGAATGGTAACAGGTTGTACCTAGTGTAAAGTTCGGGTCTCCGAATTCAGTGTGAGTCACAAAAAGTCCTGAGGTATAGAGTCAAGAATTCAGTCAATACATGTTTTAGTATAATACGTAGAGTTTTGCCGGAATCGGAATCATCCCGACAAGGAAGTAGTATCAGGTGGCGGTAGATAAGGCGCAGAGCAGCCAAAATCCGAATGGTAAGTAGATCAGTTAATCCCATGCTGGTAATAGCTGTACACTGAAGTCAGTGCCGCTGTTCAATATTACATTTTGAAGTGCTCAACATTTTTGGAGCATTATTTCTTTAGGTTTGTTGGTTCACCACTGGATAGAACTGGTCATTCCGTATGGTCAATCTTGGTGTAATATTGTGTAGTTGTTGATGCGAATACGGAGTTAATTATAAATACGATAAAATAACAGGAGGCTGGACTGGTGTAAATCCTTGAAAGGTTTATTATACTATGATCATTTCAATGACCGGGTTCCATATGAATCCGGTGATATCATCAGGTATTGGAATATAACAAAGGAATATGTAAAAAACCATGGGTCCGAAAAATCAGAGACAGAGACAAAGAGGACGACTGACCAACTAGCTGCCTCTACCTCGGCCAGTCGCCCTCAAAGTGGTGGCAACCGAATCTACTATGACCATCTGGTGAGGGGCGAAGGCTTATAATGCACTACCATCTCTCCGCCAAAGAAAAAGGGGAAGAAAGAAAGAGAGGAAGAAAGAAGAAAAAAGGGAGAAAGAAGTCAGCGTAAGGGTCATACTACATTTATGCTAGAAAATGACGCGAAAAAAATGTTACTCCAAAGAATCTATAATGGGTGTTTGTATGGTCTAATGTGTGAACCGAAGATTGGAACGTTAAACTTATGTTGCGAGTTATAGGATGAAATTAAATTAAATTAAAAATATTAAATTGCAAAATGATAAATTGAAAAATAAATTATTAGAAAATTAAAGGTTAAGTTAACGAGATTTATTTAATGAACTTACGGAGAGAGTCTTACATGAAAAAATTAATCTCGATAAGATATCAGGATGGGATATAGAGTAAAGATTTCGATTGTGAGTTCCAGCCAGCACACCCACCGCCATGAGTCAGCCAGTCTCGAGTGGTATCGTCCAGCGAAAGAAATGGAAATTAATTTTTTCCGAGTACTCTAGGAACGTAGCTACCTTAGGCCCCGGGAGTGCTAGCGGGAACTCCACAATTTCGACAGGCCATCGTCTATACCAAACGAATATTACTAAATCACACATGAGGGGTTTATTTACGTGCCAGTAGAGGCATGATACAGCTAATAGTTATGCCTAAACCTGGAGTTTATAGGTACATGTATAATATGGCGGCCAAAACAGGCGACGCGGTGGGACCGGGGCAAAGCAATCCGCTCCGAGTAATTTCGTTTACCGAAAGAGGAGAAATTTATTTTTCCGAGCACTCAAGGAAGGCTGAACTTTCCGAGTGCCCAGCGCGCAGCCGGGAAAAGCCACCACATAAGTCGTAGGCAGCAACCCAATGAAAAGTGCAAATAGACCATAATTATTTTAAAGTCCCAGTTAGTCCGCGTTATAAGTAGTGTGGTTCTTAGGTGGGTAAGGGGCTATGAAAGGTGCATAATGACCTGAGTAAGGAAAGTTACAAAAAAATAATAAAAGCAGGATACAAAGATAAAATACAAATATAAGGTTAGAATACATTGATAAAAATACATTAATAAAATAATAAAAAATTAATCAAGGTAAATAACTAGGGATGTTGAAAGACGGAAGTATATAAGAACGTATCGGAGGAATCACAGTGTAGGGGAAATACAATATAGATCAAGTTGTAGTAAGATAATACAGGTTGTACATATAGATATAGAGGATGGAGGAGATGGAATGGTAACAGGTTGTACCTAGTGTAAAGTTCGGGTCTCCGAATTCAGTGTGAGTCACAAAAAGTCCTGAGGTATAGAGTCAAGAATTCAGTCAATACATGTTTTAGTATAATACGTAGAGTTTTGCCGGAATCGGAATCATCCCGACAAGGAAGTAGTATCAGGTGGCGGTAGATAAGGCGCAGAGCAGCCAAAATCCGAATGGTAAGTAGATCAGTTAATCCCATGCTGGTAATAGCTGTACACTGAAGTCAGTGCCGCTGTTCAATATTACATTTTGAAGTGCTCAACATTTTTGGAGCATTATTTCTTTAGGTTTGTTGGTTCACCACTGGATAGAACTGGTCATTCCGTATGGTCAATCTTGGTGTAATATTGTGTAGTTGTTGATGCGAATACGGAGTTAATTATAAATACGATAAAATAACAGGAGGCTGGACTGGTGTAAATCCTTGAAAGGTTTATTATACTATGATCATTTCAATGATCTTATTTATATATATATATATATATATATATATATATATATATATATATATATATATATATATAGTGAAGGAGTGAAGAATAATATGGTCAACAGTACAAAAAGGGTTTTATTTACAGTATCAACAATTGTTTCATCGATTAAGTTTTTTGCTAATCACTTGAAGTTGTGTCACTCAATCTTAAATACAATGTATAACGATAATTTGTTATCCCATATATATATATATATGATGATATATATATATATATACATTTTAGAATTTTATTTCTCGCCCTAGCACAGCTGATACATAAATGTAAGTACACACACACACACACAGACACATATATATATATATATATATATATATATATATATATATATATATATATATATATACAAACATATGTGTATATATATATATATATACATACGTACACACACATATATACATATGACGATATACATATACATATACATATACATAGACATATACATATGACGATACATATACATATGACGATCGGTCACGGGCACGGCACAGCTTCAAATCGAGCCGTTTGTTTACAAACGAATCGAACATTATTAATGTTCGATAAAACCCATACGTACATATGTATATATGTGTGTGTGTGTATGTATATATATATATATATGTGTGTGTGTGTATACATATGTGTGTACGTGTGCATACTTACATATATTCAATTTTATTACGGTTAAATAGAGTCTTGTTACTCTGGAGCTTCGCCTGTTTAGTGATGAACAGGCGAAGAGTAACAAGACTCTATTTTAGCCTTTATAAAATGTATATTAAAAATCTCTACTTCGGTTTTGAGTACTCTTTTCTTTCAGCCGTCAACCAAATATGTATATATATATATATATATATATATATATATATATATATATTACTCCGGAGTGAACAGACCAGCCTGCAGACTTCGTTGAGTGCTCCAACCTGCATACTGAAGTATCAGTAAACAACCAACACATGCTCAAAGTTATGTATATATATATATATAAATATATATATATTGTACAGCCGACCATGTTATTCTTCACTCTTTTACTATATATATATATACATATATATATATACATGGTTGGTCCATGATAGAGGCAACCTCCATCATGGAACAACCAAGCGCTCTTGCCATAATAACACTTTTTGAACTGCTTATCCTCAAGAACTATACCTGTAAATAATATTATTCTTTATTTCCCATTACCTTATCATGTTCCACATCACCCCCTTTTTTTCTTTTTTCTTTTTTCTTTTTTCTTTTTTCTTTTTTCTTTTTTCTTTTTTCTTTTTTCTTTTTTCTTTTTTCTTTTTTCTTTTTTCTTTTTTCTTTTTTCTTCAAAAACCTTGTTTGTAAATAATATTATTCTTTCTTTCCCATTTCCTTAACATGTTCAACATAACATTATCTCCTACATTTTATACCAATATAAATTCCCCCCTTTGATAATGCATAAAATGCTGAAAATAGACAATTATTAAATATATAAATAAATAGATAAATAAATAAATAAATGCTATTGTTAATTAATAAATAAATTAACTAATACCTTAACACTTCACACAAAGTAAAATATTTTGTTTTAAACATTTTCTAACCCAGAAAAAAGAGAAAAAATAAAAGGAAAAAAAAATGTTTCTTCCTAATAATCGTCTTTTTCTCCCTATGTTCATATATATATATATATATATATATATGAGAATAAACGTGCTGCGTGGTTGCTAATGGGTTACATATGAATAAAGTTAGTCCTTCATCAGTGATCTTCCAACCATCATTGGTATTTCATCGCTTTAAAGACCATATACCTCCGGTTGGTGCGAGCAACGGCTAAAAAAAGTCGTTGGGACACGTAAATAAAGGGGACACGAGAGTGTAAACAAACAAAGATGGTGAAGCAACGAAAAGTGAGAAAGAAGGAGTCATATATATATATATATATATATATATATATATATATATATATATATACACACACATATATATATATATATATATAGGAAAAAGTATGACTCCGACGGCAGAGCTCAAGCCGTTTCGACGGCTATTTCTGGACAGAAATAGCCGTTGAAACG
>OZ024741.1:56963760-56968760 GCA_964016885.1 Eledone cirrhosa
AAACAACTGAAATCTCATCATGGAAACCAACGGAGAAACGCCCCCCCCCCCCCTCCCAATTTTTTTCTGTTTCAATTATGATCGATAGTCTATAGTAAATAGGTTCATGCATATGTAATAATATTTTCTCAATAACACACATTGGCTCGCGAATGTAAGCAACCGAAATGGGGTTCCATCGAATGGTCATTAGATTAACGTTAATCGATAGGATGTGTAGCTCTGAGACAGTGAGTCGCTCCATGTAGAGCTGTTACTTCTCCGAATTGAGAGATCACAGTTCCGATACTACTAGCAATTCTCACACTCTGCCCTATGACTCTCCCGGGGAGGAGGAGGAGGAGGAGGAGGAGGAGGAGGAGGAGGAGGAGAAGAAGAAGAAGAAGAAGAAGAAGAAGAAGAAGAAGAAGAAGAAGAAGAAGAAGAAGAAGAAGAAGAAGAAGAAGAAGGAGAAGAAGAAGAAGAAGAAGAAGAGTGTTGCCATATTTTTTTTATCGACAAACAGCCAGCCAGCCAAACAGTCGGTCAGCTAACAGAAAGGAATTGCTTATCCATACAATAAAGAGTAAATCGACTAGGAAATATATAGAGAGCATTTCCTATATATTTACAGTTACACCAATAGAAAAATGGATTTCTAAACAGCAAGTTAATTGCTTGCTATTCATTTTCAGGAATGGAATATCTTTTCACTGCTTCTTACGCTGTTTCTTAATCATATACTTTCAAACGTTGATAACTCAACAAAGCAAAATTCGACAATAAATCATTTTTCTCGTTGAACATATTGGAAAAAACCGTAAAATAATTACAAAGCGTTCCTGCAAACTGATTTAATCAGTTATTTCATAAAGTCTCTTTTGATGATGTTCTTACTTACATATTGCAAACCTTCTGTATTATTGTTGTTGTTGTTGTTTTATTTTCCTCGTCACAGTATGTATGGTTGTAAATGCCGTCTGCTCTAGCTAAATAAGGCATTTTTATGTTTCGCTAACGTGTGATAATGTTGTGGAAAATTGTTCTTGTCATATACATTTTTTATATATATATATATGGCATACACACACATATATATATATATGTATTTACATATTGCTTATTTCATATCATATTCTTGGTTACACGTTTCCAATTAGCCAATTACTGGTACACTGTAGTAATGGAGAGAACAGTAAGGTGAAAGGGGTCTGTCTGTGCAACACGAGAGGAATAAATATCACAAGCATTTCGTCCTTTTTTTTTTGTTCGCCGATATACATCGCTGACCCCCCCCCCCCCCACACACACACACACGGACATATATGTGTTTTATTATTATTTCTGGCAATATTATAATAATATGACCCTCCCCAAATATAACAATATTTAAATTTCAGCGATGTATATCGGCGAGCAAAAAAAAAAAAGGACGAAATGCTTGTGATGTTTATTCCTCTCGTGTTGCACAGACAGACCCCTTTCACCTTACTGTTCTCTCCATTACTACAGTGTACCAGTAATTGGCTAATTGGAAACGTGTAACCAAGAATATGATATGAAATAAGCAATATGTAAATACATATATATATATGTGTGTGTATGCCATATATATATATATATATATATAAAATGTATATGACAAGAACAATTTATATATATATAAATTTATATATATATATGTGTATATATATATATATATATATATATATATATATATATATATATATATATATATATATACACAAATACATACACACACATACATAGACAAACACACACACACATACACACACACACACACACATATATATATATATATATATACTAGCAGTGGTACCCGGCGTTGCACGGGATAGGGTATTTTGGAACGCGGGCCGCCAACAGACCTAATCGTGGATAAAAACTACATGCCTGGACAATATGTAAAGAAAATAAACCGAATACTCTGATGGCTGGATAATCTAAGATTTTCCTCGATGAAGCAGGAAAAAGGCAAGTTTTCACCTAGGGGATCAAGAAAATAAATTTTTTTTATGTGCATAATATGCCTTGAAATTTCGGGAAAATCGGCTAGGCGTAACGCCTCAAAATAGCCCTAAAAAGCTGAAAAAAATGAAGTTTTCCACCTAATGCGGGCCCTAGGCCATAAAAAAGTTGGATTTTCTTTGCTCAAGGTATGAAGAAGAGACTGACTAATACATAGTTACAATTTCAAGGAAATCGGTCTGACGTAACGCCTCAAAAAAAAACCTAAAAAGCTGTGAAAACGCAGTTTTTCATCTAAGGGATCAAAAAGTTGAATTTTTTTTATGTGCATAACACTCCCTGAAATATAAGTAATACACATGTAAAGTTTGAAAAGATCGGTTGGGTACTTCTCGGGTTTTACACACACACACACACACACACACACACACACACACACACACACACACACACACACACACACACACACACACACACACACACACACACACATACATACATACATACATACATACATACATACATACATACATACATACATACATACATACATACATACATACATACATACATCCTTCCTCAGTTTTATATATATACATATATATAATAAAATAACAGATTAGAGTTTAAGCAAAGAATCGCTGCTTTCACTCTTTACGGGATCTTCTGAAACTAAAAACATCAATCTGTGAACGCAGAAGTAAATATTTCGAAAAACGTTGCAACCGAAGGAAAACAGGAAGACGATATTTTGGTTCATGAAGACGTTCCCTGGCAATGAACGGATAATAGCGAACATAATACGTCATCAATGTTCGTCAGAATGTCGTAATGCAGACAGCCAGGCATACAGACAGATATTATAAGAGCACGACGGAGATGGATAACCGGCGCCTAACACTCCTTTAACAACAGAAAATTGAAAAATAAAAGCTGCAGTTAATATTTAGACCGCAAGGAATATATAAATGTAAGTTTGAAGTCTATCGGAGTAGAAATGTGGATTTGTATGGACTTTGCAAAAATGAGGACACACACACAGACAACATCAGTTTTATATATATAGATAGAGAGAGGGGGGGGATAGAGAGAGAAAGTAAATTACTTATCTTTCTCTCCCTCCACCTACATACAGTGTGACACACTCACAGCCTGATCGACACACATGTACATACAAACAAACAGTGCGAATAGAGGGAAGCACAACAACCACACGCACATGCCAGTAACACTGACATATCCAGACATTCTGCTACCAATACTGCAGACAAACCCTCGTGCATGAATACATACCCACTACGCTCACATCTACTTCGCCCTCCATTTTTTTCTCTTCCAAAACTTCATTTTCCTTCACTCATGTTTTTTTCTTGATGAAGGACTAATGCCCGATACGTTGAATACTCTTCTTTTCAATGTAAGTGCTAACCTAATAATATTTTATAACTGTTTTCTGTATTTCTTTTTAATTTTAGACTTTCCATATATATATATATATATATGAAAAATACTGATTTGTACTTTAAGCACAATGCCAACAATTTTGATGAATGGAAAGTCGATTAAATCGAGCACTACTATTTGCTACGATAGTCTGAGGCTAAACGACTCAGTCAATTATCCGCACTATATATAGGAAATATTGTAATAAGCTACACCTATAATTTTATATGCACATACAAAGTTACAGTACACAACGAAAAAAAATTAGTTCATACAAAATAAATTATAGTATTTTTGAAAGAAAGTCTGCAAAAAGATGTTTATTTTTTTACTTACTGATTTCAGCTTTTGAAAGTTTCATTTTCAAAAATGTTCTATATTTTACTAGGGCAAATTTGTTAACCTTAAAAATTTCATTTTTAACCTTATTTTAAAATTTTATCGACAGATTTAAACCTCATTTTAAACTTATTATTATTAATAAATCCATAAAAATTAAGGTCCATTCTAGTTTCGATTACCTTATGATACATTATCAAAGCAATTTTTAAAAATAACTATTGTGAAAATTATAGTACAATACGATATATTGTAGGCTTTATATGTGGCTTTATATTTGTAGGCAAAAAAATTCCTGACTTTTGCACGAATTTTTTGCAGCATTAAAAAAAACTGCATTCTACAACAGCTGTCACTTGGCATTGTCTCAGAACTGCATATTCCACGGATGAAATTTTAGGGTTCATTAATTGAATTATCAAATTGATTTGGTTTTTATTGAATCTAAAATCAATGTAATTCACGAAGGAACACGGGTCTTCGTTGAATTTCAATTCTTTGGAGCTTTTGTAAACATCGTAGATTGTGAAGGCTGTTGACTCGGCTTTCAAAATCAACTCTTTCAACTGCAGATTGAACAGATTTAGTTGAGGTTAGTCCTGTTCTCAGGATTTCGCACAGTCTCTTTCACTCTCTGCACCGAAATGCCTTCGTCCTCAAAACTCTCTGCAATTTCTGTAACTTCTGCAAGGTTCTTGGCATAGCAATTGCAGGCATCCAGCCAGCTCCCCACCTGATCACAATTGGTTGGCCAGGGGGTATTCGATTGTTTTGAATTTCTCTTGACAGAGTTTGTTTTTTACAGTAGCAGCCTTGACAGTGGCAGAATAGAAAGTCTTTCATTTTAGGGCACAGCTGTGCAGTAGGTGGGAGAAGTATGTTACATGGAAGAACTTAGGGTACATAACTTACAATGTTTCTCCAGCAGCTACCATTTATCGAGCAGCATCAGACAATAGTAGGAAAATATTTTCTCTTGGAACCGCTATACTTCTTAGCAAACCATCGATGATCTAAGAGATGATTGCAGCAGCTAGAGCTGATTCAAGTGGCAAAGAGTCTATTAAGAACGTTTTTTGATGATTTTTAATTGAATTAATAAGTACACTGACAACTTTTTTGTCAACGACCTCATTTTCATCAATAATTAGAAATACATTTTGATTAGCCAGGCAGCTCTTGCAATTTTCAACCGTGTTTGCACTAAGCATCTCAACATATTTTTGGCAGATAGATTGAGATAGCAGTGA
>OZ024741.1:56973760-57006260 GCA_964016885.1 Eledone cirrhosa
CAATTAATGCTACAATTGTTACAGAATTATTTGAGTTGGTTGCATCCATTAAAATTTAGTTATAACAAACAATCTAAAGTTTGAATATTTTACGGTAGACTCTTTTCATCAGTATTCTCCCAGTTCTAAGTGGAACAAACAATATTTCCGAAGTGTTCCAAACTCATTTCCTGCTTTAAACGTATTTCATATTAATTCCTGAAAATTTTCTTCAACATCCATTCCTTTTGGTTCAATTGTTAATGAAATAATTTCAAATATTTTCTAAGATTATGCTATTCCACATTTTTCCTTTTCAATTTAGTCAATTTCGTATCATTTGTTTTCTTCTCTTGTTCTGTCGTGTTTCAAAACGACTATACAATCTAGAATAATCTACTGACTATCTTTTTAATTATACATTTCGTTTTGATTATTATGACAACGTCAGAACGTCTGCTTTCAATTGGCAGATATTTCTTATTTTAATCTTCAGTTTATTATGTATTATTTTTTATCAATTCAATCTGCCTTTATCCGTTGATAGTTATTTCAGCAGTCACGAATCACCGTAATCATGAATGTCACTAATTATAAATAGGCTCCCAGTAAGGATTAATATATTGTATTTAGATTTCGGTCAATTCAAAGCTATCCACAACAAGCTCCACTTCAAATACATCGAAGAGAGTTCGTAATAAATCTAGTTACAAAACAATGGTTTCGTTAAGATGCTTGAGGCTTTGATTCTAGTTAGACTCCCACATTTAAAATGAGGTAGCAGTTGTGTGACCGATCTCACTCAGAATTCGTATCCAGGTAAATAATCCAGACAGATAGATGACGAACATAGTCCTGACCATATCAGTCCTCTTTATCAACTTGTTTAACTGCACGGATCTGTTATATAAAGTTATAAATACAGAATATGAGTCAACCCATGATTATATTACTATTTCTTTGTGAATATAAATCTGAAAGCAAGTTCGGTTTTTCATTTCATTATTCCAGCGCGTCCCCGACTCACATACTATTAATCCTACTGTGCCAGAAGGAGCTGTTATGTTACCACACACTTACTATTCATTCTCTACGCTAACATTCTATCAATTGTTACTCTCAGTCTAATATATTTACTATGTGTGGTTTAATGGTTAGGGTGTTCGGTTCACGATCGTGCGTTCGATTCCTGGAAGAGGTGGCACGTTGTGTTCTTCAGTAAAGTACTTTATTTCACGTTATTGTCAAATGACCAGCTTTGTTTCGCATTGTGTCATGCTGAATCTCCCTGAGAACTACGTTAAGAATGCACGTGTCTGTAGAATTCTCAGTCATTTACGCGTTAATTAAATGAGCAGGCAGTTCTGCTGATTGAATCAACTGCAGCACTCATCGTCGGAAACGACGGAGGTCCAACAACGATATTAACTCTGCAGATGATAACACCCTTCATTCCACGATACCATTTCACACACAGTTGTCATCCACACCTTAACTTAAACATCCACACCTTAACTTAACCTAAATCGTGCACTGATTCCTTGAAAACATCATCCAGTTGGGATATGACAAACCTTCAAAATTGACAAAACTCAGTCATTACAAATAACAATTAATCGAACACATTGCACATCTTATACTGGTGAACATCACACAGCTGAAATTAGAAATGCTACTCTTCACAATCTTTGACCATATCTATAACTAATGGAATGGAATGGAATACAATGGATCTCCGTCGGCTTCGCCGATGAGTGTTTCACTTGTTCGAACAACAGAACCACCTACACGTGTACCCATAACGATTCGGCGTGATGTATTATGTGACAACGCTGCACCTTTGAATTACGGTTTTTTTCCCTATCTTTCTTGACTAGAATTAGCCATTAACCCTTTCTTCCTTATATTTATAATGATAACACTTCCTCTGGTTTTCTATTAATTCTGAAAATGAAGAATTTGAAGGGATTTATATATGACTTTCTCGTTATCAAGATGGTATTTTGAACATAAAGGTTCATACATATATTATACATAGAATTATAACGGCAAGATAGATGGATACCATCTTCTTCTTGAGAGTCAGAAGCATCCGTCTCCAACTGATCCGGCTGGATCCACAAGCGGGACCAGCCAAGCTCATGGATGTTATCCAACCATCTTGCTTAGAGTCTACCCCTGGGTCGCTTGCCTGTTGGTTTTGCTCGTAAAATCTGTCCAGCGATTATTTCCAAAATAGTTTTGTAATGTAGAACCAGGATTGGTTTCAGGCGGTCTGATAATCAAAAGCGTTAAAATAATGATTTATTCTCCTCAGTACGGGTATGATTTGAAATAATAAAACTTTCTTGACACATTATATTAAGTATGACAGCGTTGACTTTAGTATTTGAGTCTCCATCCAACAGGTGCCCTTAGATAATTTTCTCTAGGTCATTCTTTTGTTTATAATTCTACTTATGCCTGACACATCATGTTTGGTGAAATATTACACAACTTTTTCCTGTTTAAATTGCTATTGAAATATTGTCTAAACTGCCTACTTACGTATGCATGTCAGTAGATTATGTTATATTATCTGGCCTGGACTCGACTTTGACATATTTTATAGTTTATTGTCTTTCAATGTTGTCTGCATATTTAACGTTTCATATCACCCTATTGTTTTCTTCGTTAAGTTTTTAGTTCTATCTTCCAAGATAAGGTTGACTTTCATGTCACTGGAAATTATTATGGAAATTCGCTGTTGCTTTTGTTTCCATTTTTTTTTTTTTTTTACGTTAATGGTCTGAACTTCTTCGATGTTTTAAAAATATTGTTTCTTCTTTTTGTTTGTTATTCTTGTATGATTTTCGAAACATTTTTTATTAATTTATAGAAGCTAATAATGAGTTGTTGTTCTTTAGTTCTAGGCCAACATTGACTGAGAACTATGATCAAAAGCAATTTCATTTCGTCCTTCTCTCGGTCATTGTATATCTAGGTTTGTTACTCTAGAATGATTTTCGTACATTGTTTTTATTAATTTATAAAAGTTAGTTGGAAGTTATTGTTGTTGTTGTTGTTGTTGTTGCTGTTGTTGTTGTTGTATAACCCTGGGTTTTTCCTCACTGAATTAGCCCTACGATCTGAAGCATTTCAACCATGACTCTCCTGTGCTTCTATCGTGCATTGTATATCTAAATTTGTTCTCTTGTATGAATTTCTTAATATTTCAAAGCAGTAGGGTATACTTTGAGGGACGACTGGCTGCTATTTCTAGCAGATTCAATGAGCTTGGTAGTGATGTTCTGGAGATAACCCTACGTCTGGGAAGAAAGAGAATAGGAAAATATATTTCCTGTCTTTCTCCACCCCACCCCTACCTACAACAATCTCGACCTTAATTATTCCTCTCTGAATGTTTCCTGAATATTTAATGTCCTATTCTTTTCTTCCTTAGATTTTAGTCTTATCTTCCGGTGTTTTATTATTATCTTCCGACTTTTATGCCAGTGAAATTGTTATGGAAATCATCTTTAGTAACGACGATGACGGATTTTTTTTTCTTTGCCGTAAATATTCTGAGGGTCCTCGTGATTTCAAAACCTTTATGTCTTATCTTATAGATGGTGAATTGGCAGAGTTGTTAGAACATCGAATAGAAATCTTTACTGGTATTCGTTCCAGCTCACTGCATTCAGTTCAAACCTGCTAATGTTAACTTGGTCTTTCATCCATTTGAGATCAATAAAACAGTACCAGTCCAGTACTGAGGTCGATTCTACTTCAATATTTGCGCCCCCTCTCTTTCTCTCTCTCTCTCTGGTAGAAATGGGTTGTGTTGAGACCTTGTATGATTTTTGGAATATTTATTTTTATTAACCTATATATGTTATTAGAGAGTTATTAATGTTGTTATATTTTAGCGCTAGGTCAGCTGTGACTGGGATTAGACCTATGATCAGAAGTATTTTAGCCTAGACCTTCTGGTCCTTCTCTCAGGTATTGCATAGCTAGACTATTATATGAATTGTGACCATTACTTTGTAAGATAGTAGGGTATAAATTAAGGGGAAATCAGATGCCAGTTCTATCAGGTTGTGTGAGCTTGGCAGATCTAGTAAAGGATCGAATTAAGACTCTTTACAGTATTTAGTTTGGTATCTCTACGTTATAACCATTGTATTTTAATATATAGAGCCGATAGCAACAGGTGTGTTACGCACCATCAGTTAGCTTTCTGTCCGTCATTAGTTTTGAGAAACAAGGCATATTGCCCCATAAGCGCTACTCTGTTAGATGGAAAAATATCACTGTACATACTAGTTAGGTTACCTTTAGTTGTTGCTTTGAAAGCACAAGGAAGATTCTGCCCTTTTATGGATACAGAAATAGGCACCGTTCAGCCTCGCCCGCTCTTGATTTGTAACAATACAAGCGAAATCATTCCTCACAGTTGCTACCATGTCACTCAAAACAAAACTTCCCCTATTAAATTTGGTGAGTTTACTTCGTTTGTCAAACTGTCCTATGGCTGGTGTTGCTCTTGTTGCAGCTACTACTGTTGCTGTCGTTATTGTCGTTCATAGTATCATTCAAATTGTTCGAATTCGTGTTTTTAAACGTTAAAATATTATTTTCTTCGTATAGATCTTGCTGCGAAATTAGTTTTGCTCTTTTAATTTTTTTGTTTGTTCTCGGTGTATATATACCCTATTTTTTCGCAGGGGGTCGTTTCTCTGCAAAAAAACCATCTTGAGTTAGATGTAAACAAAACAGAACAATACAATTATACCCCAGACAATTTATCTTCCCCGTTGTGGAATTAGACGTTCAAAGCATTCCAGGTGGTTCCCTGTTGAAAATTTTCCAAAAATTGTAATATATTCTATTCAGCTTTACTAGGTAAAATGTTCAAAAGCCCTGGAAAGTTTTGTAATACAACTACATACAGCAGCAGAAGCAACTACAAAAACAACAACAATTATAATAATGGTTTCTAATTTAGGCGCAAGGCCAATAATTTTGGGGGAGGGGAACGTAGATTGAATCGACCCCAGTGTGTTACCGGTATTTTATTTTATCGAGCTCCTAAGGATGAAAGACAAAGTTAACCTTGACGGGATTTGAATTTACAGTTTGAAATACTACAAGACAATACTACGATCTAGTAGTAGTAGTAGTAGTAGTAGTAGTAGTAGTAGTAGTAGTAGTAGTAGTAGTAGTAGTAGTAGTAGTAGTAGTAGTGGAGGAGGAGGGGAGAAGGAGGGGGAGAAGGAGGAGGAGGATGTCATGTTGAAATATTCTGTAAATCACTAGAGGTCGCCATGTTGGTTGATTAGTGTTGAAATTTCACATAGAAAAATATTTAAATTAGAAATAATCCCTTCATGGTGAGTTGAGTTTTGGCTTTCTGAACTATTGAACTATTGATGTCTGTATTTTAGCTTGGTGCATTGCGAATTCTCTAATTAATATTTTAATAACATTTATAACACACTGTCATCTAAAACAAACAAATAATAATAATAGTTCCTCTGAGTTATTTATTGAAATTTTAACCGATTTTGCGCTAATTTATACCACTTCGTTGGATCACAGGGAGAGCTTTATTCTTTCATTGAAATATTTGCACAAAAATAAATACGTGCATGTTCTTGACTAGTGGAAATGGTGGTTGACTCGTGATCATACGGTTGCAATTTCGATTTCCAGACCAGAAAAAGAAGTGAAGACTGGAAAAGAAGTGGGGTTTCTATTAATAAAGCACCGCGTACCCTTCTATGGGGTGCAATCTTATAGGAGGTCAGCTAAACATGCATTGGCGTGACCTGTAAATGTCATTTAAAAAAATAACTGCGGCTCTTTTATTGCAATGGGCAATATCCTTGCGGACTGGAATCCACGAAGCGTCTTCGATTATTTGCTGTAGCCAGTTTCGCTTTATCTTAAACATGACTCTGGCAAAGAAACTGACTTTACAAAAACCCCATTCTAAACCCGTACTAAGATTATTAGCATAGTGCTTGGTCAATAGTTGGAGATGCCTATAACGAAACATATTCCTTGATAGAGTACTAAAATGTTGCAGATAACTTTCAACAGAAAATTCAGAAATCAACCTCGGAGAATATCCTAACTCCAACACGAGCCACGCGGAGGCACAGAAACCTCATCTCCGAAGTTCCCAACGGATTCCATAATAATGGATGTTTCATCCGAAATATATTGGGACTAATGAATATTTCCAAAATAACATTATCTCAGATTCTTGTTTTTCTTCCTCTTCTCCACTCGACTTCACTTCTCTCGTTCCTCATCCGATTATGTTACCTCAATATTTACAACCCACATGCATTGTAGCGGATTCCGAGATATAACTACATTTCATAACACATATTGCTTCAAGCAAATTACAACATTCTTTTTATGTGTGTGTGTGTGTGCGCGTGCGCGTGGGGGCGGGGTGCATGTGTGTGCATGTGTACGTGCGTACATGTGTGTGTGTATCCGTTGATTTTAATGAATAGAAGAACGAAAGTACGCAATACAACAATATAGAGCAATAGTTTATTTAAGTTGATCCAGTAGGCTGATACTCTTGAATTTCCTCTTCTATTTTTAGCATTTCCCCACCATTTTCGGTATTTATGGCCTAGAGTAAAGTGAAGATCTTGGAAGGCTAGTAATGTTCTACCTAGATTGTTGTTCACATTAAGGGTGAATGGTGGTGCGACCTATACGACGTCTTTATGTCTATGTTTTTTTTATTTCTAGATGTAGGGCGGTAAATAAATACCGACAGATATTCAATCGCCATACAATGAAACTAGGGTACTCTTGTACCAGTAACACTAAAGCCCACATCACCGGAAAACGTAAAATCCTCCACCTTACGGATGCTCATACAAAAGGCCAGAGACGTGCCTACGAGATCAGCAATACAACACACCAGCTGTGATATATCAAGCAGAAGTGACCTCCACCAACCAGAACCACCAAACTGAAGACTGGACTTGTGTAGGAATGTCCGAGAGCAGTTCAAAAGCCACTATCAGAACCATGAAAAAGCCTTCAGACATCCTGACAAAAACATGCCACCCAGCTTGCGAACCATGTATGGAACCTCAAAAATAACGACATACCATTTTCCATTAAATGAAGTATATTGGAAAATTCCACCCACTATGTTAATAGGAGGAAATTTTGCCGGCTATGTAACTCGGAAAAGTGGAATATATTCTCGCAACTGACTTCAGGGAAACACTGCTTAAATACCCGCCTCGACTGCTTTAATCAGGAGGTAGCCATTTTTATTCTATATAACAGGTTAAATGAGTTGGGGTGTATAACCCAGCGAAACTTAAGTACCTGTATATATCAGATGTCAGTGTTGTGAGTAATTATACATATATATATAAACTAGACAACTGCATAAAAAAAACATATATATACACATACACACTCCCACAAACATACACATATACATTCTATATAAATATGTGTATAGATATATACTTATATATATATATATATATATATATATATATATATATATATATATATATATATATATGCATACATATATATATATGTGTGTGTGTGTGTGTGTGTGTGTATATATACACACACTCGCGCGCGCACACATATCTGTGTGCGTATGTATATATATATATGTATATATATATGTATATATATATATATATATATATATATATATGTATGTATGTGCACACACATATTTATATACAATGTATACATGTATGTGTTAGTGGGTGTGTTTATGTGTGCATACTTATATTTGTATGCAGTTGTCTAGTTTCTAACAGGAGCAATATTGTGTAATTGTGTAATTAGGTTTGAAAATTAAATCGAAGTATGATTGAGGCTCCAGAATGATTAACTAAATCGTTTACTTTTCATTAACTGTCTGATAGAATTTTCCTGAAACCTAATTCATACAATTTACTTTAAGCAAGCAATATTTCTCTTCTGTTTATCTTACATCGTAGTTATTTATAGAAAAGCTGTTGTTGTTAGATCTCCGCAGTTATCGACGACAAATACTTCGGTTGATTCAATCAACGGAATTGCCTGCTCATGAAATTAACGAGTGGCTGAACATTCCACAGGCAAGTGCAACTTTAATGTAGTTCTCAGGGAGATTCAGTGTGACGCAATGTGTGACAAGGCTGCTCCCTTCAATTTACAGATAAAACTTAATTTTGTCAGCCATGTGAACAAGAGTAATGTGAAATAAAACGTCTTTCCCGGTGCGGGAAGAGCATTCACAACCTTACGATCGTGAACAAAGCACCATAACTACTAAGCCACATGCCTTCACAATATAAACGTATGTAAATAGATATAGAACTTTAATGGGGGGTCTCTGTGTTTCCAATAAATGGATTGGAAATAAATGTTATTATTGTAATCACATCAAATATATTATTGATAACAAAGAATCAGCCAGAATAAACAATATCACCATTAGCTATAAAAATGATAATGGTTTCTGATATAGACACAAGCCTAACAATTTTGTGGGGAGGGAAAAGTCGATTAAATCGACCCCTGTGCATTACTGGTGCTTTAATTTAGCGACCCCGTAAGGATGAAAGGCAAACCGAACCTCTGCGGGATTTGAACTCAGGACGTAAAGGACAATAACTCTATACTGAAGAGCATTTGGTGTCTGACGCTCTACCGATAATGCCAATCCGCCACCCTAATAATAATAATAATAATAATAATAATAATAATAATAATAATAATAATGATTTCTTTATTAACCACAAGGGTTTACATAAAGTAGACATTAAGGACAGTGCAGGACAATGCAGGACGGTACAAATGGGCATTTCTGCGTGTAAAAAAACAAAAACAGAGGATGTAACAAAAATAACGATGAAAATAACAATGAAAAATTCCCCAATAGGGGGGAGACTTCGGAGGGACATTTGTGGAGAAAGCCCAGTAAAAAGCCACAATGACCCTGACCACCAAGGCAAGTGCCCTCTCCCAGTTTTCCACCTTTAGTTTACAGATATATACTCAGAGTCGGCCCATTCACTCGGGCCATTCTTGCTTCTCTCACCCATCTTTCAACAAAATGCTGGGAAGAGAGCACTTCCTTCTCTACTCTGATTTTCCTTTTCAAATGAAATTTGAAAAAGTCAATCAGAGCATCACCGAAGAGGTAAGTGCTCGTCTTCAGCCCTTTCAAACGTGTCCACCATACTATCTCTTTCGCCATGGCCACCAGACAGATAAAAACTGCCTGCCCTTCCCGGCTAAAGGAGGAGGGCGGGGCAATCCTCACGATAGACTCAGATGATAGCTGGATCCGTCCTAAACGCGACAGCAGGTGTTCGACATAAACCCACAAGTCAGCAATTTTCGGACACTGGACGAGTGCGTGCAGGACGGTTTCGTCGCCCTGCGCGCATCTCGGACATGCCCGGCTGACGGCACCTCCATGCCTGTAGAGTTTATCCCGAACTGGCAAGGCTCCTCGGTAGCACTGCCAGGCCAGAGATTTCTGGAAGTTGTCCATAGGCCCTGGCCCGAAAGTTCTTCCGAAGAGATTGGCTAGTTGATTTTCGTCGACGCCTAGAGTTTCCCCAAGTACGTCGTCGCTCTTCCCCTCCACTAATCCTCTATAGAACGCCGAGGTGGAGTTTCCACCGATCACATTGCCCGATTGGTCGAGGGCTGTGAGCGCCTGAAGACATTCCAGTCTCCAGGCGCTCCCTCTCGGTCTTCGCTTGACCCAGGACTGCAGCTCCGTCAAGGAAACGAGCTGGGGAAAAACGCGTCTAGCAAACGGCGACCACACCTGATCACCGTCGAGGAAGAGGTGGAGATGTCGTAGCCTGAGCGCGTGCCTGCGCATCATCAGCCACGGCATGCCCAGCCCTCCACGTAGCGGGTGTTGACAACAGATGGACCGCCTGACCATCGGAGCACGTCCCTTCCACAAAAAGCGAAAGAGCAAACGCTCCAGCGCAGTCAGGCGAGGCTTAGGACAAGGTACGACGGTTAGGCGGTAGCAGATGACAGACGCGATGTACGCGTTAGCCACCTCCGCTCTACCTTTCAGGGATAGCTTCCTCTCCGCCCATTTCTGGGTGAGAGAAGCCACCCTGCTCGTCACCTCGTCCCAGTTTTTGTCCGTCTGGAGGTCCGGACCGAACCAGACCCCTAGCAATTTAACCGGTCCGTCCGTCCAGCGCCCGACGACGCTGTTGGACGGCATGGACCTGCCTCTCCAGGTGCCGAGCTGCAGGCCCACTGACTTTTCCTGGTTGATCATTGCTCCTGTCACCGCTTCGTATTCTCTTAGTGTAGTGCCGATCGCCTCGATGTGTTTGGCGTTCGACACCACTACGGTGACATCGTCCGCATATGCTGACACGGATCTTCCGCATCCTAGTTCGCGCGGGACTCCCCTCAACGTCTCCAGTTTGTGCAGTAATGGCTCGAGAGTCAATACGTACAAGAGGGACGAGAGGGGACATCCTTGGCGGACCGAGCGCATGATGTTGAACGGTTCCGACAGGTGACCGTTCACTCTCACCACAGAGCAGATGTCGCTGTGCATGGCAGCGATCCAGCCTCTGAAGACGGGCCCAAAGCCAGCCGCCCTCAGGACTGCCGCTAGGTAACGATGGTCGACCCTATCGAAAGCTTTCGACTGATCTAAATTGATCAAGGACCCACCCGTGCCAGGTTCCCTAGCTACCCTCTCTACGATGTATCGCATGAGGTGGAGGTTGTCGTGGATGGATCTGTCGGGAATGGCGCATGTCTGCGCCTCTCCCACCAGACCACCAACGACAAGCGCCAACCTCTTTGCTAGCACCTTGGCCAAAATCTTAAACTCTGTGTTTAGCAGAGTTATGGGCCGGAAATTTTCTATGTTATCCCCCTTGTTCGGATCCTTTCTCAGCAGTGCCACCGCTCCTCGGCTCACAGAACTGGGAATTCTCCCGTTCTGTTGCCAGTTGCAGTAGACGTCCGCCAAGAGGCCTCCGAACAAGTCTGGCATCTGTACGTAAAGTTCATAGGGCAGACCATCCAAACCAGGCGATTTACCCCTTGTGCAGCCAGTCATTGCCTCCCTTACTTCAGCGGCTGTTATCGGCTTTTCGCAACACTTCGCCTCAGTGGCCGAGAGCCGCGGCAGTCCGTCGAGGTAGACACTAAAGTCCATCCCTCTACCCGGCCCACCGCTTCCCCCGAATAGCTGAGCGAAGTGTCGCTGAAAAGCTTCACACATTTTCCCGGGATCGAGTAGCATGCGCCCGTCGTGGTCCACCAAAGACCGGATCGTGGCTTTGTTGCCACGACGCGCCTCCGCCACTCGGGCCCATTGAACGGCTTTCGTCCCCTCGTGTCTGAGAGCACGCACCCTAGCTCTGACAACGCAGCCTTCGTGCTTTGCATTGAAGAATTGGTCAAGGGCCAATTTCGCCGCAAGCACGTCGGTCGCAATGCCTTTGCTAAGCGCCTCGTCTAATTTTCTAACTAATTCTCCCTCTGCTCTATTTTTCTCTATTGCTAAAGCCTTACTAAACCTAATCGATTCTATTCTAATCGCTCTTTTCAGAGCAAACCACCACTTGTTGTTGACGATGGCCCCCGTCAACGCCCGCTTAACTAGTTCGCTAATCCGGTCTCTGTAGGCCTTGCGCGCTGGTAAGGACGCGTTTAGCTTCCAGTAGCCGGGTCCTCGTCTATGAAGCCTATCTAAGTCAAGCACACAGGTCACGAATTTGTGGTCCGTGTAGCTGACTATCTTGAATTGTGGACAGCCTAGACCTATCTATTTCCCTACAAAATACTCTATCTAGATATGATCTGGATGACCCTATGCGGCTTGTCCAAGTCCACATTGGTACATTCGGGAAATCCAATCGGTACCTGTCAGACAGTTCAAAACGCCTGAGCAGGTTGGTGAGGCTCTTGCACCCTCCACCCCTATCCGCTAATCCCACACAGTCCCAGCGTGCATCTAAGATCCCGTTCCAGTCGCCCACTAACACTAAAGAGCGGGACGTTCCAAGAAAGGTCTCCAGACGCCGGAAGAAATCAGACCACCCTGCTCCTGTCGGGGTATAGACGGCCACTAGCCTGAAAGCTTGCCCGTCTCCGCTGGTCACGTCCAGCACCACCAACTTACCCTCTGGGTCCAGGAAGATGGCCCGTATGGCGAGATCCAAACCTCTCCGAAAAAGCACAGCAACTCCTCCACCCGATCCAGAACGGCTGGGAGATGCGTACACATCGTAGCCGCCGAAGATCGGTGCGAAGGCCCGTGCTTCGGAGATTCTGGTCTCGCTGATGGCCACTACATCTATGTTTAGTGACCTGAGGTCGTTGAGCAGGTGACCCTGCTTCCATGACAACCCCAAGCCACGCGCATTTATGCTGCCTATTCTGAGTGAGGTCATGTTTAAAATAGAGTGGAAAAGATGGGAAAGACCACTTACCGTACTTTTCGTAGAGGAGGGATGGTTTTTCCATCCCTTTTCACTTGATCATCTGGTGAAGGGACCGTTGAATCGTCCCTTCGGCTGGTCGTCGGCTCTTCTATGAGTATGTCCGAATATACTCTTCGGTTGAGTGCCCCTCCTAGGTCTCTGAAATCACCAACTGCGTTGGGGAATTTCGTTTTAATGTTTGTATATTGTTTCTGTGCTATTTTTAGCAGTCTTATGTTAGTTGGCGTTTTGATTGGTGCTGGTATTATGTAGTCCTGTTGTGAAATGTCTGTGTGTTCAATTATGTAAGTCATTAGTTTCTTGTTGTATGTATTTATTGCCGTGCATTTGTTTTTCTGGGGGTGGGGTGTGGTTCTGCTATATTCTTGTCGTTGTTGCTGGGTGTGTGTGTTTTGTTGTTGTGTTTGCGATGTTGGTGCTTGTGGTGGTGGTGTTGAAGGTGTTGTTGGCGGTGGGGTTGTCGCCGGTGGTGATGGTGGTGCTAGTGTGGGTGGTGATGGTGTTGGTGGTGTTGCTGCTGTGAGTCTCTTTGCAGTAGCCTTTACCCTTTTTTCATTTCTTTCCTCCCTTTTCAAAGGCGACGATGCGCTGCTTCTGCGTTTGTGCCTTCTTACGACCTTTTGCCATCCCTCTCCCACCTCACACTCCATGTCTGATTCTGTGAGGTCGGGGAGGGGTACCAGCTCCACTCTTTCACTCGTTGTTGTTGGTGATGTTTGCACTGGAGTCTCTGTTGCAGCTGCATTTGGTATTGCTGTTGTTGTTGTTAATACTTCCACTGCTGCTGCTGTTTTTGATTTCCGTGGCGTGGGTATGGGTGCCACGGACCTATCGTTCCTGGTTGCCGCTTGTCCTGTTGCTGGTAGCCGTAGAGCCGGTTTCGGAAGGAGGGGGGTTTTCTCCTTTCTCAGGGTCTTCTCGTTGCAGAAGGCCCTGAGGTGAGTCTTCGATCCACAGCGAAAGCATTTCGGGCGTTTGCCCTCAACACTTATGGGCAGTTGAGTGCCGTTATCGAAGTCTATCACATCCGGGATAGCTTCGATGCACTCCTGGTTGGTTTGGATTAACATCTCAATGGAGGTGCCGACTCAATCTTCTCTTACTTTTTTCTGTACTTGCAGTACAGTTGTTTTGTCCTCGATTCCGACGAGGACAGACGCTGCCAGCCAAGAAGGAGCCATCCGGGGGGGACGTGGGTCAGTTTGACCCTCACAATTTTTTGCCCGCAGTAGGAGGGCACCAACACCATTTCCTCGCTCCTTAGGGTCACTAAGGATTGATCCTTTGCCTCCTGGGGTGTGGCAAAAAGTACGTCTACGGTGGCATATTTCTTGCCTCGGGTGATGTGCGTTTTCCGCTGCCACACAGACCCCAAGGCTTTTTGTATTTGAGCCTTTGTGGCTCTTTCAACCCTACGGGATTTTGTACTTACTGTACGGTACGTGACCGTACAGTGCTGTTGGGTTTGTAAAAATTTTTCCGCTGCCTTGCAGATTGCTCGGTGTCCAGTTTTTGTCACCATCTTCTTCGCTTCCTCTAATTCCTCATTTGTTATGAGGATGGTTTCCAGGTTCTTTGCGATACCTGCAAACAAGATTGGTTTTTCTTTGCTGCTGTTGTTGTTGTTGTTGTTGTCGTCGTCAGAGCTGCTGTTACTTTTGTTGTTGCTGCAGTTACTACGACTACTGCCGTCGCCGCTGTTGCTGTGGTTGTTGTTGTTGTTGCTGCTGCTAATGCTGTTGTTGTTTATGCTGCTGCTGATGCTGTTGCGGCTGCTACTGTTGTTTTCATTGTCACTGTTGCTGTTGTTATTACGGCTGCTACTGCTATTATTCCTGACGTCAGACGAATGAAATGGGTTTTCGTATTTCCCGCACACCTGTATCGTCGTTGTCGTCGTCGTCGTGGAGAAATCTTGGACGCTTTGCACGAGACTTTTCTTTTCTGTCGTCGCTTGCGAAAGAGAAGGGAGGGAGAGAGACACATTTAAAGAAGTGACACTGCTGTAATGACGATTGAGGAAGAAGAAGACGGAATGAGTGGGAGTGACCTATAAAAATTCTTTTTCGTAGCCATGTTGTTTTTTTGTTTAAAATAAATATTGGGCACAAAACCCCAATAAGCAGTTATTTAACCCCGAAGGGCCAAATAACGGGCAGAAAGACCCCTCTCACGAGGAGGAGGGTGTTTTTGTCTACAAGTTGGTTAAAGTTTTAAACAATTTACAATTGTTATAGCGGTCAAAATTTACAATACCTTACAGAGCCGAGCCTCCGTCAACCATAGCATTCAATAATAATAATAATAATAATAATAATAATAATAATAATAATAATACGCACATGGTGGATAGAATGTTATGGAATCGCTCCCGTAAGTTTTTGATTTTTTACATATTTAAAACTATTGTGATAGAATAATTCTTATTACAAATGGGACATAAGGCACCTATCTTAACTCTCAGGAAGTGACAACATATAACACTCTGGCATATGGCTCAAATATTTAATTTTGTATCAGAAATTTTATAGTAAAAAAAGAAAATGGCTACAAATGGTCACAAATGGAAGAAAACAACAGCCAAATAATTTCACCACACCGCCGCCACCACCACAACTACTACAAAATTTAGCTAGAGACAAACCAACAGCAACAACAACACCATCACTACAGTACTACTACCTCACCACCATCGTCACCACTCCATCATCGCTACCACCACTATTCCCTCACTACCTCCTGGAGACGGAAGGTAGTAGTAGTGCCTAGAAAGGAGATAGCTACCAATAGCTACCAAAAGATATAAATAAACTGATTTAGTGACCCGGCCAAACATAGCCAACAACACCATAATAATAATTGTTTCTACCATTGGCACAAAGCCAGCAAATACCCAGTACATTACTGGTACTTTATTTCATCCTTAATAATAATTATTGCCGTTGTATCTCTAAACTCTCAAAATGTTTAGTTTAAACGATGTCAAATAATAATTGTTTCTACTTTTGGCACAAGGCCAGCAATTACCCAGTACATTACTGGTACTTTATTTTATCGACCCCGTAATGATGAAAGACAAAGTTAACCTCCAAGAAAAACAAATTTCAAAAATTTTGAACGCAACACCCCCCTACCTCCCTGGTTGCTATGACTACGAGCTTAGCGTAGCTGAAATCAAAAACAGCAGCAGCAGCAACAACAACACTAGTAACCGATGCTACTGGCCTTGAAAAAACAAAAAGAAACAAAAATCAGACATTCAAACATTACAATGAAACTTATGTTTATTTTTTTATGTTTTGATTTATTTATTTATTTATTTTCGTCTACAACGTGGTGCCACGCTAAAATCACCGGTGGTGATGAAATCACCGGTGGTTATGTAACCATACATTTATCATTCCTCGATATGAGTGTTTAAATGACGAACCTAAACAGTTCAAATAAAGGTGAAAAGAAGACTGGAACGTCATGTGAAAGACTCTCACCCAGCAAGTGCTCCCTGGCCCAGCAGCAGGGACCTGGCTGTCATCCAAATCTGCTGGTGTTGGGGGAAGAAGAAGGAAAGGGACAAGAACCAACTGGACGAAAGAATTGAATAGAACTGTCATAAAATGTTACCTGAAGAGGAACCCCATGGAAAAAGGCTATAGGAAACGGATGCATCACATCTGGAACGAGATTGGATGAACAAAATTTGGCCGGACAGGCTCGGGTAATAAGAACTAATGGATAGATAAGCGAGTTGGAACTGGAGGAACAGAGCAGAAAGAGTAAGTTGGAAATGGAAAGAGGAGTATGTCAGGCAAACGAGCCAGTGGGAAATGAAAGTGAAGAGGTTGAGAGACCTGAGGAAGCATCCGAAGCAGACAATGATCTGAATGCTGAAATAAATAACATCTGGAACAAAGATACGGCCATTGAGGAAATGAATGCTGACGGGCTAGGGCAAGATTTGGTTGATATCCTGAACTTAGTGGTAGATGAAATGAACAATGATAGTGGAAAACCTATGAACCTAAGATTTGTAGACAGGAAAAAGTTAAAAGAAACAACAGCTAAGGTAAACAAAGACATCCCATACCTTAAGGCGAGGAACCTTCACCAATGCAACAATATCCTCAAAGCAACCGCAAATGCGGTGAGGAAATTACTTGGCATAAAAGCGAGAGGAAACAACAAACAAGAAAGATCAGAACCTTGGTGGAAGAAACAACTGAATGGTCAAATCAAGGAAATGAGAAAAGACATTGGAAAGCTTGAGTCATTACTGAATGGGACATTACAAAACATAGACACTAAAGATAGATTGAAAATAAAATACAAAACTAGGGGGAAAAAGCTAAATATTATCATAGAGGAACTGAAGCAACGCATTGTAGTAAAAAGTGCAAAGATTAGGCGGTATGAGAACAGAGTTAGTCAGTATAGACAGAACCGCATGTTTGACAACCAGAAGATGTTGTTTGGACAGCTTGAAGGGAAAGAAAGAGGCAACGACGTGATCTCTGAGACGGAACAGACTAAAACATTCTGGAGAGGAATATGGGAGCAGGATGTTGAACATAATAGTCAGGCAGTGTGGATTGAGACAGTTCAAAAAGAGATTAGTGAACAAGCACACTAAAAACCTGATTTGAGTATCACAGTTGAAACTCTTAAAGGGCAGGCCAAAAACTAACCAACTGGAAATCACCAGGCCCAGATGGTGTGCAAGGGTATTGGATTAAAAATATAACATCCCTCCACCCGAAACTGACAACTATGTTCAATGACTGCTTGATGTCGGATGAGGTACCAGAGTGGTTGACAAAAGGTACCACAGTTCTGGTAAGGAAAGACCGAATCAAGGGTAATGATGTTACCAACTATAGACCTATCACATGTCAGTCTGTAATGTGGAAACTGTTAACAAGCATTGTGTCTGAGGAAATCTACCATCACCTTCACATAAACAACTTGTTACCGGACGAACAGAAAGGATGCCGAAAGAAGTCCCATAGTACAAAAGACCAGTTATTTATTGATAAGATGGTAATGAGGAATTGCAAGAGGAGGCACACCGGTCTTGCCATAGGATGGATAGATTACAAAAAGGCATTCGACATGGTACCTCATTCTTGGATAACATCAGACAGTTGTTGAGCAAGAGTATGAAGTCTTGGGAAACAGAGTTAACATCGGGTGGAGAATCCTTGTGAGGTGTGAAGATCAAGAGAGGTATCTTCCAGGGAGATAGTTTGTCCTTGCCCTGATACCCCTGTCCGTTATATTGCAAAAAGTGAGAGCAGGATACAAGCTGGGAAGAGGAGAGCTTACCATCAACCACCTCCTCTTCATGGATGATCTTAAACTCTTTGTGAAGAGTGAGAAGGAGTTGGAAGTTTAAAGAAGATTAGTCCAGCCCCGCTTTTTGGAACACTTCAAAAGGCCTGCTTGCTGGGAACAGCAAGAACACTCCGATACGTCCTGAATATCTGAGGCTGCAGGTAGCGGCTTGATATTCATTTCAACAAACTTTCCAGTTAAATAACATCAATGTCTGAGACTCAAAGAACAATAATAATAATAATGATAATAATAATAATAAAGACCAACTTCTCATTAACCGTATGATTCTGGAAAACTATCATAAAAAGTATAGAAATCTGAGTACTGTTTAGATTGACTCTAAGAAAGCATTCGATAGTGTTCCCTACTCATGGATTTTGAGAACTTTTGATGCTCTGAAAATTTCCCCAGTAATATCAAACTTCCTAAAATACAACATGTCTATATGACATACAAATCTATCACTGTCACACAGTGACGGAACTATAAATTCCAGCAGCATAAATATTAACTGTGATATTTTTCAAGGTGATTCGTTTTCACCTCTGATATTTTGCTTTGCATTTACACCGTTCAACAAAACAAAATATGAGTACAAAGTAGACAGCAAAACCATAAACTGTTTTGCATGGATGACTTGAAGCTGTATGTAAAAACTGACAATGAATTAGAAGGACTGCAGAAGACGGTTAAGGTGTTCAATGGTGGTGTAGGGATGGAGTTTGGATTGGGAAAATACGCCATAGCAACATTCAAGAAAGGCAGAATGACGAGCATAAACTCAGTGGAAATAGATGTGAATACAATAATTAGGGAATTAGAACAGGAACAAGCCTATCTAGGGGTCAATGAAGGATGAAAGAGAGAATGAGGAAGGAATGTTACCGGAGAGCGGGTGCTGTCTTGAAAACTGAGCTTAACTCGAGAAATAAACTATCTTCTATAAATGCGCTTGCAATCCCAGTTGTCACGTACAGTTTCAATATCATAAATTGCAACGTTAATGAAATTAAGAGAATGGACACCAAAATCAGGAAACCTTTGACCTATAATGAAATACATCACTCAAACGCAGATGTGGATCACCTAGATAAAACGGAGGTAGATGAATGATCCAGCTCGAGCAATCATAGAGGATATCGACCATTGGACTCGATCAATACCTTAAAGCCACAGATGGTTGAATAATGAAAATGGTTGCAGATCATGAAAGGAAAAAGAAGTTACATTCAGTTACAAAGGAAAGTAGGAGGTTTGCGGAAGAATTGGGAAAACATTTTGAAAATAATGGTGATTCTGTAATTAAAGCTGCAAAGAATATCAAAGTGTTGGCAAACAGAGACTGTGCACTAAATGGGAACAAAAACCACTGTGTGGGCAGTATGTTCTCTGTGGCAAAGAACCTGATGTAGATCAAACTGTCACCTATCAGTGGCCGCAGACATTGTATAATTTTAATTTTAATCTATCCATCATAATTTTATCTCAGGATATGTTATGTTCCAAACACCAGCGTACTAACAACTAAGCTAGTTATTTTACCAAATCCCTCCATTAAAAAAATATACATATATTTTCGAAATGAATTGGAAAAATACAGGAAGCATATCATCAGAAATACAATAACTCTTTCTAACATTAACACAAAGCAAGCAATTTTCTTGGGTAGGAGAAACTTGATTATATTGACCACAGTGCTTTACTGATACTTTATTTTAAAACCCTGGAAGGAAGAAAGGTAAAGTGAACTTAGGTGGCATTTGACTTCAGAATGTAATGTGCCTGAAGAAATATCAATCTGTCAATCCACCGCTCTCCAGTAGAAATATTAGAACGAAAAAGTTAAAGGTGCTGCTCACATGTATTATTTCACTTCACTTCTATCTGTCGTGGAATTCACATGCAAGATTCGCCTCTACGTATCGATATTTATTCCTCCGTTCTTATTTGTACTGTGTTCTGATCTCTGCGATGAAGTAAAATTCTGACTTGATTTCTTGCCTTAAGCCAAATGGTCGTTTACTTTAGAAAGGCAAAGTCTGTTCCAGTTGACATCCATAGGGCCTTCACCTGCATTTGATTCATGAATCTTGTAGAAAGGTAATGAGATTGTGTACCCCTCCACCTGCCTGTCATTCATTCGATCTGAAGTTGTTGTTGTGTTGTTGTTTATCTCCAAATCGCCCTGATTGAGAAAACTCATGAAAATTGCTGAAATGGTCAGTTTATTTTAATATGTAATTAAAGAAATAATAAATATTTATACTAGAACACATATCTTCTGCACTCTGCTCACGACACATATGGCGTTGGTATAGTAATATTAGTAAAGTCGTTACAATCTCGGATAGAATGCTTTACGGTTTTCGTTCCGCGTCTCTGCACTTTCTAACTTGTATATCTGTTTCGCCTTTCCCCTCTCTCGTCCATTCTCTCTCCTTCTCTGGAAGAAATATATATAAATATGATATGTATCGAAGTATCGAATAATCGAATAATCGATATGAAGCGCTGAGGGGATATGAGTTTATAGAAATGTGAGAAGCTCAAACGCAGAAATAACTGTAAAACAGCCGGTTGCTATAAATAATTATAGCATAAAAATTCTGATAAAATTCCCTGGAGACGGAAAAGAGTGGTCAATGGCTGCCAACGAACTTCAAGCCTCTAGGAACGGCAGCGAGTGGTCGTGCGAGAAGAAGGAGAGGTTAAGAGGGAGGGAGAGAGAAACGTAGACAGATATAGAAAATGCGTCGTTACCTCATCAGCTTCCAGCTATTTGAACGATTTCGTGCGGTGTCGGAAGTACCGTTCATCAGTATATCTGCTGGCTTGACGCGAAAGAAACATGTCCGTTCGGGGCCATGTTCCATTGAAAAGGCTTTAGGTTCGTAAGCGAACATTAACCACTCTTCTCCGTCTCCAGAGTATTTTACTCGAATTTCTATGCTAGCCGGCTGTTTTACAGGCATTTCTGCGTTTGAGCTCCTCCCATTTATATAAACACACACTCAAGTACAATATTGTAGCACAATAAAGCAATGCAAATATCGGATAAGTAGCACTCAACAGTTTATTGGACTGGAGTATATATAAGAACAAATTAAAAGATG
Organism: Eledone cirrhosa; assembly: GCA_964016885.1. Lineage (NCBI taxonomy): Eukaryota > Metazoa > Mollusca > Cephalopoda > Octopoda > Eledonidae > Eledone > Eledone cirrhosa. The sequence goes on from OZ024741.1 coordinate 56,994,672, forward strand.
GTTAAAAAAGTTCCATGTATTTTATTATGCGCATTTCAAAAACAAATATCATCCAGGGACGATATTTGCGTTCTCATCCGATAAAATAGGGAGACATGATATGAAGCTTAAAAAAGACACTTGTGATCAAGACACTACCTTGCTCACAAGTGTCTTTTTTAAGCTTCATATCATGTCTCCCTATTTTATCGGATGAGAACGCAAATATCGTCCCTGGATGATATTTGTTTTTGAAATGCGCATAATAAAATACATGGAACTTTTTAACCATCTTTTAATTTCTTCTTATATATATATGTGTGTGTAGGAGGTGAGTTTTATTGTAGTACAATAAAGCAATGCAAATATCGGATAAGTAGCACTCTACAGTTTGTAGGACTGGAGTATAAATAATATAAGATCAAAAGATGGTTAAAAGAGTTCCAAGTATTTTATTATGCACATTTCAAAAACAAATATCATCATGAGATGACATTTGCGTTTTCGTCAGATAAAATAGGGATACATGATATAAAGGTTAAAAAACATTTGTGAATAGTGAAGTTTTAAATCAACATATCATGTTGATTATATATGTTGATTTAAAACTTCACTATTCACAAGTGTTTTTTAACTTTCATATCATGTATCCCTATTTTATCTGACGAAAACGCAAATGTCATCTCATGATGATATTTGTTTTTGAAATGCACATAATAAAATACTTGGACCTCTTTTAACCATCTTTTGATCTTATATTATATATATATATATATATATATATATATATATATATATATATATATATATATATATATATTTATTTATATATATATATATATATATATATATATATATATATATAGAGAGAGAGAGAGAGAGAGAGAGAGAGAGAGAGAGAGAGAGAGAGAGAGAGAGAGAGAGAGAGAGAGAGAGAGAAAGAGAAATATATATATACATATATATATATGTGTGTGTGTGTGTGTGTGTGTGTGTGTGTGTGTGTGTGTGTGTGTGTGTGTGTGTGTGTGTGTGTAATGTAGGAAAGTAACACACAAGTTAATATATATAAAAATAAATAGTAGAGAGGAAAAAGATTTTTTCAGTAGAAAATGCTGAAAAAATTCTTTCAGTAAAATATCAAAACATTTATTTATTTATAAAGTGGATATTTCCGCATTTAATAATGGTACCGGTTTCAGCATTATATGCTTTTTCAACTGCGGATATACATAATGTTGCATATTTATAGGAATAATAAAATGGGGAAGAAAAATTATTAGTTTTTACATACATATTTAGAGAGGAGAGTTCATATCTCTGTCCGTGTTTGTCCTTTCTCTGTTAGTTGGCTGACAGAGTATATATATATATGTGTGTGTGTGTGTGTGTGTGTGTGTGTGTGTGTGTGTGTGTGTGTGTGTGTGTGTCAGGTTACCTAATTGCCAGTAATAGGTAACGAAACATCTGAAGTGTTGTTCGATATAGACCAACGTCCTGTTCAATGGACATTTGTCTCTCTTACTCTTTATAATGTAGGACTCTAGCTATAAAAGCTTCTACACAATAGGATACATTTTCAGGGCTCCACATTTGTATCTTTCCTCTTTTCAAGGTCGTTAAATAAACTAACAGTTCAGGGACTTTGGATTAGCGGAATTGTTAAAGAATAGAATTGGATAATTTACGGTATCTCATCAGGCTCTGTGCCTTCAAAATTCAGATCCCACACCCTTCAACCAGAATTTGCGAACGGCAGATAGAAAGCCCGATGAAAATGTAGTTTCCTCGGTCGGATCTGACGACCAGCTTCTTTTTTTTTATATTACTTCTACTTGTTTTACAATATTTCAGAAATAGAAAAAAACTTACTTTTCTGCGAAATATCAAACACCAAGCGACACAATGAAAGTCTCTTATCATCTCTCTCTCTCTCTCTCTCTCTCTCACACACACACACACACACGCATACACACACACACGCGCACACACACACACGCACACACGCGCACGCACACACGCGCACACACACACACACACACACACACACACACACACACACACACACACACACACACACACACACACACACACACACACACTCGCGAGAGAGAGACGGCTACCTCTTCTGAATACTGAATGATTTGATTGTACAGCCACCATATGAAATCTAAAATAGCGCCCAGTGCAGCATGATTTAACACACACACACACACAACATACACACACTCACACACACACACCACACAACATACACACACACACAACATATACACACTCACCCACATTATTCTAGAGAAGTTTATTTACTATTTTCAAAGTAACAATTCGATATGTATATTTGCATACAGGATTTCGATATTTACATATAGAATTTCAATATAAATAATTCACTGTGCATAATTCAGTAAGAATGCCAAAAGAACTTTCTGGAAATTCTTGGCTAAAGATTGATTTTGAGGAATATCGATGAATGCTAATTTGATGGAGTTAGTTCACCATTTCTTTCTAAATGATATACCCCATTCAGCTTTTATTAAAACAATTTATCTTTTAAACGTTATCATCTTTATTTGTTCGTGTCTGGAGATAGTGTGGTTGAAAGACTGTTTCCTTGATACGTGAGGCAATTGTGTCTGTGTGTTGTTAAAATAGATTATATTGCCATCTCTTGATCGGGGTCGCGACGAATCGACCGAGTCGTTAGTATGTCGAGAAGAATGGTTTGCAGTATTCATTTTGGCTCGCTGTGCCCTGAATTCAAATCTAGCCGAGGTCAACTTTGTCTTTCGTCGTTACGATGTCGATAAAACAAATACCAGTTTAGTAGTGGGTCAATTCTTACTCTATATATCTATCATTCTATGGAAGAAATTGGCTGTGTTAAGACCTGGAGAGGGGATGAGCTTCGCCCGATTTAAAATTACCAAGACACGCTGTATGTTACTACGACATGCCTACGACTCCATCAGGATTTACGAATCCATACATACGGCTCATAGATGTATTGAAATGCCTCGTGTGTACAATGTGGAATTGGATCCAAAGCAGGCGGTACATATAGAGGCTTTTCCACGATAGAAAGTTTGGGGAGTACTCGATAAGAGGAATACGTAAAATTTATTGGAGATCGCTTTGGCAAGGGACAGAAGGATGAGATAAAGTTTGTGAGAGGTATTTTTCCGGTGTTTTTTATGATGATCCTTCAGGTGAATAAAATTTCTCCAGTTTGTAGATGTAGACGATGTCTCCAGGCACTGTACGCCGAGATTTTAACCTTAACTGTTGCAGAGAGTGTTACTCGACATATAAGGGATGTAGAAATACATAACTAAGAGCATGGGGCAGTCCCTTCAATGGATTTGTTAAAAGGTGGGTGATTGTAGCGAGGCTGGCCCACGTGAATGAGCCTACTCTGAGCATGCGCCTGTAGACTGGAGATTTCAGAGTGGTGAAGGGCACTTCCTAAGGTGCTCTTGGCGATTAGAATGGTTTCGGATCTGTGGGCTTCCTAAATTACCCCTGAATTAGTGTTTCCCACTATTGGAGAATTCTATTGTTTTCAAATTATCGTTACTTTGTTACCGCTTTTCTTCATGAACACGCTTTATATTATATATACCCCCCCCCCCCAACACACACACACTCTCCTTATCCAGTTGCATTGCCCTTTGTATTTCGGCCGTACTGTTCAATAAAGAAAGAATTATTATAATTATCAATATTGTTTAAAACGATACAGAAGAATTTTTTCCAATTGTATTTATGTTTCTAAATCATTGAAATAGTTTAGTGATAAATTAAACTAGACGTTTGTGGTATGGTCATGTTCATTTATGACTGTACATGACTATATATTTTTAACGATTTAACATCATTAACTCTGAAATTACACGTCAGCAATTTAGCTACTCCTGATGTTTAATGCACTGATGATTTTGTAATTTTATGGCAATCATATTTCTTTTTAATGAAAACAAATTACTAATAATGACCCGTCGATCAAAATGAAACGAGATCCTATTTAAAGTATATTTTATAATCAATCGTTCTTCATAACAGAATGTTTAGAAATAAGGGAAAAATGAAAACAAAGTTTTTTCTCCTCTCAGTCTTCATATTTCAATTTATCATAGTCTTGCTTTTACTCTCTCTCTCTCTCTCTCCCCCCTCCCTCCCTCGCTTTCTCTCTCTCTCTCTTTTCAGTATTTTCGATTGGATGTTATACTCTCTCTCTCTCTCTCTCTCTCTCTCTCTCTCTCTCTCTCTCTCTCTCTCTCTCTCTCTCTCTCTTTCTTTCTCTCGCTCTCTTTTCACTATTTTCGATTGGATTTCATACTCTCTCACTCTTTCTCTCTCTCTCTCCCTCTCTCTTTCTCTCGCCCTCTCTTCATTATTTTCGATTGGATTTCATACTCTCTCTCTCTCCCTTCATTATTTTCCATTCGATTTCATAGAATGCTACACATTAGTAAAAGTTAAGCTATTTGTTAAAAACGGAAAACTGAAAATTTGAAACGCAATACATTTAAATCATATCGACATCAAGTTAATCGATCTTTTCTTATTGCTATGATTTCATCTATTCATTCTCCTTTGTAGTCCCCCTTTCCCAGTATGAAAAAAATCTAATGAGTCAGTTAGTGATATTTGACCAATAGCTTTATCAGGATCAGAGTCAAAGTGTTTATATTATATATGCAATTCTAAACTATTGAAACATGTAAATTTCTTTGTGTTCAGAAAATGGAAGCAATTGTACTAGACATTTGTTGAGATAAGGAAAAGCGTGGAAGCAAAAAGGCTTAGTGTGTTATAAATATTACACTTACTGGTGTGTCAAAGATTGGCGACATGATTATTAGGATACAACAACAACAAAAAACAGACCTTCCCCGCAATGTAATTGGAGTAAACCAAGTCATTTTCTTGGAACAGCCATTGTAATAAGATATTCATAAAATGATATTTACATGAGAGTTACAAATTAGATAGGTCCTATTTGCACATAAATTATCATTTCGTTACAAATACAGAAATTTCTATTTTAGATAAATGTTTGTTCTTGAGATAACACAGGAGTAATGTCGCAAATATATATTTATCAGAGCTGACAATAAATTATTTGTATTCCACTATCAACACTAGACTGGAATATTCTTCTCTTGTGGCGTCACAGATATGACAAGTCACAGGGTAATCTTTTCCCTGTTGTAGAAAATAGAGCAGTTCAATTTGATGAATTAAAAACAGGTAATATTCTCTTGTTTTTATGTTCCGGCATTAAACTAAAAAAACTATGGCAGTCACTTGCAATCAAGTATGACATAGTAGCATGTAACATGCTTTCTCTGGGGGGTTTAGCCGCCCATGATGTTGCGAGAAGACACGGGCACCATCTCGATATTCCCTTCCTCTCTTGATCCAGTGGAGCGTAAGGTATTTCACAGTTGGAAAGAAAGATGACTGCACCAATGTCGAGCTAGACTTTTCCTTATAGGGCTCGGCAAGATTTTAACTCAAAGCAAAGAGAACCGGAACAAATAACTAAATATCGATAAAGAAACTACCAACCCAATGTTAATGCAGTCTTCTTTCCTTCTGACTCTCAAATCCAGAATATTCCACTAGATTAAGGGAGGAAGTGTCGAGATGTCTGCTTGCGACTGTATAGTCACCTAAAACCCATAGCTAAAGCATCGTACATATTACTAAGTCACACACGATTGCGTGAAACGGCTGCATTTTTGCTTATACTGAATAATTATATAAGGTATTGTCTGAAAAACATGTGACAGAGTTGCTTGTGATAAACTAATTTAATATAAAAACAGCCTACATATTGAGAAAATATGTATTGTTTCTAACAATATAATTATGGTTGATATTGTGGAAAGATAGAGCCATTAGGTTGTCTAGAAATGCCTTGCAGGACTTACTTTTGGCCCTTTACATTCTCAGTTCAAGTCTGGCCAGGTCGACGCTATATTTCATCCTTGTAGGGTTTGATAAAATAAGTACCAATCAAATACTGTGGTCGAAGCCGATATAATCAGCTATTTCTACTGCGATAAATCAATAGAACTGCACATTCATTTGTGGAAACAGTTGATCACGCAATGGAATATGGATAAATAAAAAGAAGTATCCAATGTACGTAATTCTGTTTAAATGTTTCGTACTGTCATATTAATACTGTCGACGTTAGGGTTGGTGGTAACTTTGTCCTGTTTATGGAACTCTTTCTTGGTGCAGTTTTGGTAGGTCCGGTAATCCATAGACTAAAGGTTGCCAGTCTTGTTGGCGGGTAGGATTATTCCGGTGGATTCCTTCAGTCAAGCGATTACTTTATACATGGATATGTGAGTGTATGTAGTGCACGCATATATGTATGTATGTATATATTATATGTATGTATATATATGTGTATGTATGCATGTATGTATGCGTGTGTAAATATATATATGTGTGTGGGGGGGTGTAATTATGTATGTGTATGCGTGTATATATATAAGTGGGTGTTTGCACATGTCTGTATATGTGCTTCTGTATATGTGTCTGCCTGTGGATATCTATGTGTATGTATTCTTAGTGATCAGTCCATATTTTCACTATTATCTACTATTTTTACCACTCTCTGCATACATTGATAAGCGCCAACATATACACACCAGATTGTTCCCGTCATACACTTTACACAGTTACAAGTATATCATTTGCTTTATACATGTACCCATTATCTGTTTAAAATTATATTTACAACAGAATCATATTCAATCTTATAAGAGTGCTAAATTATTTAGAACTTACATTATTATGGAATATAATCTGATAAAGTTAAGTAAAAGAAAATGCATAGAGGATTATCTTTCTAACAGCAATTGTGTTCTTCTCAATACGTGTGCCGCACCAGTTAAAACAATTGTTTGCCCTTCTTGCGGTGATGGTAAGCCTGGGATTATTCTCAAATAATTTTCTGTTCCATTTTGTTATCATTCCTAGTGCTCCTACAATCACTGGTATTGTAACAACCTTAAAATGTCACCTATTTTTCAATTTCAATCAGCAATCTTTATATTTTCTGGGCTTGTCAAATTCTTTTGTCACAATATTGTGATCACATGGATGCTCATTTCAATCAATAAACATACTTTATTATTTTAGTCTTTTACAATAATATCCAGTCTGTTAGCTTTTATGGTTCTGTCCCAAAGAATGTCCCAAAGAATCGTCGTTACATTTTCTCCCTCAGTTACAGCCTCCGGGCGATGCTTATACCACTTGTCGGCAATTTTGATTTTATAATGCCGACATATTAACCAGTATAGATATTGGCCAACTCTACCATGGTACAACTAGATAAAAGATAAAGAGCATTTAACTCTTGATTGAGTCGCATGGGCGTGTCATAAGCATATTACACCTGGTGGAACCCAACTACAAGCGGAATATAGAGAAAGAAAAGAAGAATTGATACCCGTACTGGACTGGCATTTTATTTATCGACCTCGAAAAGATGAAAGGCAAAGTTGACATCGGTGTCATTTGAATATGGAGTGCAGTGACCCGGAACAAATACCGAGGCGCACTTAAACCTGCCACCCTAACGATTCTTTCAAAACTCTGCTTTGGTTCAACTAGATAAACCAATTGAACTACAAATATTTCATTCGCAAATAAACAAAGGAAGCTAGTCTGTGAGCTATAAACCCTGTAGATGTATTTGCCATTCCTTGGATTATATCATGCACATGAATAAATTTAAATATAAATGTGAATCAAGGTTGGCGGTTGGACAGAATTAGTAAAACAAGAGGTAAAATATTGTGGTTCGTTACATTCCGAGTTTAAATTCCGCCGAGATTAACTTTGCTTTTCATCCTTCAGGAGTCAATAAAATAAAATACCAGTCAAATATCAAGGTTGATTGAATCAACTTGACTCTTCCAAATTTGCTAGCCTTGTATTTACATAAAAAATCAATATATACGTGAAACACGTATTTGGCAGAATTGGTAGAGCGTCGGATAAAATGACATTGCTGTGTTGGTTCTGGCGCTTTACATTCCGATGAGGACAACTTTGCCTTTCATTCTAACGGTGTCGATAAATTAATTATCAATCCAAGGCGGGTGTTAGACTGGAGGAATCAGAAAAGGGTCAGAAGGATTGCTTGGCTTCATATGATCCTGCTGTATATGCTCTGAGTTTAATTCCTATCTCCTTCTACCAGATGTTGCAATCGAGACCGTGATATTAAATCCGATGACTCAACAACTCTGCCAATTTCCCATATTACTCTTCCATAAATAACTCACCAAATCTGATTTATATCCTATTAATTAGGTTGAAACAATAGAGAATGTTTATATACAAATGTCTGCCAGCATGATATTTAATGACACTCGTGTTATAATGTACTACAAAGATATGTCAAATTATGGAAGCTATCGCTGATACTAAAGGAAACGGAAGCAAAAATAAGATATATGGTATTTTAATTTGCAGATTCAGCTAAAGAGAATAACTATGGAAGCCAGCATTTTATTATTGCCAAGAAATATATATATATATATTATATGTAAGTGTGTGTGTGTGTGTGTGTGTGTGTGTGTGTGTGTGTGTGTGTGTGTGTGTGTGTGTGTGTGTGTGTGTGTGTGTGTGTGTGTGTGTGTGTGTGTGTGTGTTAAAAATGTTGACAAATCAGGGTTGTGTATGCAACACACCAATCAGTGAACGGTGATTCAATTAGATTTAAGTTCTCGACGCCATGTGTATTTATCCAAATACGGTTTGTTAGTCTATGAAGGAGTATGTGTACAATAATGAAGATTAAGACTGGAAGATTAAGCGGAAGAAAAGCAGTGTAAATCCTCTCGTCTTCATGCAATATTCATTACTTCATATGTAAACCTACGACGAGATTCACCTCTGAAACCTAAAGCATCACCTCTTCTCGTCTCATCGGATTGATGGACCAGGGCTAAATTTGATATAAGGACTACTGAGACCGGCTGGAGCAACGTAATTCATGGTGAAATACACCACTATAGTATATCGACCGATCGATACTGTGACTACAATAACTGGGCTCACTTTGGATCTAACTCGTCAATTCTAATACCTGATTTTTTTCAAAACATACCGAGGTAGCCCGCATGCTATACCCTTAGGGTGGTGTTTACAAGTTACCATTCCCTTACAGTGGAAATATATAATGTTCTGCGTCTTTATTACAACTCCCATACATTATTCTCTCCCAACATCCACTTCAACTCGATCAATCAGCTCGGTGACGCACTGGCCATATACCGAGAGGAATCAGCAAAGCTTGGCCTTTAGGTAAGGTGGGAGAAGACAAAGCTGTTGTATGTCGGCAATGGCCGGATCCTCCCCCGCTTCATACTCACCCCGACGCCGTGGAGTTTGTCAGCTCTTTCCTTTACTTGGTCTCGACTGTCACCAGCAATGGAGACCTGACCCCGAATATCAACCGTAGATGTTGCCTGTCTGCCGTGGCCATGCACTCCCTATGGAAGCCCCTTTGGTGCCATTGCTCAAGCTCCCAGAAGACGAAGCTCCGTATTTACAATGCATCGGTCCTCTCCGTCGCCTCTATGGAGCAGAAACGTGGCCCCTCACAAAGACCCTGGCAAAGAGGATTGACAGCTTCGATACAAGAGCCCTGAGGACCATCAAAAACATAGGATGGGACCACCATGTTTCCAACAAAGTGTTGCGTTTGCGCATGCATCAGCCCACAGCTTCCCGGCTCATAGCTATCTGCCGCATGCGCTGGTATGGACATGTCCTCAGCTTTCCACCAAATCATCCTACCAGGGCCTTACTCTCGTTCAACGCAGTGGCTGCAGGCTGGAAGAAGCCCCGTGGCAGGCCTCGCACCAGATGGCTGGATATCACCAGGGAAGATCTTCGGAGGCTCAGCATCATCTTGGAGGATGCAGATGAGCTGGCATCGGACCGCCATCGATGGAGGGCGCTGGTGGACCTGGTCGGCTCTACGCACGACGATGCTTTGGGATCGCTGGCTTAGGTTGAGTTGAACCCGGCCTCGCCAGGCAAGAGCAAGAAGAAGAGAACATCCACTCCATGTCCTATTTTACAAAATATTGTAACTTTGATTATATTCACTATTAGTTTTTATCATCTGACATTGTTCACATCAACCTTTTTACCAACTTTATCCTATACCCTTTAGTTTTTATCAATTTTGCCACTCATAATTCTTATCTCTATTTTCCATTTTTTATTCTTTTATATATATATATTTTTTTTTTTTTTTTTTTAATTATTTCTGAATTTTCATTTAATTCATTGATTGATCGATTAATTAATTTATTAATTTATTTTATTTTTTATTTTTATTTTTTTTAAATATTTTTGTACTTTAGTTTTATTAGTAACTATTGATTATTTCATGTAATAGTCCCTCTTATGCATCACTGTACAGGGTAGTACTGATTTCTGGTTACCATCTACTTTATTTACTCCTAATCTTGTGTTGGGCAGTTTTCTGCATGTGCGTAAGCGCGTATATGTAATTGTTTGTATTTGTATGTACATGTGTGTGTGTGTGTGTGTGTGTGTGTGTGTGTGTGTGTGTGTGTGTGTGCGTGTGCGCGTGCGTGTGTGCGTGCATTCCGAGGAGTGTGCCGATGCTTATTTCCACGGGGCATCTGTAGTCATCGTGGTTGCTGCCACCCGCTGTAGGTGGTGTCCGGACGATCTACCACTTATTCAGGGAGCTCCCCCCTCATATTGCAAAGATTCCAATATTTATAATTGCTAATACTATCTATCGGTCGCAACTCCAGGTAGAAGGAGCAACGTGAAATAAAGTATCTTGCTCAAGGACATAACGCATCGCCCGGTCTGGGAATCGAACTCACAACCTCACAATTGCAAAATATATATATATATATATATTATCTTCCTATATATATCCACATTATTCCTCATATTTTCTTACTATACATTTCTTCCTACATGTTTTTATACCCTCTTATATACCTCCCCTCTTTCTAAATTTGTCTCGAGACCGGAGGCTCACCAGACTAGTGCTTGTCCCCTTTTGTTTCTGTGGCGTGAAGCGACTGAGCGTACAAGACTTTCCCCTGGACAGGATGCCATTCCATCGCAGGGTTAAACTCCCTAGCTATTGTTGGTACTTATTTTCAGCTGAGCGTACTGGGGCAGCAGGAAATGAAGTGTTTTGCTCAAGAACGTAACACACAACCAAATCCAGGAATCGAACCTACGACCTTATGATCGTAAGTCCAACACCCTTACCCCTAGTTCATGCACCTCCACACCTACACTGTTTATAACCTCTTTATATGATTTTTATTTATTTATTTTTATTTATCTTCATTTTATTGTACTACTATATTAGTTTTGAAATCCTCACGTTTTTTAAATATTTTCCTCTATATTATATAGGTCATATACTTCATATAATTGGACACTACATAATTTTTAATCTTTACTTTTTTAAGTGTTAATCTTATTTCTAATTTTTAATCTTTAATTTTTTAAGTGTTAATCTTATTTCTAATTTTTAATCTTTAATTTTTTACGTGTTAATCTTAT
>OZ024741.1:57011260-57021260 GCA_964016885.1 Eledone cirrhosa
AACATGATGAAGAAAATTAAGTATCGTCACCACGCTCCTTAACACCTGTGTGCCCTATTTGATGGCTAACACGACTTTCTGCAGTCAAAGCCCTTTTTGACAATTATTCAGATGTCCCTATTTCTTTACAAGAGGCAACAAATGAGTTTGGCACCAACATTGCATCCAGAGCTAATGTTATTCTTACGTGTCACTCTCCGGGCCAATGTGTTCTTGGATTGCACGTTATAGTTCCATTACTTCAATTCCTTGAAGGATTGAACAAATCTTTTCAAAGTACCACCTTTAATCTAGGTAGCATGTTGCATAGTGTCAAACTGGTGCAGGAGGAGCTAAAAAAATCTACACAGTGAAGGAACATTTCAGGAGCTGTTCAATACAGCAGAAAAATGATTTATCAACTCGATATTTCTCCTTTGGAGCTACCCAGGCAACGAAAAGTTCCTAAAAGATACCAGGAAGGAAATGCGTTAAAATATCAACACTGCACTGCTTTGGATCATTACAGAGTGCAGTATTTGCAGGTAGCGGATATTGCAATATCAAATTTGAAAGATTTTTTTTTTTTTTCACAGGATTTAGCAGATTATGAAAAACTGAGCAATATTTTACTCAATGGAAATGTTTGTGCTGAAGTGATCATGCAGTATCCAGAGCTTGATGGCTTTTCTGTAAGGAACGAAATACTTTTTTATAGAAATCATCATAATGGATCATCTCTCGAGGATCATCGTAAAATATTCGGTGAAATGCAACCAGAAGTCCGTCACATGTTTCTAAATGTTGAGCGATTGCTCAGGCTACTTTTAATGTTTCCAACCAGTTCTTGTGAAGCTGAAAGATCTTTTAGAATTCTGCAGAGACTCAAAACTTGGTTGCGATCGACCATGACTCAGCAAAGGTTGAATCATATTCTAATATGAGACGTTCATAAAGATGTTTCGAAAAAGATTAGTTGTGAAGAAGTTGCTAAATTATTTTTTGACAGCAATGATGCGAGATATGATACATTTGGACAGTTCTAAAAGACAATAAATTTACTTTATATGATTTTTATTCAAACGTCTATGTTTTATTTTTTGTTTATTTGATATAACAAATAGTTGTTAAGCTTATTTTTTTTCATATCTGAACTTCATTTGAATATATAAAATTTAATTAGCGTAAAGAAATGTTTGCTTATGTGAGAGGGTTCAGGAAAGACACCATAAGTAATACTAAAATGCTCCAACAAATGTTGGTTTGTCCCCCTCACATTTTTAAGGCAAACGAGGCCCCAGGAAGAGCAACATTATTCACTGACCCGTTCATCACCGTGATCGGCTTGAACTCGATACTTCAGCTCATTCTTACTAACATTCGGTTTGCTTGACCCCATCTTATCTTCATTGCATTTCCACATCATTTATTCTATAACTAGGTTGTTGCTATTCCTATATAAACTGACTGTTTATACTACGATCAAGCCTTGGGCTTAAGGAAGTGCTTTTGTAGTCTTCAACAGTCATCCATTATAATTGCAGCACCATTACAAGAATATCACAGTGATGCATTAAGGTAAGAGCGATAATTTGAGTAGCTCTGACTAATAAGTAATGTCTTAACTTAGTATTATCGCGTCTTATCACTACGTGCTTAATTGATGAATTCCATTTCAAAATAGCACATTACTAGTCATCTTACATTAAGTTCTCTTGAACTCGTTGACTCGTTGATACTTTATTGAGTCTGCCACCTTAATTCCCTCAAGCTAAGTTATTACTATTCCTACATGAAGGACTGGTTAATCTGCATATATAACTTGTCTCGACTTGGTTAATTAATGACAGTATTTGTGTTTATTACAAAGTGTTATTCCAGAACATTACTTGAAACTTTATCATACTGGAACAGGACTCATTATAGTAAGTTCCTTATACATAATTTTATAGGCTTATATAGGCAAATCTTTGCGTAACTTTACCAAACACATTCGCTAAACAGAAAATGGCCTCAGCAATGAAGAAAAGATGCAGGCAGTACAGCGTTGATTACTTACAGTTCGGATTCATCCCATCGCCGTCGAACCACCTGTCAGCCTTGTGTTTAATTTGCAAGGAGTCCTTTTCGAATGAGGCGATGAAGCCATCGCGTTTGAGTAAACACCTGGAGGTGAGGCACCCCGATAAGAGATATAAAGATTTAGCATACTTTCAGTCTCTTAGGGACCAATTCCAGAAAACAACACTAATTTCTTCTGCCTTTTCAAAAGTTGAAGCTTCAAATGTTGATGGACTTGTCGCATCTTACAATATTGCCAACATAATCGCAAAGTGTGGCAAGCCTCATTCCTTGGGTGAAACATTGGTAGCTCCTGTCATCTCAGAAGTTCTTTCAACAGTACTACGTCAGAACCCGTTAAAGACCTTGAAATGTATTCCGTTGAGTAACGACTCAATAAGGAGACGCATCGACGAAATGGCGGAAAATGTTGAACAAAAATTATGCAACATCTTGAAATCGACACAATTTGCTTTGCAACTTGATGAAAGCACACTTACCGGGAATCAGTCCTTACTACTGGGATACGTGCGATTTTTCCACCAAAACGAAATGCACGAGGAGCATCTCTTCACTCTGAATCTTAGCCACAGATACTAAAGGTGCCACCATCTTTGAATCTGTCAAGGGATACCTCGAAGAAAAAGAGATACCTCTTAACAATATTGTATCATGTGCAACGGACGGCGCAAGAGCAATGGTCGGCCAACATAAGGGTTTCGTCTCTCTTCTGAAGAGGGAAAATCCATCTGTATTTGCTGTTCACTGTGTCATTCATCGACAACACTTGGCTGCGAAGAAACTCAGCGAGCCGCTGAGCAAATCTTTGCAGGTAGCCATTGATGTCATCAATTATATCAAACGCCATGCTCTCAATGAACGAATTTTCCGACAACTGTGCGAAGATAATGACGAAGAATTCAAAATAGCTGGTATCGTCTGGTGGGAATATAACAAATTCAACTGGTCCTTATTCATAAAAAAGAACATTTATGTTCCTTTTTTTGAAATTTATATACTTCCTTTCAAGGAATGTATTTATACTTTCAACTGCCTGCAATGGTATCTTTGGAATATCGTTAATCAATTTTTTAGTAATCTACTGATATCAAAATCAGTAGTATATTGAAAAATGGAAAAAAAGGGTAAGGGGCGTTTCGTGATTTCGAGGGGCAAAGGGGGCGTTTGGCCGAAATGGGTTGAGAACCTTTGGTCTAAATAATACATGGTGTCAAATTCAGGAAAGATCCATACAGAGGTCAGAAGCAACTGAAAAGCCTAAAGGACTTGATTAAGGAACTTCAGAAAACTAAGAAAATTCTGGTCCACTCTAACAAAACCAATAACCTGTATGGATTGGATGAGGAGGAATACAAAAAAATTAATAATCAAAGAACTAAGAAAAAAACTATCGTAAAATGACCTTTGAAACCTTGAATCAATAAATAAGGAAGATAAGGAAATAGTCACTAAACTGGGGATCGAACACCGCACGGAACCTTACAAACCTAGAACACAGAGGATTAATATGAAAGACCATAAAATAGTTTTGAATCAGATCTACCAGTTAGACTTATGGCACCATCTAGATCCGACTTAGAAATCATAAGTAAGAGCATACTAGACAGGATCATACCACCATTAAAGCTGAGGATCCAACTTAAACTATGGAATGGAACCAACGAGGTTATTGAATGGTTCACTGAACTAGAAAACAAAAATAGGACTAAATTCATACAAATGGATGTAGCTAGCTACTACTCATCAATTTCACCAATACTACTCAATAAGGCTCTGATATACGCAATGAAATAAACGAATCTTACTAATGAGCAAGTTAACATTGTACTAACGGCCAGAAAAACGATAGTAGATTTCAACTACATCCAACCTAGTCAACTACACCTAATCTAGTCAACACATCCAACTCTGTTCCATGCATCATTATATTTATCTCAATATATGCTTCCCTTGGTGATGGGGTGAACATTACCTTGGTCCTTTTTAGATTAATTTTCATGCCAAAGGCATTACAAGAAGCTGCAAAACAATCCATGATGTGGTGCATGTTATCTTAAGAGTGAGCCAGAAAGTCAACATCGTCTGCATACAGAAGTTCTCTAATTAATATTTGGAGCACCTTGGATTTGAAATTGAACCGTCTTAGGTCAAAGATCCTTCCTGTAGTTCTAACTTGCAATAGAACACTCTTTGCACAGTCCTGGAATGCATGAGTCAGCATCACAGCAAAAATATTGAAAACAGTGTGGGAGCCGGGATATCTCCCTGCTTCATGCCATTATCAACTGGGATTTCGTTGGACAATTCTCCATTCAAGACAACCCGAGCCTTCATATTTCTGTGCAGTCGGACAAACATATCAATAAACTTCGGTGGGCACTCATTTTCCCTAATATTTTCTACAGCGCACCTCTGTTCACTGTATCAAAATAATCAACGAAAACCTGATACAGAGGAACTCGCTCTCAATACATATCTCCTGAATCTGCCTTGCAGAGAAGATCATATCTATCGTCCCTCTGCCAGATCTAAAGCCACTTTGTGGTTCAGGGATTACTGTTGGACAAATGTCCTCCATCAACCTGTTCAATAATAATCTAGCAAGAACTTTGCCCACAGACTCCAACAGACTGATGCCATGGTAGTGATCGCAAATTCCTTTATCCCCTTTACCTTTAAATAAGGTCACCAAGATACCATCTATCCAATCTTGTGGTATAGGAACTCCAGCCCAGCACTCTGTGATGAGATGGAGTATTGTTTATGTTATGATCTTATTACTTGTGATGAGATGGAGTATTGTTTATGTTATGATCTTATTACTTGTGATGAGATGGAGTATTGTTTATGTTATGATCTTATTACTTGTGATGAGATGGAGTATTGTTTATGTTATGATCTTATTACTTGTGATAGATGGAGTATTGTTTATGTTATGATCTTATTACTAACCTTTAACAATTCCACAGGGATTCCATCTGATCCAGGTGCCTTACCCGTGTTTGATTGGTTCATGGCCATTTTAACCTCATTATAATCTGGTAATCGATCCATTTTAAAATTTACAACACATTGGAGGATGCCATCTAGCACATCATAATCAACTAACGATGAATTATCAAATAAATCAGTGAAATGTTCTTGCTAATGCTTAAGGATTTTCTTTGATTCCTTGATGATGGCAGTGTCGTCTTTGGACCTAATGGGAACAATAGACGAAGTTGTTGGACCATATACTGCACGCAAAAGACTATAAAACAGTTTTTGCGCTATAAGCACTTTGAATATCTTCAGAGAACTTCAACCACCATTTATTTTTAAGACTTCTCAGCTCGCGTTGTAAGGTGGCTTTATATTCTTTATATGTATTTTTAATAGCAGTTAAATTCGTAGGGCACTCTCCCAGAAGCTTTTCATGAAGAGCATGTTTTTTTCTTTAATAGTTGGCTGATAACCAGATTATTATCATCAAACCAGTCTTTATGTTGTTTTTTCACACTGAATCCAAGTTCTTCTGCTCCTGCTGTATACATTTGATCCATGAAGTTTATCCACGTTCCATCGAAGTCAATATTATTCAAGCGTTTATTCAAAACCTCGCGTACCTCTTACTGTTTTGACATTCCAACATCAATACGCTTCAGTGTTTTGATCCCACTCATACGATATTTTATGTGTGTGTATGTATGTACATAGATACACACATACGAGATTTTATGTATGTATCTACATACATACATACATACATACATACATACATACATACATACATACATACATACATACATACATACATACATATATGTCTGTAAGTTATATATATATTTATATATATATATATCAAAATGAAAATCCGAAGGCAAGCTGTTCCCTTGAATGGAATTGGAGATATACAAAAGCGTGGAGAACTTAATATTGCTAACATAAAGTTATTGGACCATTTTACACAACCAATAATGCACCTTACTATATAACAACTATATATATATATATATATATATATATATCCAGGGAGTGTAACTTGGAGTTACTGTAGGTTCACCCGGGTGAGCACTCGATGTTTAGGTTCACTTCTGTGTCGAGGTGTAGAACTAGACAGAGTGTATTATAGTAAAATAAAACAAGGACGAGTGGTTACTCCTTGATTACGTTTATTGGTTGGTGACGCGCGTTTCGCCACTGATCAGTTCAAGGTTCGACTCTGTAATCCACGGTTCGTCAGACCCCTTATAATGGTAATGAAATAAAATATATATATAACTTGCAGACACATGAGTTCCTCTCTATAACAAAAATACCAAGTGATACCAAATCACATTATTACCTCCCTTAACGTTCAATCATCTTAGTTTTGTATGAAGATAAGTAAACTAGTAGATATAGAATGTCTATGTCCTATGCTGATTGGACTTTGAAACCTTTGGTAGCATGTATTGTAAAAAGACTTCTCCATAATTAAAGCTCATATCTAGTAAGTTAATTGCGTAAGAGTACAAAGCAGTATATAACTTCAATGTGACATCCAACAATACAAATTTCAAAAGTTCAAAAGGATTAATGGATGTTCATTGTGATCTTTTGAAAATGTCTTCAAATTCATGTTACTTTGACGATAATCAGTGAATGTAACCATCTTTATTATTAAGAAATTTAACCTACTAGCGACATGTTGATTAACTTAGCAATTTATCTATCATATCTAAAGGACTTGGCAGTTATTTCTTCCATATCTAATGCTCATTTAAAGAGTTTAAATTATGCTGAGATCATGCATGTCACTTAATTGACTTCTCGCTCAAGATCAAATATTTAATTTTGTTTAAGAATAGATATTATCTAAAGTAATTTTAGAGTTCAATTCTTATATAAATC
The DNA here is from genome assembly GCA_964016885.1 of Eledone cirrhosa. Lineage (NCBI taxonomy): Eukaryota > Metazoa > Mollusca > Cephalopoda > Octopoda > Eledonidae > Eledone > Eledone cirrhosa. The sequence goes on from OZ024741.1 coordinate 57,018,194, forward strand.
GTCTCGCTCTTATCAATGTAGTTTAGGTGATCTAATAGCTTATCAAATTGCAGATACTGGTGTAATAATGTACATTTGGTGTACGTTTGATAATAAGTGAGCACAAAAATTAATCAATATACTACAGACAAAATACATTATTTAATCTTATATATGAATGTATATTTAGTTTTGATCTAAAGTACTCTTGGCATATAAGCTCCCAGAGAATGCGCATAGTCTGACAATCAACTTACACATGTCTAACCTACTCTTATCTCCATCAATACGAGAGAGTCTATACAGTTGTTGTATCTATTAGAAATATCATATATGTAATCACAAACCCGATGGAGTGCAAATTATTAATCTCATGGAACAATCATTATCACGACCTTGCTCTAACATGATCCTGGGCATCATGCAGGAAACCATTCGGAGTTGTATGTATCTCGTATCGCTTGATATATAAAAATATATGGCTATATTTTTGTATCGAACACTATATGTACTTTTGTACATATTGTTGATATCATTTATCAAAACTGAGACAATATATGTATGTATGTGTATATGTGTGGGTATATATATATATATATACACACATTGATAATTTGCCTAGTATAAGCAGTATTTAAGATAGAATTTCACAATAACATTGTAGATAGCAGTTTTAAGATATAATCGATTGTATACTAGACAATGAAACATATGTTAATGCTTGGAATAAAAGAATAAAACCCTATTGTATTGCTTATCCGTGTTAATCATCACATACATACATATATATATATATATATATATGTACGTATATATATGCATATATATATATATATATATATAGTGGTGGAACACTGGAAGGTAATATCCGTAGTGGTATAACACTCAGTCCATGGGACGAGTTAGGTAGAAGTGGTTACACAACAGTTAGTTCACCATACCGGGAACAATTGTTTCACCTTAGCGGATCCTCAGCTCATGGTTATAGGAACAGGAAGGACAACCGTACGAACGCGCATGCGCAGAAACCCGGTCACTTCACACAGGCAATACCAGACAGCGTGCGAGACGTGTAAGGGAGATAACTGCGAAAGTCCGAAAAGTTTTTAGGTTGAAAATAAAATTACAAAGAATCAGTTCGGAGCCTTGTAGTTATTCAATAGGTGTTTGACGACGTGTGGACAACGTGTGAAAAATTCATTTCTCGTGTTTAGGCAATCACTATTGCGTAATCTCTTTAGAATAGTTATTCGTTCGTCAATTCATAAGCCACACGTCGGATTTCCCCTTGCGTATGGTTTGGACTTAGTGATGGCTTTCCATTGGATGGAGTAGTCTATACTTGAGTCCTTGAGGGACCATACGTGGCTCGCGAGTTTCGTGGATGAACGTCTGTCCGGGTACCTGAAGGTAGACTGGTGGTTCAGGAAACGTTCCTTAAATCGGCCCTCCGCCATGCCCACATAGGATTTGATCTCCTGTGGTTCGTTTGGTCGGTTGGAAGTGACCACAGCTTCATAAAATACAGCTGGTGTGTTGCATTGCTGTTGAAGGGGAGCAAGCTTCAGGCTTACGGCAAGATCACCCTGGTGGGGTGTTGTTCCTAGGGCTGCTGGTGATGTGGGCCTTTATCTTCTTAGCGCAGGAGTATCCTAGTTTAACTTTGTGTCGGTTAAAGATTGAGCGGTATTTATGACCTATGGGAAAGTGTCTATCTAAGAGGGCTAGAAATTCTTTTCCTATATTGGTTTTAACGTTGAGTGAGAAGGGAGGAGAGAACCAGATAGTTTGTCTATTGTTGCGCTTACTTTTCTTAATGGTGTTGTTGCTAGTGGGAGATTAAGTGATAGGTTGTGGGAAGCCGATGTTAGCCAACGCCGTTTTATAGTAGGGTGCCGCCCTGTCAAAGATAGCCTTATTAGAGGAGGGGTTTGAGATTCTAGTACTGATATTCTTAACGAAGTTTCTAAAAACAGTGGGAGAGTGACACGAGTCCTTGTGAATGTAATTGAGTTTCTCGTTTAGCTTATGGAAGGGTCTGTGGGTGTGTCTGCGAAGGTCTAAATTAATGTCTAAGAAATCTACGTTAGAGAGGTTGGTGGCTACTGTTATCCTAAGTCCTAACTCATTGAAGGTAGAAGCTAAGTCTTTTTTAAACCGGTCGAGGTCGTGACCACTTTTATGGCTCGATAAAGTCAGTCCATCGTCGCGGTATATTCCCGTGTGGAAGTCCGGGAATCTAACACGTAATATGTCTAAGATAAATAGGCCAACCAAGTCACATACGTCAGCACTGTCAAACGATCCCATGGAGACGACGAATAGGTCTGAAGTTGTAGACTTCTTTGCCCAGGCTACTCCGTCGTTGAAGAGGAGGGTTTTCCGGCAGTGAGCGATGATTTCCCTGTCTAAACCATCGACGGTGGTATAAGTGGTAGCGAAGTCCAACGCATTTTTTAACAGGGTCTCTGAGATCGACGGGTAAAAATCGACAATGTCAAACTGTGTGAACTTCGCTTTTTTGGATTTTAAGGAGTTAAACCACTTAATTACGGAGTCGCTGTTCTCCCACTGGGGCAGGTTGGACTTGGTCCTAATGGTCTTAACTATGTTTCTAAGTATGGCCTTACTGACTAGTCCCATATCTGTGCGTGCCGGGTTTGTTAGTCTACATGTGGGGTTAGAAGTAAAGTCTACCTTGTGATCTTTCAGGGTGAGGAACGCCTCCCGCTTAGCTAGAGATTGTAGCTTCTTATCTACCTTAAGGTCGGTGGCAAGTTCCTTGGTTTCTGTATTAATGTCGTGGTAGGCCATAGGGTTAGCTTTCTTATATTTAGAAGTAATAGCGTTATGGGCCAGGTGGCGGAAAGTGGTGTTGTCGACTTCGTAAATATTATTAGTTTTGTCGGAAAGAACGAAGGTGTTATTAGAAGACCTAAATTTCTTAATATCATTTCTGAGTTTCGTTTGAAAGGTGTTAGTGTGTTTACGAAAAAAAATGTTAGCGACTAAGTCAAGAAGGTCCGTCTCGAAAGGAGCAAGTTCGGTTACCTTAGGAGGGTATATATATATGTATATATATGTGTAC
>OZ024741.1:57033760-57041260 GCA_964016885.1 Eledone cirrhosa
ATCATATCTCTCCGACAACATCTACGAACCTCGAAGCGTAGGAGCCCGTTTCTCGAGCAAGTCTATCTGCATGAAACAGATAAGATCATGAGAGTTGGGAAGGAACACCTTGAGAGATATTCCCTGTGTGATAATCAAAAACTCACACTCAGGGATGTCGCTCAGCAGTAACGCAGTGAATCCATGGATGAAAAATTGCATGCCTATCAGCAAAAAATCATGCATGGATATGTTGCCAGGAAGCTCCAGAGTGAGAGTAATATAGATAAGGAAAGCAGTCTATCTTGGACCAACAACCGCTATATTGGCTCCCACTTTGAAGGATACGCTTTTGGAGATTAGCACGAAATACCTGATTCACAAAAGAGATAGGGATGCAGGCAAAACACCTAGATGTGATAACAAGTGCAGACTCTGCAGAACTAACATCGAGGATATCACCCATGCCATCAGTAAAAGATGTCATCGCGGTACTATCTACCTATGAGGCATGATGTAGTGGCCAAAACACTGTACAATGCAGTTCGTAAAAAAGATAGCCCCGATAATAAAGACATTAAAAGCTACAACAATATGGAAGACATCCATGTACATAATATGAAAGAGTACTGGTGGAATGTTCCAGTAAAAACCCCAATAAAATGCAGGTATAACAGACCAGATATAATGATATGGGCAGGGAGAAGAAAACATGCACAGTAGTGGAAATTAGCTGCCCAGCAGATGCCAATATAATATCAAAGATTAGTGAAAAGGAGAATATCTATGCAGAACTGATGAGAAATCTGCAGATACTCCACCCTGATTACACCTTCAGATTTTTGCCTGTGGTTATTGGGGCACTGTGGTATGTTAGTAACTGCCTCAATACAAATCTTGAGAAGTTAGGCTTCACAGGAACAGAAAGAACACAACTAGTTAGGAAATTACAAGTACAATCCATTAATGGAACAGTAAAAATATGTAAAACATTCCAAACATTTTGCATCTAATAACTGCATATACACATGTACAGATACAAAGCATATACACATGCACACATGCAACTCAAAACATCCACATCCACACATACAATAACATCCATATCTACACATGCATACATACATATCTACCTAGTTGATGTTGTGTAAATTCCAATGAGAGAGTCTTGTGTCTATGTTAGAAACCGACTCTCTCTCTATTGGTATAACTTTGTGAAATTATAAAACCAGAACATACATACAAAAGTTGTAAAACATTCTTACGATTCAAACGATGAACGGTTACACAAGTGACGACGATTATTTCCTTTCGTTACAACCTTGCCACCGGGAGGGTGGCCGGTCAAAAATAAACTCAAAATTAAGAGAAAGAACATACATCAATTAATAGGTCGCATTGCTTACACGGATTCCTGTGACTCGCTGTCGACATCTAATTTTATTGTTCATAATATTCGGCATAGGATTGCAGTTTTTATGTCATCACAAATCTTGATATAGGTCTTGACTTGTCGTTCTCTGCTACTCTTGCTTTTGTACACTCCTACAAAAATCTTCACTAATAATTTCGTCTTCAGCTCTCCAGCCCTCCGAATCCGACTCTACGCTATTCGATGATTCCTGATACTGGACGATGGTTCCCATACAATTGCTCATTGGTCAGACCATCTCCCCAAGTGACATTCAAAGACACTCTTGGCATGCGAGTGTAGGCTCCATCCAATCTTCTTTCTGGTTTTGATGTAAGGGTCCATGCTGAGCAGCCATATAACAGAACAGAGGTAATAGTTGCTTGACAGAGGTATATTTTCATGTTGTCTGGAAGTCTAGATTTCCACACTAGAGGTAACTTGTCGATGCACACCAGGCCTTACCAATGTGTGTGTTAACATCGCTTTCGCAGCTAGAGATTTTACTACCCAGATAAGTAAATTCTTCTACACAGTGGGGTGTGCCAGATACTGTTTTAATTGTTCCATTTTGATTTAGGCTCATGTATTCCGTTTCGTCTGAGTTAACATGGAGACCAATACCTTTGGCTGAACATTCAAGACTATGGAGAAGGGTTTCTGATAGGCTTATTGGATCGGAGAGTACCACTAAATCATCAGCGTAACCTGCAATTGTGATTATTGTGGAAGGATTACTCATTCGTGGATGTAGTGTGAATTCATTGTCTTTAATGGTATCGATAGAAGTTCTGAGAACGTAATCGAAGTAAATGTGGAAGATATGGAGTGCTAAAATATCACCTTGTATCACTCCTGCAACATTTCCAAAGAAATCTGTATCACCATTGAATATGTGTTTTTTTAGAGCATCATAATGGTTTTTACTGTTTCATTTGGTATATCATAGGCTAGCAATATTTCTTTCATTTTACCTCTATGAATCAAATCTAATGCGTTGGACAAATCAACAAATAACATAACAACATTTAGATTTTTAGCTTTCATACCTTCATGAATTCTACGAACGGTTAAGAGTTGACTGGTAGTTGATCATCCTCTTTGGAAGCCATTTTTATTTTGTTCTCAATACTTTTTCGATTTCTGAACGTATGCGGTTAAGCAGCATAGTTATAAATTTTTGCAGTTATTGTTACAAAGGTGATTCCTCTAGTTTTTTGCCACCCCAAAATCTCTTTTTGGGGAAGAGAGGGAGGATACAGTCCTTAGTCCATGTTTCTATATTTTTTTCATTATATACGTTTTTTGCAGAACTTCAAGAAAATATCATTAAATTGTTTGATTTCCCATATCCCCAGGTATTTCATCAAGGCCAGGTGCTCTATTCGATTTCAATGTTTTTAGAACAGTTTCCAGTTCAACATTTGTAAAGACTCCACATTTGATATTGACTTATTTGTTGTATCGGCGTATCAACTATGCCTGGAAGTTTGCCAACGAGATTTTGGAAGTGATGTTTCCACATTTGTAACATTTCTTTTTAATTTTTTGCTTTGAGTTTTGACTTGGTTGGATTCTTTTTTCCGCCGATTTCATTGATGGTTTGCCAGGCTGCTGCAAATTATTTATCTTCAATTGAAGATTGAACTAGGTTGATTTTTTGCTGAATAAGTTCTTTTGGAACCGCTAGATATGTATCAGAAAGATCTTTCAAAGCTTCTTCATAACGTTGTATTGCTTATTGTGGGTACTTTATTCTTTAAATTGCAGCACTTTTGTCTTATTTCTTGCTTTTCCCGTGGAACATGTTTTCTTTGTTTTAGATTTTATTGAAATATGCTCTTCTGCAGCCTTTTTATGTGCTTTAATGAAAGCCTCGTAACATGTCTTCGATGTTAAATCATTGGATATTTGAAGGAGAAAGCTAAAGCTATTTCTCACTGACCCGGCATATCTGTTGCAAATGTCTGGATTCCTTAGAGCAACCCAATCATAATTTTTGCAATTGTTCTGTTTTTTTATTTTTCGTTTTTTATTTTTTTGTTTGTCTGTTTTCGAAAGCTTAGTCGAATCTTTGCTGTAAACATTTTATCGTCAAAGGTGAAACCATGACAAAAGTTGTAAGCCTCACAGTTTACAGCACTATTAATCCATTTACTGTTTATAAGCATGAAATCTACCTGCGCTTTAGTACCATTTGGATTATTATGTGTTAGGAGCTTTCCTTTTCTTTTCTGAAATGGTGTGTTTAGGCAGATGAGTCCATTCTCATTTATGTATTCATCTAGGTAGTTTCCATTTATATGTGGATGTGGTGTGTAGCTGAACATAAGATCTTGTCAAAGGTGTGTATTCATATCTTCATATTTTGAGATTATGTTTTAGATTAGTCTCTAGTTAGGTTTCGAAGGTTATCATAAAATTCAGTGACATCCTTTTTGGGGGAGACATTTGTAGGACTGTAACATGAACTGATTGTGACTTTTGGATTACCATTAAATGTTGCTACTATTATTCAAGCTTTTCCAATATAATTTAAACCTTTCATTGCACGAGGGCTTAGTCGCATTCATACACCTCCAATTGTGGAATTGATTGAATTCTTCCATGCTGAGGCTGATACCATGGTCCATCCTTTTTTGAGATCAAGATGTTCATGATATACGCGAGGCTCTTAAATAGAGATAATGTCAATGTTTTGAAAAGCTGCAAGTGATGTGAGTTCGGGTAGATGATGCAAATTGCTGAGAGTTCGAACATTAAAAGTGTGAAAATGTTTGCTTTTAAGATTTTTTGTTGACTCTGTAACTGCCTTTTCAGACACCGAGGCAGGAGGCGGGACCTCAGCAGAACCTGCTCCTTTTTGGCCCGCGTGACGAGCAATTCGATAGGAATTAGAATTGGGAACTTGAGTCATAATAAATCTTTCATTAACTGTTTACACAACCATCGACGCCGCTCCTATGGATGCGTTGCAGTAACACTCTAAATAGTGTTTAATGATCCTGACCGTTGATCTTTTAGGATTCCTCCGTCAGCATGGTCAGGTCGCTCTTGAGCGCTACCGGTAACATGTAACCTAGTACAACCTTTTGCGTGGTTGGGTTATCAGCGACTAAACCGGCAACCCCTCCAAGCTTGCTTGGTGTGGGGTGGGGGTATTTTTGGACACCCTGTGGGATGAAAAACAAAACCTATCAAAGGGTGGAAGAACTCAAGAAAATCAACGACCATCCAATAATTTGTATATATTTATATATTTGTATTTGTATATGTTTTTTATACATTTGTTTGTATTTTTATATATCTGTATATGTTTTTATATATTTGTGTGTATTTTATGCATCTATGGAGGTAATTTGAAAATAAAGGGAGTGACGACCATGCCCTGCATATTTCGGGCTGCCTTTTAGTAAGGCATAGTACCCGTTCAGTCACCCTGCCAGTGATACGGCAAAGTTATGAGAATGCAGCTTGGTGAATTGTAATGAGGCAACAGAAGAGCTCAACTGAGCCAACGATTCTTCTCGCATTGGTGGTGCGAACACACACATACACATACATACATAAATACATACATACATACATACATACATACATACATACATACATACATACATACATACATACATACTGGAACAGTAAAAATATGTAAAACATTCCAAACATTCTGCATCTAATAACTGCATATTCACTTGTACAAATACAAAGCATATACCCATGCACACATATAACTCAAAACATCCACATCCACACATACAATAACATCCATACCTGCATACGCATGCATGCAGACATGCAATACATATCTACATAGTTGATGCTGTGTAAATTTCAATGAGAGAGTCTTGTGTCTATATTAGAAACCGACTCTCTCTATTGGCAAAAATTTGTGAAATTATAAAACCAGAAGAGTATACATACATACACGCATGCATGCACATGTCAATATAATGCTAAAGATCAGTGAAAAGGAAAACATTTATGCTGAAGAGAACATTTATGAGGAATCTGCAGATTCTCCACCCTGACTATACCTTTAGATATATACCTGTGATCATTGGGGCCCTTGGAAACGTTACTAACTGTCTCAGTACAAATCTTGAGAAGCTGTGCTTCACAGAACCAGAAAGAGAACGGCAAGTTAGGAAGTTGCAAGTACAGTCTATTAATGGAACAGTAAAAATATGCAGAATATTTCAGAAATTCTGTATGTAAAAACGACATATACACATGCATAGACACCGAAACATATGTAAGTGTACACATATAATTCAAAACATGGAGATCCACACATACAATATCATCCTTACCAGCACTGAGACACAAACAAAAACATACATACATATTCACTTAGTCGATGTAGTATAAATTCCAATGAAAGTGTCTTGTGTCTATGTTAAAAACCGACTTTCTCTCTATTTGTGAAAGTCTATAAAATAAGGAAACCAGAAGAACGTACATACATACAAACATACACACATACACTCATACATACGTACATACATACATACATACATACATACATACATACATACATACATACATACATACATACATACATACACTCATACACACATACACTCATACATACATACATACATACATACATACAAACATACAAACATACAAACATACATACATACATACATACATACATACATACATACATACACACATACACTCATACATACATACATACATACATACATACATACATACATACATACATACATACGTACGTACGTACGTACGTACGTACAGTCTGTTTTTACTTAACGTGTTTTCTTGCCATTGCTCGTCTTATCCTTAATGTTTTGATATTGTGGCGGCTATTGTTATTTTCGTTGCTGCTGTTGTTGTTATTGCTATATTTGTTGTTTTTGTTGTTGTTGATGTCATTGTTGCTACTTCTGTTGCTGTTCCTATCGCTGTTATTGTTGTAGGTCATACCAATTTATATCGACCCCTACTCGTTCAAGTCTCTCATATTTATTTATTTATATTTTTCTTCTTTTCTCTTCTCGTAAAAAACTTCTTTCCGGTTGTTGTCACAAACGAAGGAAAAATCATTCTCTCTCGTCGCTTGTGTTGTTATACATATCGTGTCTACCTCACATCACATGTCTTACTAACCTGTCTGCCAACAAAGAAAGCATCAAAAACATTTGCCAGGAATTCCTACATAACCAAAAACAAAAAGATAAACAAATTAATCAAAAGGAAAAAAAAAGGCTTTTATGTTCAAAGATCATGTGAAGATTTACGTTTTTGGAAAGCTTTCAAATCTGCCAGGGAATCGGATCAAGAATGGAGGAAATCGTAAATGTAGCTGTCATATCGGTTTTACAATACAGAATAAACTGATATTTTGATTATGTAAATAATAATAATAATAATAATAATAATAATGGATTCTTATATAGGCACAAGGCCAGCAATTATTCCAGTGTATTACTGGTATTTTTTTATCGACCCCGTAAGGATGAAAGGCAAAGTTAGCCTCGGCGGGATTTGAACTCAGATCGTAAAGGGCCGCAACTCTTTGCTGCAAAGCATGGCGTACGACCCTCTACCGATACTGAATAATAATAATAATAATTCTTTATTGGCCACAAAGGTCGACATATGGGGGAAATAGACAGGGACAGTGTGGGTTTACAATGAAATCGAATCGAGTACAAAGAAAGATAACAAAATACATAATAACAATAAAACTCCCCAATAGGGGGGACCACCCAGAGGCGACACAAGAACCCCAACAATCCTAAACCAACCGACGCTCCATAAGCACACGAGGAGCCCCCCCCCCCCTTTCCAAATCACCCAGCTTGCTGGCACATGGTCAGAGTAGGCCCATTCACATGGGCCATCTTCGCAATATTCATCGGCATTTTAACAAATGTACTTGGGGGTGGGGAGTACTTCTTTCTCCACCCTCACCTTCCTTTCCAAGTGGAACTTGAAAAGGTTGATGAGGGTTTGGCCGAAGAGTAAAGGGTCCTTTCAGCCGCATCCACTACATAACCTCTTTCGCTATAGCCACCAAGAAGAGGAAAACTGCTTATCCTTCCCAGCCAAAAGAAGGCGACGGATCGATTTTCACGACG
>OZ024741.1:57048760-57056260 GCA_964016885.1 Eledone cirrhosa
TTTTTCTTTTTTCACTTTTTAAATTCCCAAATTTTTTAAATTCCATAGTTTTCGAAGCACCGGGTTTTTAAACGAATGGATGTGCACATACCATCTTTTCTTTAAAAAGTTGGATGTAAACCCGCATATCTAAATATACCATGGCTCGTGGTAATTACGCAATGGCACACGATGATGTCACTCATGTATTTACCCGATAGGAGCAACTATCGGGTATTCTACAGTTACAATGTACTAGTGCATGTCAATTAAAATCCGTATTTATTATCTGTTACATAAATCTATAAACTCTACCTATAAACACATCACATATACACCCAGAAGAGGGTGCTAAACTTCTTTGAGTTTAAATTTGGCGTGAGAAGGGCTGCACTTGTTGGATATCAAAACTGCCCCCGACTGGGCCGTAAGTATTGAAAAATAAGAAGAAAAAAATAATTAAATTTACCAGCCTACTTTTTACCCTTGTAAATCGAAACATGACTTTTTAGTCCAGCGAGCTACGTCCACCACCTAATACTAACAAGCTGTATCACCCACCTCTTGCTTCCTCCTTGCCATCGTTTATACATGATATGCTCGCTTATAGCCGAACTGCCGATATCGTGTTCCACAGTATGGCGAGTATATTGGATGACATCACATCAAATAATTGTTACACAACCACTTTCATGTCTTTGAAATGTACATAAGATGACGTTATGATTCCATATATGTATTGCCTTAAGACACCCACTTCGTGGGGGGTGCTTACATCTGATTGCACAAAAGTCGGTCGATTGCTTGATCAACCAGCACTTTACTTGGAATAATATATATATAATATATATATATATATATATATATATATATATATATATATATATATATATATATATATATATATATATATATATATATATATATATATATATATATATATATATATATATATATATCTTCATATATCATCTAACTCCATGGATTTCAAACAAGATTAGATATCTTATGCGTTTGCAAAGAGTAACGTTGGTGGATAATTGTACTGAAATAGAGTTCCATCAGGCCGATCAATCACTTCTTCATCTTCGAAAGACTGTCTTTTCCTTGCGTAGGTTTGTTAGTGGGGAAGATGGAGGAGAAAATAAACGCGTTGGAAGAGAAATAAAATATCTATCATTTTGAACGCATACACTTACGAAACATAGAAATTCAGACCTAGTCATCACACACACATACATTCAGGCGTCCTCCCCTCACACACGCACACACAACACATATACACGCACACATAACACATATACACTAACACACTCTATTTATCTCACATTCCCAAATATACATACATCTACATATGCGCAAGCACATAGACGCAAAATTGTTACCGCTTTTCTGCACCTAGAAATGTGCAGCCAACAGTATTGCATACGTAAGCATATGTGTGTAGGTTGAGAAGTGAAATAAAGCAAATAATTAGTGATAAATAAGAATTTTAGTTATCTGCTTTGTAAGCAATCAACTTAGCTACTCACATGAGCAATGGGCGTTTTGGATTCATTTGTTCTCGCTAATAACGTTTACATTTATCTCTAGACATTCTCTTTAACTGTAGTTAGGTCTTCTTGAGTAGAAAAGGAATGAAAAAATTAATTTGGCCAAAGGCAAATAGGAGTATAGGATGCATGCCACAAATAGGAGTATAGGATGCATGCCACAAATAGGAGTATAGGATGCATGCCACAAATAGGAGTATAGGATGCATGCCACAAATAGGAGTATAGGATGCTTGCCACAAATAGGAGTATAGGATGCATGCCACAAATAGGAGTATAGGATGCATGCCACAAATAGGAGTATAGGATGCTTGCCACAAATAGGAGTATAGGATGCATGCCACAAATAGGAGTATAGGATGCATGCCACAAATAGGAGTATAGGATGCATGCCACAAATAGGAGTATAGGATGCTTGCCACAAATAGGAGTATAGGATGCATGCCACAAATAGGAGTATAGGATGCATGCCACAAATAGGAGTATAGGATGCTTGCCACAAATAGGAGTATAGGATACTTGCCACAAATAGGAGTATAGGATGCATGCCACAAATAGGAGTATAGGATGCTTGCCACAAATAGGAGTATAGGATGCATGCCACAAATAGGAGTATAGGATGCTTGCCACAAATAGGAGTATATGATGCATGCCACAAATAGGAGTATAGGATGCATGCCACAAATAGGAGTATAGGATGCTTGCCACAAATAGGAGTATAGGATACTTGCCACAAATAGGAGTATAGGATGCATGCCACAAATAGGAGTATAGGATGCTTGCCACAAATAGGAGTATAGGATGCATGCCACAAATAGGAGTATAGGATGCATGCCACAAATAGGAGTATAGGATGCATGCCACAAATAGGAGTATAGGATACTTGCCACAAATAGGAGTATAGGATGCATGCCACAAATAGGAGTATAGGATGCATGCCACAAATAGGAGTATAGGATGCATGCCACAAATAGGAGTATAGGATGCTTGCCACAAATAGGAGTATAGGATGCATGCCACAAATAGGAGTATAGGATGCTTTCCACAAATAGGAGTATAGGATGCTTGCCACAAATAGGAGTATAGGATACTTGCCACAAATAGGAGTATAGGATGCATGCCACAAATAGGAGTATAGGATGCTTGCCACAAATAGGAGTATAGGATGCATGCCACAAATAGGAGTATAGGATGCTTGCCACAAATAGGAGTATAGGATGCATGCCACAAATAGGAGTATAGGATGCATGCCACAAATAGGAGTATAGGATGCTTGCCACAAATAGGAGTATAGGATACTTGCCACAAATAGGAGTATAGGATGCATGCCACAAATAGGAGTATAGGATGCTTGCCACAAATAGGAGTATAGGATGCATGCCACAAATAGGAGTATAGGATGCATGCCACAAATAGGAGTATAGGATGCATGCCACAAATAGGAGTATAGGATACTTGCCACAAATAGGAGTATAGGATGCATGCCACAAATAGGAGTATAGGATGCATGCCACAAATAGGAGTATAGGATGCATGCCACAAATAGGAGTATAGGATGCTTGCCACAAATAGGAGTATAGGATGCATGCCACAAATAGGAGTATAGGATGCTTTCCACAAATAGGAGTATAGGATGCTTGCCACAAATAGGAGTATAGGATGCATGCCACAAATAGGAGTATAGGATACTTGCCACAAATAGGAGTATAGGAGTATAGGATGCTTGCCACAAATAGGAGTATAGGATACTTGCCGCAACTAGGACTATAGGATACTTGCCACAGATAGGAGTATAGGATGCTTGCCACAAATAGGAGTATAGGATGCTTTCCACAAATAGGAGTATAGGATACTTGCCGCAACTAGGACTATAGGATACTTGCCACAAATAGGAGTATAGGATACTTGCCGCAACTAGGACTATAGGATACTTGCCGTTTTACCAAGCCATATGGGTAATACAAATATACACATACACCGACAACACACGCACATATATACGTTCATGTATATATTTATATACATATAGATACGTATTCTCCGGGTTTTATATTGATTTTCTGGGGATATGTTGATGATACCTGATCGCATTAAAATTGAAACGTGCGTAGAAGTTAATAAAATGATTTCAAGTATCATCTTAGGCTTTTCAATTTAATTAGAATATGTATGTATATATGTATGTTATGTATGTGTATATGCATGGGTGCATGTGTATGTATATGCGCGGGGATATGGAAATAGTCGGGCTGGACACCCGATCGCGCGGTTAAACCGCTGGGAGTGAAGGACCCCTAGCCTTTGTCAGGGCATTCTCCTAGGACAAAGGTTCTCAACAGGGGCATATGACCCCCTGGGAGCATTTCGGAGCTCCAGGAGGACGTTTGGAGCTTTGGGGGACGATAGGGGGCGCTGGAAGGCTCTTTACTTTGGTAACTTTTATAAGCCATATCTGTACGTCTCTGAGACAGCCAGTGTGAATGCATTTGAATGAGCATGCAGACAGCATAACTATGATCTGAACGCAGCTGCGAGCAGGTGTGCACGCGTGTCTAGACATTAGTTGGCAATTGACATTCTAAAAACAGAAAAACCTACAGTCAACTGGGTCAAGGACACTTTGAGCACAGCCAGTTAGAATCTTGTCTCTCCTTCACAGATAATAATATATTTCATGTCTGAAATTATTGATTCAACCGCAACGAATTAACACTATGCAGATCTATTATATTCCCAATTGTATGAATAATATTACAAATAAAAAAGAAAAGGAAAAGGAAAACAGAAAAGAAAAAACACAGAAGCGGGTATCACACACAGATCTAGGACCACATACAGCACATAAGCAGGTAATACATACATCTAGGACCATATACAACACACAAGCAGGTAATACATACATCTAGGACTATATGCAACACACAGGTAGGTAATACACATATCTAGAACCACATACAACACACTAGCAGGTAATACATACATCTAGGACCATATACAACACACAAGCAGGTAATACATACATCTAGGACTATATACAACACACAGGTAGGTAATACACACATCTAGGACGACATACAAGACACAGGCAGGTAATATATACATCTAGGACCGCATAGAACACATAAGCAGGTAATACATACATCTAGGACCACATACAACACATCAGCAGGTAATACATACAGCTGGGACCACATGCAATACATAAGCAAGTAGCATACACATCTGGGACCACATACAACACACAGGCAGGTAATACATACATCTAGGACCACATACAACACATCAGCAGGTAATACATACAGCTGGGACCACATGCAATACATAAGCAAGTAGCATACACATCTGGGACCACATACAACACACAGGCAGGTAATACATACATCTAGGACCACATACAACACATATTGTATCATGTGCCTCGGACGGCGCAAGAGCAATGGTCGGCCAACATAAGGGTCTCGTCACTCTTCTGAAGAGAGAAAATCCATCTGTATTTGCTGTTCATCGACATTTGGCTGCGAAGAAACTCAGCGAGCCGCTGAGCAAATCCTTGCAGGTGGCCATTGATGTCATCAATTTTATCAAACGTCATGTCCTCAATGAACGAAATTTCCGGCAACTGTGCCAAGATAATGACGAAGAATTCGTCGAGCTGCTCCTTCATACTGAAGTGAGGTGACTTTCAAAGGGCAAGTGCCTTACTCACTTGTTTGAATTGTTCAACTCTATCATTGAGTTTCTTCGAGGATGCAACACAGAACTGTACAAGAAAACTCTGGATGTGAGGCAAGACTGCGCCTATCTCACCAACATCTTCGACAAATGCAATAGCTCATTATGGCTTTGCAGGGGGAGAGGATCCCCTTGCTTAAAGCAAGGAATGCTGTGAAAACATTCCTGGCTAATTGAAAGGAATCTTTGTTGACGGGAATTCTATAATTTTCCTAGTGTCGCCAATGTTCAAAATATTGTGAACGATGACCAACTCTAAATTTATACCACTCACCTCCGTGCGCTACAAGACAACATGAGAGAATGGTTTGTCGACCTTTTGCAGATGGATATCCCAATGTGGATAGCAGATCCCTTGACAGCTAACATCGACGATTTGGACATTAAATTTCAGGAAGAATTCATTGAACATCAAACAGTTGACATGATCAAAATTAGATTTTCCCAAATAGGTGACTCTCTTTTTTGGGATGCAAGAGGAAATTCAGCGTCGATTTCCACTCCTACATGCAGAGGCTAAGAGATTTGCTCTACATTTTCCAAGCTCATACTTAGTCGAGAGGGAGTTTGGTGCTGTTTCCAGACTGCACAGTAAGGCTCGCTACCGCTACAATGTAATTACACGTGGAGATCTCCGGCTACGTCTTATGAAAATTCATCCTGACATCAAAGAGTTAGCTAGACTCCATGAAGCTTAAGGGTCGCATTGAAATGAGGTCAAAGTTAAAGTAAATCGATTTATCCGAAAACTTGGATATGCTATTGTTACGAAGCAAACTAACAATTTTTTTATTTGTAGTTGCAGTCTCACTGGACTGGAAACCATCTACCACAATTCATTTACTCATTTGTTGTATATGTTTTACCATTTACTAATAAATATACCCTCTTACGTGGTCATGAAAACCCTCTTGCGTGGTCTCTAAGCTCACAAAGCGGAGGAGACATCAAGTTAGATATCAACATTTATTCTGTCCGTTTCATTAAAGGGAAAATTGGAAAGCTTTGAAATGATATAATTGCCACTTTCTTCCAGATAAGAGCACCCTTTGGATAGACAGAGTTGCTCTTGTATAAATATTCAAAATAGCTGGTATCGCCTGGTGGGAATATAACAAATTCAACTGGTCCTTATTCATAAAAAAGAACATTATGTTTCTCTTTTTAAATTTATATACTTCCTTTCAAGTAATGTATTTATACTCTCAACTGCTTGCAATGGTATCTTTGGAATATTGTTTATCAATTTTTTTAGTAATCTACTGATATCAAAATCAGTAGTATATTGAAAAATGGAAAAAATAGGGGGGGGGTCGTAATTTCGAGGGGCAAAAGGGGGCGTTTGGCCTAAATGGGTTGAGAAGTGTGTTCTAGAAGGCAACTCGGGAAACTGGAATAACTCCGATATAAAACCTGCAGCTCTAGTTACCGGGTTATAGCTACTGTCGCTCAGAGAGTGGGATTGGCTCAGTGCACAGTCTTTCTTCACTTTAAAAAATATCTTCACGCACAGGCATTGCACGATAGAATTAATTAATAATGGTATATCGTGCAATGGCCATACTCGATAACGAGGGGGCAGCCATCATGTATGTGTGTATGTATGCATGTATGTAGGGTGCTCTCCCTTGGTTGCTAAAGACTAGTGGCTTTCCGCAACCAAGACCCCATCATATTTGAATGAACTTTCCCAGCCGCTACAATTACTCCCCTCTCAAATTGTCATACGAGATAGCACACAAGAGAGAAAAATGAGAGTAATTTGTATACCGTATGTATGTATGTTTGTATGTATGTATTATATGTGTATTTATGGATGGATGTGTGTATGTAGGGTGCTCTCCCTTGGTTGCTAAAGACTAGTGGTGAAATTCACCAATTCTAAAATTCATAGCAAAGCTATAAAAATGTTTATTTGTAAGAAACATTTCGTATATGATTCAATATACAACCTCATGTATCAATCACTCTATGTCAGAGTATCACTACCTCTCATTAATTAGAACCCGCAAGCTTTTGCTCTGTATGTAAATGTGTTTCGTCAGCCGATGTTCATAAGCATAAATACTATAAGCTTTTAACTTATTTTCTTCTTAGCATCCAAGCGGAGTTAACTCTTCTGAAGACAATTAAATAACAAGAAACTATACCGTTAGGGTGCTCTCCGTTGTTGCTAAAGACTACTGGTGAACTTCACCGCTTCTAAAATTTATAACGAGGCTTTAAAGATGTTTAT
>OZ024741.1:57061260-57158760 GCA_964016885.1 Eledone cirrhosa
AGACTGCGAAAATTGGTTTAAAGTATTAATCCCTTCTTTTTTTTTTCTGCAAGGAAATGCGCATCTTTGACATGTTTATATGTCTATATACTAATAATGTGTAAATTTACATAGTTATTTACGTAGCTTCGGTTATCTCTATACAGATATATATACAGATATAACTTTATCGTAAATCTTGGCTGCTTAGCTCACACAACTTAATATATAGTAAAGATGCTTTGGGATGATTATATAATACCATGAATGCTTCACATCTAAAGGCAAGTCATTCAATTCTTCATTGCCAAAATGACAGGTTACGTCCTGATCACTGAGCCTTATTGTAACTTCAAAAGAAAAAGGAAATTGACATTAGAACAGGGTTCCCGCACCAGCATTACAGAGATAATTAATCACTTAGCCATTAATATGAATATGGAAAATTTCCAGTATATCAAGCAGCTAAATGACGATATTTTCTCTTCTCAAGGAAGAATCAATGAGTTTTAGGCATTAATTCTAATAATTTCTTTCAAATGTAAAAGTAATAAGAAAGTTGATCCTCATTTTCATGTTTTATCTCTGAACAGCCTGATCAGAAAGCTACTACCATTACAAAGAATCTATTGAACTCTATTATCAATCACGGATTTCGTGAATATTATTTGAAATACAGCTTTTCTAAATTTTCCAGTGACGGAGCGAACGTAATGCTTGGTATCAACCATTATCAATGAATATTACTGTGATGTAATGATTTATCGTTGTTTTTAATAACGGTTTAGAACTAGTAGATGATTCGGTGAGAGATGTTGAGGGAATTAATCGCTGTCAATTATGTATGGATAAGTTTACTCTAAGTCACCTCTAAGTGTACCTCTCCATTAAGACACCAAATTTCTAAAATAGACCATGATTTGGGGGTCAAGTGGATATCTAGCACGTTTTTAACAGTTTCAGAACTGGCAAATTATGAAATACTGTGTTCTTTTATATAATCGATGAAAGATAAAACAAAATCTAGAAATCACAGAAAAACTTATGAAAAGACTTTTCACGGAATAGTTTCTATTGAACGTATTCCTAATGTATGACATGTTACATTAATTTGATTTACTGTCAGTGTTTACAGATACATGATTGTTTATGCCAGTAAATTGATCTCACACAGAATAAAATTATTGCAAGAACTAAAAGAAAAATCAGTTATAAAACTCTAAAAGCTCAAGAGACAATTCAAAAAGAGGGGTGTTTGGAAAGATTTCTTTAACAGAAAACAACATATAATCATCGAAAATTTCTTACAAATCTTATAAACAATTTTCTGCGCCGTATATTTAAACATCATTGAAAGAGTCTTAAACTCCTAAACTTCGAACTAAGTATAAATCCCTGCGAAATTCAATATATGTCTTCTATAAAAGATACTGGCCTGATGAAATATCATTTAATTATGAAGACGCTACAAAATCTCTCTTGGAAAGATGTTTAAGCCTTTTCATTTCTCTATAATAGATACCTTTAGAGATTTTATAGAGGACCATGAACACCACGTCCCCTAAGATTTACGCCCATTACTCTTCATAATTTATTCCTATTAGTACTAAGAGAGGATTCTTTTACTTGAACTTAATAATGGTTTCTAATTTAAGCACAAAGCCAGCAATTTAGGGTGAAGAGAAAGTCGATTAAACCAACACCCAGTATTGATTGTTACTTTATTTTATCGACCATGGAAGGATGAAAAGCAAAGTGAACCACGGCAGGATTTGAACTCGGAACGCAAAATGTTGGATTAAATGCCATAAATCATTTTGTTCGATGCTCTAACAATTCTGTCAGTCAATCACACAGGTATGAATTTGATGATAAAAATGACCTGTTCAAGAAATCTTATAAATCATGTATCAACACTTACGTTTCAGTAAACGAAGTAGACATCCTCTCTCTCTCTCTCTCTGAGTGGAACCTTGAGACGTATGTCACATCATGGTTGCAGTACCACAGATCAGCAGATTGCGCCAAGACATGTATTGCTTTAGACCGGAGAAGCTAGGGGGCTGCGGTGAGAAGGTCCAGGAGGGCGCTGCGGCTTAAGGGGGTGGTAGAGATGATATAATAGTATATTAAATATTAAATGATACATATTATATATAAATATAGTAAAATAAAAATATATATATATTATATTTATCTATATATCTAAAACAGAGAATGTCTGTCTGTCTGTCCACCCAACCGATTGTTTTCAAACTTTACACATGTAAGACTTATGGTCCTGTGAGTGCTTTGAGAAATAAAATTTCAAATTTTCATTGCCCTAGGGACCGCATTAGACGATTTAGCGATCTCTCTCTATAATTCTTAGTCTTTCTCTTTTTAGATAGATACATAGATATAACGTCGCGCCCTTATAATATCTGTCTGTATGTTTGGCTATCTGCATTACGACATTATGACGCGGTGTGTGTGTGTATATATATATGTGTATATATATAGTGTGTGTATATATATATATATATATATATATATATATATATATATAGTGTGTAACGTTTTTCGAAATATTTACTTCTGCGTTCACAGATTGATTTTTTTTAGTTTCAGAAGATCCCGTTAAGGGTGAAATTAGCGATTCTTTGCTTAAACTTTAATCTGTTATTTTAATATATATATATGTAGATAAATCTACCATTATTTCTAAAGACAGCATATATATGCGTAGGTATGTATATTCCCTCTGATAGTTTGTAAATTTTTTACATAGATCTATATGATATACATACCAACACACACATATATATCCTAGAAACGATCGTAAAATGATGAATTTTTAATATAAGGAACTGTTTCTTTGTTTTTATTCATTGTTTTTATTAATTTATATATATATATATATATATATATATATATATATATATATATATATATATATATATATAATTATATATTCGTGTACAGATATTTTTGCATACACAATAACAAAATATAAACAAACGTATTTATTTCACGAGGCTCGATAAGGATAAATATATATCAAATATATAAGAACCCTAGAGCAAATCCTGAGCAGCGCCGAGCCATTCTGCTAGTTATATATAAATTAACGAGTTTATTTATTATATATTATTTACAATTTGCGTGTAGGCAGGTGTTTCTGGAAATAGGGTTGGAGGCGCTGAGGGTATTACGTGGCCGTGAGGGGCAGGGGGCGGTGGCCCCAAAAATTTAAGAACTTCTGCTTTAGACCAACTGCTAAAAACCGTCACTTGCAATCGAATATGATTTGATAGATGCTTTCACTAAAAGTGTTATGGTCCTAATGCAGTCGCGAACAAACACAGACACACTATCGGCTCTCCCTCCCAGCGGAATATCCAGAATGTGACAACCAGGAGGAGAGAGGGACCAGCATTAGACTAGTACTTTTTTTAATCGATCCTGAAATGGAAAACGTCAAAGTGTATCTTAGCAGGGTTTGAACTCAGAACAGAGAGACACAGAAGAAACTACACAATGACTCTGCCAAATTAACCACCTAAACAAATAAATTACATCTAACCTTTTGTTGAAATTATCGCGTCACTTGATTAGTAGGTAATTATTTTTAAATTGGTAAAATATATATAATATTATTTATTAGTCTTTTCATTAAGTTGCTTGATGAATTTATGTTATGTTTAATTAGTGTGTCCAAGTTGCACTGCGCAACTGTTTGTCATATCATTAATAAGGTATTATACCTTATTGAATCACTTATATATAGAAAGGAAGTGGCTAATTGGCGGAATCGTTAGAAAATTAGATAGAATGTTTTAAAATTCAGGTTGTCGGGACCCTGCTTTCAAATCCTGCTGCTAAGGATGTCGATAAATAAAATACCAGCCCAGTACTGGGGATGATTATTTCTCCCCAACATCTCTCTCTCTCTCTCTCCCACACACACACACACACACACACACACACACCACGCCACACCACTCACTCTGCTAAAGAAGATAAATTGGTGTTCAAAGATGGAGAGGAATGGGTTTCTTTCGCGAGATTTAAATGTTCAAGGCTGCGTCCCAACGACCTCTCTAGGACTTCAGATCCTATGACATACACTCAAATGTAGCGAGAGACTATAATCTCTTTAATGTAGTAACCACTCCGTAATAGCTGGGTGTGACATATGTGCAAGTATTTTGTAGGATGTGGCACCTAAAAGGAATAGCACTGCTTCCTTGTGTATAAGACATGGAGGAGAAACTCTACATGTTGATCTAAAGCAGGAGTCTCAAACATGCGGCCCGCAAACTACTTTTCTATTACCCCTTCCATACTCTTCCAGTAGCAGCATCAGAATTAAATTTGACCTGCCAACCTAATGTAAACAGACAATCAGTTTTAAGATCAGCCAGGGTCTGACCATGTTTCTCCCCAGGGAAAGGTAAAATATACTTTTTAATATTTCAGTCGCTTTCACTTCAGGATCAAATGCATGTGGCTTGTTTCAAAAACCTATTGTTGTTGTGGTGGTGGAAGGGTGAATGAAATTATAGAAAACTCACACAACAGAAAGAACATGAGGACATTTGTTTTTGTTTCAAAATATGAGAGGGGTAGATTTGACAACTCATACTGGCATGGAGGGTCTACTTGATTTGACAGACAACTAATACTACAGCAGAAGTGAGAAATCTTTGCTTCATACCTTAAGGAGAAATAGATTTATCAACTCATGTAAGCATAAGGAAAGTGAATCTGATAGAAAATCATTGAGAGCGGATTGTTAAATAAACAGCAAATTCAAAGAAGAACGTATTTTTTTTTATCAACCACACAACCGAATAAGAAAAAGAAGAAATGCCGTTGAGAACCAAAGTTTTCAGGAAAAGTGGGAATATTTGTATTTTGTAACAAGTACAATGCTTGATGTGGCTGCATGATATTGCCGTACGAAAAGAATAACATAAGGAGACATTGTGAAACAACACAGTTATCAGTATAATGCATTAACTGGAAAGATAAGAAGAAAAGGTAGAACGGCTTAAGATAGCTCCTTAGAAGCAACAGAATGGGTTTTTTTCAACTTGAATGAAATAAGTGAAAATGCCGTAAGTGCAAGTTTTGTTCTCCACGACCATTCACTGAAGATAATTTCATCAAAGATAATTTTATCAAAGACTGTATTTTAAAAGCTAGTGAAATCCTCTGTACCAAGACAAGGAACATATTTGAAAGTATTTGCTTGAAACCTATTACCAACAAGTGGCTACCTCTATACACAGAGAGAGAGAGAGAGAGAGAGAGAGAGTGTGTGTGTGTGTGGTGTGATTTGGGGAATTACTGGTGGTGGCATCTAAACGAGCACTCGATGCACAGGCAGAGTGTATATATTATATTAGGAAAACGGTGAGGTTTCGTTTACATGCATTTTTTTTTATTATTGTGTATCGATCTGTTACGCGCGTTTCTCAGAGGATTGGTTCAGATTCACACATAGAATTTATGGATCCGATTCCATTATTTATATCCGACTCCATTACTGAATACGCATGTGTTTTTTCCACCTTTTCCCCGTTCCTTCCTCTTATCACTTTTTACTTTCTATTTATCTTCTGATGAAGGACTAGTGTTCAAAACGTTAAAATTCTCTTTCTGTTATTTCATGCGTTAAACTAATATATTTCTTCCATGTACGATGTCGTTTGTTTTGTTATTTCTGTTTACCTTTTACACACACACACACACACACACACACACACACACACACACACACACACACACACACACACACACACACATATATATATATATATATATATATATATATATATATATATATATATATACTGCCGAAAATATCATTTCGGTCAAGTTTATTAAAAGAATAAAGTTTACTCACAATTAGATAAATAAAATTATTTATCTAAATAACGATATATTTCGAGGAAAATATATATAGATTATAGAATGTATAGTAATCATTCATGATTTGAATCCTCCCCATCAGGTTACAACTGTGACTAGATTCCTTGCCTAACTTCGAGGACCATCGCAGACCTGCCAACCTCTAAAAACCTAAACGGGGAGTACCATGAAAAAAAGTGCCCCCAAAACGAGGAGAAATGAGGCAAAATGGGGAGATTTTACATAATGAAAGCTATACCCATTTTCACAAGAGAAGACATCTCTCACCCACCCCAAAGTGGGTGGGAGGGGGGAGTTGACAGGTCTACCATCAATATAATAGAGACATTTCTATTCTAATTCAACAAGGCCAGCAGGCTTAGACCGCGGAGATGGTAAACGCCTGGACGGACCACTCTCTTCCCATTCGAAGGAGGTAGATCCCTCATCTGGGACGCCACCTGCTGCGGCAAGTTCTCCAACTTAGTCGTTTCGGCCACAAACCCCGGCATCGGAGCCCGCCTCACAGAAGAACGTAATATAAACAAATACCGGAATTTGTTCGGCCGCTTCCTCTTCGCACCGGTCGCCATCGAGACCTCAGGCGTCCTTGGACCTCTTACTGCCGAGCTCCTCCACAAGATCGGGGCGTCGGCGGTCAGTCTGTAAGAAGGAGCCCGCGGGGTTGGGTGGCTGTTGCAGCGAGTGTCACTGGCCATCGTCCGGGGGAATGCTTTTGCCTTCTGTCAATGGAACGCAGCACTTCTGCCCTCTTGCCCTAGGACCAAAGCCCAATCATCCACCCCTTTCACCCCTCCCCTCTCTTCTGCGACATCAGAGCTCTTGCTATCCCCTCCCCTTCCAGTTCTTTTTCTTCTTTCTTTCTCTCTTTTTTTTCTATATTTCCCTATTCTTTCTTTCTTTTTGTTTCTCCTTTTTATTATTTCTATATTGAAAATAAACATTGTATATAGATAAATGAAAAAAAAAAATTCAACAGTTGATGAGTCAGTGTCGTTAATATATTTAGCTGTTCTGATAATTTTTCTTCTTTTGGCAGAAGGCCAGCAAATATACAGTGTATTACTGGTACTTTATTTTATCGACCCCATAAGGATGAAAGGCAAAGTTAACCTTGGAGGGATTCGAACTCAGAACGTAAAGGGCCATAATTCCAAGCTGCAAAGCAAGGTGTCTGACGCTCTACCGATATTGCCAATCCAATGGCTAATTGGAAGTGTCCTTTGTCTAGCTAGGTTTTCTTAATAACAGCAGTTCCTCTTGAACTTGTTTTCGCCCAGTGTTGGTGTATTTTAAAGGAATTTTTTCAAACAACTAGTTAAAAAACATAAGGCGTCGAAGTGGATGAGTCGTCAGAATGTCAGATAAAAGGTTTGTGGTATTCGTTCCGGCTCTCTGAGTTCAACTTAACCTTTCGTTCTTTCGAGGTCAATAAATAAAGTACTCTCAGGTCTTGAATAATCGTCCCTCCTCGCCCGTTTTCATATTTTTCCAACCCCCCAAACCCCACTCCACTTATTAAATGTTACTAATCTATCTCCTGAATTTTATTGATGCAGCAGCTGGAGATTCTAATAATTGTTTCTACTTTTGGCACAAGGCCAGCAATTACTGGTGCTTTATTTTATCGACCCCGTAAGGATGAAAGGCAATGTTAACCTCGGCGAGATTTGAACTTAGACCGTCTCCATTTATTCCAACCTCCCACTTACAAGAATTTAAGCAAATGTCCAAACCCCCCACTATTATTTGGGACCCGAGAGTACCTGTCATGTATTGGGTCGACACTTTCTGTAACTCTCTCTCCCTATCTCTCTCTCTCTTTTTCTCTGGAAAAAGGTCGGTTGTGTTCGGACCTAGAGAGGCATGACTCCGCCAGGTTTTAAAGTGTTTAAAATGTATATGTTAACATGAGAAATTCAGGGCCAATTCATTTATAAATTGAATTCCTTTTTAATCTTTATTTACTCAGCAAAGCGTGTTGGTATATTTATAATATCGTTTTTAAACATTAAAATACTAGTTAGAGGCAGCAAGCTGCTAATATACTGATAACAATGATATTAAGAAGCAAAACTTATAGCTATATGGATGAACAACAATTTTGCCAAACTGTGGGTACGGATTTACTCAAATAATAAAAGTTTGCACCAAAAAGACATTGTTATCATTTTTATCGGTATATCTTCAACATAGAGCTTCTAACTAGTTACCGAATATTTAAACTCTATCTCAATGTGTGTGTGAGTATAAAGGTGTGTGTGACTGTACCATAAACAAGGTAATATATTTAAAACAGTGGAAACACACACACACACATATATATATATATATATATATATATTTATATATATATATATATATATATATATATATATATATATATAAAGGAAGAAAAACACTGAAAATACTTAAATTCTGGTTTAAGCTTTTTTTTTACGTACCCAAAAGTGTGACTTTTTCTGTGACATTTCCCCGTGTATACATAAGCACGTGCAGCTACCAACTACAATGCATTTAGAATAATCCTGTAGTACATTGGCCATAAATGGAACAAACAAGTAGTTTTAGTCTTTATCTTAATATCTCCCTCATTTTTAGGGGGAGGGGATATGATTGTTTTGGGAAAGCAGATACAATGCAGATTAAAACTACAATAGAGTAAAGTAAGAAAAACAAAACAAAACAACAGTTTACAGTTTTATCTTACTTTTCGTGATATTTCGAGGTTAGGATCTCTTTTCAAAAGAAAAGAGACGAACTGTGATTGTGAATGCTAGCAGCTATTTTTTTTAACAATTACTGAAATAAACTTTTATTTTCAAATGCTATTGTAATTATCCCAATATCGTGTTTCCTCTTTAGGTTTGGGTTTGAATTCTAAAAACGAATGACACAATAAAGCAGATAAATACGTTTTCTCATTTAGGTACAAGGCCAGCATTTTAGAGAGAGGGGAGGTAAGTCGGGACCTCGGAAAGATGAAAGACAAAGTTGACCTAGGAGAGATTTGAACTCAGAGCGTAGACACCCAGACCGAGCACCACATGACATTCCATTCAACGCTATTGCATGTTTGCTAGTTTCTCACCTTTTTATTA
Organism: Eledone cirrhosa; assembly: GCA_964016885.1. Classification (NCBI taxonomy): domain Eukaryota; kingdom Metazoa; phylum Mollusca; class Cephalopoda; order Octopoda; family Eledonidae; genus Eledone; species Eledone cirrhosa. Next base: position 57,070,260 of record OZ024741.1, read on the forward strand.
TTAGAAAAAGGACTGAAATTTTGTGTGGAAGGGAAAATCGATTATATCGACCTCGGTACTTGATTGGTACTTTATCCCATTCCTGTATTCCAGGAAGATGAAAGGCAAAGATGATGTCCACGGGATTTGAACTCATAACGTGACGGGACACACACAAATAACGCTATGCACTGTGTTTGACGCTTTAACGATTCTGTCAGTCCACTGCCTTTATAAAACAAACACGACTGTCCCCCGGTATTCGCGGGGGTTATGCGCCTATGGCATCCGCAAAGTGGAAAACCGCGAATATTGGACGTGATCGATAAAATTGTCTATAAACGTCAAAATATAACGTAAAATATAATTATAAACGATAGGCCGGCAAATACGGTATATTATATAATTTAGCGTTAAAAATATATATATTGCCACGAAAAAAGCCATAAAAAATTCGCGGAAGATATTTACGATTCCGCGAATATGTGGTGATTTCCACGAACAATTATTAGTTAGGTTCTAAGGATAATCCCGCGAATAACCGGGACCGCGAATGCCGGGGTACACTGTATCTGTGTACACATGTAGGGAAAAAGGTGTCCAGTAAATGAAAAAATGCAGAAATTGTCTTCAGATTTCATAATATAAATAACCACATGTAACCACCAACTTTTAGTACACTTAGAACAATCCTGTAACACAGAGGCCCCTAAACTTTTTGCATGAAAGGACCACATTAACATTCCAAATTTAGATGAGGGCCGCATATTAGAATTATCCATACTATCAAAAACAGTTCACGTTTTATGATGACAGACTTGCACTTAAAATTGCTGCGTTTTCAATGAAAACTCTTTGGACACACGTTTTTTCCCAAGAAAGTCTATTGAAGTCTGACGTGTTATCTATATATTGATGGACATAGGGAAACAGACACACGTCTTTTGTCCTTTTTTGAAGTTGCGTTGTCTATAAGTTCAACCCCCACTCACACATATATACATATGAAGTATGACGAACAGAGAGACCGAGAAACAGGTTTCCTTTCTACTACTACTATTTTGCAAAGTTGTTTGAATTTATATAAAATTTGGCGCAAATATTTGAAACGTAGCAAAAAATCCTGTCATGCCGTTGCTGGTTACGTGCAATCTGCTGGATAAGAGCATAATTCTTATTATGCGGACCTAGGGTCAAAGGTTGACGGGAGGGTCCTTGCTGTAATACATTCTATTATAAAGAGAAGCAAAAAAACTTACTCAATTTTAAAGTTAAACATATATTTTAACAACTTCTAAAACGTACTTTCATCTTTAAAATCAATCGTAGCAATTACAAAGCTGTTTCTTTCCGCTGTAGATGTGGTTCGGGTGATTTTGCAAACGAATAACGTAATGAGGTAGATAAATATACCCACGTGTAGGGAAAAAAATTACTAAACATGCCCACATGTTTAGTAAATTAAACAAGGGTTAGACATTGCGTTCAGATTTCAAAATGCTAAAACTTTAGTAGACTGATTTATTACTACAGATCTATAATTATGCTAAGCTTAATAAATATGAAATATTTTCAAATATTGTAATGATTGATGGTTAAATAGAACTGACGATAACGATGAAATGCCATTCCTAGCAACTTGTAAAGATTTACCGATTGTTTTATTCTTTGACGTAATCTACGACTCAGTGAACCTTGCTTTAATATTCAGCATCGCAGATTGTCGAACGATTCTTGTATTACTGATGTATTTATTCTCAGTACAATGTAATATTATCCAATGTGGTTCATGCGTAATCATTTCATTCTGATAAAAGAAATATGAGATGGCATTCGTTCATCCAACCCTTTCTCTCTTTCCTTTTAATGTTATGCTAATCAACTCCTTTGGTTGAGGCAGTTCACAGTAGATTTTACTTTAACTCTTCTTTTATATTGGTCTCCTTGCCATCGTCGTTGATTGAAGTCTCTCGCTACAAAGTAAAGTATCATTCTGCCTGTATCAGATGGATTTTACGCAAGATGGGTTGTTGTTGACAAGCTAATATGTTCGAGATCCGTCGGTTCCGACCAAGTGTTCTAGTTGTTCGATGAACGGAACAGCCTGCTCATGAAATTGACGTGTAAGTGGCTGAGACTTCCAAAGACACGTGTACCGTTAACGCAGTTCGCAGAAAGATTCGGTGTAACGCAGTATGTGACGAGGCTGGTACTTTGAACTACAGATTACAACTATTTTTTTTTTCTCTGAGTAGACAGGAGCTACGTGAAATATAATGTCTTGCTCAATGATACAACGCGCTACCGGGAATCGAATCACACAGACACACACATCACACTGCGCACGCACATGCACTCATACGAAAATACATTTACACATACACACAGTCCGTAGCAGAATCAGGGATCGTTTCCAACGGGGAGATAGACAGAAGCAATTAGTGTCTCGAGCTAGAAGTCGAAAACTGGAACAGATTCTGGCGGGGCCCATCTTGCTCCACGTCGGAAGACAACCAATTTCTCCCAGAAAAAAAAAATCAACCACAGTACTCCACTGGTACTTTATTTGTCAACACAGGCAAAGTTGACCTCGGAGGAATTAGAATTGGAGCACGGTGAGCCAGAACAAATACTGAAATATTTTTAATCCGATGCTTTAACGACTCTGTCAAATCCCCGCCTTCCAGTCATTATTATAATGTTCTGTTAATGAAGTCTAAAAGAGAAGGAAGTAGATAAAAATAAGAGAAACTAACGAGTAGAATTCAAATATCAACGCCAAATTTCTTTAAATGAAGATGGGAATTAGTTTTTAATAATATATAAATGTAACTTATATATCTTTCCCAATGGTCCCTTAATTGATTGTCTAATAAAAGCAGGTGATATATAAGTAATGTATGTGTGTGTTTGCCTATATGTCTTTCTGTATGTGTATGTGTGTCTGCGTGTAGGGATATATATACATGTGTCTCTGTGTGTATAAAAGATATGTCTGTGCATACGTGTACATATCAACGTGGGCAGTTGTGTGAATATAGAAACGTAATAGTGTGTGTATATGTGTATATGTGTATATGTGTGGGTATGTGTGTGTTTGTGTGCGTGTACAGATATGTGTGTGTGTGTAGAGAGAGAGAGATATATATGTATGTCTGTGCGTGTGCAGCTTCGTGTGTGTATATGAAATATGTGAGTGCGTATATGAGTCAACAAAGATTTGTGAGTGTGCGCGTGTGTTTATGTATGTGGGTGGGTAGAAGGGGTGTGTATGAAGGACCACATTTAAAAAATTGAATTAAACTGTCTCTATTATTGATGAATACCAGAGGGGGGGGGGTAAGATTGAGATGTAGAAGAGTGTGAGGGCAGCTAGATACATAGACGTATCGTAAATGATGGTGGTGGTGGTGACGATGATGATGATGATGATGATGATGATGATGATGATGATGTGATGGTGGTGGCGATGATGATGATGATGATGGTGATGATGATGTGATGGTGGTGATGATGATGATATAGATGGGGTAGTAGTGGTGGTGGTGTTAGTGTTCGATCTACTGCAACAGCTACTACTGCTGCTCAGCTCATGATGACGACGATAATGGTAATCATGATGATAATTGTTTCTACTTTTTGGCACAAGGCCAGCAAAAGGTAAACATGTATTTTTGATGGAGTTTAAACCAGATTTTAAGTTTTTTCAGTGGGGATTTTTTCTCACATCTTTATAGATTGTATCATTGTTTTAAATAAGTGACCCTTTTTAATGGCGTGAATGCGGCGAATTGGCAGTCGTTAAAACATTGGATTACCTACCAACCTACCAAGTAACAACCTATCAATCAACTTACCTACTTACTCACCTACCTACCAACATACCTACTCCCCACCTACCTATTCTACCTACCTACCTCCATATATCTTTACCTACCTAACCTAACGTAATCTACCAATCTACCAACCTACCTACCAATTTATCTAACCAACTTGCCTACCCATCTATCTCCCCGCTCGCTACCTTCCCTTGTCTTCCTACCTCCTTATCTACCTACATACCGATCAACCCACCTCCCTACCTACCTACCTACATACATACATACCTACATACATACATACATACATACATACATACATACATACATACATACATACATACATACATACCCATCATTATTGGAGCTACGGTTATATACCAACCCGCTTGGACCAAAGTATGACTGAACTTGGATTTACGGACAAAGAACGCAGCTCCCTAATTCATAGTCTACAAATGGCTGCGATAGCTGGCACCTTCAATATTTGCAAAACATTCTTGCGATTCAAGGGATGACAATTTCTTTTCTTTTACAACCTTGCCACCAGGAAGGTGTCCGGTCAAAAAATATATTCGAAATTAAGAGAAAGAGATAACATACATACATACATACATACATACATACATACATACATACATACATGGTGGCTGCCAACTCGTTTTCGAGTACGGCCACTACTTTATATCCTACTGATGCGCTGAACGAGTGTGACTTTTTAGTCCAGCCAGCGACTTGAAAACTCTGGTACAAACACTACACTTGTGACAATTATTGACACATAGTGCTGGGCCCTTGGTACCATGTGACGACAAGTGCAGAGAGATCTCCAGATATAAAGCAATGCCTGTGCCGTGAAGCTTTTATAGTGAGCAAAGGCACTGCACAAAGCCAGTCCCACTCTCTTAACCAAGATGATATTTGCCAAAAAGAAGAACAAGTCAACATCATGGTTGCAGGTGTTATATCAGAGTTTTCCTTCTCCTAGAATTCTGCCTTGACAAAGGCTAAGGGGTCATCTCTCCCGGTGATTTTGGATGGCCATTGACTCTTAAGAGCTCCTTTGCCCATACATACATACATACATACATACATACATACATACATACATACATGCATACATGCATACATACATACATACATACATACATACATACATACATACATACATACATACATACATACATACATGATGGCTGACCCTCGTTATCAAGTATGGCCATTGCATGATATAACATTATTAATAATTATCAATTAAGCTATCGTGCAATACCTGTGTGTAGTGAGGAAAGACTGTGCACTGAGCCAATCCCACTCTCTGGGGGAGAATAGCTATAACCCGAAAAGAAGAAAAGATCAACATCATCGGTAACTACTGAGCCGCAGGTTTTACATCGGAGTTATCCCAGTTTCCTGAGTTGCCTTCTCCTAGAAGAATGCCCTGACAAAGGCTCGGTGTCCTTCACTCCAAGTGGTTTAACCGCGTGGTACAGGTGTATATACATATTTACACACTTTTGGATGGTCATTGGTTTTGTGGTGGTCTTTTATGTCCTTTAACTAACTCTCCATAAAAGAGTTGTTTTCGTATTCTAGAATCCTTCTTACATACATACATACATACATACATACATACATACATACATACATACTAATATAATTTCATTTATTTCACTACATTGTCAGCCATACATACGGTTACCTGAAACGTTAAAAACGTGGGACTGAACAAGGATTTATCCAAAAATGAAACCGACATTTTAAACCGGGCATGGGCAAACTTTTTCGAGCAGTGGGCCGCATAAGATGTCGCTCATGATAAAACGTGCCGCACTACTAAAAGATTTCAAGGCAGTTTTGAAATTAGACGTGCCATTCAGAAAGCCAAACAGGCCACATGCGGCTTGCGGACCGCAGTTTACCCATGACTGTTTTAAACATTAGTGTAGAACTAACAAGATATGATAGATATCTGTGGAGAAAATAAAATATTATTTAAGAAATGTACATACCAAATTATTTAGGATTGCCACATACAGACGAGTGAAAGCCTACTCCATAGGTTAGGTTAGTGCCCCTCCCCTATCCATGGTTCATACTGGATCTTGATGCAGATAGATTGTATGTGTGACAAAGCTGGTCCTTTGAATTTCATATACTACCCGTTTTTGTCAGCTGAGCGGATTGGAGCAACATGAAAATAAATGCCTTCGAGTCTGAAACCGATGCTTGAGGACAGTCACCAAATAACAATGGTTGAACCTATCGAAACCCTTCGATTGATCCAAATTAACCAGAGCTCCGCCGAATCCACCCTGCTGGGAATCGAATTCATGACCTTAGGCCGTCAACTGAACACTCTAAGTGCTAAGCCACGCACATGGTATGTTTGAAGGTCACGCAAGAGATAGAAGAGAAATCACTTTAATTTAGTCAGGCGAAAATTGGGACAAAGTACAATGGTCAGACAGCAAATTATGACAGATGTGACCTGTCAGGGAAGCTTCCTGTTAGCCCATTTCTGGGTGGGCAAGGCTACCTTACATGTAACCTCGTTCCAGTTCCTGTCCACCTGGAGATTCGGACCGAGCTAGAACTCAAGCATTTTGACCTATCTGTAGGTACAACGTTCCATGACTATCCGATGGCGTGAACTTGCTTCTCAAGGTGCCGAGCCACATGATCACCGATTGTTCGGAGTCACTTTATATCTTGTCACAGCCTTGTACTCTTTTAGAACGATGTCGAACACCTCTACTTCCATAGGGCACCATGCATAGGCTGAAACAGCTCTTCCTAGTTCGAAAAACATGCCTCCCAATAGTTCTAGATCCTACAGTAATGGCGCGAGAACCATCACATACAGAAGAAGGGAGAGAAAATACTCTTTATTGATAAAGTACGTGATACAAAACAGTTCCGAACAGATATTGCTCTGCGTTAATGAGAGCAATCTCTGAAAACGGGGCTGAAACTGGTGCCTAAGGACAGCCATCAATTGATCCAAATTGATCAGAGCACCACCGCATCCATGATTATGGTGATGATGATGATGGCGATGATGAGTATGATAATGATGCTGATGCTGATGATGATGACGGTGATGACGTTGATGATGTTGATGAAAATGATACAGATAGTGAGGATATTGATGATAATTGTGGTGGTGGTGGTGGTGGTGGTGGTGGATGACGATCTGGATGATGATGATGATGATGACGATGAATATCAAAAACATATCAAATTACATTTTTCTGTATACATAGTAAAGAAGAAGAGGTGGGAAAGAAAGACGTCTGTTCAATTCCAAAAACAGCTGTAACGACAAATGATAAATGAGAATGATTAAGGCAAGAATAAAGATAAAACCATTTGAAAGACGATAATGGTAAGTACTGATTTATCTACAGACAAATGAATGGAACATAAGAAGAAACTAACGATCACAGATGTCAAAGGGTCAAACGACGTATATACAACAGACCCACTCACATATATATATTTGAGTGGGTTTGTGCGTACGTGTATATATATATATATGACTGTGTTTGTGTGCGCGTGTGTATATATTATATATATATATATATATATATATTCGTTCTTTGTACCTTTTACCCTTTCTAGCAGTCTCTCTCTCTGTTAGCCTCCTCCTCAACTTTCACTCACTCATTCTCTGTCACTACCTCTCCTCCTCCTCTTTCCTCCTCCTCCTTCAAGTTTGACCTGTGTGAAATTCTTTTCTCGCGCGTCCTGGTCAAGCTGGTATGGAATTTTTTTTCTCTCTCACTTTCGTCTGCGACTTCACAAAACTTATGTTTACCGAATTCGTAGACCAGACCCCTTCTTCTTCTTCTTCTTCTTCTTCTTCTTCTTCTTCTTCTTCTTCTTCTTCTTCTTCTTCTTCTTCTTCTTCTTCTTCTTCTTCTTCTTCTTCTTCTTCCCCCCCGTTAGACTTGTGCGAAATTCCTTCCTTTCTCACATTTCAACCAGGTTTGATGGTCTTTTGTCTCCTGTTCACGATTTCACCGAGTTTATATTCATAGAGATCTGGGACTTGTCTATTTCTTCTCACTTTCCGTTGCTTAAACCATTTTGTTTGTTACCCTAACGTCCCCTTTATTTACGTGTCCCAACGACTTTTTTTAGCCGTTGTTCGCACCAACCTGAAGCATATGGCCCTTAAAGCGATGAAATGCCTGGGACGGTTGGAGGGTCACTGATGAAGGACTCACTTTTTCATATGCACCACCATTTGCAACGGGCAGCCATCATTATTATCATATTTACATATATATATATATATATATATATATATATATATATATAAATATATATAATATTTAAAAAAAAAAAATGTTTAATATATATATATATATATATATATATATATATATATATATATATATATATATATATATATATAATATATACACATATAATATATACACATCACTAACACAAGAGAAGTAACGCCACAAGAGCATGAGGATAGGGAAAAAACCCTCAATGCCCATATGATGATGTGGACAAATATAATGCAGCCCAACAAAAGGACTGCCAACAACTTCCAGGCCTGGAACAATGACGTGCCAGCGTTGTATGGGCTTCAAAAAGACCATAAAATGAGCAGTGACTCTGTCACAGGACCACCAACACGGCCAGTCTGTGGAGCTAACATTGCTAGTAACTACAGACTTTCCTACTTCTTCTCCCTGATCATACGCCCCATCATTGAAATGTCCCCAGATATATGTGACAGCACGGAGGACCTCCTCAGCAGAATCGGCGAGAGTAACCGATCTAGGGACCTAACAAACTGCATAATAGGTAGTATGGATGTTGTGTCCCTGTATCCATCTATTGACGTGGATTTTGCTGTGGAGAAATGCGTAGAAATGATCAGTGAGAGCAATGTTGAATTCCGTGGGATTGATACCAGTGAGCTGGGACCCCTACTTAAACTTACCTATAGTAATGAATATCTAGATACATATGACCTTAGCAACCTGTGCCCTACAAGACCAGCAAGAGGCAGACCACCTACCATTACCTCAATGGCCAAGAAAACCCACACAGATAGATGGAACGGGTGGACCAGGGCCATACGGACCCCCGAAAACCACGATGAACTAAAGAAAATGATTGCACATACGGTGGGGGCCAGCATAAAATTAACCCTTAAGGAACATATGTTCAAATTTAATGGAAAAACATATGCCCAAGAGGAGGGAGCAGCCATTGGTGTTAGCATTGCAAGTGACATAGCTAACCTATTCATGGTATGGTGGGACAATAGAAAGAACAATTAGAAGATAGCAACCCCTTAACCCTGATAATGTACTCCCGCTACGTTAATGATATAAACATCGTAGAGTTACTATAGACTACCCAATCAAACACCCCAACCATCGATTACCTGTACTAGACACAGAGCTCTGGTTAGATACCATTAATAACAAAAAACAAATCCTCCATTCCCATTATGCCAAACCCATAACTTCCAAATATCTGATCCACCGAAACTCAGCTGTTTCGGACCATACTAAAATCAACATACTGATTGCGGATTTGGTACGGGTGATGAGAAACCTGTCCCGCAGGTGCAACCCCAAAGAACTACAGAGACACATACAACACTTCGTCCACCATATGCAGTTCTCTGGTTACAATCAGAGAGATAAAATCAGAGTATATAGAGGAGCCAGAACCAAATGGGAAAAAATGGTAAATAATGACACAAATTAGACCTGCCCCTTGTATAGGAGCAAATTTTGGAATAGAATAGAACTAGGAATAAGGTTAATAGAATAAACTCATGGTATGATAGCAATCAATACAACCCCTAGAGGTGAATTAGCTTACAAATATAGAAGGGCCCTAGATAAACATAAACTCAATATTAAGATAGTAGAAAGACCAGGTACCTCCATAAAAACACTTATTAGCAATACATACCCTTTCCAAAGACCTCCCTGTATAGATAAGAAATGTATAATCTGTAAATTAAGCCCCCATATTAACTGTAAAACTAGAAATGTAGTATATAGCATAAGATGTACTGAAGGACAATGTAGAGTTAAGAATATAGTGTACATAGGTGAGACAGCTCGTAGTATAGGGGAACGGATAAATGAACACTGGCGAGACCTTCAAGATAGTAAAGAATCATATGTACTCTACCAACATGCTAAAATAGAACATAAGGGTAAATTAGAGAACATAGAAATAAAAATAGAATCTACACACAGAAAAGACGCAATGTTTATACAAATCACAGAGGCAATAAACATAAATGAACTCCAACCAAAATTAAATAGAAAACATGAATGGAATAGCAACATCACCACTTACAATTAAGGACAAAATGAAAACACACACGCACATAGAACAAACAACCAGCCAGTAACATGTAAATAAACAAATAAATAAACAAATATAAACACACACAGACACCCGGATGTAACACATGCGCAAACTAAACACACAACACACACAAAAACAAGATGGCGTAGGACAGAACAAAGGAGAGGCACAAAAAAAGAAAAGAATCCCCGGTCACTGAAGAGGTCACAGAATGTGTGACGAAAGAACTTTGACAATATATAAACAATCATCTGGTTGTGGAACCAACCAACCGGAAATTTATAAATTTATTATAATAAGTGAAAGCAACTGGTGCGTGTGTTTCTTATTGGCAACATGACCCTCCCAAAGTATAACAATATATATATATATATATATATATATATATATATATATATATATATATATATATATATATATATATATATATATATATATATATATATATATATATATATAATATATACACATATAATATATACACATATAATATATATATATATATATATTTATATGTGCAAGTGCATATACACACACACACACACATACCTAAACATCTGTAAGTAAACCTTTGCCTGTGCACACACATGCCACAAGGTACAAAGAAACCTCTACTAAAAACCGTTTCTTTCTTTCTATTTTTTAGTAAGAATTTATCTATCAAATACTCTATAAACCTCTTTATTGACAAATGTAAATCCCCCCTCTCCGCCCAAGGACCCCTTTCAATCATGTTTATATCTATATTTGTATTTCTGTCGCTCTCCGAGAGGTTTGCTGTCGTGCCCTTGGCAGTGGAGATTTGTGGTGTCCTTGGCACTAGGGCTACCTCCCTACTTCCCACCGTAGGCGCTTAGCTGACCAGCCACAGGTGTAAGCCTCGCGAGATGAAATGGCTCTTCCAGCGTATCCCCCTTACCATCGTCCGGGGAAACACCTTCGCCATTCTGTCCGCCGGGAGTGTGGGGCGGCCAACACGTTGGATCCCATTTGCTCATAAAACAGAGAGATGGGGAGGCCGAGAGTGTTGGAGGCGCTGATAATGGGAGTTCGTCTCTTCTGCAGCTAGAAATCTGTAGCGTAATATTATATATGTGTTACTGTAGTTTGTGAATATTTAGCTGCAATGGTAGTCATTGGGTTTTTTCTATTTACTTCATTCTGTTATTCTTGCTTTTATCTGCAAACCCTAAATATAAACTTGAGCTCTTTACGTAATGGAGCCACACACACAAACACTCCCACACACACACACGCGCGCATACATACCCACGCACACACACACATACACATACATATACACCCACACACATACACAGTCTAGAGAACAACAAAATGCCATCTGGAATTATATTCTGAATAGAATAGAAATTTCTATTTAAATAAAGAGAATTTTCGTTTAATTTAAGTCATTTTTATTGGTCTAATGAATAAATGAATTAATCTAACCATTCTATTGAAATTAAAATAATGGTATTTTTGTTGGCAGCTACCGCCTGGTTTTGTTGTCAAACCATCCCTCACAAGGGGGAGCTTTGAAATGCACTTGTTTAAGTCCCATAAAACCAATCAAATGTGAAGAAAAATAACCCCCTACTGGGAAAGCATCTATAGATAGCTAAAATACTGACCGTTCTTTGAACTATCGACATCATACTCCAATATTGCAATTTTGTTCGCCCAAACACCTCTCTGACCTAGGAATAAGTGGGCGACAGCGGCGGTGGTGGAGAAGGAGGAGGAAAAGAAGAAGAAGAAGAAGAAGAAGAAGAAGAAGAAGAAGAAGAAGAAGAAGAAGAAGAAGAAGAAGACAATAACAAAAAGCAAGTTATATTTGTGGGATATAGATAGGTGGCCACAAAATTATAGAAGTAATAGTTTTATTTTATTGTGTTATTCTATCTTTTCATTTCTTGTGAGGTTTGGGGCCAAAAGTTCAATCAACACCGGGGTCGATATCTGGCAATTTGGGGATCTGTGGTTTATATTGTGAATCGGATAGCATTTTTTAGTGTAATACAAAATGTTCGTGTTTATGGGAGCTTCAATGTCTTGTATACTGTATATGAGCAATTCTATAATACTGGATATTATTAGACCATGCAGAGAAACAACATCTGCTGTTTAGAGCTGAAAGTAGCCTTAAAATAAGAAACCCAGCATTTATTTTAGTTTGCAGTATTAGTTCCTTGGCGAAAGTCTTATGATAAATATTTTATTCCATGAAGACATTTCCACAAAAGAAGGCAATACATCATTAACTCAGCAGGCTGATTACTTGTCAAATCTCGCTACAGCAATAACTTTGGGGATTATTGATTTAGCTGAATTATTAATTTCAACTACAATAAAGTTGCTATAACTATTTATTTTTTCTCTATTTATTTTTGTACAGATCATTCGAAAAATTATATTATTAAACAAGGATTTATTTGAAGGAGGAAAAGAGACTGAGAAGTCTCTAATAAAGAGTTAAGAATGATTATAGATTCAACGAAAATTACAATTACAGATTCAGCATATTTTTGTCAGAATGAAGGGTAAAATATGTTCTTTTACATTGTGACTTCAAATCCCTTCCGACGAGACTGTCTTTCATTCCTAGAAGATCGTTAAGATAAATAGCAGTCAAGTACTAAGGTTGATTGAGATGACAGTGCACGAAACCTGCTGCGAATAGTAGCAATCATTAATTCTTTATTTTTATTAGCAAAATACCCAAATGACTTCATTGACTCCTTCCTACAATAATTTCCTTTCTTAGAGTTCAAATCATCGGATTCAATTCTTTGTGAAGGGATTTCATTGCTTTTCGCAGAACTAATTTAGGCAGTGTCAAGTGAACATATCGTGGTCGAATAGTTCGCTTCACAATCATGGGATCCCGAATTGGATCCCACAGCATAGCATCTTCGGCAAGAGTCATTTACCATAACCTCCACTCAATCCAAACCGTGTGAGTGAAATTGGGTCAACGGAAACTGTGTGGCACACACGCACGTGTATACACACACACACACACACACACACATATATATATATATATGTGTGTGTGTGTGTGTGTGAACCTAATATAACTGTAAAAGTTGCCTCCTGTGTTTTATTTGTTCATTTATCAACTACACACACACACACACACACACACACACACACACACACACACACACACACACACACACACACACACACACACACACACACACACATATATATATATATATATATAAAACATGGGAAGAAAGAGGAAAACTGCGTGGTTGCACATGGGTTACATATTATAAAATTAGTCCCTCATCAGTGATTTGCCAACCATCATTGGTATTTCATCGCATTAAAAATCATATACCTCAGGTTGGTGCGAGCAATAACTAAAATAAGCTATTGGGACAAGTAAATCGCGTAAAGCGAGTGAGACAAGTAAACAACATAGAAGGAAAAGCAAACCGAAGGTAGGAAAAAAAGCAAGCAACATGATAGTTATCCGATCAGCATAAGCTGGGTGAATTTCATGAGCGGTCAGAAAACAGACCGTCCGACGTGAATGAGATGTGAGAAAGAAAGAATCCCACTACTAACGAACGGGAGGAAGTGAGAAGGGGAGAAACAGAGAGTGAGTGAGTGGAAGTGCGAGGAAGAGGTCAGTCGAGAGAAAGTGTAACTGACAGAGGGGGCGAAAGAAGGTGAGAGAAACAGAGAGAACGGGGGAGCAGAAAGAGAGAAACTGACAATCGCAGTCGAGGTAAATATGTATAAAAAACATGGGAAGAAAGAGGAAAACTGCGTGGTTGCACAAGGGTTACATATTATAAAATTAGTCCCTCATCAGTGATATATATATATATATATATATATATATATATATATATATATATATATATATGGAATGTAGAAAAGAAACACACGAGTTGATATATATAAACAAATACTAAAAAAGAAAAAAGAATACAGTAGAAAATGCTGGAGTGATGTTTTCAGTATAATATCAAAACATTTATTTATAAAGTGGGATTTCCGCATTTAATCGTGGTACCGGTTCCGGCATTATATGCTTTTTCAGCGACGGAAGTGTAAAGTGCAGTTGAGTTACATATTTATACGAATAATAATAAAATGGAGAAGAAAAATTATTAGTTTTTACATACATATTTACAGAGGAAAGTTCATGTTTATGTCCGAGACTCTCTTTCGCTCTGTGCTAGTTGACCAACATAAGTGGTTGGATTAAGAAGCATTTAGAAAATTTGAAATCTAAAATGTTTATGCCTTCACGCAGATATCCGTATTAGTCGATCACTATATATAATAACTGAGAAAATCAGGTAAAGTATCCGTAGAGAGGGAAAAGGTGGGCCAAACATTTTATAGATGCTATTGCAGGAATCAACTTCTTACGTCCACTTTTTTCCGATTTTTGCAACTATTATTTACGGTGGTCAATCATTATTATGGTCATTTAGGTTGGGGCGCACACATTTTAAATTTCATATACATATATATCTACCAACTCATAATATTATAATATTATAAAATTAAATCAAAAATGTTTTAACACCTCAAGTGAAGTCATTCTTTTCCTTTTTTTCAAATATATAAATTTAAATTTCATATATATATAGTGTGTGTGTGTGTGTGTGTGTGTGTGTGTGTGTGTGTGTGTGTGTGTGTGTGTGTGTGTGTGTGTGTGTGTGTGTGTGTGTGTGTGTGTGTATAACTTTGATAGGTTTCGGCCAGTTTTGGCCGAGGCCATGTCTAAAACTTAATAGCACCACCTGCTGGCGAAGTCTTTCAAATCAGGATTTGTTCACCATGGCCCACTCAAGTAAAGAGCTATTGTTTACGGACATATCCAGGTGTAGGAGGTTTATCCGGGATTTCTCGAAGGAATTTGTTCAAAGACTTCTTGAACTTTATGGGGTCTGTTTCTGTTTTGATATATATATATATATAGTAATAATAATAAATGTGAAGACTAAAATCCAAAGAGGGCTCGATAAGGATAAATATATATCAAATATATAAGAACCCTAGCGCAAATATTTATTAAAATAACAGATTATTTAAGCAAAGAATCGCTGCTTTCACCCATAACGGGATTTTCTGAAACTAAATAAAATCAATCTGTGAACGCAGAAGTAAATATTTCGAAAAACGTTGCAACCGAAGGAAAACAGGAAGACGATATTTTGGTTCGTGAAGACGTTCCCTGGCAATGAATGGAAAAAAGCGAAGATAATACGTCGTTATGTGGAACGTTGAGAACAATTACACGCAAAGACAAAACCACATTTATGGTATAAATGGAGTCGTAGACTAATATTCTATTTAGGAAACCGAATGATTCTCGGCTTCAGAGTTAAGAATAATGTAAAAAAAATTAGTAGAACGAAAATGACAGACGTTATTAAAATCATAGAAGTAATAATAATTAAATATATACATACACGCATCTATATACGTACAACACGTGCATACGCGAAAACACCCGCCATGCATGCTTATACATGCACGTACACATAAACACGCGCACACATACATAAACCCGCGCGACACATGTACCCGCACACATACGAACGCATACACCAAATACACATAAAAATATGTGTGTGTGTATACATATAATTATATAAACGTATATAAATATACACACATATAAACGTATATAACGCACGCACGCGCATACCTACAGGTAAATACACATATGTTCACCAAATGTACGTCAACCAAAACACAATGTACACATATACACACCTTACATACGTGCAAACACGCATACACACAAACACAAAATACACATATACACATATACCAGTATATATAATATATATAATATATACACCTATAACAAATACAAACAAATATACGTACGAGAACGTATACATACCTTCACAAAACATACGGGTAAAGTAACTTACCTATACAAATAAGTAATGGTATAAACATAAAATATACTTAGCTACCACATCAAGACGTAAATTATCCGCGTATTGTTCGTACTATCCGTTAGGGTATAATGTGGGGCTGTAATACAGGAAAGTTTTGTGCAATTTGTGTTTACAAGCCGAAATTGCCTCAGATATTTTGTTTAAGATGTGGTTATTGGCGTAAGTATTTCCAGGGCTTCAGCGGCACAAAGATCGCATGGTCTTTTATTTCTGTTATACGATGGTCTTATTTCCATTATACGATCTAGCTTTAGCTAGGATCTCCCAGTGTAACCTATATTGGGTGTTGTTGTCTTATAGACTCCAGATATAAGCTGAAAGTGATGACATATTCCTTCTTAAAGGGTTAAGAAAAGAATGGGTGTGCATGTAAAGACGCTGCTTGAATCTATTGGTGGTTAACCCTATGTAGGCCCTACTAGACCTGGGTGTGTCAACGTTACATTTGTAGACAATGTTACTGGAGAGGCATTTTCCGGAGAGAGGGCAGTCAACCCGATTCCTACAATTACAGTTAGTACTAGCTACAAGGTTGCACCTGTTCCTACGTCTAGGTAATTTAGCTAAATTTGAAGCAGTGATGTTATGTGCAAAGCTAGGAGTCGTAGAGTAAGATGTTTTAATGGTATTTCTATTAAAAATGTTATTATATTTATATGTTGAGGGGAAATGCTTCTTAATAAGGGAGAGAAAGATATTAGCTAATGGTGTGGCCACCTCCCTATTATATGGTGGGTTATACCATATAATGCATCGGGATCTAGTTTTCCTTGGTTTATGCTCATACTTAGTATATGCTACCTTATCGACAAATCCACTCTGAGCAAGAGCTTCATTATAATATGTGAAATGGTCGGTGAAAATATGCTCATTTGTAGATAGACGGGAAAGCCTCAAAGAAAAGTTTCTTACCAGATTCTTGGTTATGCTGGCAGGATGGTTTAAATGCTTACTTGTGTAATTAAGCATATCATTCGGCTTTCTATACGGGTAGTGCAAGCCATTCGACAAATTGAGGGTAACGTCGAGGTAATTAACAACCGAGAGGTTGGCCTCAACCTGTATGGAGAGGTTGAAGCCTTTAAAGAAGGTTGTGAATTCTTTTCTAAACCTGTCGCAAGCGCGTGGACCGCACTTTGTCATGGTCAAAAGACCGCCACCGCCCACATTGGGGAATTCTTCCTTGATAGAGAAAAGAAGGAAAAGGCCGATAAGATCTGCAACCTCCGCCGAATCGCTGGCGCCCATACTGACGTCGAATGGGGTACTATTAGATTTTTTATCCAAATAGAGTCGTCGAAATTAATCACCGACTTACGAGCATTGAGGATGACATCAACTTCGAAATCCTTAACCACCGTGAGCGTTTTAGCGAAATTGATAGCTCTAAGAAGAAGTGGTAAAGTGATGGAGGAGTAGTAGTTATTGATGTCGAATTGGATAAAACGGCAATGTTCCTTGTTGCATATGCCATTGAAGCAATCAATCACCGCGAAAGAATTATTCCACAATGCAAGAGGGGCCAAGCTTCTAATTTCAGGTATAATTCTATCTAAAATCCTTTTACTATGTCTACCTAAATCAGACTTCGTAGGGTTAATTAGCCGAATAGAGGGGCTGTTGGTGAAATTGGATTTGTGATCCTTCAGGGTAAATTGGGGAGAAATAGGGTCCAGAGGTTCAATCCGGTCCTGGATGTTGAGTTCAGAAGTGATTTTAAACCCAGCATCGTTTATGTCATTAATGACACTCCGATTGGTTTTCCCGTATTCCTTAGTTACAGCATTATGTAGAAGATAATTTACGTCTTGGTGTGGTAGCTACGTATATTTTATGTTTATACCATTACTTATTTGTATAGGTAAGTATACCTTATCCGTATGTTTTATGAAGGTACGTATACGTTCTCGTACGTATATATGTTTGTATTTATTATAGGTGTATATATTATATTATATATACTGGTATATCTGTATATGGTTATGGGTATATGTGTATTTTGTGTTTGTGTGTGCATGCGTGTATGCTTGTTTGCACGTATGTAAGGTGTGTATATGTGTACATTGTGTTTTGGTTGACATACGTTTGGTGAAGATATGTGTATTTACCTGTAGGTATGTGTGTGCGTACGTTATATAAGTATTTATGTGTGTATATTTATATACATTTAAATAGTTATATGTATACACACACACACACATATATATTTTTGATGTGTATTTGGTGTATAGGTTCGTATGTGTGTGGGTTTATGTATGTCGCGCGGGTTTATGTATGTATGCGCGTGTTTATGTGTACGCGCATGTATATGCATGCATGGCGGGTGTTTTCGCGTATGCACGTGTTGTACGTATATAGATGCGTGTATGTATATATTTAATTATTATTACTTCTATGATTTTAATAACGTCTGTCATTTTCATTCTACTAATGTATTTACATTATTCTTAACTCTGAAGCCGAGAATCATTCGGTTTCCTGAATAGAATATTAGTCTACGACTCCATTTATACCATAAACGTGGTTTTGTCTTTGCGTGTAATTGTTCTCATTGTACCAGATAACGACGTATTATCTTCACTTTTTTCCGTTCATTGCCAGGAAACATCTTCAGGAATCAAAGTATCATCTTCCTGTTTTCCTTCGGTTGCAACGTTTTCCGAAATATTTACTTATTGATTGATTTTTTTTAGTTTCAGAAGATCCCGTTACGGGTGAATGCAGCGATTCTTTGCTTAAACTTTAATCTGTTATTTTAATTTTTATATATATATATATATATATATATATATATATATATATATATATAAAAATCACCACTGTATTCTAATTAACACACATACACGCATATATATATATATATATATATATACATACATACATACATACATACATACATACATACATACATACATACATACATACATATATATATATATATATATATATATATATATATATATATATATATATATATATATATATATATATATATATATATATATATATATATACATATATATATATATATATTAGAAAGTGAGGGTTTTTTTACAAAATGAAAAATAACCGAGGTGTCCTACACGAGTGAAAGTATAAAGAAAAAAAGATGAAATCGAAAATGCAACTGGAGTCTTATTTTTAAAAAAATATATATATTTATTTGGTTCCTTTACCGGTTTCGCAGTTCTTCTGCTTTTCAAAAGTAGAGTTGAGATGGAGGGTCTGTGGTTCTTCTCACATCTGGTTGGTCTCTGAATGTTACTTGTTTTATATGGAAAAAGTCGCTCGAAATGCCAGGTTTTTCGAGAAGTAATTTGATTGGTTGGTCAATAATTATAATAAATTTCGCGCCAGTTCTCGTTACAAAGTTCTTCAAACAAGGGGGGGGTTGTCACAGGTTGTTTTTTTCATATATGAGTGTTTGAATTTCTTTTTACTTAAAAAAGAGAAGGGGCTCACGAAAGCTTTTTTTTAATAAACGTAATTTGATTGGTTATAAATGAAATTATGGCTGTCACGTGAACAAGTTTTCATTAAATTTTCGCGCCCTTATTCTGTAGCCTTTTCAGAGAATTTTATGACATGCAAAAGATAATGGTCAAGAGAAATGGGATGGGAGAATTGTTCTGGTTCAGTGAATATGGTTAGTTCGCTGGGGTGTCAGAATGGGAGATTATCCATGAACTAAAAAACAATACGGACATTATAATTAAGGAAGCGGACAAGGGAACTACTGTTGTCATTATGGAGGCTGAAAAATATAAAAATTCTATGTTCTCTCTCTTACAAAATACTAATTACTATGAAAGAGTAAAAAACTACCAGCAATCAAAAACAATGACCAGATTAAACACACTGATTTATCGATACCAGGAAGACCTAACTAAAAAGGAAAACGATTATTTAACACATTTTGAATACAAAACCAGCAACCTTTACGGACTTCCGAAGATCCACAAGTGTAAAATAATTAATGATGCCTGTAAACAATCCACCTCAGCCTGCGTGAACACACAATACCCCACAGACCTTAAATTAAGATCAATTGTAGCGGGCCCACAATGTGAAACACACAGACTGAGCAACTTTATAGACATACTACTAAAACCAATTCTCAAACACATATCAAGCCTTGTAAGAGACGATCTGGACCTTTTAAACCACCTCCCCAAACATGTCAACAACGACACTATTATTGTGTTTTTTTATGTAGTGAATTTCTACACAACAATCCCACACAAATACGGACTAGAAGCAATAGGATTCTGGCTAGAGAAATATCCCAATGAGATACCTGACAGAATAGAAAAAAGCTTCATCACCGAGGGATTAAAATTCATCTTACAGAACAACTGTTTTGATTTCGATGGCAATACTTACAAGCAAATATCGGGGACTGCGATGGGTACAAAAGCCGCTCCAACTTATGCCAACTTAGTCATGGCATACTTAGAAGTCCAGATATATGAACAGTTCAAATCAAAATACGGATTGAACTTCCACAAATATTTATCAGAGAATTGGAAACGCTACTTGGATGATTGTCTCATTCTTTGGTCCCACACACTCGACCAACTGAAGGATTTCAAAAACTTAATAAACGGCATCAATAACCACATCCAATTCACAATGGAATACAGCCAAGATCAACTCCCATTTCTGGACATCTTAATCTTAAAAAAAGACACAAATATTGAAACTGACATACACTACAAACCAACAGATTCCAAACAATACCTGCTATTCACCTCCAACCATCCAAAACACACGAAGACGAACATTCCTTTTAACCTAGCAAGAAGAATTTGCACAATTGTCTCCAATTATGAAACGCGAAATAAAAGACTTCAAGAATTAAAGGAAATTCTACTCGAAAGAGAGTACCCACTATTACTAATAAATAATGGAATAGAAAAGGCTAAAGCAATAGGCATTGATGAATTACGAAAACAGAAACAAATTCAAGGTACGTTCAATATTCTATCATATATCTCAACACACAACCCAAGAAATGCGGAAGCTTACAACACTATTCACAAGAACATCCCACTACTAAAACAAAACCCAAGAATGAAAAAAGCCCTTGAAACACACAAAATAATCAAAAGCAAAAGACAACCGAAATCACTGAAAACATTACTCACCAATGCCAATTTACCTACCACAAACCCACAACCAAGTGTCAAAAAATGTGGTCGCTCTAATTGTGGAACCTGCACTCACCTCATTGAAGGCAACACGTATACATTTAAATCAGGACAAAATTTTACTGTAAAAAATCACTTCACTTGCTCATCAAAAAATCTAATTTATGCCATTAAATGTAAAGGATGCAATGAAGATTATATAGGACAAACTAAACTCACACTCAGAAACAGAATGACAGTTCATCGCTAACAATTACGAGATCCAACCACGAGACAGATACCACTAAGCGCACATCTAGACATATGCGCAAGTAATAAGACACCCAAATTCCAAGTCTTCCCATTTTACCTTTGCGCTAACAATACAACAGAACAAATACGAATAAATAAGGAAAATATGTTTATTCAAAAATATAGACCAGCATTAAATATGGTTTAATATACATTATGTCAACACCATAACATGCTAACCATCCAAACTGACACATACACACACACATAACACCTACTTTAGAAAATGAAAACCCGAACTAAATAAACCTTAACATACGTATGCACTGACAATACAACAGAACAAATACGAATAAGGAAAATATGTTCATTAAAAAATATTCCTACTAAAGGAATCATTTTCCTACACACACACACACACACACACACACACACACACACAATATATATATATATATATATATATATATATATATATATATATATATTCTCTTCATCTTAACATGCTAACCATACTCCCACACACATAACACCCATACACACACATAACAACCCCCACACCCACATACACAACTCCCCTCCCCCATTTCTACTAATAGAATCACTTTCCTACACACATATATACACACACACAAAATATATATTCTCTCCATCTTAATATACTCCCACACACACACACACATAACACCCATATACACACACACACAACTCCCTCCCCCATTTCTACTAATAGAATGATCTTCCAATACACACACACACACACACACACACAAGCACACAAATAAACATACATATCTTTACTTTCTTTTTTCCCACTCACCCACAATTACGGAAATAAATGACAAAACTAAATACATGACGCTTTACCCCTCTAATACAATTAGGATACCTCTCTCTACTCCCCTTAAAATTCGATAAATCTACATACATGCTGCAACTTTCTCTTATATACGCTTAAACCCACTCCTTACAAACTTCCTTTAGGAACTCGGAAGAAAGAAGGGAGAAAGAAATGAAGGATGAGAGAGAGAACGTTTGTTTTTGAGTATGGAACGGTCAAACATTGCCGGCCGCATTCCACGCCATACTGCCCTCAACGAGGTCATTAAGCATGGCTTGGACGCTGCAGGCTTCCCTTCCCAGCTCGAGCCGGTGGGGCTGGATCGAGGGGACGGCAAAAGGCCAGATGGCATGACTATCTTCCCGTTCCGCGGTGGCAAACCCCTCGTCTGGGATGCCACTTGCACTGACACTTTCTGCAGCTGCAACCTGGTGCAGTCTGCGACTGACCCAGGTTCTACTGCACGTCGGGCTGAGGGGGCCAAACTCCTCAAATACCGGGCGCTCTCCGATAGCTTTGTGGTCGTTCCACTGGCAGTGGAAACTTCTGGTGTCCTCGGCCCCAGGGCTACCTCCTTACTCACCACCATAGGCGCTGAGCTGGCTAGCCGCAGGTGTGAGCCCCGCGAGTTGGAGTGGATTTTCCAGCGCGTCTCCCTTGCCATCCTCCGGGGGAAACGCCTTCTCCATTCTGTCCGCCAGGGCTGTGGGTGGGCCCCATCGCGTACCAATACATTAGTTGAATACCAACGTAGTTTTGTCTTTGCGTGTAATTGTTTTTGGCGTTATATCTATGTATCTATCTAAAAAGAAAGACTAAGGGAGAGAGAGAGAGATCGCTTTTTCGCCTAGGGGGTTAAAAATTTGAAATCTTTGCTCAAAACACTCAGAGGACCATAAGTATTACATGTGTAAAGTTTGAAAACAATCGGTCGGGTGGTTCTCGAGTTTTAGGGAGTCAGACAGACAGACAGACATTCTCTGTTTTAAATATATAGATTAGTATATATATATGTATATATATATATACATATATATATATATATATATATATATATATATATATATATATATATATATATATATATATATATATATATATACTAATATATAAATATATATAAATGAAGTATTTCCGTCGGAAAGGTACAGGAAAAAAGAGTGCTCTATGTAGGCTACAGAGCTTATTAGTTATGTAATAAACAACATAAGATAATTATTTCATTTACCAGTGGTTTCTTGAAGGCAGATGTTATGTCTGTCTTCAGTCGTCAGAATGAAAAATAACATGGTGTTTTTATTAAATATGGATTAAATCCATATTTAATAAAAACACTATGTTAATTATTCATTCTGACGACTGAAGACAGACATAACATCTGCCTTCAAGAAACCACTGGTAAATGAAATAATTATCTTATGTTGTTTATTACATAACTATATATATATATATATGTTTCTTCCTTACGTAACCGTAGGGACACGGGTATACAATACCTAACTCCTATTAACCTAAGTATATATATATATATATGACACGGGTATACAATACCTAACTCCTATTAACCTAAGTATATATATATATATATATATATATATATATATATATATATATATATATATATATACTTAGGTTAATAGGAGTTAGGTATTGTATACCCGTGTCCTTACGGTTACGTAAGGAAGAAACATTGTAAGCCAATAAAAAAATTGTTGATGTTGTAGACGCTCTTCTGTTCTTTATCATATATATATATATGTGTGTGAATGAAGTAATTCCATCGGAAAAGTCCAGGAAAAAAGAGTGCTCTATGTAGGCAGCTCCAACCGGGATTGATCAATGCATATTCTATATTACATATACGATTGGCACTTTCCAGCCCGATTAGTTGAGCACTCTACAGTTTTCAGGAATTTAACCAACATACACCATGGACCTTTATGATTTGGATTATTCTATCAAAAATATACCCACTCATTTTTGTTTTTGTTTTTATAATCCAAATTCAATAAACAAACCATGATTTTTTCATTCTGAGGATTGAAAGCAAAACCTTTTGCTTTTAAGAAACCACTGGTAAATGGAATAATTGCCTTATGTTGTTTATTACCTAATAATAATAATATATATATATATATATATATATATAGGAACCAGTAAGACCCCGACAGCTGAGCTCAAGCCGTTTCGACGGCTAATTCTGGACTAAATGAGAATTTATCCTGGTATTTAAATAGCCGATCTTCTCAAGGGGTAATTCCATATATGGTCAAAGTGATTGTCAAAAATCAGTAGTAATTCTGTGGTTGCAAATTAGTAGGGGAGATGGTGGCTAAACCTGCCAGTAGGAGAAAGAGGGGAGGGGGTGGAGTAGCCCCAATCAAGCGTTTGTAGTGCCAGCTACAGCTGGGCATGAGGTCAAAGAAGATACAGGGAAGGGGGAGGGGGAGGAAGTCGGAACGGTAGGTAGAACAATGGAGGGTAGAAATATATAGGAAAGAAAAAATACTGAGAGTGAAGTAAAGCAAATAGGTGTAAAGAAAAACAAATGAGTGTAAAGAAAAAATTTAAGTTAATTAAATTCTACGACCTAGGTCTCTAGCTATTGTTAGTCTAGAATAAATAAATAAAGAAAGAAAGAAGTAAAGAAAGAAATAAAGAAATAACGAAATAAGTAAAAGAACTAGGTGGGACGGATAAGGCGAGGACCCTTTTAAGAGGTATAAGTACGTAAATGATACGGTGACGGGTCAACAAAAGGGGCCAAAATACTAAAGAGACTACCACGAAATAAACAATAAAGGTTTCCATCCCGGGCACAATTCCAGCAACCACCCAGTGCAGCAAAGTGAACTAATACGAGATGACGGACCAACTCCTAAACAAGAAAGATGAACTGGTTACTGCATGTAAACATAGATTGCGTAGGACTTACCTCGCCCTCAAACCCCATAATGACCGGGGGGGGGGGTAGACTAGGGCTATAACACCCCACTTGCCGATTTTGCAATGGGTAACCCCTGCTTGCCAAGGGAGACGTAAGATCTTCTTTGTATTCTTTTATCGCTTCCTTTATTTCCTTCCTTCCCCCCTCTCTCTTTAGTCCTTCCACCCCAGCCCTTCTCCTTTGTCGGCGTCTTTTCTCGCCCACCCGAGGCTGCCCTTTGGCCCCTTGTAGCCTTAGTACCCCCACCCCCTCCCCTAGTCTAGGATAGATTTGGTGGACTCCGCCCTTTATAGCAGTTGGTTTAGACCCCGGATATTTGTCCCCTTTTTCCGACCGCTCCCACTATTCTCTGTGCCCTCTATATTTCTTAGTGGCACTTATGCCTTATTTTCTCGTTTCAGTATTTCTTTCTTCGCTTTTCTTTTGGGCGGGGTGCATTCTGAATTTATTCTTCCGTATTCTACCTTTACTTCGTACGAACTTTCATGTAGCTTGTTTTAGATCCTTTAGAGTTAGCATTAGTATATATTTTTCTCGGGACTCAGAATTATTATCTCGTATTAGTTCACTTTGCTGCACTGGGTGGTTGCTGGAATTGTGCCCGGGATGGAAACCTTTATTGTTTATTTCGTGGTAGTCTCTTTAGTATTTTGGCCCCTTTTGTTGACCCGTCACCGTATCATTTACGTACTTATACCTCTTAAAAGGGTCCTCGCCTTATCCGTCCCACCTAGTTCTTTTACTTATTTCGTTATTTCTTTATTTCTTTCTTTACTTCTTTCTTTCTTTATTTATTTATTCTAGACTAACAATAGCTAGAGACCTAGGTCGTAGAATTTAATTAACTTAAATTTTTTCTTTACACTCATTTGTTTTTCTTTACACTTATTTGCTTTTCTTCACTCTCAGTATTTTTTCTTTCCTATATATTTCTACCCTCCATTGTTCTACCTACCGTTCCGACTTCCTCCCCCTCCCCCTTCCCTGTATCTTCTTTGACCTCATGCCCAGCTGTAGCTGGCACTACAAACGCTTGATTGGGGCTACTCCACCCCGCCCCTCTTTCTCCTACTGGCAGGTTTAGCCACCATCTCCCCTACTAATTTGCAACCACAGAATTACTACTGATTTTTGACAATCACTTTGACCATATATGGAATTACCCCTTGAGAAGATCGGCTATTTAAATACCAGGATAAATTCTCATTTAGTCCAGAATTAGCCGTCGAAACGGCTTGAGCTCAGCTGTCGGGGTCTTACTGGTTCCTATTACCCACTCTACTACCTCAAGTATTGAGTACTTTGGTGCGTTATGGTCCACCTGGTTCCTTACCACATTTCCTTCGTTATCTAGCTCCTACCCCCGTAGTAGAGCACTTTCCGACCCTACCACGCCGTATCCAGACTTTTCCGCTAAGCCCAATTCATTTCACCCGCACCATGCGAAAACACAACATTGACTTCTCTACCAAGAACATCCCAATCCCACCGAAAAAACTTTACCTTCGGATGCTCACGCAAAAAATCGATCTATTTGCGAAAAGACTTAGATGGAGAACTTTTTTCTATGACAGATATTGCGACAACCAAGACTTCGGCACCAAGGAGAGATTCGGATTTATTACCTACAAATCTCCGCCCCTGAACCCCTTGCTCGCACCCTTCGAGAATGACCTCTTCCAACTGGTCAAGAACATTAAATTTAAACCCAGACACAACCGATTCCTACAAAAACTCCGTAGCAACCTAACAGAGTATGATAACACAAATGACATCATGGTGCATTCGGATAAAACTGGGAACCTATACTTTGTCAACCCTGACAGATACCACACACTGATCAGGAGCAGCCTAAACTCCACCTATAAAAAGGCCAACCACTCTTGCATCGAGGACATAAATCGAGATGGACAACAAATCACCTCCAGCCTCGGGGTCGCCGACCGCACGGAACCTCTAGACCCACGGACACCATACTTCACACTGAAGGACCATAAATCCGATTTTGACCGTAAACCCTCTATCAGGCTTATTAACCCAACGAAGTCCGACATAGGGAGAATCAGCAAAAAAATCCTAGACCGCGTGATACCAAAAGTCAAGCAACACACCCGACTTAGCCTATGGATCAACACCCAGGAAGTAATCTCCTGGTTCAGCAATATGGAGGATAAACGAGAAACTAAATTCATACAGTTCGACATAGAGAGCTACTATGCTTCAATCACCTTACCGCTACTTACTGCCGCCTTGGACTTCGCCGAATCACTTGTGCCCATCACCGACCAGGAAAGAAAAATCATCCTCCACGCCAGGAAGACAGTCTTACTCTTTGACGACTCTAAATGGATAAAAAGAGCTCCCGACTCACCCTTCGACGTCAGCATGGGCGCCACGGATTCGGCGGAGGTCACAGATTTTATAGGATTATTCCTAATAGCCAAACTCACTGATATGTTTCCTGCATTCGGTGGTGGATTGTACCGTGATGATGGGCTCCTTACCCTTAAAGGGTACAACCCCAGTAGTACAGATCGGGTCCGGAAACAATTAATCAGATTCTTCCGAGACTGGGGATTTAAAATAACCCTACAAACGTCCCTGACCAGAGTAAACTTCCTGGACGTGACCCTCGACCTCGAAAACGACCTGTACTACCCATACAGGAAACCTAATGACAATCTGCACTACATCCACCGCCGATCAAACAATCCTAGGAACATCACAAACAACCTGGTCAAAAACATCTCCCTCCGCATATCCCGTTTATCAGCTAATGAGCGGATATTCGATGAACATGCGCCTTATTACAACCAGGCCCTCAAGCGGAGTGGTTTCCGGGAGGAAATATCCTACTGTCCAGCTCCCATTAGCGGAACCAGCAGGAGACACCGCCGCTCACGCAATGTAACATGGTTCAATCCTCCCCACAACGCAGAGGTGACAATTCCCATCGGGAAACTATTCTTTAGGCTCATTGAAAAACACTTCCCATTACAACACCGCTACCACAACATAATTAACAAAAATACCATCAAACTCTCTTACAGCACTACACCAAACTTCGCACAAAACATCGTCTCCTCTAACAACAAAAAACTCAACCCCGATGGCAGAAATAACCTAAATAGCAGTGGAGAACCGACCAGGAGGTGTAACTGCCCGGATAGATCTATTTGCCCACTCGACAATAGATGCAGAGACCGTAATGTGATCTACCAGTGCAACGTGAGGACGGATACCTCCAACAAAGCCTATATAGGACTTACCGCATGTGACTTCAAGACCCGGCTATACCAACATAGACATACCTTCCGAAACCCGGCCCGGCGTCACGCCACTACACTTTCGGGCCACATATGGGACCTCAAGGACAACAACATCACCTATGATCTCACTTGGAGATTACTGTCCAGAGCCAATTCTTACACGGGAGGACGCCGTCCGTGCAATTTATGCTCGGAGGAAACTTTACAAATGCTCTTTTCGACGGACCAACTCCTAAACAAGAAAGATGAACTGGTTACTGCATGTAAACATAGATTGCGTAGGACTTACCTCGCCCTCAAACCCCATAATGACCCGGGGGGGGGGGTAGACTAGGGCTATAACACCCCACTTGCCGATTTTGCAATGGGTAACCCCTGCTTGCCAAGGGAGACGTAAGATCTTCTTTGTATTCTTTTATCGCTTCCTTTATTTCCTTCCTTCCCCCCTCTCTCCTTAGTCCTTCCACCCCAGCTCTTCTCCTTTGTCGGCGTCTTTTCTCGCCCACCCGAGGCTGCCCTTTGGCCCCTTGTAGCCTTAGTACCCCCACCCCCTCCCCTAGTCTAGGATAGATTTGGTGGACTCCGCCCTTTATAGCAGTTGGTTTAGACCCCGGATATTTGTCCCCTTTTTCCGACCGCTCCCACTATTCTCTGTGCCCTCTATATTTCTTAGTGGCACTTATGCCTTATTTTCTCGTTTCAGTATTTCTTTCTTCGCTTTTCTTTTGGGCGGGGTGCATTCTGAATTTATTCTTCCGTATTCTACCTTTACTTCGTACGAACTTTCATGTAGCTTGTTTTAGATCCTTTAGAGTTAGCATTAGTATATATTTTTCTCGGGACTCAGAATTATTATCTCGTATTAGTTCACTTTGCTGCACTGGGTGGTTGCTGGAATTGTGCCCGGGATGGAAACCTTTATTGTTTATTTCGTGGTAGTCTCTTTAGTATTTTGGCCCCTTTTGTTGACCCGTCACCGTATCATTTACGTACTTATACCTCTTAAAAGGGTCCTCGCCTTATCCGTCCCACCTAGTTCTTTTACTTATTTCGTTATTTCTTTATTTCTTTCTTTACTTCTTTCTTTCTTTATTTATTTATTCTAGACTAACAATAGCTAGAGACCTAGGTCGTAGAATTTAATTAACTTAAATTTTTTCTTTACACTCATTTGTTTTTCTTTACACTTATTTGCTTTTCTTCACTCTCAGTATTTTTTCTTTCCTATATATTTCTACCCTCCATTGTTCTACCTACCGTTCCGACTTCCTCCCCCTCCCCCTTCCCTGTATCTTCTTTGACCTCATGCCCAGCTGTAGCTGGCACTACAAACGCTTGATTGGGGCTACTCCACCCCCTCCCCTCTTTCTCCTACTGGCAGGTTTAGCCACCATCTCCCCTACTAATTTGCAACCACAGAATTACTACTGATTTTTGACAATCACTTTGACCATATATGGAATTACCCCTTGAGAAGATCGGCTATTTAAATACCAGGATAAATTCTCATTTAGTCCAGAATTAGCCGTCGAAACGGCTTGAGCTCAGCTGTCGGGGTCTTACTGGTTCCTATTACCCACTCTACTACCTCAAGTATTGAGTACTTTGGTGCGTTATGGTCCACCTGGTTCCTTACCACATTTCCTTCGTTATATATATATATATATATATATATATATATATATATATATATATACTGAAACGAAGCCGTCGAATAGGACGGATATATCTTCGGTCGTTTTTCCCACTCATTCAATAATTTAATTAAATCAGTATCATTAAGACCAACACAAGAAATTTAAAGTGGATGTATATATATATTATAAGAAATTTAGTGGATGTATTTGTATATATAAGGGACGCGTAAAGTTCTGATGTTAAAGTGGGGTTCATTGTATTGAAAGGTCAGTTTAGGTGTGGATATAGAATTAATCGTTTGTCTTGTGGGGCATGTGTGTGTGTGTTTATCCCTTGTATCAAGATTAAATTGTTTTTTAGGGGTTGTAGAAAAAGGTAAGAATAAAGATAAATAGAATTATAGATATAAATATGATTGAAAAGTGTCCTGAGGGGGGGGGGTGCAGAGACATTCATGTTTATATCTATATTTTTATTTATCTTTATCCTTACTTTTTTCTACAACCCCTAAAAAACAATTTTGTTTTCTTGATACACACACACACACATACCACAAGATTAATTCTATACCCACACCTAAACTGACCCTCAACACAATGAACTTCATTTTAACCCCCACCCACATACATTAAAAAGCCAGCTGACCATTAGTTTGAATTGTAAGAACATTTTCTATTTCTATTTTAACCAAATGAATTCAATTGAATTCCTGACCTGTTGAACCCTTACTTCCACCATCACCACCACACCACCACCTTCATCACCCCACATCATTCTTCACCACCACACTTCCATAAAGAAAATATATAAGAAGACATTTTCACAGAAAAGTCACATATATTCGAACTGCTCACAAAACATTAAAAAAAACATTTAAAAAAAATATTTTATACTTAATATCTAATATTTAATAAGACTGTTATACCAATCAAAACTGTCGGATTAAAGAAAAAATAATCTTTAAATATACTTCTGTACATTTTCACCTTCCAGTGACGCCACCTACTGCAACACATTCTCCGCCTCGAGAAGAACGTAAAATAAACAAATACCGGGGTTTGTTCGACCGCTTCCTCTTCGCGCCCGTTACCGTCGAGAGCTCAGGCGTACTTGGACCCCGATCAACCGAGCTCCTCCGCAAGACCAGAAAGTTGGTGGCCCGACTGAGGAGAAACATTATTATTATTATTGTATATTCGGCGGTATAGGGGTGGTGGTTTGGCAGTATCGGTAGAGGGTCAGACAACATGCTTTGTAGCACAGAGTTACGCCCCTTTCTGATCTGAGTTCAAATCCTGCCGAGGTTAACTTTGCCATTCATCCTTACGGGGTCGATAAAATAAAGTAGCAGTCATGCACTGGGTAATCGCTGGCCTTGTGCGTAAAGTAGAGATAATTATTTTTCTATTTATAATATGAATGTCCACAGGTACCTAACATAACTTTAATCATTTATCAATATTTTAGACAAATCACAGAGGCAATAAACATAAAAGAATTACAACCAAAATTAAATAGAAAATATGAGTGGAACAGCAACATCACAACTTACAATTAAGGACAAAATGAAAACACACACACACATAGAACAAACAACCAACCGGTAACATGTAAATAAACAAATAAATAAACGAATATAAACACACACAGACACCCGGATGTGGCGCATGCGCAGACTGAGCACACAACACACACACAGAAACAAAATGGCGTAGGACAGAACAAAGGAGAGGCACAAAAACAAAGAAAAGAATCCCCAGTCACTGAAGAGGTCACATAATGTGTGACGAAAGAACTTTGAGAATATATAAACAACTATCTGGTTGTGGAACCAACCAACCAACCAGAAATTTATAAATTTATAAATTCCTAAATTTATAAATTTATTATAATAAATTGAAGTGAAAGCAACTGGTGCGTGTGTTTCTTATTGGCAACATGACCCTCCCAAAGTATAACAATATATATATATATATATGTTTCGAGGGGTAACCACAGTTAAATAAACTTACTCAAAACATTGATAGAGTATAGGCATCTTCATCGGTGGGTTGGCAGTATCGGTAGAGGATCGGACGCTATGCTTTGCAGCATAGAGTTACGGCCCTTTACGGTCTGCGTTCAAATCCCGCCGAGGTTAACTTTGCCTTTCATGCCTATAGGTTCGATAAAATAAAGCACCAGTAATGCACTGGAATAATTGATGGCCTTGTGCCAAAAGTAGAAACAATTATATATAGAATGACAGAACAAGAACTGTTTCATTAATCAGTGGGATTGTTAGTTCTGATTAGTTATAAATGTCTCAGTTAGTAGTTGAGGGTGATGGTAAGGGGATCCTATCTAATGAAGCAAGTATCTAGTGGTGGATGATGAGGAGGAAAGGGGGAGAAGTCACCTGATTAATGAGGGGAGGGAGCGGAGGAAAGAGAGTGAAAAAGGGGATGAGGAAGAAGAAATAAAATCAGGTGAAGTAGAGTGCTAGTGGTATGTGGGAGGGAAGGGGGTAGCCAAGTTTCTTTGAGTAGACAGAAAGAAGGATTCAAAAGAGAAAAGAGAATCTATTTTATACATGCATGACTAGTTTTGGTCAAGTAAACAAGTGGGTAGGAAAACAAAAGTTCTTAGTGCTGAATTGTATGTGTTAACCACACACACACACACACACATACATATATACATATATATATATATATATATATATATATATATAAATATATATAATATTTTTTTTTTTAAATGTTTAATATATATATATATATATATATATACACACACACACATACATACATACATACATACATATATATATATATATGGTGTCCCCCAAAACTGTATACATATATTTATTAGAATGCTGTTGAAGAGTGTATACATTTTTGGGGTCACCATGTATAGAAAGAGGGAGAGAAAGAGAGAGTGAGGGAAAGAGTGAGAGAGATGGGGGGATTGAAATTGAATTGGGATTAGATTTTGCCGTATTTTAAATAAAGAAAATAGTCTATGCCTGCAGAAATCCTTTCTATGGTAATAATTCCATAGCTGGAGGCAAACACCAACTGTTTAACGAAAACTGGAATATCCTTTTAAGATTTACAATGTTTGTCACAAGTATGAAAATACACTGTTGACAGGTGCAATGTGTCCGAACACGGAAGAGCCGAACTCCTACCATCATTGTCCCCCATCTCTCTCGCCCTCCCCATCTCTCTGTATTGTGAGCAAATGGGGTCCCACATGCTGGCAGACAGAATGGAGAAGGCGTTTCCTCGGAGGAGGGTAAAGGAGATACGCTGGAAGAGCCATTCCTTCTGGTATCCTCCAGTTTATGGAGGAGCTGATAACTTTGTTAGAACTCAATGCAGCCTTGAAGAGATGGTTCCAATGAGATCAGGCGGTGAATGCTATAGCTCTGTAGTAGGCTCTCATCGAAGATTCTACTCCCACACACACACACACACACACACACACACACACACACACACACACACACACACACACACACATATATATATATATATATATATATATATATATATATATATACGTGTGTGTGAGAGAGAGAGAGAGTGGGTCCTGGGTTCAGTACTGATGATTTCTTTTGAATGAAACAGTTCTAGTCCTGAAGAAGCTATTTCTATATTAAACATAAAGGCGGTGGATTGGCTGTATCGGTAGAGCGTCGGACAACATACTTTACGGCATATAGTTACTGTTCTTTACGTTCTGAGTTCAAATCCCGCCCAGGTTAGCTTTACTTTTCATCCTTACGGGGTCGATAAAATAAAGTACCAGTAATCGACTTTTCCCTCCCACAAAATTGTTTGCCTTGTGCCTAAATCAGAAATCTATATTAAACATGATATATATAAAAGTCATAACAAAAATAACAAAACCAATGGCACAATACACGGAAGAAATATATTAGTTTAACGCTTGAAATAGCAGGAACAAAGTTAGCGTTTCGTTTCGGACAATAGTCCTTCATCAGAAGATAGAGTTAGAAACAGAAGATAAATA
Organism: Eledone cirrhosa; assembly: GCA_964016885.1. NCBI lineage: Eukaryota > Metazoa > Mollusca > Cephalopoda > Octopoda > Eledonidae > Eledone > Eledone cirrhosa. Next base: position 57,104,458 of record OZ024741.1, read on the forward strand.
GAAAGTAAAGAGTGAAGAGAGGAGGGAATGGGGAAATGCGAAAACAAATTGGGGAGAAAAAAACACACGTGCATATTCAGTGGACCATATATATATATATATATATATGGATGGTGCAGTGCACCTTACTGCTGCATTAGTGCGGCAGAAACTTGAGTCCGGGAACCATTATAGGCACCCATTTTACGTGTGTTGTGTTGAAGCAAATAACTATGTGTATACTCTGGGAATGTATCTTACATTGCCCATGGTGTACGCTGAGATACAACCGGTACTGGCATTGATAAATATGCTGGGTCCGTCAACTCATTATTATTATTATTATTATTATTATATATATATATATATATATATATATGAAGAATTTCAATAGACTTTCGGCTGGGGAGAGGTATAATAACTGACCAATGAGGTGGGACCATATCCTTTGGACGCTAAAATTCGTTTATTCTTGCCCATATGATTCCAGTTCCTTTGAGGACTAACAACACACCCAGGAGCTGGACATATCGATGAATTAACAGGGTAGAACCCATTACAACACCATGTTTTCCTGTTTTTTCTGCCTAAATTCTTACTGCCTGATGAGGTCACAGCCAATAATGGCTGTCACTGAAATATATATAGCAGCGAATTGGAATAAACGAAGCCAACTTTAACATGTTTGACTTACACTTATTATTTTACATTACTCCGGAGTGAACAAACCAGCCTGCGAACTTCGTCGAGTGCTCTAACCTGCATACTGAGGTGTCGGTGAACAACCAACACATACTCAAAATTTATATATATATATATATATGGTATGGTCCCGTAACTCCTGATAAAGTCGTTCTTGGGCACACGGTAAACAGCAGAGGCCACGTGTTGCCTCTCTCCGACAACTGGGGGTTTTCCCCTCGGAAAACCCCCGTTGATGGATGCGAAATCCGAAATATAAGGACAATTAAATCACTTCCAAGGTAACTCTATCTCGTGTTATTATTTTTTACACTTTTCCTATGTTCCTTTACGCGCACTACGTCTCTTTCTACGCTTCCTCCTACATCTCTCTCTCTCTCTCTCTCATTACCATCTGATTCTGTTACCCGGAGATTTACCCACCTGCATTGTTGAGACTTCCAAAACGACCCTTTTTATTATTCCACAATGCTTCAAGCAAACTTCAACACTCTCTTATATATATGCATGTATGTATTTATGTATGTTTGGGTATATATTCACCGTCGAAACCAAACCAAAGGAAGGACCCATCACACTGACATATTCATTCACATTTTCAATCTCATTTCCCACCTTGGAAATTCAAATTCCTTGATTCAAGTCGTTGTAAACGTATTTTTATTGATTTCCATAACACCAATTTAGACTGTATAATTTTTTTTATTGTTTGTTTGTTTTTCTTTGCTGTGGAATATTTAAACACGGTTAAAAATGTTATTTTCTTCGCTGCTCTTAATGCAAATTACACAAATGGTGGTAATCTCTCGTTTAATGGAATGTGTGCTGTTTGGTGTGGAAAACAATGTTTTCTAAACCAATGAAATAATATATTTTAGTTCAAACGAAAATATTTTCTAAATAAATAGACCGAATGAAATAAATGAATTGAGTCTTCTACTTCTTCTTCTTTCTACCCCCCCCCCCCCACATCCTCATCATTCTTCTTCTTCTCAATGTTTTAAGATATATTTCTCAAATTATTAAATCGATTTAAGGAAACGGTAAAGGAAATTATTTAAATTTATTGTAATATTCAGGAACACATCAGTGGCAAAGAGGAAAATTCACTAAAAACACTAACTGCATCCAGTATTAATAGCAACAGTAATAACAACAACAATAACAGTAATGCCATGAGCATCAGCAGCAGCAACAGCAGCAACAACATCAGCAGCGACAATAACAACACCACAAGCAGCATCAACGACAATAACAGTAACAGCAGCAAAAATAATTATGATTTCTGATTTAGGCATAAGGTCAACAATTTTTTAGGGCAAGGGAAAGTTGATTAAATCGACCTCAGTGCATTACTGGTACTTTATTTTATCGACCCCGTAATGATGAAAGACAAAGATAACTTCGGTGGGATTTTAATAATAATAATGGTTTCTACAAGGTCAACAATTTTGGGGGAGAGGGGAAAGTCGATTAAATCTACCCCCAGTGCGTTACTGGTACTTTATTTTATCGTCCCCGTAAGGAGGAGAGGCAACGCTAACCTTCGCAGGATTTGAACTCAGAACAAAAAGGGCCGTTGCAAAGTATGTTGTCAGACGCTTTAATGATACTACCAATCCACCAATATCAACAAAAACAACAGCAAAAAGAACAACAGCAGCAACAGCAACAACAACAAATACAACAGCAACACCAACAAAAACAACGATAGATTCGAGTTATTTGTTAGCGCAATCATACTACTGTGATTTTATTAAACTCATACAAAGGCATATAAGCAGAACAAAACATTAATTTTGCTTCACAAAATATATTGATATTTATTTAATTGTGCAATGAGAGAAAGAGGATTCCTGTTCGTTTCACTTCAGTGGCTGTATATAACAAAAACAAAAAAAATAATTAAATTAATATGGTTGATGTTAAAATTAAAGAAATGAATTTTTTATATTCTTATTATTGCTTTCTATTATTAGCTTTAACTTAAGTGCCGTGGATTGGCAGATTCGGTAGAATGTTGGACATAGTTTACATATTGTTGCATATAGTTTACGTTCTGAGTTCAAATCCCGTCAGGGTTAGCTTTGCCTTTCATCCTTACGGGATCAACAAAATAAAGCACCAGTAATGCACTGAGGTCGATTTAATTGACTCTCGCCTCCCCAAAAATTGTTGGCCTTGTGCCTAAATCAGAAACCATTATTAGTTTTAACTCTAGGCTGGTAAACTAGAAGTATCAGTGGTACATCGGATAGCATGCTTATTCTGAGTTCGAATCCCCCCGAGGTCAACTTTGCCTTTCATCCTTTCCGGGTAGATAAAATAACAATGTAGCAGCACTGGCGTTGATATAATCGACTTTCCTAAAAATGTGTGGCCTTTTGCCAATATCAGGAAGAATTATTAGTTTTAACTCTTATTAGTTTCAAAGATTAAAATCTTTGGAATCCTGACAATAATTTCAAATGTAACGACAATGCCACAGTTTGGTCGGGGAGGGGAGAAGATTAATTCAACCTCATACTCGATTGGCATTTTATTTTGTCGACTCCGGAACTATGGAAGGCAACGCTGACCTCGGCAGTATTTGAATTCACAATGTAAAGAACCAGAACAACGCATTTTATCCGACTTCCTAAGGATTCTGTTTCGCAATCATGAGGTATCGTGTTAGATACTACTGCCTGGCTTCTGTACGACCATAGCTTCGGAGATCCAAGCATTGAGTCTGAGTCTGCACAGACACAAGAACTCGCATTTTGAGGAAATGATACTGTTGATTACTTCACTGGTACTTATTTTATTTGAGTACTTCACTGGTACTTATTTTATTTATCCTGAAAGGATAAAAATAAGCGAAATTGACTTTAGCAGAATGTGAAATCGGAATTGAAAGAATCGTAACAAAATACTTGCATCGCATTTTATCCGCCGCTCTATCGATTCTGCCAACCCATCGACTAAACTATGTAATAATGTATGTTATCCAACCATCTTGCTTGGGGTCTACACCTGGGTTTCCTGTCGGTTGGTTTTGCCCGTAAAATCTGCCCAGCGATTCTTTCTAGACATTCCAACCACATACGCGTTTGGATAAAGTAATGGTTTGTATAAGAGAAACCTTACATTGTTTATACTGATTACTGATACGTGGAAGTGGTTAAAGATAAAATGATATTTTAATCATGTATTTCTAGTGATAGCATGCCCCTCCCAAAGTATAAAAATTACTTAAATGTTCGGAATGTATGTACAAATGACATGTAGAATTAAATATTTGTGTTACTTTGGAGAAATAATTATTTACAGAGTAAAGTAAACATCTTATAGCAACACATCTTATATAGGAAATACATTGTGTGTATGTTTGTGTGAGTATATGGTTGATTGTTTTAACACTCAACGTAATGTTTTATTGTTTGTTATAAGGAAACGGTGAAGTTGGATAATAATGGAATAACCCACATTTATTGTACCTGCAACACAACTAATTGCATTGTTTTTGACTTCACCTTTATTTTCTTTTTTCTTGTAGTTAGGAAATGAAGATTTTTCAAAGATTTATTTTTCATAAACATCTTGCGGTTCTTTTATTTCACCATAAAGGGAATCTGGCTCACACATTGACGTCATCTCACAATTAGCTTCCTCTTTTTTTTTTTACAAATTAATTACTTTTTAGTGCGTAATTATGTCGTTTGATATTAACGATGTTGGTGGTGGTGTAGCCTTATGGTGATGTAGCTGCAGATAACAAAGGTAGTAGGTAATTCTTGTATTGGTGGAGACGTTTATAGGAATAATAATGGCAGTTTTGATCGGAGTGTGTGATAGGGGGTCGCAATGAAAGCCATTGTTGGATGACGTAGATAGCAGATGTGAACTTATTGGTCATAACGTAACGAGGGAAGTTCTTAGGGAAACAGTATGTGTGAAAAAAAAAAAAGGTTTGTTGTGAATAAATGAAATTTCATCATGTTGATTTAAAAAATAACATGCGCTGTAGATCGATTTGAATAAAATATAGATTTTTATTCTCGATTAACTCAAGTTCGCTTCACTTATGCTGATAATACACTTGAAAAAATCTTGAACGTCACAAGATCAAATTCCTCCTTCTCTCCAAAATATAAGGTCTTTGTGCCACATTAACTCCTCTCATCACGAAGATTAAAAAATCTAGGTTATAGATCGATTCAAATAAAAATATAGATTTTTATTCCTGATTAACTCAAGTTCATTTCCCTTATGCTAAAGATGCGCTTGAGAAAATCCTGAACGATACAAAATATTCAATTAAACCCCCCTCCAAATATAAGTCCTTTGTACCACGCTCACTTTCCTTCTATTTTTTTTTTTTTTTAAGGATATTTGCGGGTGAAGTTTCGATTCCAGGTTGAAACATAATCATTTTATTTACGTCTTTAATGCGCTTTAGAAAACATAAACGTCACCACACCACATTTGTTATTTTGTCAAAAAGAAACTTAATATTAGTACCAGTAATGCACTGGGTAATTGCTGGCTTTGTGCCTAAAGTAGAAACAATTATTTGTAAAATGAGAGCGTCGGACAAAATCCTTTATGGCTCTACGTTCTGAGCTCAAAAACCCTTCGACGTCAACTTCGCCTTTCATCCTTCCGGGATTGATAAAATAAAGTACCAGATAAGCACTTGAATATAATCGATGTATCTCTCCTCGTTAAAAAAAAAAAATTGCTAGCCTTGTGTTAAAATTAGAGACCATTAAAAAAAAAAAAAAAAAATCCTTACGGGGTCGATAAAATAAAGTACCAGTAATTCACTGGATTAATTGCTGGCCTTGTGCCAAAAGTAGAAACAATTATTATTTGTAAAATGTTGACGACTGTTGATGAGCCAGTACCAAGTTTTACGCAAGCGGATTTCATGAAATGGTTTCGACTATCTGTTGATTACAAATTTCTTCACAAACACCATTAAAGCGGTGCCCCAGCCGGGTCGCAGCCTAATGACTGAAACAAATAAATGAATAGAAGAATAGGTATGTATAGACCTGTAACTCCTGGTGGAGTTGTAGAGGCGTGTCGTGATCATTTTAAACACAGAGGAGTCCATCACTGTGAATACAGCCGATTTCTTCCAGAGAAGAAGGGTGAGTGACAGAGAGGAAGTGATAAGGAGATATAGAGGAAGAATCGATCCTAATATTTAATGCACGCTTTTTAATAGAGCTCGAGAAAATGAAAGGCAAAGTTAACCTCTGCGGGATTTGAACTCAGAGAGCACAAACAACACCCACAAAATTCCATCCAACGTTATAACGACTCTGCAAATTCACCGTCTTTAAATAAAAGAATAAATCTTCTTCAAAATATGTGAACATCTCACAGTCATACCTCTCTCATCCGTTTAATGACTTCGTCAAATGAAACGCTCACAAACCTTATCAGAGCCTCTGCGGCTGGTGAGATACTGATAGGAAGTTATCCTGTAAACAGAGAACTCACTCTAATAATTGTTTCTACTTTTGGCACAAGGCCAGCAATTAATTCAGTGTATTACTGGTGCTTTATTTTATCGACCCCGTAAGAATAAAAGGCAAAGTTAACCTTGTCATGACTCACTCTAATAATGTCAACACAACAAACTTCTCTAAAACCACTCAAGGTGCAGCTGGTGGTGTTAAACTGGGGACGTGTTGTCTGTACCATTTAATAACAGCGGGAATTCCTCCAAATATCTTTCACACAGTCTCCGACTATCAAATTTCATTCACAAGATTTAGCTCAAGCCAAGGCTATAGTAGAAAACATTTTCCAAAGGTGTCACACAGTGGAATCGAACACAAAATCATATTGTTTCGAAAGGAAATTCTTATCCACACAGCTACGATTGATAATTTTTAGTATCACTACTAAACTATTCCAGTTGGTTTTAAAGAACCGTGTCTAATTTCTTCAGATGCATTAAATGACTCAAAGTCAAATTTTCGACTGTACAAGACGTTAGCCTATCACAGGTAACTTTCCCTGAACCTTTAGTACACATTTCTCAACAAATATAAATATAAGTATGTAGGCTAGCACAACAAACGTTTGCACAGAGTAGCCAACACACACCTGAAATGGATTTGAACCTGTGAATCGTACGCTGGTATTTCAATATCACATCCAATCGACAATTTTGTTTTGAAAATTCTGCTGCATGGCGTTTTGCTCGAGACGCCACGCAGCGGGATTGAACCAGGGATATAACTACTGTGAAGTGAACTTCTTAACCATTCAGCCATGCTACGTCCAAGAAAGAAATGAATACTGTGTGGAAAATGTGGCGGTGAATTCTCCAATTTCGCGGCGATTTAACTAAATGTCTTACAGCAATTAGTTTCGCCCCTTTGCGTGCTGAATTCAAATCTTGCCAGGATCGATATAAGGAGTAATATCAATGAGGCTGATTCAATCGACTGTGCGTTTTCTCCACTACAAAATTTGGCTTCGTTCCTACTAAAAAGAAATCAATATTGTTCTTGAAATGTTTGCGTCATATATTTATTATACAGATGATTAGCGCACAGTGATGGGTTAGAAAGACGAAAGAAAAAAAAGGTTATTTGGTACCAATTATATATACATAGCGGTGACACAAAGTCTCTCCTTCAATTGAATTAACTCATATCTTTTGTTTCCAAATGTAACTAAATACTAATTATGTTATTTTGTAACGATATTATAAATGAGCCTACTAGAACGAAATGTATTTAAATTATAAATGTATCTTGCCAACAGTTCGTTTCCTTAATATTAGTTTCAAATTTCAAATCGAAATACTTTAGAATAAGAATAATATTACATTCTTCATTGAAGTAAATTGTTATTTCTTTTGGATAGCCGCAGAAACTCTTCGATTTATGGGGAGAGTATAATGAGAAGCTGATACATTCACAATATCATTAGTAGAGAAGGTGAATGATTATACGGTTTGTGCACCGTATTTCTGCAATACAATTGCCGATAAAGCAACTGGAGATATTTGCATTAAAATTTAACTGTGTGAAAGAAATGGACGGGAGTGGGACATGCATACGAGTATAGTTTCGTTTAACCCAGCTATTCACAAGCTGGGACTAGAAAAGGTAGCAGTGGGGGGCATGTTAGTTGAGTTCAACATTTCCATTATTTTGTTAACTAGTTTAAGTATAAACGTGTCAAATGATTGTTAATAATCTGGGGTAAGCAGAGTCGTTAGGACGCTAAAGCTGCGGTTAAGTTAACTTTGTCTTTCATCCTTTGGTTGATAAAAAAAGTATTAGTTCAGTACTAGGGTCGATTCTCTCTCTGGAAGAAATCTGCTGTGTTCAGACCGTAGGAAGGATGGTCTCCATTCAAAAGTTACGGATACACACATATATATATATGTGTGTGTACATACATAAACAAAATTAAAAACAAACAAGGAGGAAAATGTTGAGAAAGATGGCACTAAAAAATACTGGTGGGACCTGAAAATAAAAACTGCCAACAAATAAAACACAACCGGCCTGATATTGTTTGAGACCACACATTGAAAACGTTCTCTGTTGTAGAGATGAGCTGCCCACTTGATGTCAACGTTGTAAGAAAAATACAGGAGAAGGTCATCTATGGACCATTGATGAGAAGTTTGCAGATCCAGTATCCAAGATACTGGATCTGCAAACTTCTCATCAGTGGTCTTCATACCCATCATTATTGGAGCTACAGGTTATATACCAACCCGCTTGGACCAAAGTATGACTGAACTTGGATTTGTGAACAAAGAGCACAGCTCCCTAATTCATAGACTACAAATGACACCTTCAAAATTTTCTAAACATTCTTGCGATGACAATTTCTTTTCTTTTACAACCTTACCATCAGGAAGGTGGCCGGTCAAAAATGTACTCGAAATGTACTAAAAAATATATTTTAAAATGTACTCGAAATTAAGAGAAAGAGAAGCATGCATGCATGCATGCATACATACATGATGGCTGCCGCCTCGTTATCGAGTATGGCCATTGCACGATATACCATTATTAATAATTATTAATTAATTCTATTGTGCAATGCCTGTGCGTGAAGATATTTTTTAAAGTGAGGAAATACTGTGCACTGAGCCAATCCCACTCTCTGAGCGACAGTAGCTATAACCCGAAAAGAAGAAAAGATCAACATCATCGGTAACTACTGAGCCGCAGGTTTTACATCGGAGTTATCCCAGTTTCCTGATTTGCCTTCTCCTAGAAGAATGCCCTGACAAAGGCTCGGTGTCCTTCACTCCAAGTGGTTTAACCGCGTGGTACAGGTGTATATACATATTTACACACTTTGGGATTGTCATTGGTTTTGTTTTTTTGTCCTGCAGCGTGTCCAAAATCACCCTCCTCACCAAGTAAACTTGGTGGGGTTGCCGGTTTAGTCGCCGACGACCCGACCAGGTGACAGGTTGTACTGGGTTACATCTTACCAGTAGCACTCAAGAGTGACCCGACATACATACATACATACATACATACATACATGGTGGCTGCCAACTCGTTTTCGAGTACAGCCACTACTTTATATATATGTAGGAGAACCCCTACTAATGCGCTGAACGAGTGTGACTTTTTAGTCCAGCCAGCGACTTGAAAACTCTGGTACAAACACTACACTTGTGACAATTATTGACATAGTGTTGGGCCCATGGTACCATGTGACGACAAGTGCAGAGAGATCTCCAGATACAAAGCATACATATATATATACATGGTGGCTGCCAACTCGTTTTCGAGTACGGCCACTACTTTATATCCATGTAGGAGAACCCCTACCAATGCGCTGAACAAGTGTGACTTTTTAGTCCAGCCAGCGACTTGAAAACTCTGGTACAAACACTATACTTGTGACAATTATTGACACATAGTGCTGGGCCCTTGGTACCATGTGACGACAAGTGCAGATAGATCTCCAGATATAAAGCAATGCCTGTGCCGTGAATCTTTTATAGTGAGCAAAGGCACTGCACAAAGCCAGTCCCACTCTCTTAACCAAGATTATACCTACCAAAAAGAAGAACAAGTCAACATCATGGTTGCAGGTGTTATATCAGAGTTTTCCTTCTCCTAGAATTCTGCCTTGACAAAGGCTAAGGGGTCATCTCTGCCGGTGATTTTGGATGGCCATTGACTCTTAAGAGCTCCTTTGCCCTATGACAGGTTTTGTTTTTAGTCCTGCAGGATGTCCAAAGTCACCCTCTCATCCATCCATCCATACATACATACATACATGCAGGCAGGCAGGCAGGCAGGCGGTATTGAAATTACTCTCATTTTCCTCTCTTGTGTGTTATCTCGTCGTGTGACAATCTGAGAGGGGAGTAATCATAGTGGCGATAGGGTTATTGGCTGGGAAAGTTAATCCAAATGTAATGGGGTCTTGGTTGGGGAAAGGTTGGGAACAAAATACAAAAAGAGACGAAAAATAGAGTCAGAATAAAAAGATGAAAATAAATGAAAATCAAGAAAAATAAAGGGATGAAAAAAAAATGAAAAACAGGCAGACTAAAGAGATGAAAAATACAGGATGAAAAGATATGAAAATCAAGAAGAATAAAGGGATGAAAGAAATGAAAATACAGTTAGAAGCGTTAGTGTGATGAAACAGAAGGATGACTGGAGTAAAACAGTAACATCCTTTGTTTTCCTTCCAGTAGAAGAAAGATATGGTAGATGTTTCTATTTTCTACTGAATTCCTGCTGGGGATATTGTTGTTATTGCTATTTAGCCCCCATGTTCGCACTGATCGAGTAAACCATGACCATCGCACAGAGGGTCGGACACCATGCTTTGACGCATAGAGTTACGGCCCTTTATGGTCTGAGTTCAAATCCCATCGAGGTTAACTTTGCCTTTCATCCTTACGGGGTGGATAAAATAAAGTACCAGTAATGCACTGGGATAATTGCTGGCTTTGTGCCAAAAGTAGAAACAATTATTTTAAACGACAGCATATCTATGGATACATTAGCCAATGGAACCTTTCTTATTTAAGACAGTAGAATCGAAGCAGATTTTTCTGCTATTTCTGCTTAAATCGAGCGACAATGGAAGAGTTTGAACATTGTAGAGATAATTTTTTTTGTTTTGCATGTAAAAAAAAAATCCAACTTAATTAAACAAAAAAAAAACATCTTTCGGTAGTTTTTGTGACCTATCCTTAATATGGTTGAGTAGAAGATATTTCATTTAACCTTCAGAACTGAATCACACTGAGAGGTTCCTGATAAAGGAGCCAAAGAAACGATATTTCCAATATTCCCTTTGGTCTTCCTATTGCTGATACTGTCTCCTGGCAGAAAGAGGCAGGATTTGAACTCATAACGTATAGAACCGGATAGGTTACCGACTCTGTAACAATTCTGTCAATCCACCAAGCTCGTGACTGTTATTTCATCGATCTTGAAAAGATGAAAGGAAGTGTTGACGCCAGCGGGATTTGAACTCGGAGCTCAAGGAGCCGGAACAAATACAGATGTATTTAATCCGATGCCATAACGGCTCTGCCAATTCGCCAGATAAACAGGAAATAATTATTGAGAACGGCACATAAAAGCAACAAAAACAACGAATAAATATATAGAAACTAATTAACAGATGCAATTCTATAGAAATGTCTTTTCTTTTAAATAATGGTAATGGTCTGTTTTAGTAAATTGAAACAGTGATAGAAAGGAATGGCGAATTGGATTGGAAATTCTTCAAATGTGCTGAACCTATTAATAAGTTTTAACGTCGAGTGACGGCTGTTCAGAAAAGATAAGCTTGTAGATTTCCTTAATTGTTGTAGCTGTTCACCTGTTTAGTTTGAAGAATGGGCAATAATCGATACAAAGCTGGATGAGAAAATTCGATTATTGTAAATTATCTATGGCAATATTTGCAGCATTCCGTTTATTATCTTTTCAAAACTTCCAGCTGCAATGTACACATTGTTAACATAGAAGTGTTGTTCTCCAGTTAGGTGGCGAATTTGCAGAGTCGTTAGAGCGTCGGGGTTTGTTCCGGTTCTCTGAATTGTCAGTTCCAATTCCAGATAGGACAACTTTGCCTTTCATCCACGTTGGGTCAATAAGATAAAGTAACAGTATTGTACTGTGTATAATTATAATATGAGCTGAGCCATTAAAAGGTAAGTCTTGAACAAGGGCTCACCATAAGTCTTTTGATAGAATACAAACACTCGATCTTTTATCTTAGAGTTTCCCAAACTTTTTCAAATGCGGAACTCCTTTTTGGTTCAGAAACTTTTGGGGGCACCCCAAAGTCCAATACTGTTATATGGTAGTTATATAAATATACTCCTCTACCTTTTTTAACGGAATCCCAGACACTCCTTTGCGGAACCCACTTTGGGAACCACTGTTTTATCCTATTTCTGTTGTCTAGGATATACTTAATGTTCCCACTTTGCTCTAATAACTACGCTTAAGTAGAATCTTTCTTTTTATTACTGAACTCTATGAAACCTAAAAGACTCTCGGTCAGTCTAGTAAAACGTCTCACTTCCCCATTCATCTAAGTCTATCTGTTAATTTCTCCAACCTTTCTTCGAATAGTTCTTGTCCTATATTAAACCTTTCGCGACCTCATTTCTAAAGAAATACACTTTGTTTTAATTAATTAAAGTAGAATTTTGAAGAATTTACTAAAATAATTAATTATTTCATTACTAAGATAGTATCTGAACATCTGGTTCTTATATAAAATTATGTTAAAATATTATAATTTAAATGGGACTCTTTAAGATAGAACCAATGACGATTTTGGCCACGTTGGTATAAAAAGGGTTAAGCAGAACATGTATCTTCTCTTGCTTCTCTTTCACATTTTTCTGGCTAACATTCTTCTCTCAAATCGATGTCCCAGTCTTTGAAATCGAGTCCTTTGACATTTTCAGCTAATTCCCCATTAATATCCCCATCAGCTAATTCCCTCATTAATATCCTCATATGACTTATAAACCGTTTCCTCACGCACTCCACTTCTTTTTCCTATTCAAAATCAGCTTTTAGCCAACCATCACCCAGCCATCGCTACATCCGCACCAATTGGATCACCTGGAACTATTTATTAATGATTTCTAATTTAGGCACATCGCCAACGTTTTGGGGGGAGAAAAAGGGAAAATCGATTATATCGACACCAGTACTTGACTTATTTTATCGACACCAGAAGGTTGAAAAGCAAGGTTGATCACGGCAGGATTTGAACTCAGAATGTAATTTTCCGGGAGATTCAATGTGACACAGTATGTGATAAATCTGGCTCTTTGAATTACGTTAAGAATACACGTGTCTGTGGAATGCTCAGCCACTTTCACGTTATGATTGCAACGCGAACTTATTAACCCTTCGAGCATGCTGCGTCTAAAAATATCGTAATAATGATTTGGGGTTGGAGGGCAAAGTCAGTTAAGTTATTTTCAGTACTTAACTGGTACTTTATCTTAGCGGAAGGATGAAAGGTAAAGTTAACCCCGGCAGGATTTGGACTCAGAACGTAAGGAGCTGAACAAATACCGCATAGCATTTTCCCGACGCTCTAACGATTCTTTTACTCTACCACAATTACCTAATATTGTAATCTTGGTTTCTAATTTTGGCTCAAGGCCAGCATTTTTTCTTTTTTGTTGTTGTTGGGAGATTAAATCGATTCACCAGTTCTTTATTTTATCGACCCCCGAAGGATAAAAGGCAAAGTTAACATCTGCAGGATTTGAACTGAGAACGTGAAGAGATATAACTAAATGCTACAAAATATTTTATACGACGCTCTAATGATTCCTCCAATCCACCGCCCTACTAATATTGTAATAATTGTTTCTACTTTTGACACAAAGCCACCAATAACCCAGTACATTACTGGTACTTTATTTTATCGACCCCGTAAGGATGAAAGGCAAAGTTAACCTCAGCGGGATTTGAACTCAGTCCGTAAAGGGACGTAGCTCCATGCTGGAAATCATGGTGTCCGACTCTCTACCGATACTGCCAATCCACCGCCCTATCTAATATTGTAATAATGATTTCTAGTTTAGGAAGAAGACCAACAGATTTGGGAGAAGTGAAAGTCGATTAAATTGAATCCAGTGCGTTACTGGTACTTTATTTTATCGACCCCGTAAAGATGAAAGGCGAAAGCTAACCCCGGCAGGATTTGAACTCAGAATGTAAGGGGACGCAACTACATACCACAAAGAATGTCCGACGATCTTCCGGGACTGCCGATCAGCCGCCCTTACTAATATTGTAATGATTTGAAGGGAAAGTCGATTAAAACGACTCCAGTGCATTACTGGTACTTTGTTTTATCGACCCAGTAAAGATGAAAGGCTAACTTCGGCAGGATTTGAACTCAGAACGTAAAGAGACGTAACTATATGCTGCGAAGCATGTTGTCCAACTCTCTACTCAATCTGCTAATCAACCACTCTTATTAATATTGTAATAATTGTTTCTACTTTTGGCACAAGGCCATGAAAACCAAACTACGTGGTTGCTTGTTGAGAAAAGTCAGTTTGACGCTGGATTGTTGAGAAATATCTGTTTCTTTTGACAGGAAACAAGGCAAATTTATATTTTATTTTTCCTAGAGAAAATGGTGCAGTTGATTGAAGAGGGCGCCATTGTATTATTGATTCTCATTTAAATAGCCTTGGATATTTGAAAGTTAAAAATCGAAATTAAATCATAAATATATATTTCTAAACGTGGAGACATTTAGTTTGGCACGTGGTTTTGTGATTAGGCATTCAGCTCACAATCGCATGGTTTTGAGTTCGATTCCTGACGGCGTGTTGTGACCTCAAGCAAGACACTCTATTTTATGTCACTCAAGTCCACTCAACTGGCATAAATGAGTTATATCTGTAATTCAAAGGGCCAGCTGAGTCACACATTGCGTCACGCTGAATCTCCCTGAGAATTAAGTAAAGGTGCGACGTGTTTGTAGAATGCTCAACCACTTGAACGTTAATTTCATGAGCTAGCTGTTCTGAACCGATGGTGTTGGGGTGGACATACAAATGTGGTAGTTAGACATTTAGTCTAGTACTGAATCGTTTCTAACAATTAACACATCTTTAACGTTTACAGGCATTATGATAGCATAGAAATATGCCTGAAGCTTCAGAGACTAACAATCAATTTCTTGCACAATTCCAGTTTAGACCGTATTATTTTTGCATTCACTAAGGGCGGTGGATTGGCAGTATCGGTAGAGGTTGGACGCCATGCTTTGCAGCATAGAGTTACGGCCCTTTATGATCTGAGTTCAAATCCCGCTGAGGTTAACTTTGTCTTTCATCCTTACGCGGTCGATAAAATAAAGTACCAGTCACGCACTGGGGTTTATTTAATCGACTTTCCCCTCCCCCCCCAAATTGCAGGCCTTGTGCCTATATAAAAAAACATTATTTTTGCATTCACTGAAACCTGATATTGTTTTATCATTATCATTCCTCTCATTTTTAGTGTGTTTTTTTAAAGAATCGTTAAGGCGTCAGAGAAAGTATTTTACTGTGTTTGGGTCGATAAAATAAAGTACGAATTAAATATTGGGGTCGATATAAGTAACTTTGCAACTTTCCCTCAGATTTCTTGCTTTGTGCCAACGTTAGAACAAATTGCTATCTTAGAAATGGTTTAACCTTTCTTCCTCGCCTTATTTTTTTTCATTTATCATTTATCATTACAGCTGCTATAGAGATTGGACAGACGTCTTCATTCTATGTTCACTATGTATACAGAAGAATGGAGTTTGATATGTCTTGTGTAAATCTATAGAATTAGCTACTACCGCTCGCCGCCGACATCAGACTCCATGAAATATAAAGTAGAACTATAACCTGTTGCTCTGTTTTGCTTTTCTTACTTAAGTCCACTTTGTTTTCAATCTTGTGGTTATGATTTGCATTGCACTGCAGTCTAATAACTGAACCAAATAAAATATAACCAGATATAATTTAATTTAATATATTTTAACTGTGGCATGTAAAAAGAATTATTGTTTGGTTGAGTGGAGAGAGGAACTAGGTGCTTCTTATGTATGATTGATTGGTGTTGCTATATTTGACATGCAGTTAAGATTGGGTCTCTACTCTTAGTATACGGATATACTCACACACACACACACATATATATATATATATATCCAGGGAGTGTAACTTTGAGTTACTGTAGGTTCACCCGGGTGAGCACTCGATGTTTAGGTTCACTTCAGTGTCGAGGTGTAGAGCTATACAGAATGTATTATAGTTAAATAAGATAACAAGGACGATTTGTTACTCCTTCATTACGTTTATTGGTTGGTGACGCGCGTTTCGCCACTGACCAGCTCAAGGTTCGATCTGTATCGATCTGACCTGACTCTGTAATCCGCGGCTCATCAGACCCCTTGTAATGTTAATGGAAGAATGAATACATGCTGTATGATAAAGTCAGAAGTTCCAATGGTGGTCAGTAAAGTTTGTTTTGATTGGTGGATTAGTTCATAGGGATGTTTTTGCCTGTAGTGTATGTGGGGTGGGGGGCTGTGTGTGAAAATGTTGTGGTGTCGATCGCAGATTGAAGTGGGTGGTAGTGTGGGGGTGCTGGCTGTCGGTAGACAGTTTAGTATGTAGATGTGGCTGATTTTTGTGTGAGGTGTGTGTGTTGTTTAAAAATGTCACCAACCAATAAACGTAATGAAGGAGTAACCAATCGTCCTTGTTATCTTATTTAACTATATATATATATATATATATATATATATATAAACAAGGTTTAGCAAATAATGAAAAAGTTTCAAAATAAATTTTGACTTTACCTACTATAGTTACCTTTACCGATCGGTTTCGAATCCCAAAAATAAACGGAGACCATACGGCCTTCGTTGCAAAGAAAGATTCTCGTCAGAAGGTTCTTTTCATTCGAAGAATATAAAATTCCTGAATTTAAATTACGAACTAGCGCTATCAAAACTGTTCCTTCGAATGAAAAGAACCTTCTGACGAGAATCTTTCTTTGCAACGAAGACCGTATGGTCTCCGTTTATTTTTGGGATTCGAAACCGATCGGTAAAGGTAACTATAGTAGGTAAAGTCAAAATTTATTTTGAAACTTTTTCATTATTTGCTAAACCTTGTTTATATTTGTTCTGGCTCGTTAATTTATTAACCTGCCATTGAACCACACTGGCATTTGGTTGGACAATACATGCGTACCTTAGCGCCTTGTGCGTGAAGGAACACATATCCTATTATATATATATATATATATATATATATATATATATATATATATATATATATATATCCAGGAGATTCCAACCAGAATGGTTGCATTTTTTAAGGGTATGTCAATATTTATTTATAAAACTAACCTATATTATATTTTATCTGATGAAAGCCCACCATAGTTTGCTCTGGTGGCCCTTGAAATATGTATAATGAAATAAATATGGTTTTATAAATATAGTTTCCATTTGTTAATATATTGTATATACAGTCGAGTCCGCTTAAGAGTATACCCTCGGGAATGGAAAATAGTATACTCTTAACCGGACTATACTCTTAACCGGACTAAGTAAAAATATTCCATAGTATTATTATTTTGAGTCTTTCAATGATTAAAAATCGCTTTATTATCTTTTAAAATGCATTTATGAGTAAAAAAAAAATGAAAGTTACACCAAAAAATTCAACAAGAATTATTGCAAATTATAGATAAATTAAGCAATATTTCAACATATTGGTATGCAATTTTTATTTCTTAAAAATAGTCCAAAATGCTTTTTTGCACTCGATTGCTCGCAATGTTTTTTTCAATCAAAACCTCGATCTCAGACAGAGTATAATTTTCAAAATTTTCAAACGATTGCATCATATAGTCAACAAAGCATTTATTCCTTCTTTTCCAGAGATCTAAAATATTGATAAATGATTAAAGTTATGTTAGGTACCTGTGGACATTCATATTATAAATATAAAAATAATTATCTCTACTTTAGGCACAAGGCCAGCAAATACCCAGTGCATTACTGGTACTTTATTTTATCGACCCCGTAAGGATGAAAGGCAAAGTCAACCTCGGCGGGATTTGAACTCAGATCGTAAAGGGACGTAACTATGCTGGAAAGCATGGCGTCCGACCCTCTACTGATACTGCCAATCCACCTAACCTTTCTAGTTAATTCGGTTTCAATATAATCTACTTCTTCCTCCTCTTCTATGATCATGCGCTCGTTTTGAACTTCCAAACATATTTCAGCATCAGTTAAATCACCATAGCACGGCTCGTTGACATCACAATCGATGAATTCGAGTTCCAATTGAGGAATATTGGCATCATCACTTTCAATTAATAGTACATCGTTCAACTCGGCTTCAATTTCATTGTGAAAACCCACTTTTTTGAAGCAATTGACAATCGTCGTGGGTTTGAGAAGAAAAAGAGAGCACTTCAATATTTACAAAGACAAAAGAACATGAACAGATTTTTCAAATTCAGTTAGGCTCTTCCCATTTTCTATTGCCACCAATAACTTTCGCACAATTTGTGTACGATAATGCACTTTCACAGCACGTATTATCCCCTTATCAAGGGGCTGAATTAATGAGGTCGTATTTGGAGGTAAAAATACGATTTTTACGTTTTCAAAATGATTTTCAATTTTATGACAGCTTGCATTGTCTGCAAAAAATGACTTTTCGTTTTTGGCCACGCATTTTTTTGTCAAATTGTGCAATAATTTCCAGCCAAATGTTTTTCGTCATCCAAGCTTTTGAATTACTGTAATATGGTAGAGGTGCTTTTTTATTCAGCATACAACGAAGTCGTTGAAATTTTCCGATGACAAACGCGTGTTTTTCAGTTCCATCGGAATTGACAGCTAAGAGAATGGTGAGTGTCTTTTGCGGTTTTTCTACCCGTTGGATTTGTTCCGGAGACAGCTAGTGTACCAGATGGAAGTGCTTTAAAACAAAGACCAGATTTATCGAAATTATACACATCCTTTGGTGAATAGCCGTCAATTTCCTTGGTATAAATTGTTTCTATCCAATGTTTGGCACTTAAGTGATCAGCGACAGCTCTTTCACCATGCACTTTCATGAATTTTATATTTTCACGCTTTTTAAGTCTCTCTAACCAACCATGAGATGGTTCAAAATCGGGAATTTCCAAAGTTTGTGCAAATATGTTTGCCTTTTCAAGCATCATAGAGCCGTTGAACGGAACATTTTGACTTCTCATTTGGTGAAACCATTTTATGAGTGCATCTTCCAATCCTTGATGATCAACTGATCTTCTACGTTTTGCATCCAAATTCACATTTGATAGAGCTAATTTTCGATATTTTTTCTCGTTTTTTTTTTAAATTCTGGAGATGGCTGCTTGACTGCAATTGAATTTATTTGACAATTCATTTTGTGACTTGGCAGATTTCAATTCATCCAAAATAGCAATTTTTTGAGTAATAGATAAAGCAGAGCGTTTCAAAGATATTTTTATGTTACTTTACCGTATTCAGTGACGTGGTTAGTGGGTCTGATCGGATCGCTTAAAAGGACTGTTATCGCATACGGTCTGATCGGATCTGAGGATAGCCCCTAAAAGGACTGTGTCACATACGGTAAGGATGAACAGACGAAGGAAGAAGTTGAACAGACGAGCAAGGCGAGAGATGTAGTTTTCGGTCAACTATTTTCATATATAAAGCGACCATACAGAGGTACAAGGCGTGTGTGAGTGACAAGTGTGTCAGAGGAGAGGAACAACGATACGCGAGCTGACCCTGCCAAAGGTCGACTGTGTTTGGAACTACTCTATTTATACAAAAATATTCGTTTGATGTTTAGCCCCTGCGTAGGCGTTTTATTTTGGTGGCTTAAGGGTTGTTTGTTTCATGGTAGCTAAGCAGAAAGATAGTTATTTATTTCACAGATGTTATTTCCGGTGGCTGTACATACTCTTATTCGGACTAAATTATATAGAAAATATATAAACAGGAATTGATTATGCTACACTCTTATGCGAACTATACTCTTATCCGATATACTCTTAACTGGACCCATGCACCGTACAAAACATAGTACATAAATTTGGGAATTGATTATGCTATACTCTTAAGCGAACTATACTCTTATCCGATATACTCTTAAGTGGACTCGACTGTATATATATATATATATTATATTTTATTACATATATTTACCACTGCGATTCTGTGTTTTTTTCTCTCTCTCTCTTACTGCTCCCCCAGTCTCTCTGTTTCTCCCCCTCTGTCATGTCAGTTAACTCTTCCTCACACTTTCACTCACTCACTGTTTCTCTTCTCTTCATTTCATCCTGTACACCACGAAGGCTATTTTTCTCTCTTCTCACATGGCCAGAGTTCGTGTCAGGTCTGTTTTCTAAAAGCGCTCATATATTCACCTAGCTTATGCTAAACAGAATAATTTTGAAGCTTGTTTCTTTCCCCTACGGTTAGCTATACTCTGTGTTTATTCTCCTGTCTCACTCGCTTTACGCGTTTCAATTGTCCTAATAACTTATTTTGGTTATTATTGCACCGACGTGAGGTATATGATTTTTAATGCAATGAAATATCGATGATCGTCGGCAAATCACTGATGAGGGACTCATTTTATTACATTATATATATATATATATATATATATATATATATATATATATATATATATATATAATTAAAGGTTAAACAAGGTTCAATGAATAAATCAATGAATAAAGTTTCACAATAGATTAGAAGCACTCAACAGTTTGGTTTTCCGGAGTTATTAATATTAATTCAAAATATTAACAAATATAGACATTCATGTGATCAAGTATATTTTATTATACATATTTCAGAGGTACTTAGCTATTTTCAACAGTACGTCCTCATCAGATAAAATAAGTTGATGCTCGACATACCTTGACTATGTTGATGGTTAAAATTCTGTCATGGCAGTATTTTAACCATCAACATAGTCAAGGTATGTCAAGCATCAACTTATTTTATCTGATGAGGACGTACTGTTGAAAATAGCTAAGTACCTCTGAAATATGTATAATAAAATAGACTTGATCACATGAATGTCTATATTTGTTAATAATTTGAATTAATATATATATATATATATATATATATATATATCTTATATATATATCTATATATATATATATATATATATATATATATATATATATATATATATATATATATATATATATCTTATATATATATATCTATATATATATATATATATATATATATATATATATATATATATATATATATATATCTTATATATATATATCTATATATATATATATATATATATATATATATAATATATATATATATATATATATATATATATATATAAAGATAAAAACACTTGAGTGCATTAGAGTCAAACACACTCGTCGCATTAGAGAAATGACAGTACAAGAGATAGCTCAATGTTATCAAACAGAGCCGAAAAAATTATATAAATCAACAAAGAAGCCTTTAATACATTAAAAATCTTTATTCGTTGACAGTGTTTCGTCCCAGTAATTAGGACTCTTCAGAGCAAGGAAAAGACAAAAAATATCAACGGCTATTCACCCCTAGTTGGAGTGTATCTTATTGTCTCCTTGACTAACTAATAGTTTAATTTTAGTCTTCTACATCTACGGTTAATGAACTTCATTTTTTCTACACTTAATCTTTGCCTTATTGAATATATATATTATATCTTTATGTTCCTTCTTGTCCTCCATAGTTTTACTTCTTTCTGTTCCTTTTTGTCCACCATAGTTTTTATTGGAATCTTTACTTTGGATAATGTCAGTCGTCATAACAGAAATTAAATATATATTCGATGAATGTATTCGCTCGTTTATTGGAATATCTTAATTTCTATCGGCATTAGTGATTTAAACTTTGTTCCAAATGGAGTGTACCATAATGTTTATTTAACTTTTAATAAATTAATTAAAATTAAAAAGGGTTTCGATTCAGTTATTTGACTTTGAATAATTGTATCATTAATTTTCACCTAACAGATTGTTGTGCCTACGCGTTTTTGTTTTTGTTTTTGTTTTGTTTTGTTTTGTTTTGCTATGATTTGTTACTTCTGTCTGTCTTTCCTATCTTTTGTCACTTGTGTCGATGAATATATTGAGTAAATATGATTTAAATCTTTCTCCCTTGCAATTATATGTTTGGTGTTGAAATATTAATATGTAATATTATATTGCTGTATGTATTTGAATTGCCTATATCTCTATACATCTTATCGTATATTTGCTATGCGCTCATTTATTTTTACTTTATTTTATCGGTATTTATCGGTAAATATTTACCTGTTATATTTCATTATTTATTGTCTATTATATATTCTTTACCATATATATATTTTTTTACCATACTTTATTTTATTTTATGGTATTATTTTTTACCCTGTGGTATACGTTATGTTTTTATACATGTTATGTTGACTTTGCATGTACGTTGGAAGTATTTATGTTCTTTAATGTCAATATTTTCTTTGATTTTAGTATTGTTTAATCACACCGTCAGGGTGATTATTCTATTGTAGTGCATATATATATATATATATTTGTGTTAATATGTGTACGTGTAAATGTGTATATGTGTGTGTATGAGTGTGTGTGTATATATATATATTAAATTTTATTTCTGTATTATATTATATATTGCATTGTATTGTATATTATATTATATTTTTTATATCTTATTTCTCGGATTATATTATTGTGTTGTATTTCGAGTATTGGACATATATTGTACTTTTAACGTGGCTATTTTAATGTTTGCTTGCTCTCTTGCCCTATAGTTTTATGTACCAATGTACCCTATTAGGTTTGACACATCTTTCCTGGATAATTTTCCGAAATATCCTTCTTTACATATTATCGGCTGTGTTATAAATTTTTATAAATTTTTACCCATTAGTAATTAAGTGCCCTTTCTTAGTCACCTGAAATCTAAATATGTCGCAACATCCTAGACCTTGCCTCCTTATCCTGCTTTTATATTACCTGCATATTATATCTTATAATCTAACATTTAAATTTCTATTTTTCTATTTCTCTATTCTTCTGAATTTTGGCTTGTTCTAGCCGTTGATATTTTTTGTCTTTTCCTTGCTCTGAAGAGTCCTAATTACTGAGACGAAACACTGTCAGCGAATAAAGATTTTTAATGTATTAAAGGCTTCTTTGTTGATTTATATAATATATATATATATATATATATATATATATATATATATATATATGAGTGTGTATGTGTGTAAGTCAAGATATGAATACAGACAACGAAAAGAACTAGTGCTGAGGGAAAAACTGAAAATCGAGCAAGACAGATAAATAGAAACATCCTTTTTTCGTCAACCATCCGCTGGGTTTCACTACGATTTCGGTTTTTATATGGTTAGTATCGTTTGTTCTAGTATAACACCAGCCAATAGAAATTAGTTGTTAGAGATTAAAGTGCAACAGAATAAGACAGATCATACCATATCACAAGATACAATTTTATCTTTCGATTAACAAGGAAAACGAATCATAATGTCCTAGTGGTAAGGGTGTTGGACTTACGATCACAATGTCATGGGTTCGATTTCTGGGCTGTGTTGCGTGTTATGTTCTTGAGAAAAACACTTCATTTCACATTGCTCCAGTATACCCAGCTGAAAATGAGTACCAACAATAACTGGGGGTTTAACCATGCGATGGTCTAGCGTCCTGTCCAGGGGGGAGCCTTGTACTCTCAGTCGCTTGAAATAGACTTTAGATATATTTCAAAGATAATAGAAGGCGGATTCCAAATATTCTTTTAATATTGGAAAAATCACAATACGTATTTCTATGGCCTGCTTACACCATGAGGTCATTTCTTATAACTAGCAACACCACCAGGCGTAAATTACAAAGATTGAGCAATCAATTACAGGTCTGCGGCGAACACAAACAGAGACGGCATACCATTCAGTGTTACTGCTATAACGAACCGCCTCCGAATGCTGCACACTCGGAAATGTAAGCATTGTACGTTCTTAGACGCGACCAAGGAGGGTAGAGGTTGTTTGGCGGCGACAAAAATTCTACTCTCCTCAGATAATGCTACGCTATTAATCAGAACCATTTGTGAGCCTCGCGAGAAGGAATGACTCTTCCAGCGCATCTCCCTTGCCATCCTCCGGGGAAACGCCTTCTCCATTCTGTCCGCCGGAGGTGTGGGGCGGCCAGCACGTGGGACCCCATTTGCTCACAATACAGAGAGGTGGGGAGGGCGAGAGAGATGGAGGCGATGACAGTGGGAGTTCGGCTTCTCCGTGTTCGGACACATTGTACCTGTCATGTGGATCATTTGATAATTTCATTTTACTTATTTGTCTGCCGCTCAAACAGGCCAGGGGTGCTAAATATTGTGGCAGAATCGCTTAAAGGGGATAAATGATACAAATTTAAAAGATTGTAAAAATGACAAACCAGAGATATATAATTATAACGGTAAAAAAATTATTAAAGTAAAAAAAAAAATTGAAGATTATAAAGAGTTATGAAAAGTATGAAAAGTATAAGGTTACGAAAAGTGGATAATTATCATAATTCTAATGTAAGTGATTAGTTAAAAGTAAGCAATTAATTAATGGGTAAGTAAACTTATTCGTGTGCATATGAGTGCTTGTATTGCGAAAGAACTTCAATGATATGGCGTTCCCACGAGACTAACGTAACAGTCCTCTCGAGTCCAGCAGAATACGTGAGAGGATTCCTGCGACCGACTATATTCGATATTCGCGGTTCCCGTTATTCGCGGGATTTTCCTCAGAACATAACTAATAATTGTTCGTGGAAACCACGGCATATTCGTAGAATCGTAAATATCTTCCGTGATTTTTTTAAGGCTTTTTTTCGTGACAATATATATTTTTCACGTTTTTTAACGCTAAATGATTAATAACAATATACCGTATTTGCCGGCCTATATTTTACGCTATGTTTTAACGTTTATAGGCATTTTTATGGACCACGTCCAATATTCGCGGTTTTTCTGTCTTCGCTGTACTGTAGAAACGTAACCCCCGCGAATACTGGGGGACTACTGTATTGAAAAAAAGGGAAATTTTTCGAACGTTATGTTCAATTTATTCTAAGCGCTCAAGGGTAAAGGAATAGATCCCGGCATCCAGCAGGTAACTCACCCAGGTGGTGTAACAGATACCTGAGAAGAAGAAGAAGGCGGCGGCGACGACGACGACGACGAAGAAGAAGATAATGATTAACATTTGTGGTACGATAGAATATATACACTTATAATAAAGGTTAGAGGTAAATAAATTACATAGAGGGAATAATTATAATAATTATAGTAGATAATTATAATTACAGTATAGTTGATAATTATAATTATAGTATAGTTGATAATAATAAGTATAGCATAGCAGATAATTATAATTATACTACAGTGGATAATTATAATTATAGTATAGTTGTAATAAATGTAAGTCAATAGTTGAAAATGATTAATTGACGAAGTCGGTAGTTGATATTGGGTCGTGTCATATCAAAGATTATCAATTATATATGGAATATAATATAAAAGGTATAATATAAAATATAAAATAAATCAAGGTATCAATCTAAAGTATATGCCATAATATACAATATATAATATATACTACCTAGAGTAGGTATTGTAATACAAATGGATAATAAAGAGGAATTATATAAGGTAAATAAATTATGAAGAGCGGATGATTATAATGAATAATAAATGTGGGTAATTAGTTGAAGAGAGTAAGTGATTAGGTAATGATATGGAGTCCATATGAAAACAAATGATATCAGGAATTTACAAATTATATATGAAATATAAAATAAAATATTATGTAAGCTATAAGACGATAAACAAAATATGTTTTCGCTCTAACATGATTCATGAGTGAATAATGATAATATTGCTATAATGATAATTTCTCTTAGCTTCCGCTGGAACAAAAGGGTGATGTGATCATCTAGAAAACACACATGGTGTTAATGAGGCTGCTTGCTTTCAAACAAACTGAATATTAATAATATTATTATTATAATATGATTATAATAATATTATTATTCACTGACGAATACATATAAGATGATACATAACACCAAAATATGAAATAGTCATGGGCAAACTGCGACACACGAGCCGCATGCGGCCCGTTTGGCCTTCTGAATGGCACGCCTAATTCCAAAATTGCCTTGAATTTTTTTGGTAGTGCGGCCCGCCATATGATAAGCCACACCCTATGCGGCCCACTGCACGTAAAGAGTTGCCCATGTCTGGTATAAAACATAAAAGTTATAAAAAGACTATATAATATCAAGTAGATACATCGAGACAACATAGAGGGGACATATAATTTACAAACTATATATAAAATACAATATAGAAAAAAATATAATGTACTCTCAAGTCTTGAATAACCCCCCCCCCCCCCCCTCCTCCTTTTCGCTTATTAAATTTTGCTATTCTATCTCCGGCAAAATTTCATTGTAAATGATTCATATTGATACAACAGCTGGAGAATCTAATAATAATTTTTATTTTACGTTAGAAAACCTTATATATGACCAAAAAAAGAACATTACAAGAAATCCCATATTTACGAACGTACGATTACCGATTTCCTAAACACCCGTTTTTTCCACACCCTCACAACTCCACTTATAAGATTTAAGCAAATGCCCCCCTCCAGCTTATTCCATCCCACCCATTATTATATGGGACAGAAGAGTAAAACATACTACAAATACCTGGTAGATAACACCAAAGCATAAAGGTATAAAACATATTATGTATAGTCATATAGCATCACTAAGCTGCATCAGGACAACACAAAGGACCCATCTAATATCTCGTTGATTCATAAAGACACTTGTAGTCGTGTACGATCGGGTTGATGCTTTTAGGCAAAATCTAGTCAGGCAGGTCACTTTGGCCCAGGGTGGGGGTTCATCTTATCATATTTGTCGGTGTCAATACATTTTATAGTATTCGAGAGAAACTTTCCAGAGAGAAATTAATTCATGTCTAAACATTTCTCTCACGGAACGATATAAAGCAAGAATCTATATATATAATATTAAATAAAGAGAAATCAAATAATGAAATATTCGTGCTATTGGTGAAATTGAATGAATATTTAAAACGAGTAGAAACCCCTACATTTTGGCATATCAACGTCTGTTTATATGTCCTGGCAACGACAGTGAAACATAATCTTGGTGATAACAGATATATTAACAAAACCAAAACACCACAAAAAAATGCCATATTACAAAAGTATAATAAAAAGATTGTTGACCTACAGAGAAATATAGGATATGCGCAAACAAAAACAAACAAAAACCTACACTCCTCACCAACAAATAGTGAAAAATAAAATGAAACGAAGTTTGGAGACAGTACAACCAGAACTCTTCAATACAGGCTGATCCCCCCTCAAACAGGAATTGAGAGCTGTCAGCGAGAAACTTCGTAACCAGAAGAGGGTAGATGAAAGAAAAATAATTAATAAAAGATTCAGCCGAAACCAAGCATCAGTTTTTAGAGATATGAAGGGCAAAGTAATAAATATTACTGAGGCCCCATCCCAGAAAGACATAGATTCCTGTTGGAGAAAAATATGGGGGGAAAAGAAGAATTTCAACCAAGATGTAGTATGGCTAAAAGAAATCCAAAAGAACTATTGTTCCTACACTACAACAAAAACATACAGTTCAATGAGGATACCCTTGAGACTGTGATAGGAAAACTCCAAGATAAGAAAACACCAAGAAGAGACTTGATTGTCGGCTACCAGTACAAAAAAAATGATATTCTATCCGATGCATCTTATCAACCTCTACCAGCAAGCTCTCAAGGGATATACACATATACATGGGTTGTATTTTCACTAATAAAATAAAAGATCGTAGGGGTATATTTCAAAGAGTCAGTCTCTCTGTGTTTCTTTTTATTTTGTCATTAAACCACTTGTCCTTTCTGCTCAAGAAATGTGAAGGATACATAATTGGCTCACAGGAGGAGAGAGATACAAACCTAACCCATAGCTTCTTTGTAGATGACTTGAAGCTATGTGCCAAGAACATTAATAGGATGAAGAAAAAAACGTTGGCCTGGTTACGACGTTCTCGAAGGATATATGAATGGAGTTTGGCTAGGATAAATGTTCGTATATGATTATAAAGCGGGGAAAAATTACAACCCAGTCTAGCAACATTTTTATTAATAGCTTAACTGTTTCACCAACATCTGAATATTACACCCGATTAACAAAAATATAGTCATCTGAAATCTCTGCGCATAATAAAACAGTGACTCAAAATGTGTTTGCTGTGCCTGTCCTAACACCAACGCTTGGAATACTCGATTGGACGATAGATGAAATCAGAGCTGTCGATGATAAAACACGGAAATCTGCGTACCAATAGTGACGTAGACCGCCTCTACCTGAAACGTAAACATGGAGACAACGGCATAACATCAATCCAGACAGCATTTGAGTGTCGCATCATATCCGTTCCATGAGCATCTACGAACCACCAAGTTTAGGGGCCCATCTATTGAGCAAGACTGTCTACATGAGACAGATAAGATCATGAGAGTTGGGAAGGAGCTCCTTGAGAAATACTCCCTGCATGATATTCAAAAAGTCACGTATTGAATTCATGGATCAAAAAGTGCATACTTATCAGTGTAATCTTTCATGGATATGTTGCCAGGAGGTTCCACAGTGAGAGTAATATAGATAAGCACAGTAGTCTATCTTGGTCCAACGGCTGCTATATTAGCTCTCAATTTGAAGGATATGCTATTGCAATCCAAGATCAGGAAATCAATACAAATTATCTGATTCCCAAAAGAGATAGGGGTGCAGGCAAACAGCTAGGTGTGACAAAAAATGCAGATTCAGCAGAATTAGCATCGAAAATGTCATCACGGTACTGTCTACCTATGAGGCATGATGTAGTGGCCAAAACACTGTACAATGCAATCCGTAGAAAAGATAGTCCCGATAATAAACACATTAAATGTTACAGCAATGTGGAAGACATACACACGCATAATATGAAAGAATACTGGTGGAATGTTCCAGTCAAAACCCCGATAAAATGCTAACACAACAAGCCAGATGTAGTGATATGGGACAGGGAAAAGAAGGCATGCACAGTAGTGGAAGTCAGCTACCCAGCAGATGCCAATATAATATCAAAGATTAGCCAAAAGGGCAATACCTATGCAGAACTAATGAGAAAACTGCAGATACTGAACCCTGACTATACCTTCAGATTTATGCCTGTGATTATTGGGGCACTGGGATATGTTAGTAACTGCCTCAATACAAATCTTGAGAAGCTAGGCTTCACAGAAACAGAAAGAACACAACTGGTTAGGAAATTACAAGTACGATCCATTAATGGAACAGTAAAAATATGTAAAACATTCCAAATATTCTGCATGTAATAACAGCATGTACACACGTACAGATACGAAACATATACACATGCAAACATATAACACAAAACATACAGACCCACACATACAATATCATCCATACCTGCACACACACAAACAAACAAACACACATACACACATACGCATGCAGACATATTCACCTAGTAGATGTCTCAATTCCAATGAAAGAATCTTGTGTGTATGTTAGAAACCATATCTCCCCCCTCACTCTCTCTCTTTCTCTCCTTCTCTCTCCTCCCTCTCTCTTTCTCTCTTGGAAAACATTTATAAAATAATGAAACCAGAAAAACATATATACATACATGTTGGCTGCCAACTCGTTTTCGAGTACGGCCACTACTTTATATCCATGTAGGAGAACCCCTACCGATGCGCTGAACGAGTGTGACTTTTTAGTCTAGCCAGCGACTTGAAAACTCTGGTACAAACACTACACTTGTGACAATTATTGACACATAATGCTGGGCCCATGGTACCATGTGACGACAAGTGCAGAGAGATCTCCAGATATAAAGCAATGCCTGCGCCGTGAAGCTTTTATAGTGAGCAAAGGCACTGCACAAAGCCAGTCCCACTCTCTTAACCAAGATGATATTTACCAAAAAGAAGAACAAGTCAACATCATTGGATACCATCAGGGTTGCAGGTGTTATATCAGAGTTTTCCTTCTCCTAGAATTCTGCCTTGACAAAGGCTAAGGGGTCATCTCTTTCCCGGTGATTTTGGATGGCCATTGACTCTTAAGAGCTCCTTTGCCCTTTGACATGTTTTATTTTTAGTCCTGCATACATACATACATAAATATATACATGCATACATAAATATATACATACATAAATACATATATACATACATATATACATCCGTACATACATACTATACCATACATACATACATACATACATACATACATACATACATACATACATACATACATACATACATACATGATACATACATACATACATTGCAGGAGATTTTAACGGACACGTAGGTAAACACTGCGACGGCTTCAATAGAGTACATGGAGGCCATGGAGTTGACACAAGGAATGAGGAAGGATTCAGACTTCTAGAATTCTGCGACGCCAATGACATGTCGATATGTAACACAAACTTTAAAAAACCCGACAACCACCTGATCACCTATAGATCAGGGGAGCACTCTAGTCAGTTAGATTTTATCCTCATCAGAGGACGTGACAGATGGACGGTCGTAAACACAAAAGCCTTCCCTAGTGAGGAATGTACATCCCAACATAGCTTAGTTGTCAGCGACCTCACGGTCAGAACTAGACGAACCCAGAAACAGAGGCCAACCTGGAGAAGAAAGATCTGGAAGCTGAAAGTCCCCTCAACCAGTAACAGATTTAAAGATATTTTACTCAACGCCTACGACAGTAAAGAAGAACAGATAGAGACATTTAACGTAGAAGAGAACTGGGAGTTCCTAAAAAATAACTTACTAGAGGCGACGGATGAGGTTTGTGGCTGGAGTAAGACCTCAAGCAGGAGGAGAGTGACTTGGTGGTGGAACAATAAGGTAGATGAAGCAGTCAAGGCCAAGAGACAGGCATGGAAAGAATGGAAGAACGGGGGGAGCAGGGTACATTACATAGAGACCAAGAGGGAAGCTAGGCGACAAGTATACTTAGCTAGGAGGGAAGCAGAGGATAGAAAATTCAAGCATGTTTTACAACGTGAGGACCAGAAACAGGAGGTATTCAAGATTGCGAGGCAGTATGTCAGAGATAGTTGTGATGTCATTGGAGAGAAGTGTATCCGGAATGATAAAGGTGAGCTTGCCCTCACAAGTGCTGAGAAGAAAGATGCATGGAAGAGTCATTATGATAGATTACTAAATGAGGAGAATGCATGGGAAGAAGAGACCCTACCCCATGTAGACCCTATAGAGGGACCAGCAGTACAAGTCAGCGGCAGCGTAGTAAGTAAGGCAATCAGAGATATGAAGATAGGGAAGGCAACCGGTCCATCGGGTATAGCTGCCGAGATGCTGAAGGCATCTGGGTCTGTAGGTCACACTATAACCACACGTATCGTTAACCAGGTAATACTAGAAGGGGTCATACCAAAAGATTGGTGCAGTAGCATCATTGTCAACTGCTACAAAGGTAAAGGCGATGCACTAGATAGAGGAAACTATAGAGGTATAAAGTTGATGGACCAGGTCATGAAAGTAACAGAAAGAGTTATAGCACAGCTGATTAGGGACCGGGTGAATATAGACGAGATGCAATTTGGGTTTGTACCAGGGAGAGGCACCACTGATGCCCTCTTCCTTGTGAGGCAATTACAGGAAAAGTACCTAGCTAAAAGTAAGCCACTCTACTTGGCATTTGTCGACCTTGAGAAAGCCTTTGACAGAGTTCCACGTGCAGTAATCTGGTGGGCTCTTAGAAAACTAGGAGTAGATGAATGGCTTGTGAAAGCGGTACAAGCCATGTATAGGGGAGCAGTCAGCAAAGTTAGGATTAGCAATGAGTATAGCGAGGAATTTAGCGTACAGGTTGGGGTCCACCAGGGCTCTGTTCTTAGCCCTCTCCTGTTCATCATAGTCCTGCAGGCAATAACGGAGGAGTTTAAGACCGGATGTCCATGGGAACTCCTGTATGCTGATGACCTCGCACTCATAGCTGAATCTATGGTAGAACTAGAGAATAAATTCCAAACCTGGAAGCAGGGACTAGAGAGAAAGGGCCTCAAAGTCAACATGACAAAGACTAAGGTCCTTGTAAGTAGACGAGAAAACAGAACCCAGATCCCCTCAGGGAAATGGCCTTGCTCAGTATGTAGGAAAGGTGTAGGTAGGAACTCCATTCTCTTCCCCAAATGCAAACAATGGGTACACAAGAGATGTAGCGGGATCTCAGGAAGCTTAATTAAGAATGTAGGATTCACATGCAGCAGCTGTGCTGAAACAGCAAGCAAACAGCCACAGGAAACAAGTACCACCAATCTCTGGGAGGGCCCTGTAGAAACAGTAGACAGCTTCTGCTACCTAGGTGACCGAATTAGCAACGGAGGTGGGTGCTCAGAAAATACAATAACTAGGGTAAGAACGGGATGGAAGAGGTTTAGGGAACTACTACCACTGCTAGCTGCAAAAGGCTTCTCCCTCAGAATGAAAGGCAGACTGTATGATGTGTGTATCCGAACAGCGATGTTGCATGGTAGTGAGACCTGGGCGCTGAAGGTGGAAGACTTACGTAGATTAGAGAGAAACGAAGCCTGCATGCTCCGATGGATGTGTAACAGTAATATACGTGAACGACAAAGCATAAAGGAATTGAGAGAGAGACTGAGCATAAGAGGAATCAAATGCTGCGTGCAGGAGAGGCGGTTACGCTGGTATGGACATGTGATGCGTATGAAGGATGACAGCTGCATAAAAAGGTGCAGAGCACTAGAAGTTGATGGAAACCGCGGAGTGGGGAGACCCAAGATGACTTGGAATGAGGTGATAAAAGCCGACCTTACCCAACTACACCTCTCAAAGTCAATGACACACGACCGTGACTTCTGGCGTCACGCAGTAATACAGGGTACCCGACCTCCCATGGGTACATGCTGAAGCATATAAACAATATGCCCCCCCCCCCCACCGCAAGGTGGTCGTGGAGGTGTCACGGCAAAAATCACCCAGCCCACATTGTAAAGTGGACGTGTAGGCGCCACGAAAAAGCACACAGCACTCACTGTAAATGAGGTTGGTGTTAGGAAGGGCATCCAGCTGTAGAAATCAAGCCAGACCAGTTCCTGTATGAGCAAGGCATGGTCAGCCGACCAGACACTGCACACAACAGGACAACCCGTCTAACCCATGCTAGCGTGGAAGAACGGACGTAAAACGGTGATGATGATGATGATGATACATACATACATACATACATACATACATACATACATACATACATACATACATACATACATACATAGTTACGAAAACACAACTAGTTAGGAAATTACAAGTACAATCCATTAATGGAACAGTAAAAATATGTAAAACATTCCAAAAATCTGGCATCTAATAACTGCATATACACATGCACACATACAATAACATCCATATCTACACATGCATGCATACATACATATCTACCTAGTTGATGTTGTGTAAATTCCAATGAGAGAGTCTTGTGTCTATGTTAGAAACTGACTCTCTCTCTATTGGTAAAACTTTGTGAAATTATAAAACCAGAAGAACATACATACATACATACATACATACATACATACATACATACATACATACATACATACATACATACATACATACATACATACAGCAATGTGGAAGACATCCATGTACATAATATGAAAGAGTACTGGTGGAATGTTCCAGTAAAAACCCCAATAAAATGCAGGCATAACAGACCAGATATTATGATATGTGACAGGGAGAAGAAAGCATGCACAGTAGTGGAAATTAGTGGCCACCAGATGCCAATATAATATCAAAGATTAGTGAAAAGGAGAATATTTATGCAGAACTGATGAGAAATCTGCAGATACTCCACCCTGATTACACCTTCAGATTTATGCACTGGGGTATGTTAGTAACTGCCTCAATACAAATCTTGAGAAGCTAGACTTCATGCACACATACAACTCAAAACATCCACATCCACACATACAATAACATCCTTATCTACACATGCATACATACATATCTACCTAGTTGATGTTGTGTAAGTTCCAATGAGAGAGTCTTGTTTCTATGTTAGAAACCGACTCTCTCTCTATTGGTAAAACTTTGTGAAATTATAAAACCAGAAGAACATACATACATACATGGTGGCTGCCAACTCGTTTTCGAGTACGGCCACTACTTTATATCCATGTAGGAGAACCCCTACCGATGCGCTGAACGAGTGTGACTTTTTAGTCCAGCCAGCGACTTGAAAACTCTGTAACAAACACTACACTTGTGACAATTATTGACACATAGTGCTGGGCCCATGGTACCATGTGACGACAAGTGCAGAGAGATCTCCAGATATAAAGCAATGCCTGTGCTGTGAAGCTTTTATAGTGAACAAAGGCACTGCACAAAGCCAGTCCCACTCTCTTAGCCAAGATAATATTTACCAAAAAGAAGAACAAGTCAACATCATTGGATACCATCAGAGTTGCAGGTGTTATATCAGAGTTTTCCTTCATACATACATACATACATACATACATACATACATACATACATACATACATACATACATGCATGCATGCATGCATACATACATACATACATACATACATACATACATACATACATACATACATACATACATACATACATACATACATACATACATACATACATACATGGTGGCTGCCAACTCGTTTTCGAGTACGGCCACTACTTTATATCCATGTAGGAGAACCCCTACCGATGCGCTGAACGAGTGTGACTTTTTAGTCCAGCCAGCGACTTGAAAACTCTGGTACAAACACTACACTTGTGACAATTATTGACACATAGTGCTGGGCCCATGGTACCATGTGACGACAAGTGCAGAGAGATCTCCAGATATAAAGCAATGCCTGTGCCGTGAAGCTTTTATAGTGAGCAAAGGCACTGCACAAAACCAGTCCCACTCTCTTAACCAAGATGATATTTACCAAAAAGAAGAACAAGTCAACATCATTGAATACCATCAGGGTTGCAGGTGTTATATCAGAGTTTTCCTTCTCCTAGAATTCTGCCTTGACAAAGGCTAAGGGGTCATCTCTCCCTGTGATTTTGGATGGCTATTGACTCTTAAGAGCCCTTTCGCCCTTTGACAGGTTTTGTTTTTAGTCCTGCAGGATGTCCAAAGCCACCCTCCTCACCAAGAAACCTTGGTGGGGTTGCCAGTTTAGTCGCCAACGACCCGACCATGAGACAGGTTGTACTGGGATACATGTTACCAGTAGCACCAACTGGTGACCTGACATACATACATACATACATACATACATACATACATACATACATACATACATACATACATACATACATACATACATACATACATACATACATGGACGCTATCTAACTTCACATTGTTAATGAGTAAGAATATGAATGAAGCAGCTTGTCAAACTACCTTCTTATCAAAATCATAAATATATATATATTGAAGATGACGTGTCACATATAAACCAAATGTGACATTGTAAATCTCAGAAGAATCTAAAATGCTAAACGTTGAACATAATGAATTCGTAAACAATTTACTAGAACGTATTGAGTGTAATACAGGGTGGAGTCTCTCCGTCTCTTGTAATACGAAGGCAGACTTGTCAACTCTCCCCGCCCGACGGGGAGATCTCCCACCCACTTTGGGATGAGTGAGAGATGTCTTCTCTTGTGAAAATGGGTATAGCTTTCATTATGTATTGGCAGTATCGGTAGAGAGTCGGACACCATGCTTTGAAGCATAGAGTTACGTCCCTTTATGATCTGAGTTCAAATCCTGCCGAGGTTAACTTTGCCTTTCATCCTTACGGGGTCGATAAAATAAAGTACCAGTAATACACTGGGTATTTGCTGGCCTTGTGCCAAAAGTAGAAACAATTATGTAAAATCTCCCCATTTCGCCTCACCCACTTTGAGGTGTGTGAGAGATGTTTTCTCTTGTGAAAATGGGTATAGCTCTCATTTTGTAAAATCTCCCCATTTCGCCTCATTTCTCCCCGTTTTAGGGCATTTGTTTTCATGGTACTCCTCGTTTGGGTTTTTGGAAGTTGGTAGGTCTGCAAAAGACGTGTATGATTCTTACATTTCCTTATGCAGTCTTGTGAGCGGGGTAGAATGAAAGTTTATGGATTACGTTTGATAGAGTTCGTGGATAGCTTTGGAATTCTTGTTAGATATATTTACGTTCAAGTTAAGACAACTGACGGTCTTAGTTACATATATTATTGTTGAGAATGTTATTGTTGAGGCTGTGACTTTCGAACATACCATGTCTTAAATGTGAAGGTACGTGGCTGAGTGGTGTGGGTGTTATCTCACGGTTATGAGGCCATGATTTCGATTTCCAACAGTGTTCTGCCCTTAAGCAAGACACTTTATTTCACGTTGCTCCAGTCCACTCAGCTGGCAAGAATTAGTTGTACTTGTAATTCAATGGGCCAGTCTTGTCACATAATGTGTCACGCTGGATCTTCCTGAGATTTGTATTAAAGGAATATTTGTCTGTAGTATGGTGTTGGTAGGGCCGAGGTTAGCATTAAGCCAACTAAGGCGCACACACAGCGAAGCATATAACTGAACCTTAAAGGATCACAGTTTTATACAAATTTGTATAATTTTCCCGCTTAGCAGCGTAGAGGAAATATCCAAAGCGATGGAAAAGGTTCTGTGGTGTCATAATCCGTCACATGATTTAGCATGGGTGGCTATATATTGTGTAGTAGTAAACACAAGCTTAGTAATTTTCTTAGTATGGAGGCGCGTGTCCTAGTGGTAAGGGTGTTGGACTTACTATCATAAGGTCGTAAGTTCAATTCCTGGGCTGCGTTGCGTGTTGTGTTCTTGAGCAAAACACTTCATTTCATGTTGCTCCAGTATACTCAGTTGAAAATAGCAATAGCTGGGGGTTTAACGCTGCGATGGACTGGCGTCATATCCAGGGGAAAGTTTTGTACTCTCAGTCGCTTCACGCCACGAAAGTGGGATACACACCGGCCTAACGAGCCTTCTGGCTTGAGACAGACTTTAGAGTAGGTCAGATCAAGAAGTATCAAAAACTAGGTTCATCAGCTTACCAAACTTTAAGTGGAAACTATTTTATTTTGAAGAATGGGACGCATAACTGGGAGGATGGGTGCACATTGTAGGGCCAGCCGGGGTAGGAGGCTAAATACCCAGACGCCGTCCTTGGTTGTTAGTTTAATTTCTTCTCTATTTGTAATATGGTTCCATCTCAGAGCATTCTGAGCCTTTGACTAACTTACGTTTATTGTTTTGTTTTTTTACTCAATAAACATTTTAACAATAAAGTTTCATAGATTGATGGTTAAGGTGTTGAGCTCGCGATCATAAGGTCATTGACTCAATTACAAGACTGTGTGATGCATTATGTCTTCGAGCAAGTTACGTCATTTCATATTACTCTCCAGTTCACCCAGCTGAAAATTAGTACCAGTGATAACTAGAGGTTAGTCCTGTCACAAACTGGCTTCGTGTTCGGACGAGATGGAGGTGGGGTTATTCTTGTAGTTTCAGTCATTTAATGCCCCATGAAACCGAGTTAAGCTAGGGCTTTGTCTAATCTGTGCAAGCATGGGGGAAAAAACGAAAACAATAATTCACACACAGAAGCTTCTGATTCGATTATGTGCTGATTACACGAAATGATGTAAAAACGATATCATCCAAAGATGTAGAATAAAGAATTTAATTTTATCTAATCTTATCAATTTATATAAAATATACATGGTTTTATTAAATATGTTGTTTACAATTAAAATATAAACGGAAAGGTGAAGAGGAAGGAGAGAGAAAAAAGGAAGTCATTCGATTCTCTCTTTTGCTAAACAAAAGGAACTGCCAAAACTTTCGATTCCTATTTTCTAGCTATCAGCTACTAGCTAATCCACACTGAAGAATTATTCGAGAGAAAATTTTGGTGGCAGTCACGTCAGATATTTAATATCTTCCTGAATCACGATTTCCAGGTTTTACACTATTTTAACTTGAATTTTGCTTAAAGGTGAAAGTAAATATAATCACAATAAAATAACAACAAATGGCACATTTTTGGCAAGGTAAAATTTTTAAGCAGGAATTTAAGTGTTTTCAGGGTTTTTTATTTTTTTATTTATTATATATCTTTGTAGATATTAAGTTTCCATAGTTTGCAATAAATTACCCTTTTTATATTTAAATAAAATGTGACTTTGTTCCTGTAACTATTTTTGGTGAGTTTTTTTCTTCTTTGACTTATAATGCAGAATTGTTAGGGTGTCGGTGGAGTAAAAATGCCTCGTTGTTTGTTTCGGCTTTCTGCGCTGTGAGATCAAATTCCGCTGAGGTCAGCTTTACCTTTCATTCTTTCGAGGTGTCAATTCTTCCTTTATCTCCCACCCACTTTGAGGTGGGTGAGAGATGTCTTCTCTTGTGAAAATGGGTATAGTTTTCATTATGTAAAATCTCCTCATTTTGCCTTTCTCCCCGTTTTGGCACACTTTTTTTCATGGTACTCCTCCTTTGGGTTTTTAGAGGTTGGCAGGTTTGGTGTGTCAATCAATTATACTAAGGCAAAAAATTCCTGTTGACGTTATCTTTGCCTTTCACCCTTCGGGAGTCGACAAAATAAAGTACCTGTGAAGTTGTTGGATGTACGTCAGCTCTGATGATGAATGTTCCAGTTGTTCGAACAACGAAGGAACCTGCTAAAGAAATTAATATGTTAACGTGAATATGGCTGAGCGTTCCATAGACACGTGCCCTATTAACGTAATTTTCAGGGAGATTCAGCGTGACATAGTGTGCGAAAAGGGCAGCCTTTTGAATTACAGGTGCAACTCATTTCTGCCAGCTGATTATACTAGAGCCACATGAAATAACTGTCGGGAAAAGAACTCACGACTTTACGATCGTGAACCGAACACTTTAACTAGTAAGTCACGGACCTTTACAGTAACAACAGGCAGGTACTGGAAGAAAAGAGCCGCCGCCGAAGCCAGCTTTGCCTTTACATCCTTTCGGTGTTGATAAAATACATTATTGTTGCGTTGATGGAGGGCGGTGATTGGCAGTATCGGTAGAGGGTCGTACGCCATGCTTTGACTCATAGAGTTATGGCCCTTTCCATTCCGAGCTCAAATCCCGCCGAGGTTAACTTTGCCTTTCATCCTTACGGCGTCGGTAAAATAAACTACCTGAAATGCACTGGGATAATTGGTGCCAAAAGTAGAAATAATTATTGTTGCGTTGATGTCATCGAATACTGGAAAGCATTTGGTGCAAATTCGCAAGGCCTTGAGCTTGATCCAGGTAGTACGTCGTGTCCTTGAGCAAGACACTTTATTTCACGTTCCTCCAGTTCACTCATCCTGCAAAAATGAGTTGAACCTGTAATTCGAAGGTACAGTCTTAACACATATCATGACATGCTGATTTGGGAATTACTTTCAGGGTGCACGTGTCGATGGAAAACTCAGCCTCTTACATATTAACTTACAAACTGGACGTTCAGTTAGACATCGTAAAAACTGACGAAGAATCTATCATCATCATCATCATCATAATGTATCACGTGTCTGCAGAATACTTAGTTCACGTACACGTTAATCTCGGCCTCAAACTCCGGCACTGCCCCTGTAACGCGGAGGAGAGGAATTTCAATTTCAATTTCAATTTAGTCATCTTCCTTGACGCCCCACAGAAAAAAGAACACTCTTCCCTCTGTTCATCATACGTGTCGTCAGCTCTTGTGTGTTGACCTCCTGTTCATCATACGTGTCGTCAGCTCTTGTGTGTTGGCCGCCTGTTCATCATACGTGTCGTCAGCTCTTGTGTGTTGGCCGCCTGTTCATCATACGTGTCGTCAGCTCTTGTGTGTTGGTCGCCTGTTCATCATACGTGTCATCAGCTCTTGTGTGTTGGCCTCCTGTTCATCATACGTGTCATCAGCTCTTGTGTGTTGGCCTCCTGTTCATCATACGTGTCATCAGCTCTTGTGTGTTGGCCTCCTGTTCATCATACGTGTCATCAGCTCTTGTGTGTTGGCCGCCTGTTCATCATACGTGTCGTCAGCTCTTGTGTGTTGGCCTCCTGTTCATCAGACGTGTCATCAGCTCTTGTGTGTTGGCCGCCTGTTCATCATACGTGTCGTCAGCTCTTGTGTGTTGGCCGCCTGTTCATCATACGTGTCGTCAGCTCTTGTGTGTTGGCCGCCTGTTCATCATACGTGTCATCAGCTCTCGTGTGTTGGCCTCCTGTTCATCAGACGTGTCATCAGCTCTTGTGTGTTGGCCGCCTGTTCATCATACGTGTCATCAGCTCTCGTGTGTTGGCCTCCTGTTCATCAGACGTGTCATCAGCTCTTGTGTGTTGGCCGCCTGTTCATCATACGTGTCGTCAGCTCTTGTGTGTTGGCCGCCTGTTCATCATACGTGTCATCAGCTCTTGTGTGTTGGCCGCCTGTTCATCATACGTGTCATCAGCTCTCGTGTGTTGGCCTCCTGTTCATCAGACGTGTCATCAGCTCTTGTGTGTTGGCCGCCTGTTCATCATACGTGTCGTCAGCTCTTGTGTGTTGGCCGCCTGTTCATCATACGTGTCATCAGCTCTTGTGTGTTGGCCGCCTGTTCATCATACGTGTCATCAGCTCTTGTGTGTTGGCCGCCTGTTCATCATACGTGTCATCAGCTCTTGTGTGTTGGCCGCCTGTTCATCATACGTGTCGTCAGCTCTTGTGTGTTGGCCGCCTGTTCATCATACGTGTCATCAGCTCTTGTGTGTTGGCCGCCTGTTCATCATACGTGTCATCAGCTCTTGTGTGTTGGCCTCCTGTTCATCATACGTGTCGTCAGCTCTTGTGTGTTGGCCGCCTGTTCATCATACGTGTCGTTAGCTCTTGTGTGTTGGCCGCCTGTTCATCATACGTGTCGTCAGCTCTTGTGTGTTGGCCGCCTGTTCATCATACGTGTCATCAGCTCTTGTGTGTTGGCCGCCTGTTCATCATACGTGTCATCGGCTCTTGTGCGTTGGCCGCTCCAGTGTCTCTCAGTAGAGTGTTGATATAGGTGACGTTTCTCTTGCTTCGATGTGTTCTTCCTTCTGTTGGCTTCCAGAACATCAGCTTGCTTGTGATTTTCTCATCATAAAGTATGCAGTGGCCAGTGAGTCCCATTCTCCGTTTTATATCTTCAGAAACCTTCGGGAGATCTTTATAAAGCTAGTTTGTTGTATGTTCCTGTCATGACGTATTTGTTGCCATATGCAGAATGTGTATGTAGCATTTATCAAATACTGTCTTCAGTGCTTCCGCGATTGTTCAAATTTCTGATCCGTATAACAAAACTGATTCTACTGTTGCGGTGAGAAGTCTTATTTTGATATTCCTTGATAGCGCCGAAATCCATATTTTACTCATCTTGTTGCAAGGATTGCAAGGGGAGGAAGATAGACAAATACCAGGACTTGACTGACTGCTTCATTTTCGTGCTGGTCACCGTTGAGACCTCTGGTGCTCTCGGTCTCCGAAATGACGTTGTCCTCTGCAAAATAGGCATGAGTGCATCCAGCCTCAGGAAGGAGCCCCGTGAGGTGGAATGGTTAACACAGAAAATAGGGTGGCTGTTCTCCGCGGTGTTGCCTTTGCCATTTTGTCCGCGAGGAACAGCTGAAATATACCGCCTAGACTGGAGTGTAGAGTCTGCTGCTCCCTCACCGCTTTATCTTACTTTCATTATTTAATTTTTTTTCTCTCTTTTCTTTTTCATTACAAACATTATATAACCCAAATGAAATGTGTAGAATAACATTTATTCTTTACCTACTCAACAAAGGTTCTTACATAAAATTATGATACAAAGTTTTTTTCTAGATAAATATAAATATTTTAATAATTCACAAGTTAAACTTTCAGTTAAACGATCGAACAACAGCTGAGTGTTTCATCGCCGAAAGCAATGGAAGATCAATCACACTAACGTAACCTTGAAGACACATTCTTTCTTTCACTTTTCTTCCTTTTTTCTTTCTTTTTTCTTCCTTTTTTCTTTCGTTTTCCTTTCTTTCTTTTTTCTTCCTTTTTTCTTTCCCTTTTCTTTCTTTCGTTCGTTCGTTCGTTCTTTCTTTCTTTCGTTCGTTCGTTCGTTCTTTCTTTCTTTCTTTCTTTCTTTCTGTCTTTTATAAATCAAATACGAAAGAAAATACGATACAATAAAATGCAGGTCTAAATAATCAGGTGAGAACATCCCCCAGCTGTGAATAAGTTAATCATTAGATCCTTCACTAAAGAACACTGCTAACAGACACCTTTAGTCCAACCAATGTATTGGAGTGCATTGAGAGGTGAGGATGAGGCCCAGGTGGGATGGGGTAGGGTGTGGAACTAGTCTGCTGTCTGATAGTCAATCTGTATGTCAATATATCGATTCAGCTTAGAGTACGATCGATAATACTTGTCTATCTATCCGTTTTGGCACTGCTGCATGGTGTGTGGATATCAAAAGTATGTATGTATGTGTGTGTATGTATGTATCTGTGTATGTATTATGTATGTATTATGTATGTATGTGTGTATGTATGTATGTATGTATGTATGTATGTATGTATGTATGTATGTATGTATGTGTTATGTATGTACGTGTGTGTGTGTTTGTAAGTAAGTATATATATGTATGCCTGTGTGTATATACATGTGTATGGGAGTATGTATGTACGTGTGCGTATGTGTGTATGTATGTATGCGTTTGTGTGTGTGCATGTGTATATATGTATGCATATGTATGTGTATATATATGCATTTATGATTGTATGTATGTATGTGTATTTATGTATGCATGTATGTATATGTATGTGTATGAATGTGTATGTATGTATCCATGTATGTATACATGTATGTATGTGTTTGTATGTATGTATATACGATTGTATGCATGTATGTTTAAGTATGTATGTATATATGGATATATATATATATATATATATATATATATATATATATATATATATATATATATATATGTATATATCTACGTACGTACTGTGGCTATATCCTTACAAAAAATTCCCATTAAAAAATAATAGTGAGATATAGAGAAAAATAATATTTTTTTGAGATGTATTAGGTTTAGAGTGTGTTGCAGATTACAGAACGCCAGCTGAGCAATGGCGGAATACCTAAAGATAACAGAATTCTATGATTTTTTTTCATCTGTTTAATGTTTAAAAGTGGTTCCCCATATTTGTTTAAGGCAGTTGAATGATATGAGAAAATGAAATACTGTTATTGTTTTACGTTCAGTTTGAAAGTATTAAGAACGTTATTGGAAAGTAAACTGGTAATAGATAAAATCATATCACCACTTACTGCTAATGTTGTCCCTCATATATCAATGATATTAACCATGCCTTTAAACTTCTTACATTCTTATCAGGGAACACACTAACACATACTAATGTATGTTTGTGTGTGTGGTGTATGTATGTTTGTTTCTATGTATATATGTATGTATGTATATATATATACATGCATGTATGTGTATGTGTATATGTATGTGTACGTGTATATGTGTGTATATATATATATATATACATATACACATACACATACATACATATATATATATATATATATATATATATATATATATATATATATATATATATATATATATATATATATATATATATATA
This sequence comes from Eledone cirrhosa, assembly GCA_964016885.1. Taxonomy (NCBI): domain Eukaryota; kingdom Metazoa; phylum Mollusca; class Cephalopoda; order Octopoda; family Eledonidae; genus Eledone; species Eledone cirrhosa. The sequence goes on from OZ024741.1 coordinate 57,148,084, forward strand.
TATATAAAAAACATACATACACAACACACACATATATACATACCCACGTACATACATACACCACACACACAAACACATTCATGCACATATATATACACACACAAACGCATAAACACACACACATATACACATACATACACTGACAAACACACGCATACACACGCACGTACATACACATATACACACACAAATACACATACAAATACACACTCACACACACATACACACTCACACACACACGATATATACACACACAAACACACACATAGACACACAACCCATAACCACCACGAAAGTAATTGGATGCCTGTCCCACAACGACAACGTATCTTTTAGCCTTGAAACTTTTCTTTGAAGTCGATTCTTCACCTGAACCCAGCACCACCAACCTTCTCCGTCAAGGTGAACTTATCCATAAATTCTCAACTGCTTCTCCGTCTCCGATGTGCTCTGTAAACTAACTATATTTTCTGTTCGTGTGCGTGAGCATGAGTGTGGGTATACATACACACATACATACATATATACATACATGCATGCATACATACATACATACATACATACATACATACATACATACATACATACATACATACATACATACATACATACATACATGACTCTACTGAACAAACAGTGCACCAAAAACTTGTGAAGACCCTACAAGTGATATGGAACGATATGTTTCAAGAGATACACAGCCTTAATGTGAGTGACAGACCATACAACACCAGAGTCAGTAAAGAACCCACTAAATTGGAATTGGAAGCGGTGAACGAAATAGCTGGCAATTATCTGAAGGCTATACGATCTAAAGGTGTAGAAACGACATTTGAAACGCTTAATGTTTTGTTATATGTTTCAGCTGTCACATTGCTATCATATAACACACATCTAAAACCACGCAATCAAGATACAAACAGAAAGCCTGAACCAGCGTGGATGCGAAATTTAAAAACCGAAATTTTGTCCCTGAGACGAAGTATCTCACACATCGCAGTCGTTATGAAATGCAACATAGAGAGCAACTTCACACGACACCAGGAAGACCTAAAGAAAAAGTTAGAGAGACGATTTGGAGATACAAAATTTAAAACTTTGAACTCTAAATTACACCAGTTGAAACAACAACTCACAGCTACAACAGAAAGACTAAAATATAAGTCAACAGCACATAAACGACAAGTGCTAAATAGATTGTTTGCCAGAGATCCTAAATCAGTTTATCGCAGCTTCGGTGGCAAAAGCTCAATCCCTGTAAACGACACCCCTTCAAAAGAACAGGTTGAGAGCTACTGGAGATCTGTATGGGAAACGGATGACGGATTCAACAGACAAGCTAATTGGCTAAAAGAACTGGAACAGGACTACTGCCAACATGTCCAGACAAAACAATATGACATAGATGGGTCAATACTGGAAACAGCTCTACAGAAAATGTCGAATAGGAAATCACAGGCCCAGACCTCATTACAGGATACTGGTTGAAGAATTTCACTTTCTATCGGCAAGATCTCATACGGCTGTTTACAGAAACCATTAAGGGCACACAAGAACTGCCCAGATGGTTATCAACTGCCACTACTCTCCTCATTCCCAAAAATAGCCAAACCACCCTTGCTAAAAATTACCGCCCAATTGCCTGCCAAAACATCATGTATAAATTATATACTGGGTGCCTTAACCTGTTCTTACAGGATCACTGTGCTACCAACAACATCATAACACCTGAGCAAGCTGGTGGAAAGAGGGAGGTGTGGGGTTGCATAGATCACCTACTAACTAACAAAATGATTCAGGAAAAAACAACAAAGAATCGCAGAAACATGACTGTCGTGTGGCTGGACTATCAAAAAGCATTTGATAGTGTACCTCATGGGTGGATTATTAAGGCTTTACTGTTAGCTAGAGTCCCACAACCATTGGTAGCTGCTGTTGAACGCCTGACCAAGAACTGGTACACCAATTTGATCCTTAGAGGTGAGAAGGAGCAGGTTAAGACTGATAGGATACATTACCAGAAGGGCATCTTTCAGGGTGATAGCTTGTCAGTGCTACTCTTCGTTCTCTCACTGAATCCACTATCTTACCTACTCAGGAAACAAGGTCGACAAAGAAGTGGGCCCAGAAGTATCTCCCATCTTTTCTTTGTTGATGACCTGAAGTTGTATGGGCCAAATATCAATGACATCAAGAAACAATTGGACCTCATTACACAATTTTCAACCGACATCAAAATGAAATTTGGTGAGTCCAAGTGTGCATATTTGGCAGTAAAACGTGGAAGAGCTGTGCCCTCCTCTAGAAATCTAGAGATGAACGGCCTGACAATACAACCTCTACAGTCAGGTGACAACTACAGATATCTTGGACAGGATGAGAATGTCAGATATGATGGACCCATAAATAAGGAGAGAACCAGAACTGAATACCTCAGAAGAGTAAAGAAAATATGGTCATCAGAACTGTCAGCATACAACAAATACATTGCCCACAATACTTATGCTGTACCAATTCTAACGCCAACATTTGGCCTACTGAACTGGTCATTGCAAGAACTAAGTGAGATGGATGTTAGAACTCGAAAACTTCTCAGTGTTACTGGCAACTTTAACATCAATGGTGATGTGGATAGGCTATACTTCTCACGCAAGGAAGGTGGCCGGGGTCTAAAATCAATATTAACAACATATGAAACCCGGATAGTAACACTGAAGCAACACCTTCAACAGAGGAAAAAGGTTGGCAACCATCTTGCCCAGGTTTATGAGCATGAAAAAAGAAATATCATTAGAATAGCGACTGATCTGGAGGAGAGATATGGAATAAAGCCTGATATAAATCTCTCACCCAGAGAAATCGGAATATCCTATTCAATGTTCAAACAAGATAAGAAAATTGACCAATTTACAGAAAAAGTTGTGCGTGGATACTTGAGGCGTAAAACACAGACCATAGAGGGGATAAACCACTCAAAAAGCCTGGCATGGAGTTCCGACAAGTTTATGACATCACACCTTGAGGGATATCTCTATGCAATACAGGAACAAGAACTCCCTACCAAATATCTGCTGCACAAAAGAGGAGGGCCAGCAGCTGACAATAAATGTAGGCTATGTAAAACAAAGATCGAGGATGTAAGCCACATTATTGCCAGCTGCGAAAGAATGTCATCTCGCTACTACCTCCCCATGAGACACGATGGGATAGCTAGAACCATCTGGAACGCACTTCGGAAAACAAAATTAACAACAAACGAGGAAGAATATATTGAGAGAGATGGCACTAAGGAATACTGGTGGAACCTGAAAATAAAAACTGCCACCAAATTAAAGCACAACCGGCCTGATATTGTTGTTTGGGACCACCCATTGAAAACGTGTTCTGTTGTGGAGATCAGCTGCCCACTTGATGTAAACGTTGTCAGAAAAATACAGGAGAAGGAGGACATCTACGGACCATTGATGAGGAGTTTACAAATCCAGTATCCAAGATACACCTTTAGCTTCATACCCATCATTATTGGTGCTACGGGTTATATACCAACCCGCTTGGACCAAAGTATGACTGAACTTGGATTTGCGGACAAAAAGCGCAGCTCCCTAATTCATAGTCTGCAAATGGCTGCGATAGCTGGCACCTTCAAAATTTGCAAAACATTCTTGCGATTCAAGGGATGACAATTTCTTTTCTTTTACAACCTTGCCACCAGGAAGGTGGCCGGTCAAAAAAATATACTCGAAATTAAGAGAAAGAGAAAATAACATACATACATACATACATACATACATACATACATACATACATACATACATACATACATACATACATACATACATACTCCACCCTAACTATACCTTCAGATTTATACCTGTGATTATTGGAGCACTGGGATATGTTAGTAACTGCTCAATACACATTTTGAGAAACAGAAAGAACACAACTAGTTAGGAAATTACAAGTAGAATCCATTAATGGAACAGTAAAAATATGTAAAACATTCCAAAAATTCTGCATCTAATAACTGCATGTACATATGTACCGATATAAAGCATATACACATGTACACATACAACTCAAAACATCCACATCCACATACACAATAACATCCATACCTGCACACACATGTATGCAGACATGCATAAATATCTACCTAGTTAATGTTGTGTAAATTCCAATGAGAGAGTCTTGTGTCTATGTTAGAAACCGACTCTCTCTCTCTCTATTGGCAAAAATGTATAAAATTATAAAATCAGAAGAACAGACATATATACATTCACACACACACACACACACACACACACACACACACACACACACACACACACACACACACACACACACTTTCAAACCTTGCCCTGGAAATACGTCTTCCTTCTTGCTCTCGTGGTATAAGCAGATTGCACCAAGCCGCAACTGAGAGAAAGCAGACCATCCGCCGACTTCGTAATAAGAAGACCCCCTCCATGCTTGCTATCAGGAACGTGCCTGGGGTTCTTCACTCTGAAGAGAAGTGCATCTCAGGAGATGGAGAGAATACTTTATCGATCCGCCAGATCCGGTCTAAATGGGTGTAGGATCAATCAGCTAGAATTTGCAGAGTGGGAATCAAGTGCAGATTTGAGGCTGCAGCCGACGTAACTACCCTCTTCCCATTTGAAGGAGGTAAATACCTTATCTGAGAGGTCACATGCTGTGACTCGTTCTCCGCCTCCAGCTTAGTCGCTTCGGCCACAAACTCCGGTACCACTTCCTACAATGCAGAGGACAAGAAGACAAGCAAATACTGGGGCTTGTCCGGCCGCTTCCTCTTCGCATCGGGACCTCAGGTGACCTTGGACCCAATACTGCCGAACTCCTCCGTAAAATCGGTACGTTAATAGTCCGTCTGAAGAAGGAGGCCCGTGAGTTATGGTGGCTGTTGCAACGAGTATCACTGGCCATTGTCCGCGGAAATGTCTTGCAGTTTTGTCCGCTAAGCTCAGTCGAAACACCCTATGCATAGCGCCTGTCACCCCACCCCACCCTAACTTCTTACGTGACGTAATAGTTCTTGCTTTTTCTCTCCTTTTACTCTCAATTATGGCATTTATAGTCCTTTCCTGTACTTTCCTATACAGCCAGATCTACCCTTCTTTACCCTCCCCCTCTTTTCATTACTTAATTTTGTTTTATGTTTTATTTTAAATATTTCCATCATTGGATAACTTTTTTGTAAAATATAGTTGACATAATATGATTATGTATAATTGATTAAATAAAATATTTCGTAAGTCTGAAATTTAATTAACTAAATATGAAAATTAACTAGCAGCATTAGCGTTAATTTAAAATAAAATAAAAAAGGACTGTAAAATAGGAAAATATACAGTAAAAAAGAGAAAAAGAAAAAAACGGAAAAGGGAGGGAATGGCAAGGACTCTATTGTCACAGAAGAATGGGGAGAGGGAAGACAAGTGGGCTCTGTGCCTAGGGCGCGGCGGTAAAGAGGCTGCGCCCCGTGGACAGGACCGCAAAAACATTCCCGCGGAAAAGGTAGATTATAATACAAAATAAACAAAAGTAATTTAATACATTTTCTTTCAAAAATACTTATTATAGCTACACAGTTTCGAAATGGCTAAGAGAAATCCAGGTACAAATTCAGGTACAAAAATGTATTTCACTCGCTTCCTGTCAAAGTAACTTGATAGTGTTTGCTAGCAGCGGAACCCTGATCAAAGCGGTCGGTATCCACTGTCTATAGACCCGATCATACAGCCTATCTCCACTAGTACAACCCCTCTACTATCTCCCACAACAACGATAATATATAACAAAACAACAACAAAGACTGCAACACCACCAACAACAAGAGAAATCGAAACCTCTCCATCACCACTTCTGTCACTACCACAGAAATAGTTGACAAAGCAACTTATACCGAGCCGACGAAATTCAGTTCAAATACAATAACAGTTTCAGAGAGAAAATTGAGAATTTCAGGGAAAATTTCCCTATCTTAGATCAAAACAACATGTCCACTACCACCAATAACAGCATCGCTCGCATTACTACAATCACCGCTACCAATACCAACTCTGCTACCACCATTAGCACCACCAACACCTCAGTGGCGGCTGTAACTGACAACAGCAACAACAATAAAAGTATTCTGAAGACTTGCTCCTTTGCAGGGGATGCAAAATCGTTTGAGCTAGTATCCGTGGAAATGAACATACAGACCTGAAAGAGGCCAGGAAAAGCTGTCCACACAGATGACAGAAAAGCTACACTTTCCGTATTACCACAACTACTCGAGGAAACGACCGAGAGAACCGTGATACACCGATGTTTACAAATCTCGTGTCGCAGAAAAATAGAAGAAAGCCTCAAGCCAGCATGGCATTACATTGGTTTTGTAACACAAGCAAGATAATTGTTTCTACTTTTGACATAAGGCCAGCAATTGTTCCAGTGTATTACTGGTACTTTATTTTATCGACTCCGTAAGGATGAAAGGCAAAGTTAACCTCGGCGGGATTTGAACTCAGACCAAGATAATATGGGTGCATGAGAGTCGATTTCCACATGGAAGCTCTGAGAAAAATACACTGCCATCCCATGCAAGAGTGAAGAATTCGTCCTCTTTCCCACATATTTAAACTAAAGTGTCGTAAAAGAAAATATTTTTGAAGAGCCACCAGAGCTGGATTTCGGGTCAGTGGTCAGTTCTTAGAGAATAGAAGTTGTTAGGAATCAAAAAGTTCTGGAAAGAAAATTGGGCTGGAATCAGATTGGAGATCCCCATCCATGAAAACCAGAAACTTTAGACAAAATACTCTATCTAATCGATATAAAACATAGTCAGCAACTGCATTGTAATTGAGAGCAGAAAAGTCAGATGTCACACGTGAGGAAGTAAAAGCCACCTGAAGGTCAATGAAAACTTGCGCTGCTGTCAACAACATAACCACAACATCAACAACAGCTACTACAAATTCAACAACTATATATGTGTGTGTGTGTGTGTGTGTGTGTGTGTGTGTGTGTGTGTGTGTGTGTGTGTGTGTGTGTGTGTGTGTGTGTGTGAAAAGAGTCAGGACCCCAACGGCTGAGCTCCGGCCGTTTCGACAACTAAATCCGAACAGTTCGGATCTAGCTGTCGAAACGTCTGGAGCTCAGCCGTTGGGGTCCTGACTCTTTTCATATTACCCACTCTACTACTCTACGTATTGACTACTCTGGTGCGTTGTGATCCACCTGGTATCTTACCACACCCTCTTTGTTACACACACACACACACACACACACACATATATATATATATATATATATATATATATATACATACATTGCTAATTTTGTCCCTCATATCAAGAATTTGAAGACAATTCATTTTCACCTGACGAGATCAGTGATAATCCATCATGGCTTCACGATCAATCAATCTCTTATTGAAACATGTGTCGTAATTAAAATGATTGGAAATTTTACCTTGCCTTCGGATTTTCATTTTGATACATGTATATATATATATATATATATATATATATATACTCTATTTAGGTTTAATCGATACATATTAAATATATATCGATTGTGTTTCTCAATAAAATAGCTCCATGAACATTAGTTCAGAGCATCAATTATACAAGTTTAAACGATATATATAAAGAGGGTATATATAAACTGAGAACTTCTAATATTTTCTCCATACATACAGAGTAAATGATATGTAAGTAAATATATTTACTTCAAGGTGGTAACGAACTTATATTTCCTTATACACATCTGTTTCATAAAACTCAAAGAAGGAAGCAAATCATCGATCTAAGTAATCATTTATCAATCACCAATAATCGATTTTGGTAATAAGCTTCTTAAAACCTGGATGTTAATCTTCAGTAAGGTTAGGCCTTCTATATATATATATATATATGTGTGTGTGTGTGTGTGTGTGTGTGTGTGTATTATATATATATATGTATATATATGTATATATGTGTGTGTATATATATATATATATAAATATATATATATATATATATAAATATATATATATATATATATATATATATATATATATATATATATATATATATATATATATATATATATATATTTATATATATAAATCAGGAAAGAAGGTTTACATGGTTTGCTATACAAAAAAGTTTTTAATCACATAGCTTACATTTGTTTCACTGAACTGGTATGTCTAGAGATCGCTATCCGCTTAATTTTGCGTTACTCGATCGCCAATACAGAATTATAACCAGTCAGATCTTCGGAGCATGCGAGAATGAAGAAAATACACAGGCAAGAAAAGAAAAGAAAATATGGAGTAGTTATGGCATTCAATTAGAACAATAACAACAATTACAACAATGCTATCAATAAACTATTTAAGGAGACCCTGACATTACTTAGGTGGGGGGTATATAATGTATCTAATGTTACGGCGTGAAAACCAGCTGTCATAAGGCAAAAAGTATCGTAGTGTGTATCAATTTTAAATTATAAAGATAAGCTAGTTTTTACAGTCTTTCTCTTCATCTTCAACAGTATACATGAGTGGGACCACTGTCAAAGCTCAATAGTTGTAGAGTTAATACAGAGGTTAACGAATTAATATACGCATATATCTACGCACACACACATACACATACACACATATATATATATAAATATATATACACATATATGTGTACATAGACACATACATACACATCAATATACACTCGTACAAAAATATACATACATGCAAAGAGAAAAGCGTGCTAATTGTAATATGGCAAAAAGAAGGTAAAGTAACATTGTAGTAGTGAAATGAGAAAAACTAGGATCTAGGATCAAATGATTGCAGCAGCTGAGAAGGAGTAAAATTGTTGGTAGATGAGGTACTTACAGACAATTGTGTGGTATAGACTTGTGAAGGAAATAGTATACTTAATGAATATATTTCTGTGGGTAGTAGGTATCTTACTCATCACTGTAACTTCAACTACCACCACCACCACTACTATTATCAGCAATCGTATTCTGAACTTATTTTTTTACTTATTTTTTACATTTTTATCATCTTCATTCTAACTTCTTTATTATTATCTTATCTTTTATTATTGATGTATTGTTTGTTGGGTGGATTGGCAGTATCGGTAGAGGGTCGGATGCCTTGCTTTGACGCATAGAGTTACGGCCCTTGCCATTCTGAGTTCAAATCCCGCCGAGGTTAACTTTGCCTTTCGTCCTTACGGGGTCGATAAAATAAAGTACCAGTAATGTACTGAGTAATTGCTGGCCTTGTGCCAATAGTAGAAACAATTATTGATGTTATTGTTTTGATTCTCCGATCAATAAATATCTATAAATACCAATGCCATGTGTTAAACCCTCCAGTATTCTGATGATTTGATCAGAGACACACACTGTATTTAAGGTCGACTGACGCAACTTTGAATGATTAGCGGCCTTTAGACTCACCTGATCAATGAAACAATTGTTAATACTGTAAATAAAACCCTTTTTGTACAGCCGACCATGTTATTCTTCACTCTTTCACTACTATATATATATATATATCACTCGATATGCAAATTAGGCTGCTCAGCCGTTAATATGCATAAGGAAAGTATATACTTTCAGACGTTCAATCATCTGGCAGGAAGGTATACGTTGCTGACGATAGCTTATAAGCTTGAAACTAGTACAGCGTTCCTTTGGCTGATCTCAAATCACGGAATCTCACAGAGGAGATAACAAAGGAAGACAATAAATGGAGGAATGCTATGTTGAAAAAGTTGTGTCTAACTCTTGCAAGCATGGAAGTGTGTACATATAATGATGGTGACGATGATTACAGAGACACAACCTAAACACTAATTAATTATATTCAACAGTTTAGGCTTAAGGAATGTGTAATATATTGCACATTTTTTTTTAAAGAAAAAACTGATGTGACCTTATTTGCATTGAGTGGAAATTTTTATCATTCATAATCTAGACAATCTAGAAAATTTAGTAACATTCATTTTTGTGGTAAAATTAATAGTAGATAAGCCTCTATAGTGCAAAATCATAGCCAGTGAGGTGCTTTGGAATATAATTTAATAAAGATTCTTACATGAAATTATGAGGAAAAGCTCTTGAATAAATATAAGCACTTTAAAACAAACAGTTTTGTATCATAGAACCAGGGACGGTTTCAGGAGTTTGGGTTCTCAAAATGATTATTTTTAACATGGCTCTTCATAATCTAGTCAATTTGGGAAAATAAGTAACATTATTGTGGTATAATTAATATTGACAGGGGTATCAGTTTAATTGACGTTGCTGCCAAAACCTTCGCAATTCTTCTACTGAAGAGGTTGAAGGCCATCCGTGATGTCCGTACCCGTCCTTCTCAGGATGACATCGTGTTGATGGACGCTAACGGGACAGATGTACAAGGTGCTCTCGAAATGGTGCACACTGCAGCCGCTGCTGTTGGTCTACGAATCAATGCCGCCAAGTCGAAAGTCATGACGTCACTGGTCTCGCCTGATGCCTGGCAGCCAATATCTCTCGAGGGTGTGGACCTGGAGGCTGTGGAGTGCTTCGTTTACCTGGGCTCAACAGTGGTTATATGGTTATTAGCATGTATATGTTAGTGTTTACACATGTGTGTGCATAAGCTTGTATGACTGTCTGTATCTA
>OZ024741.1:57161260-57186260 GCA_964016885.1 Eledone cirrhosa
TATCGATACTGCCAATCCACCATAAATAATGAATGAATATTACATAATTTATCTGCTAAATTTTGTAGCTGTTGATTAAATATATTTTATTGGTTATTTACAGATTCACTTTTTTAAAATTTTCAAATATCAACACTTCCAGTTAGCGATCGCTTAAATAAACATTCATATATTTCCATCACTAATTTTTTTCTAATGCAGTTTATATAAAATATCGTCTTTTTGTAATGTATCATGGATTACGTTACTGATTACATAAGAGAGTGTAACGCAGTCTTCGTTCAATTTCTGTGTATATTGTCAATTATGTTTTATTTGATGTATCATATCTACATGCATATATACTTGTGTATAATATCAATATACACACTACACATGGTAGTAGAAAACCACCCGAAGGGTGATTTTTCTGCTAGTGTATGTAAAAAGTAAACAGAAATAAAACAATTGGTACAGTATATGGAAGGAATATATATTAGTATAAAGCTTGCAATAGCAGGAAGAGAGTCTTAACGTTTCGGGCACTAGTCCTTCATCAGAAGAAAGAATGAGAAATTAGAAAGATTGTAGGAACGGGCAGGGCGGAATCAGAAAACATGTCTTTAGAGAAAAATAACAGGACCATTTATGTTTCCATTTCTTGGAAAACTGACGATGCTGGCGTTTTGTGTATGATATATATATATTTAGAAAAGCGCATCTACCTGAAATGGGAAAAAAAAACGTTTTGTATATAGAGCTATGTGTGTGCGTATGCATGTGTGTCTCTGTGAGTGTGTGTGTGTGTGTGTGTGTGTGTGTGTGTGTGTGTGTGTGTGTGTGTGTGTGTGTGTGTGTGTGTGTGTTATTGTACGCCTGTACGAAGCTAAGAGGATATTTGTGTGTATATGTAAGTAAAATAAGTGTGTGTGTGCTTGTAAGTACAAAGCTGTGAGCAAAAGTATGTTAATAAAAGGGAGTGTGTGTGTATACAGAGCTGTGAAAGGAAAAGGAGGTGTGTGTGCATATTTTGTTTGCCTGTATCAGCTGTAAGTGTTTCTGACCATAAATGAGCCATAGGAATTAAAAACGATAAATGGAAAAAATGAAACGAAATTTCATTTCTCACTCTTAGTACGGCTGTTACTTAAATATAAGTATGTACACGTACATACATATATGTATACAGACGTACAGTAGTATGTATATATATATACATACATGCACACATATATATATATGTACGTATATACTTTCAGACGTTCCATCTGGCAGGAAGGTATACGGTGCTGACGATAGCTAATAAGCTTGAAACTAGTACATCATTCCTTTGTCAGTGTTGAACAAACGAGCAACGATGGTTGCTAAACACTGTACGGCTTAATTCGGGATGTTTGTTTACAAACACACCGAGCATTATAATAAATGTTCGGTAAATCCATACGTACATATATATGTGTGTGCATGTATATATATATATATATATATACTACTGTACGTCTGTATACATATATGTATGTACGTGTACATATATATATATATATATATATATATATATATATATATATATATATATATATATATATATATATATATATATATATAGAAACATGTTCAAGACCTCGACGGCAGAGCTCAAACCGTTTCGACGGTTATTTCTGGACCTGGTTCCTTTCCACACTTCCTTCGTTATATATATATATATATATATATATATATATATAATATATATATATATATATAGTTTTGCGAGGTTTTTAATATGAAATCGTGTGTCGAAACAAATATTGTTATACTTGGGGAGGGTCATATTTGTGTAATATTGCCAGAATTAATAACAGAACACACTCACTGTTTGGTTGGTTTTCGCTTTTCGCTTCTGTGTCTTTTATATCGGTAATCTAATTTATTTGGTCCTCAATGTTGCCATTGACTGACCAACGGTTAAAAATAATACAAATACAGTATAGACACAAACACATATATATAGTTTATCAAAGTTCTTTCGTTGCACATCTGCAACATCGTCAGTGGTGCTATTGTTTCCTCCCGTTGCATTGTATTTTCTACGCCATCTTTGGTCAGTCAATATTTTCTACGCCAACCGTTGGTCAGTCAATGGCAACATTGAGGACCGATATAAAAGATTACCGATATAAAAGACACAGAAGCGAAAAGCGAAAACCAACCAAACAGTGAGTGTGCTCTGTTATTAATTCTGGCAATATTACACAAATATGACCCTCCCCAAGTATAACAATATATATATTAATGTTTGCTTTCCCTGCTAGCAACGGTTGGGTGGGTCTACATAAGTCAGTTCTGAAGCAGAGCTACTGATCTCCCTGACAGACCAGAAATCTGTCGTCTCGCTTATGTACGGTTTCACGTTTTACCGAGTGCAGAGGAGAGGTTGTAATGTCTTTGACACAACTGAACAGTCCTCACGACTCTTTGTTTGGCAGGTTTTCTCCAGCCTTTCTCCAGCCTCTCCTGTCACCAACCATTTTACAAGGTGGACTGAGTGCGTCTATCGTGTTAATCACCAACTTTAGGTAGGTTGACATGTCTTTGACGCTGCGGAATATTCTTCCCGGGCTTTTGTTTGGTAGTAATAATAAGTTTTTATGCTTTGATAATAATGATGATGATAATGAATTTTCAGGTTTTGAAGATGATTAAAGGTTTTATTACAAACTTCTTATTGTGTTTTTATGTATGATAGTCGTGCTAGTAGCTTGTTCTCCTATAACATGTTTTCTACTACTGCTAAGCTGGTTTTGTTTCTGTAGTAAAGTTTTCCTATTGTATACACGAATGTTATTTTCATTGTAAACGACTATTCTTCTTGTCTTTACATTCAACAGAAAGATAGAGAGAGAAAGACGAGTAGATAGATGGACTGGTGGGAAAATAGATAAGTAAAAAGACAAAAAGTTGGAGAGGCGGTCATATATATATATATATATATATATATATATATATATATATATATATATATAACGAAGGAAATGTGGTAAGGAACCAGGTGGACCATAACGCACCAAAGTACTCAATACTTGAGGTAGTAGAGTGGGTAATAGGAACCAGTAAGACCCCGACAGCTGAGCTCAAGCCGTTTCGACGGCTAATTCTGGACTAAATGAAAATTTATCCTGGTATTTAAATAGCCGATCTTCTCAAGGGGTAATTCCATATATGGTCAAAGTGATTGTCAAAAATCAGTAGTAATTCTGTGCTTGCAAATTAGTAGGGGAGATGGTGGCTAAACCTGCCAGTAGGAGAAAGAGGGGAGGGGGTGGAGTAGACCCAATCAAGCGTTGGTAGTGCCAGCTACAGCTGGGCATGAGGTCAAAGAAGATACAGGGGAGGGGAGGGGGAGTAATTCGGAACGGTAGGTAGAACAATGGGGGGTAGAAATAGGAAAGAAAAAATACTGAGAGTGAAGAAAAGCAAATAAGTGTAAAGAAAAAAGTAAAGTAAATTAAATTCAACGACCTAGGTGTCAGGCTATTGTTAGGCGAGAATAAAATAAAGAAAGAAAGAAAGAAGTAAATAAATAAATAAATAAATAAATAAGGAAATAAGTAAGAGAACTAGGTGGGGCGGATAAGGCAAGGACCCTTTTAAGAGGTATAAGTACGTAAATGATACGGTGACGGGTCAACAAAAGGGGCCAAAATACTAAAGAGACTACCACGAAATAAACAATAAAGGTTTCCATCCCGGGCCAGCAACGACCCAGTGCAGCAAAGTGAACTTGTACGAGATAATAATTCTGAGTCCCGAGAAAAATATATACTAATGCTAACTCTAAAAGATCTAAAACAAGCTACATGAAAGTTCGTACGAAATAAAGGTAGAATACGGAGAAATAAATTCAGAATCCACCCCGCCCAGAAGAAAAGCGAAGCAAGAAATACTGAAACGAAAAAATAAGGCATAAGTGCCACTAAGAAATATAGAGGGCACAGAGAATAGTGGGAGCGGTCGGAAAAAGGGGGAAAGTATCCGGGGTCTAAGCCAACTGCTATAAAGGGCGGAGACCGCCAAATCTATCAAAGACATGGGGAGGGGGGGGGGGGGTACTAAGGCTACATGGGGCCAAAGGGCAGCCTCGGGTGGGCGAGAAAAGACGCCGACAAAGGAGAAGAGCTGGGGTAGAAGGACAAAGGAGAGAGGGGGGAAGGAAATAAAGGAAGCGATAAAAGAATACAAAGAAGATCTTACGTCTTACTTGGCAAGCAGGGGTTACCCATTGCAAAATCGGCAACTGGGGTGTTATAGCCCTAGTCTACCCCCCCGGGTCATTATGGGGTTTGAGGGCGAGGTAAGTCCTACGCAATCTATGTTTACATGCAGTAACCAGTTCATCTTTCTTGTTTAGGAGTTGGTCCGTCGAAAACAGCATTTGTAAAGTTTCCTCCGAGCATAAATTGCACGGACGGCGTCCTCCCGTGTAAGAATTGGCTCTGGACAGTAATCTCCAAGTGAGATCATAGGTGATGTTGTTGTCCTTGAGGTCCCATATGTGGCCCGAAAGTGTAGTGGCGTGACGCCGGGCCGGGTTTCGGAAGGTATGTCTATGTTGGTATAGCCGGGTCTTGAAGTCACATGCGGTAAGTCCTATATAGGCTTTGTTGGAGGTATCCGTCCTCACGTTGCACTGGTAGATCACATTACGGTCTCTGCATCTATTGTCGAGTGGGCAAATAGATCTATCCGGGCAGTTACACCTCCTGGTCGGTTCTCCACTGCTAATTAGGTTATTTCTGCCATCGGGGTTGAGTTTTTTGTTGTTAGAGGAGACGATGTTTTGTGCGAAGTTTGGTGTAGTGCATGGGCGCCACGGATTCGGCGGAGGTCACTGATCTTATAGGATTATTCCTAATAGCCAAACTCACTGATATGTTTCCTGCATTCGGTGGTGGATTGTACCGTGATGATGGGCTCCTTACCCTTAAAGGGTACAACCCCAGTAGTACAGATCGGGTCCGGAAACAATTAATCAGATTCTTCCGCGACTGGGGATTTAAAATAACCCTACAAACGTCCCTGACCCGAGTAAACTTCCTGGACGTAACCCTCGACCTCGAAAACGACCTGTACTACCCATACAGGAAACCTAATGACAATCTGCACTACATCCACCGCCGATCAAACCATCCTAGGAACATCACAAACAACCTGGTCAAAAACATCTCCCTCCGCATATCCCGTTTGTCAGCTAATGAGCGGATATTCGATGAACATGCGCCTTATTACAATCAGGCCCTCAAGCGGAGTGGTTTCCGGGAGGAAATATCCTACTGTCCAGCTCCCATTAGCGGAACCAGCAGGAGACACTGCCGCTCACGCAATGTAACATGGTTCAATCCTCCCCACAACGCAGAGGTGACTACTCCCATCGGGAAACTATTCTTTAGGCTCATTGAAAAACACTTCCCATTACAACACCGCTACCACAACATAATTAACAAAAATACCATCAAACTCTCTTACAGCACTACACCAAACTTCGCACAAAACATCGTCTCCTCTAACAACAAAAAACTCAACCCCGATGGCAGAAATAACCTAATTAGCAGTGGAGAACCGACCAGGAGGTGTAACTGCCCGGATAGATCTATTTGCCCACTCGACAATAGATGCAGAGACCGTAATGTGATCTACCAGTGCAACGTGAGGACGGATACCTCCAACAAAGCCTATATAGGACTTACCGCATGTGACTTCAAGACCCGGCTATACCAACATAGACATACCTTCCGAAACCCGGCCCGGCGTCACGCCACTACACTTTCGGGCCACATATGGGACCTCAAGGACAACAACATCACCTATGATCTCACTTGGAGATTACTGTCCAGAGCCAATTCTTACACGGGAGGACGCCGTCCGTGCAATTTATGCTCGGAGGAAACTTTACAAATGCTGTTTTCGACGGACCAACTCCTAAACAAGAAAGATGAACTGGTTACTGCATGTAAACATAGATTGCGTAGGACTTACCTCGCCCTCAAACCCCATAATGACCCGGGGGGGTAGACTAGGGCTATAACACCCCAGTTGCCGATTTTGCAATGGGTAACCCCTGCTTGCCAAGTAAGACGTAAGATCTTCTTTGTATTCTTTTATCGCTTCCTTTATTTCCTTCCCCCCTCTCTCCTTTGTCCTTCTACCCCAGCTCTTCTCCTTTGTCGGCGTCTTTTCTCGCCCACCCGAGGCTGCCCTTTGGCCCCATGTAGCCTTAGTACCCCCCCCCCCTCCCCATGTCTTTGATAGATTTGGCGGTCTCCGCCCTTTATAGCAGTTGGCTTAGACCCCGGATACTTTCCCCCTTTTTCCGACCGCTCCCACTATTCTCTGTGCCCTCTATATTTCTTAGTGGCACTTATGCCTTATTTTTTCGTTTCAGTATTTCTTGCTTCGCTTTTCTTCTGGGCGGGGTGGATTCTGAATTTATTTCTCCGTATTCTACCTTTATTTCGTACGAACTTTCATGTAGCTTGTTTTAGATCTTTTAGAGTTAGCATTAGTATATATTTTTCTCGGGACTCAGAATTATTATCTCGTACAAGTTCACTTTGCTGCACTGGGTCGTTGCTGGCCCGGGATGGAAACCTTTATTGTTTATTTCGTGGTAGTCTCTTTAGTATTTTGGCCCCTTTTGTTGACCCGTCACCGTATCATTTACGTACTTATACCTCTTAAAAGGGTCCTTGCCTTATCCGCCCCACCTAGTTCTCTTACTTATTTCCTTATTTATTTATTTATTTATTTATTTACTTCTTTCTTTCTTTCTTTATTTTATTCTCGCCTAACAATAGCCTGACACCTAGGTCGTTGAATTTAATTTACTTTACTTTTTTCTTTACACTTATTTGCTTTTCTTCACTCTCAGTATTTTTTCTTTCCTATTTCTACCCCCCATTGTTCTACCTACCGTTCCGACTTACTCCCCCTCCCCCTCCCCTGTATCTTCTTTGACCTCATGCCCAGCTGTAGCTGGCACTACCAACGCTTGATTGGGTCTACTCCACCCCCTCCCCTCTTTCTCCTACTGGCAGGTTTAGCCACCATCTCCCCTACTAATTTGCAAGCACAGAATTACTACTGATTTTTGACAATCACTTTGACCATATATGGAATTACCCCTTGAGAAGATCGGCTATTTAAATACCAGGATAAATTTTCATTTAGTCCAGAATTAGCCGTCGAAACGGCTTGAGCTCAGCTGTCGGGGTCTTACTGGTTCCTATATATATATATATGTGTATGTGTGTGTGTGTGTGTGTGTGTGTGTGTGTGTGTGTGTGTGTGTGTGTGTGTGTGTGTGTGTGTGTGTGTGTGTACATATATATACACATATACATATATATATATAGGAAAATATTCAAGACCCCGACAGCAGAGCTCAAGCCGTTTCGACGGCTATTTCTGGACAGTCCAGAAACAGCCGTCGAAACGGCTTCAGCTCTGCCGTCGGGTTCTTGAATATTTTCCTATTACCCACTCTACTACCCCAAGTATTGAGTACTCTGGTGCGTTATGGTCCATCTGGTTCTTTACCACACTTCCTTCGTCATATATATATATATATATATATATATATATATATATATATATATATATATATATATATATATATATATATGTGTGTGTGTGTGTAAATCTTCAATTATTTTGTTTGACCTGTTTGGCTTGCCTCGTCTTTTTTGGCTTAGGTGGTTGATGGCTTTTTGACCGCCATCTCAGTTTGTTTGGCCTTTATAACCTATGTTTATTGCTCTGCTCTTTATTTGGTCCATGGAGCGCTTGCCAGCATAACTCGGATATTGCGTTTCGCTTTGTTTTCGAAATTCGATCTCGCTGAAATTATATTTGTATATATATATATATATGTATATATATATATATATATATATTTCTGAATTTGTTTAGCAAGATTCTTTATCTGAAAACGTGTGTTGAAACCGATATTGTTATACTTTGGGAGGGTCATGTTGCCAATAAGAAACACAAGCACCAGTTGCTTTCACTTCAATTTATTATAATAAATTTATAAATTTGGGAATTTATAAATTTCCGGTTGGTTGGTTGGTTCCACAACCTGACGATTGTTCATATATTGTCAAAGTTCTTTCGTCACACATTCTGTGACCTCTTCAGTGACTGGGATTCTTTTCTTTGTTTTTGTGCCTCTCCTTTGTTCTGTCCTACGCCATCTTGTTTGTGACACACACGGAAATTTATAAATTCCTAAATTTATAAATTTATTATAATAAATTGAAGTGAAAGCAACTGGTGCGTGTGTTTCTTATTGGCAACATGACCCTCCCAAAGTATAACAATATATATATATATATATATATAGTAATAATAATAAAATTGAAGACTAAAATCCAGAGAGGGCTCGATAAGGAAAATATATATCAAATATATAAGAACCGAAGAGCAAATATTTATTAAATAACAGATTAAAGTTTAAGCAAAGAATCGCTGCTTTCACCCTTAACGGGATCTTCTGAAACTAACAAAGTCAATCTGTAAACGCAGAACTGGATATTTCAAAAAACGTTGCAACCGGAGGAAGACAGGAAGACGATACTTTGGTTCATGGTGACGTTCGCTGGCAAAGAACGGGAAAAAACGAATAATACGTCATTAATAGAAGCGGTGAAAAACAATTACGTGCAAGGACAGAACCACGTTTATGGTATAAAAGAGGTCGTAGACTAATGTTCTCTAAGTGGTGCATAGAGACGTTCTCTGGCAATGAACGAAAAAACGAAGATAATAAGTCATATGTGGAGCGTGGAGAACAATAGCGTGCAAAGACAAAACCACGTAAATGGTATAGCAGAAGTCGTAGACTAAAATTCTAACTAGGAGACCGAATGAATCTCCGCTACAGAGTTAAGAACAAAGCAAATAAATACAATACAGAAGTAATAGGAACAAATAAATACATACACGCAAACAGATACGTACATACACAAGCATACGCATAACCTTACCATAGGTATACAAAACCACGCACATATAAATATGTGTATGTGTGTATGCTTGTGTACAAATAAATAAATAATTATATAAACGTATATAAGTAAATAAATACGTATATAACAAGCGCACACACATACCTACAAATAAATACATGAAGGTTCGGAGACGTAAATCAACTAAAACAAGAAGTACACATATACACACACCCACACACCCTGCATACTCACGCAGACGCAAAACTCCCATATACACATAACCAAGCCCTAAATACCAGAATATGTAAAAATTATACGCCAAAACAGTCAAATATACGTACGAGAAGGTATATATACCTTCACAAAACATACGGGTAATATATACTTACCTATGCAAAAAGTAAAGGAATAAACAAAACATATACTTAGCTCCCACATCAAGACGTAAATATCCACGTATAGATCGTGCTATCCGTTAGGGTATAACGTAGGGCTGTAATACAGGAAAGGTTTGTGCAATTTATGTTTACAAGCCGAAATTGCCTGAGATTTTTTGTTTAAGATGTGGTCTGTGGCGTAGAGTATTTCCAGGGCCTCAGCGGCGCAGAGGTCACATGGTCTTTTATTTCCGTTATATGATCTAGCCCTAGCTAGGATCTCCCAGTGTAACTTATATTGGGTGTGGTTGTCTTTTAGACTCCAGATATAAGCTGAAAGTGACGTCATATTCCTTCTTAGAGGGTAACGATTCTTGATAGAATTATACCTGAAATCCAATAGTACCCCATTCGACGTGAGTATGGGCGCCAGTGACTCTGCGGAGGTTACCGATCTTATTGGCCTTTTCCTTCTTTTCTCTATCAAGGACGAATTCCCCAACGCGGGCGGTGGTTTGTACCGTGACGATGGCCTTTTGACCATGACTAAGTGCGGACCTCGTGCTTGCGACAGATTCAGAAAAGAACTCACAGCCTTCTTTAAAGGCTTCAACCTCTCTATACAGGTTGAGGCCAATCTCTCGGTCGTTAATTACCTCGACGTTACCCTCAATTTATTGAATGGGTTGCATTACCCGTATAGAAAGCCGAATGATACGCTTAATTACATAAGTAAGCATTCCAACCATCCTGCCAGCATAACCAAGAACCTGGTAAAAAACGTTTCGTTGAGGCTTTCCCGTCTTTCCACCAACGAGCGCATTTTCAACGACCATTCCACTTATTACAATGAAGCTCTTGCTCGAAGTGGATTTGTCGATAAGGTAGCATATACAGAGTACGAGAATAGACCTAGAAGAAATAGATCCCGTCGCATTTGTTGGTTTAACCCACCATATAATATGGAGGTGGCCACACCTTTAGCTAAGATCTTTCTTTCCCTTATTACGAAGCATTTTCCCCCTACACATAAATATAGTAAAATTTTTAATAGAAACACTATTAAAATTTCTTACTCAACGACTCCTAACCTTGCACATAACATCACAGCTTCAAATTTAGCTATAATACCTAGCCGTAGGAACACGTGCAACCCTGTAGTTAGTACTAACTGTAATTGTAGGAATCGGGCTGATTGTCCCCTATCCGGGAAATGCCTCTCTAGTAACATTGTCTACAAATGTAAGGTTGTAACACCCACGTCCCGTAGGGCCTACAAAGGGTTAACCGCCAATAGTTTCAAGCAGCGTCTTTACATGCATACCCATTCTTTTCGTTACCCTCTAAGAAGGAATATGACGTCACTTTCAGCTTATATCTGGAGTCTAAAAGACAACCACACCCAATATAAGATACACTGGGAGATCCTAGCTAGGGCTAGATCGTATAACGGAAATAAAAGACCATGTGACCTCTGCGCCGCTGAGGCCCTGGAAATACTCTACGCCACAGACCACATCTTAAACAAAAAATCTGAGGCAATTTCGGCTTGTAAACATAAATTGCACAAAACTTTCCTGTATTGCAGCCCTACGTTATACCCTAACGGATAGCACGATCTATACGTGGATATTTACGTCTTGATGTGGGAGCTAAGTATATGTTTTGTTTATTCCTTTACTTTTTGCATAGGTATGTATATATTACCCGTATGTTTTGTGAAGGTATGTATACCTTCTCGTACGTATATTTGACTGTTTTGGCGTATAATTTTTACATATTCTGGTATTTAGGGCTTGGTTATGTGTATATGGGAGTTTTGCGTCTGCGTGAGTATGCAGGTTCGTACGTATGGTGGGTGTGTGTATATGTGTACTTCTTGTTTTAGTTGATTTACGTCTCCGAACCTTCATGTATTTATTTGTAGGTATGTGTGTGCGCTTGTTATATACGTATTTATTTACTTATATACGTTTATATAATTATTTATTTATTTGTACACAAGCATACATACATACACATATTTATATGTGCGTGGTTTTGTATACCTATGGTAAGGTTATGCGTATGCTTGTGTATGTACGTATCTGTTTGCGTGTATGTATTTATTTGTTCCTATTACTTCTGTATTGTATTTATTTGCTTTGTTCTTAACTCTGTAGCGGAGATTCATTCGGTCTCCTAGTTAGAATTTTAGTCTACGACTTCTGCTATACCATTTACGTGGTTTTGTCTTTGCACGCTATTGTTCTCCACGCTCCACATATGACTTATTATCTTCGTTTTTTCGTTCATTGCCAGAGAACGTCTCTATGCACCACTTAGAGAACATTAGTCTACGACCTCTTTTATACCATAAACGTGGTTCTGTCCTTGCACGTAATTGTTTTTCACCGCTCCTATTAATGACGTATTATTCGTTTTTTCCCGTTCTTTGCCAGCGAACGTCACCATGAACCAAAGTATCGTCTTCCTGTCTTCCTCCGGTTGCAACGTTTTTTGAAATATCCAGTTCTGCGTTTACAGATTGACTTTGTTAGTTTCAGAAGATCCCGTTAAGGGTGAAAGCAGCGATTGTTTGCTTAAACTTTAATCTGTATGTGAAAGTAAGAGTTGGGGGAAGAACGGGGTTGCATGTTCAGGAAGAGGTGTGTGTGGGGTGGGGTGTAGGTCGGAGTGTGTGTGCGTGTGTGGATGGGGAGGGGTCAGAGGGGTGGGGGGAGATGATTCCGGAGGCTGAGTGTGTAAATATGTGGTGGTACGCACGTGTGTGTGTGGTGTTTATGCGTGTTGTGGATGTAGGTGGCGTGTGGGAAAAAAAATGTTTTGAGTGTATGTCAGTGAGTGAGTCATTAAGGTAGTTCCGTAGACGATGTGGTGGAATGCTGGGTAATATCCTTGGGATGTGGTAGATTCTAGGGTTCGATGTTCACATATGTGTAATCCGTGAAGAGATTGGTCGGAAGAGGGGAGTTGTGGGGGTGCGCGCGCAACAGGAAGTGGTCAGAGGGTCGAGGCAGGAGGAGGGTTGTGTGTCTGTGTGTGCGGGGAGATGGTCAGAGATAAGGGCATAGCAGCAGTCGAGTAGAATGGTAAGTGAAGAAAGTCGGTGTGTCAGTGTGTGCGGAGGTGCGGTGGACAGGGGAGAGGATGGGTAGGTGTGAAAGTTGGAGTGAGGGGGGGGGTTATTAGTAGAGGTGTTAGTGGGATGTGTGAGAAAGGGTGTGGGTGGAGCGGGGAGAGAAGGGTGTGGGGGTCGGTGGAGGGAGTGTAGTGTACTGTTGTGTGCGTGTTTGGATGAGTGTGTATGTGGTGAAGGGGGTGTTAGTGGCTGTTAGTATACTGGAGGTGGGGAAAGGGTTGAATGCGGGTGTGAGTGGGGGTCAGTGGTGGTAGGGTGTGTAGAGTAGGTGGTGTAAGAGGGTGTGTGTAGGGTTGGGGGTGTTAGTGATGTTAGTTGCGTGTAGAGTGGGTGGTGTAAGTGGGTGTGTGTGTTCGTGTGCTTGGGTTCGGGGGGTGTTAGTGATGTTAGTTGCGGGGTAGTGGGGTGGATGTGTGGGGGTGAGGGTTAGTGGTGGTAGTAGGGTGTGTGTTTAGTGTGAGTGCGTGTATATATGTACCGGTGGGTGTGTGCGTGTGATAAGGAGAGGGGGGGGAGAAGAAGAGAGGGATGTTAGTATGTTAATTGGGGAAGGGTGGTCGGGTGTGGGGTGGAGGTGTTAGTATTGTTAGTTGTGGGGTGGGCGGTGAAAGGGAGGGGTGTGTTAATGGTGTTAGTGGGGGATATGTGTGGGGGGAGGTCGAAGGCTAAAGGAATAAGGGTGGGGAGTTCAGGCCGGGGGGAGTGTGGGTCTGTAGGGTGAAGATGGTTCGTTGTTCGACCCTGAGGAGAGTGGCGGGTGTTCCGTGGCATTGAAGTAGGCCACATATATATATATATATATATATATATATATATAAAATAAAATAAATAAGTCAAATATTTAAAATTTGGCTTCGTTTATTAAAGGTGTACTGCTATATATATTTCGGTGACAGCCATCTTTGGCTGTGACCTCTTCGGGCAGTCCGAATTGGTGTGGTAGAGACGGGTACACATGTTGTTGAGGTGTTTAATTCCGTCAATACTCCGATATGTCCAGTTCCTGGTTGGGTTGTTATTTCTCTGAGGAACTAGAATCTCTACCACACCAATTTGGACTGCCTGAAGAGGTCACAGCCGAAGATGGCTGTCACCGAAATATATATAGCAGTACACCCTTAATAAACGAAGCCAAATTTTAAATATTTGACTTATTTATTTTATTTTACATTACTCCGGAGTAACCGAACCAACCTGCGCACTTCGTCGAGTGCTCCAATCTGCATATTGAGGTGTCGGTAAACAACCAACATATACTCAATATATATATATATATATATATATATATATATATATATATATATATATATATATATATATATATATACTGAACCCCCAGCATTCGCGGCATCGGTTAATCGCGGAATTTTCCTTAGAACCTAACTAATAATTGTTCGTGGAAACCATCACATATTCACGGAATCGTAAATATCTTCCGCAATTTTATTATGGCTTTTTTCGTGGCTATATTTATATTTTTAACGCTAAATTATTAATAACAATATACCGTATTTGCCGGTCTATTGGACGCCCCTTCGCATAAGACACTCCCTCTTTTTTTTTTTACGTTATATTTTTACGTTTCTAGGCATTTTTATGGACCACATCCAATATTCGCGGGGTTTTTTCACTTTCGCGGGTGCTCTAGGAACGTAAACCCCGCGAATACCGGGGAACAACTGCATATATGTGTGTGAAGCGAAAGGAAATTTTAGGTGAAAGTTGATGTTGGTGTTGTGAAGTGGTATTTGTCCGTTGTTCAGTGGTTTGCGTTTATTGTGGTGTGGCTGTGTGTTTGTAGTAGTAAACCTTTATCTTGATGAATCTAATGTATAAGGTTGATCTAATGTATAAGGTTGATCTATCCCATTTGAAGCGCTGTTTGATTTACCCTAGTGAGTGAACAATAAACCATGATCGCTATTAAATAAATTTTATATAGGAATAACCTGCCACCATCTTTGTTTTTCTTTTTTTCAGGCCTTTCTAAGACTACATGTGGTCTCGAAGAGCAGAAAAGACATTGGTGGCATTCTTAACTCAGAGAGATATTTCATAGTCGAGGGAGCAATGACAATTTATCGTACTACCGAGGTAGGTAAAGTTGTCAACCTTCAGTTTCTTTTTGTCACCGTAGATAGAAGTTTCCACATAGGCTGTGCCTGGTGCTGGTTGAAACATGAGAACTGTTTTATCCAAACTGATTGTCAGACCAAAGGCTTTGATTGGCTGGGATAACCTGTCCATAATTCACTGCATATCAGCAGCAGTTTCTGAGACGAGGTCGCAGTCATCAGAGTAGAGGAGATCACGGGTTTCTTTCCATGGATTGGAATACGTTACTGTTCCAAGCCTGTCAAGCATGAGGGCCTGTGTATCTGGGGAATGGAGTTGAGCAACATCAAGACATCTGGGAAGCTCATTTGTCTTACGTGACTGAGCAGAAGACTTAATGGCTAAGTACATCTTCAATCTAATCAGAGCGTAGTGTGTCCATCATTCTGTATCCAACAAGGAACATACGTTGCAGACATCTTATGGACAATCATATAGTCTAACAGGTGCCATTGCTTAGGTCTTGGGTGCATCTATGTTGTTTTACGGTTGTATTTGTGCTGCAAATAAACTGTTTAAATTCGGAGCATAGTTCAAGCAGGAGTAAAATACCGTTTACATTACCTACACCAAATTGTTCAAGGCCACTCCATGTCTGCCAATCCTTGCCGACACTGACATTGAAGTCGTCAAGAAGGCTATTCTTGTCCGAATTAGAGACAGATCACAGTAAATTTTGGACATCTTTGTACTCAGAAGGGTGGGTGCATAGATGCTAATTGGGGTAGCGTATCTACCTCCACTTAAATGGAGACAGAGTGTCATGGTTCTGTCAGTGATACCATGGGTCAACACCTGCTTCCCTACGATCTTTAATTTTCTTACCTTTCCAGAAAAAGGTTAAACCCCCAGTAGGTTCTTGGATTTGGCCATCGTCAGCAAACTGAGTTTCTGAAAGGGCAGGTATATCGACAAAATACTTTGGGAGTTCCTCGTGCAGGTGAAGATCCTTCAGGATTGTCGACGAGGGTCCTTACATTCCAACAGGATATGTTTAGCATTACATTGAATCATTTAGGCATTTTGTTGTTTCAAGTGCATAGTGGTCATTCACCAGATTGATTGAAGAATCAGGCAATGTTTGGGTCCCATTTTCTAGACCGATCCAGATTTACTGGTGACTTTGTATCTACCAAGAGGCGCCAGTGTCCAGATTGGTAGCTACGTACCTCCAGCCCATCAGTCAGTATGCGTCACCACCTTCCCATCACCACTGGACTTCAAAAGTCAAAAACACAAGGTGTTAAGTATCAACAATGCTTGTGCAAGGGTTTTTAGTCAAGTGCAGCTTGCACAACACCACGACTCACTAGCAATACCAAGAAGCTCCGAGACAAGCAAAGTGCAAGATATCCAGCTCAGCAGAGCAGTGAATTTTATATACGAGTTAGCTTTCTCCAAAAGGAATGCCTTGACAAAACCCAAAGATCCCTCACTCACAGTGGGCTTACTGCACCCTCGGATACTTACCCAAATATTTCTATGACCCGGCATATGTAAATACTATTGAATGGCCATTGATTCTAATGAGTTCCTTTGCCCTATGTCAGGTGTTGTGTTTCAACCCGCAGGGTGTCCAATATCACCATCCTCACCATACAAGCTTGGTGAGGTTGCTGGTTTAGTCGCTGACAACTGAACCATGCTACGGTTTGTACTAGATTACATGTTAGCAGTAGTACTTGAGAATGGCCTAACATACACACATACATACATGGATATATACATGGATACATACATACATACATGCATACATACATGGATCCATACATACATGCATACATGCGTACAAGGATCAATACATACATACATACATACATTCATGTATGCATACATACATGATGGCTACAGCTCTATTTTGAGTAATGCTATCACTTGACACTTAAGCATGAGCAGCACAGATGTGGCTTTTTAGTCCTGCTAGGGACTTGCACACTCTTGCACAGATACTGCAACAATGGGGGCCTCTCACAGTAGGTTTTACTGTCCTGTTTTGGTAATACCTACTACGAGATTACATGTTAGCAGTAGCATTTAAAAATGACCTGACATACATACATACATACATGTATACATACATACATTCATACATATATAATGATGGCTGCAATTCAATTTAGAGTAATACCTTGATACTTAACGCTTAATACTTAAGCATGAGCATCACGGACGTGGCTTTTTAGTCCTGCTAGGGACTTGCCTATGGCCAGCAATGCCATGCATCCTAAAAAATGTCACATAGCAAGCGATGCCTGTGTTTGAAGTTTTTTTAAGTGAGGAAAGGCTTTGCATGGAGCCAATCCCACTCTCGGAACATGAAATGCATTTACCCAAAAAGAAGAACTGATCTACATTATTGGATGCAAATGAAGTCGCAGGTTTTATATCAGAGTGACCTTCTCCTAGAGAGATGTCTTAATGAAGACTAGGAGTCTCTCACTCCACCCTTTGACAGGTTTTGTTTTTCATCCTGGAGGGTGACCAAAATCCCCCTCCTCACCAAGCTTGCTTGGTGGAGTTGCCAGTTTAGTTGCTGACGACCCGACCATGCACAGGATGTACTGGATTAAATGTTACCAGTAGTGCTGAAGAGCGACCTGACATATATACATACATGCAAACATTTATACTTACACACATGCATACATACATATTCATTTAAAAGTGTGTATCATCATAGAGTGTATGATAAAATCAATAGCACACCTTTGATGTGATCAACACACAAGAGAAGTTCTTTATTGATCAATAAATAGAAAGTATTTGAAATTGATTAAATCCTAATAACAGTTCAGATCTCTGACAATATTTAGTAGACATTTTATCTTGTACTGTGTTCTAAAATTATCTCTTTAACTGGCTTTGATTTCATGATTTCAAGTTGAACCATATCTAATCAGCATTTCTCATGGGACTCCTGATTCATCATTGTTTGATATATATCTGCAAATTATAAAAATTGATCAGGTCAAGATCAACTTACAGGATAAAGTGAAAGTGCTGGCAATAAGGAAGTCAGGACCAGCTATGCATACACTATAGTATCCAAATTCAACAAATTCCCAGAGCTAACTGAAAAGCTATTTCAACTTGGCAGTTTCTGCTGCAGCTGTTGAATGTTGCAAATGAAAGTGGCTTGGTGTGGCACTGAGAGGCAGGAGGACCCCCTGGTTCAATCAGGAGGTTAAAGATGCCATCCAAGCAAAGAAGGAGGTTTACAAACTTGGCTTTGATATAAGTCTTCCTTCTTGCACTCAAGGTAGCAGAGACAGAAAAGGCATCCAAGATTAATACATGGGAAGACTTTGGAGTTAATCTGGAATCCAACTTTAGATCAGCAAATAGATTATTCTGGAAGATCATCTGCTGACTTCGTAACAAATAGTTCCTCTCCATGCCTTTTAACAGGAACTCACCTAGAGTGCTTCTCTCTGAAGAGAAGTGCATCCTTGAGAGGGGAAGAGAATATTTTGCTGATCTCCTAAATCTGATCACAATATCTTCTAATGTACATGAGTTACATCTAGGGGCAAAGACTAACCTCTCGGAGGTTGAGGTCACAAGAGCAATTAAAGAGCTCACATGTGGCAAGGCTTCTGAGGAAAATGAAATTTGGCCAGAGATGTTAAAAATCTTAAATACAGAACGTATTCTCTGGCTGTCTCATGTGTGCCAAGTGGCTGTATCTCTGAAAAAGCACCAAAACAATGGAGTATTAATTTCAATTTCCAAAAAGGGAAACAAGAGAAATTTATCTAATTATAGAGGAATCTTCTCCCTGATAAAGTCTATGCTAAGTGCCTGGCAAAGTGATAGAAAGATGTTGCCAAGTCCAAACTAGCTGACACACAGTTGGTTTTGCCCTGGACACAGCAGACAAAATATTCACATTGCGACATGTCTTTGAGAAATCATGGAATATTAACAAGAGGTGAATGTTTGTTTCCCAGACCACGAAAAGGCATATAACTACATTCAACAGGACTTGTTGTGGGAGGTTCTGCAGGAGTATGGGATTGATGAACAGCTTTTTGTTGTCTTTAAGTCCCTATATAAAAACCTTTGTATTTGTGATCAGATCAATGGTGCTCAGCCAAAATCATTCAATATGGGTATCAGGTTCCACCAGGAGTGTGTACTGTCACTTCTCCTGCTCATAATCTCCATGAGCAGGATTAACATGTGCAGCCAGTTTAGAAGTGGTATCAGCTCCAGTGAGTGTAGGATCAATCAGCTGAAATTTGCAGACATGGTGCTACATAACTCATCAGAAAGGGATTCCGACATGAGCTAGATAGGTTTGTTGGTGAGTGCTACATAGCAGGAATGAAAATCAGTGCTGCAAAGACTGGGGCACTCATCCTCTCAGGGAGGTATGCTTAATGCACTCTGCATGCGAGTGGAGTTCCACTGAAGCAGATCGAGAAGTTTAAGTATCTCAGGGCCTTTTCATGGGAAATTAAATGCAAGAATTGCAGGGGCTGATGCAGTAATGTGCCAGCTTCATCAAATTGGTCATCAGAGGAAGGGAGGTAGGTGTAAAAGCCAAACTTGCTATCTTCAATTCAAGGTTTGTCCCAACCCTTACCTATGGTCATGAATCTTGTGTAATGACAGTAAGAATATGATCATAAATACAAGTGGCTGAAATGGGTTCCTCCAAAGTGTCTTTGGAGTAACGTTACTTGATGGGGTGTGCAGCTTGAAGATCAAAGAATCACTCATTAATCCCACGCATTATTCAAAAACCCTGTATGTTCAAGACTCTTATATAAAAGTGGTTATATACATTCCTGTTTTTGAGGAGGTATAACATCAGGTTCTCTGGAGGTTGGAAAAATCAGGAAAAGTGCGACACCGTTTGGGAGTTTTCTTCCTTAGATTATGTGATGTGGTTTCATGTGAAATAGGATTTTAGGAGTTTTACAGTTTAAAAAGATTTTTAGATAAAAATGATATTTTCCAACCGCACCACGTGTGTTCAAAACCCCAATATTTAAAACTGCATCAGATGTGAACCCATTATGGTGTACTTATTATTTGGCATTCATTTATTATTTATATTATACTAAATCTTAGTTGTTCTTGATGCATATCACTATTTGCTTTGCAGTCTTCGCAAAGACCACAAAGCAAATAGTGACCCAGTCACAGGACCACTAACAGAGCCAGTCGGTGGAGCCAACATTGCTAGTAACTAGAGACTTTCCTACTCCCTCTCCCTCATCATATGCCCCATAACTGAAATGTCCCCAGACATATGTGACAGCATGGAGGACCACGTCATCAGAATCAACGAATACAACTGGGGACCTGACTGGCGGTACAAGAGGTAGTACGAATGTGGTGTCCCTATACCCTTCCATCGATGTTGATTTTGCTGTGGAAAAATGTGTGGGGATAATCAGTGAGAGTGATGTAGAGTTCTGTGGGATTGACACAAGTAACCTGAGCTCCTACTTAGACTTACACAGGATAAGAATTATTTAGGTACACACGATCTTAGCAGCCTCTGCCCTACAAGGCCAGAGAGTGGCAGACCACCTACTATTACCTCAATGGCCAAGAAGACTAACACAGAAAGATGGAGCAGGTGGACCAAAGCCATAAGAACCCCCGAAAACCACAACCAAGTAAAGAAAATTATTGCTCATGCAGTTGGGGGCCAGCATAAAACTAATCCTTAAGTTCAATGGCAAAACATATACTCAAAAGGAGGGGGCGGCCATTGGCGTCAGCATTGTGGGTGACATAGCTAACCTCTTTATGGTATAGTGGGACAGAAGACTTAAGATGAGAACTCTATAACCCTGACTATGTACTCCTGCTATGTAGATGACATCAACATCACAGTGAAAACACCCTCGCAGGAGAATGGTCAGGAATTAGAGCGGAACACCATGGAAAGCATCCAGCAAATAGCTAACTCAATCCACCAGAGTATTAAAGTTACCGTAGACTACCCAACTAAACACCCCAACCATAAATTACCTGTACTAGACACAGAACTCTGATTAGAAATTCGCAGTATCGGTAGAGAGTCAGACACCATGCTTTGAAGCATAGAGTTACGTCCCTTTATGATCTGAGTTCAAATCCCGCCAAGGTTAACTTTGCCTTTCATCCTTACGGGGATCGATAAAATAAAGTACCAGTAATACACTGGGTAATTGCTGGCCTTGTGCCAAAAAGTAGAAACAATTAATAATAAAAGACAAATCCTCCATTTGCATTTTGCCAAACCCATAACCTCCAAGTACCGAAACACAGCCGTTTCAGATAACATGAAAGTTAACATACTAATTGCAGATTTAGTAAGAATGATGAGGAATGTGTCTCGCATGTGCAATCCTAAAGAATTAGAGAGACACATATAACCCTTCATCCACGGCATGCAATTCTCTGGCTACAATCAGAGAGACAGGATCAGGGTGTATAAAAGAGCCATGGCTAAATGGATGAAAGTTGTAGAAAATGATGTGAATGGGACTTGCTCCATATATAGGAGCAAATTTTGGAATAGGATAAGCCATGCTAGCGTGGAAGATAGACGTTAAATGAAAAACGATAGAGAGATCTAAGAAGAAGACTAATAAAACCAACTCATGGTGTGACAGCAATAAATACCAGAGTGCAATGTTTGTCAATGCAACCCCTAAAAGCAAACTAGCTTATAGATTTAAAAGGGCTCTAGACAAACAAAATTTAAATATTATCATAGTTAAAATACCAAGTATTCCCATAAAGACCCTAATTAGTAGAACATATCCTTTTGAAAAAAAAAACCCCTGCACTGATAGGAAATACATAGTCTGCAAATTAAGTCCACAAATTAACTGCAAAACTAGGAACGTAGTACATAAGATGTACTGAGAGACAGTGTAGGAATAAGAACACACACACACCCAGATATAACGCATGCACAACCCAAATACACAGTACACAACACACAAAAACAAGATGGTGTAGGACAGAACAAAGGAGAGACACAAAATAACAAATTAGTCACTGCAAAGGTCACAGAATGTATGACGAAAGAGCTTTGACAATAAATAAATCATCCGGTTATTAAACCAACCAACCACTAATTTGAATATCAAAACAACAAACAGCGAAGGACGCGTTCCGGACTTGTCCGACAGACAACCTTTTCCCCCACCCCGGAAAAAACCCCAGTTGATGGATGTGAATCCGAAATATATAGGGACTATTAAATCTCTCCCAAGGTAACTCTCTCTCTTGTGTTGTTATTTTTATTTTATCCTTTATACTCTTCCCTTCATTCTACACATCTCACACATCTTATACACACCACGCATCTCAACGTACACCCACTTACATCTCTCTCTCCACCACCGGACCTTGTTACCCGGAGATTTACCCATTTGCATTGTCGAGGCTTCCAAACGACTTAAAGATATTTACTTATTGTTTCACAATGCTTCAAGCAAACTTCAATACTCTCTTATATATATAGTCCATTGACAGTTTCAAATACTTGGGGGTAATCATTTCAGATGAGGGATCTAAACCTCAAGTACTCGCTAGATCTGCCCAGACCACAGCAGCACTTACAAAACTTAGGACCATCTGGAATGACAAAAATATAGCCCTCAGCTCAAAGATCAGACTGATGCGCTCTCAGGTCATGTTCATATTCTTGTATGCCTGTGAGTTTTAACAAATATAGCAGATCTGGAAAGAAGAATACAGGCTGTGGTTGATGAGATGCTTCAGAAAGCTCCTACAGAGACTACATCTCCAATGAGGTGTGGAACAGAATTTGGCAAGCCCTACGAAGATCTGCTGACCATTGTAAAAAAATGCAAATTGAGATAGTATGGGCACGTGACAAGATCTTCAGGGCTTGCGAAGACTGTCCTGCAGGGAACAGTACAAGAAGGGAGGAAGAGAGGCAGACAGAGAAAGAGATGGGAGAACAACATCCCGGAATGGACAGGCACAAGGCTGGGTGCAACCATGAGGAATGCGGAGGGGTGAGAGGAATAAAAGGAGCTGGTTGCCAGGTCATCTGTGGCGCCCCAAGGGTCCACCAGACTACGTGATAGATGAGATGGTATATATATATAAATATATATATATATATATATGTGTGTTGAGAGAGAAACTGTGTCTGAGAGGGATAGAATGTAGTGTATGGGAGAGGAGACTGAGGTGGTATGGACATGTGATGCGCATAGAGGATGACCGATGGGTGAAGAAGTGCCAGGAAATGCCAGTTGAAGGAAGACGTAGTAGAGGTGGTGAGAACAGACCTCAGATCGCTAAAGCTCACGGGGGAGATGACGAAGGATCGTGACAAGTGGAGAGATGCTGTGCTGAATAAGACCCGTCCCACCCTTGCAAGCAGGGAAGAGCGGACGTAAAATGATGATGATGATGATGATATTAGAAAGTGAGGTTTTTTTACAAAATGAAAAATAACCGAGGTGTCCTACACGAGTGAAAGTATAAAGAAAAAAAGATGAAATCGAAAAATAAGACTCCAGTTGCATTTTCGATTTCATCTTTTTTTCTTTATATATCATCATCATCATCATTTTACGTCCGCTTTTCCCTGCTTGCAAGGGTGGGACGGGTCTTATTCAGCACAGCATCTCTCCACTTGTCACGGTCCCTCGTCATCTCCACCGTGAGCTTCAATGATCTGAGGTCTGTTCTCACCACCTCCGCCCATGTTTTTCGTGGTCTACCTCTACCACGTCTTCCTTCAACTGGCATTTCCTGGCACTTCTTCACCCATCGGTCATCCTCCATGCGCATCACATGTCCATACCACCTCAGTGAAGTAATTCCGTCGGAAAGGTCCAGGAAAAAAGAGTGCTCTATGTGAATTACAGAGCTTATTAGTTATGTAATAAACAACATAAGATAATTATTTCATTTACCAGTGGTTTCTTGAAAGCAACCAAAATTGCTTTCATTCATCAGAATGAAAAAAATCCAGGTGTCTTTATTGACAGTGGATTTGAAAAACAAAAATGTAACAGATATGAAAGTGAGGCTGGAGGAAAAAAAAAGGGGGGGGGGGGGGGAATAATAAATAAGAATATATAACAACACACACGTACACACTCACGCACACACACTCACATATATACATATATGGTGGCTGCCAACTCGTTTTCGAGTACGGCCACTACTTTATATCCATGTAGGAGAACCCCTACTAATGCGCTGAACGAGTGTGACTTTTTAGTCCAGCCAGCAACTTGAAAACTCTGGTACAAACACTACACTTGTGACAATTATTGACACATAGTGCTGGGCCCATGGTACCATGTGACGACAAGTGAAGGGAGATCTCCAGATATAAAGCAATGCCTGTGCCGTGAAGCTTTTATAGTGAGCAAAGGCACTGCACAAAGCCAGTCCCACTCTCTTAACCAAGATGATATTTACCAAAAAGAAGAACAAGTCAACATTATTTGATACCATCAGGGTTGCAGGTGTTATATCAGAGTTTTCCTTCTCCTAGGATTCTGCCTTGACAAAGGCTAAGGGGTCATCTCTCCAGGTGATTTTGTATGGCCATTGACTCTTAAGAGCTCCTTTGCCCTTTGACAGGTTTTGTTTTTAGTCCTGCAGGATGTCCAAAGTCACCCTCCTCACCAAGAAACCTTGGTGGAGTTGCCAGTTTAGTCGCCAACGACCCGACCATGAGACAGGTTGTATTGGGATACATGTTACCAGTAGCACCAGCTGGTGACCTGACATATACATATATATATACATATATACACGCATATATACACAGACACATATACACACACATACATATATATATATATATATGATGTGTTGTTTCCTTGAGCAAGACACTTTATTTCACATTGCTCCAGTTTACTCAGCTGTAGAAATGAGATGATAGGGACTGGGGTCCATATCATTCCACTGCAAAGTGGTCGTGGAGGTGCCACGGTAAAAAAGCACCCAGCACTCACTGTAAATGAGGTTGGTGTTAGGAAGGGCATCCAGCTGTAGAAATCAAGCCAGAATCAGTTCCTGTCCCACCCTTGCAAGCAGGGAAAAGCGGACGTAAAATGATGATGATGATATATCTAAGAGGTGAGTTTTATTGTAGTACAATAAAACAATGCAGATATCGGATAAGAAGCACTCTACAGTTTGTAGGACTGGAGTATAAATAATATATAAGATGTTGATTTAAAACTGCACTATTCACAAGTGTGTTTTAACCTTCATATCATGTCTCCCTATTTTATCTGACGAAAACGCAAATGTTATTGCATGATGATATTTGTTTTTGAAATGCGCATAATAAAATACATGGAACTCTTTTAACCATCTTTTGATCTTATATATATATAACACAACAGGAGGAAAAAAAAAAATATAACACCACTGACGATCTTGCAGAT
>OZ024741.1:57188760-57226260 GCA_964016885.1 Eledone cirrhosa
ATGGGGCCCATCCACAGCCCCAGCGGACAGAATGGAGAAGGCGTTTCCATGAAGGACGGCACGGGAGACGCGCTGGAAAAGCCACTCGCGGGGCTCACACCTACGGCTGGCCAGCTCAGCGCCTATGGTGGTGAGTAAGGAGGTAGCCCTGGGGCCGAGGACACTAGAAGTTTCCACTGCCAGGGGAACGACCGCAAACCTGTCGGAGAGCCACCGGTATTTGAGGAGTTTGGCCCCCTCAGCCCGACGTGCAGCAGAACCTGGGTCAGTCGCAGGTTGCGGCTGTAGAAAGTGTCGGTGCAAGTGGCATCCCAGACGAGGGGTTTTCCACCGCGGAACGGGAAGATGGTCATGCCATCTGGCCTTTTGCCGTCCCCTCGATCCAGCCCCACCGGCTCGAGCTGGGAAGGGAAGCCTGCAGCGTCCAAGCCATGCTTAATGACCTCGTTGAGGGCAGTATGGTGTGGAATGCGACCGGCACTGTGACGACAGGAAAGCGGGTCGAAGCCGAAAGAGTCCACGGTGGAACCGCAGCGACATTGGTGTGGCTGGCAGATCCGGAGGCCGAGCGTCAGGGAAACGCCGATTCGCAGGCTATGGTTGTCTAGCTGCGTGCCAGTGGGGAAGGAGGG
This sequence comes from Eledone cirrhosa, assembly GCA_964016885.1. Taxonomy (NCBI): domain Eukaryota; kingdom Metazoa; phylum Mollusca; class Cephalopoda; order Octopoda; family Eledonidae; genus Eledone; species Eledone cirrhosa. The sequence continues at coordinate 57,189,393 of OZ024741.1, forward strand.
CAGAGCATGGAGTCAGGCACCACTGTGGGGTTTGGAGGCCGCACGAAAACAGACAAGGCGGTGCTGGTCGAGCTGGCGCGTGAGCCTGTCTGAGGCCAGGCTGCACTGGGTGGCATCCCAAATGCGTTGGGGTGACTTGACGTCAACAGGGGAAGAAGGAGGAGGGACGTCTACTGGGCTAAGTCCCAGCCGGTCCCACGTCTCACAGGCGGCCTCACGTTCTCTGAACACAGAGGATTCTGTTGTGTGTTGAATAACCCTGCTGACGAGGACGCGGCACGAGGTTACCGACGAAAGATACGCCGGCAAAGCTAGTGAGATCGGGGACCGGAGACCTAGGCCGCCATACCTGACCGGTAAAATGGCCTGTTGCCACCCTATGTCATCAAACTTGACGTTGCATATCCCCTCGGCTGCTGCTCGGATACAAGTATCGAGGTCAGCGAGGAGAGATGTCTGGGTGTAGCATGGAGCGTTGCGGAGTGTATAGAGGAGCTTCGGCATGGCGAAGCAGTTCCTCAGCAGAAAGAGAGCTGGGTGGCCGTTAATCAAGCCCAGTCGGCTCGTGAGAGTCTGGAGCTGTTGAAGCCCGGACCTCATGGTGGAGCGGATGGCCGGCGGGTGGATCAGTGATCCGAGGATGAGGACATCCTCAAGGGGGCGGGGGGGGGGGGGGGCCCCATATACACATATATATATAAAAGAAATACATAAAAGTTTATTTTCAATTTTATGCATATATATATATATATGGCATTGGTAAAATATAACGTCCGGGAAAGTGAAACTAATTTTTATGACAAGTGAATGTGTTTGTTTTGTTTTTTTTACACTGAAAATTACGATACAGTTTGTTTATTTACAACAGGTCTCTATAGTGATATGGTGTTAATTAGTATTGCGTGTGTGATTATTTTCTCTTATATATATATATGTGTGGGTGTGTATATGTGTGTATATATATGTGTGTCTGTATGTATATATATATGTGTGTTTGTATATATATATGTGTTTGTGTCATCATCATCGTTTAGATGTTTTTACCCAAATCCCTTATCATTCTCTGTCCTTTTTATGACCCCGCCTTAATCTGTTTATAGTTGGTGCCAACTTTGGCAAGATATTACAAAAACATCTAAACGATGATGATGACACAAACACATATATATACAAACACACATATATATATATACATACAGACACACATATATATACACACATATACACACCCACACATATATATATATAAGAGAAAATAATCACACACACAATACTAATTAACACCATATCACTATAGAGATCTGTTGTAAATAAACAAACTGTATCGTAATTTTCAGTGTAAAAAAAAAAAAAACACATTCACTTGTCATTAAAATTAGTTTCACTTTCCCGGACGTTATATTTTACCAATGCCTATATATATATATATATATATATACACATATATATATACATATATAAATGAAAAGTATAGAGATTATTGTAGCAAGAAGCCAACAGTATTCCATAATATATAAGTGACTATAGCGTCAAAATGGAAAAATAGTTAACGTAAGATGTGGGAAAATAATTCAAACTCAATACATATACACATATATATACATACATACACAAAATAAAAATAAAGGGAAAGAAGTGGTATCCAAATAGTAGGGCATACGACAAATAAAAAATAAAGGTATAAATGTTTATAGCTGATTAAGAGCACTCAACACTTTGGTTGCTTTCAAGAAACTACTGGTAAATGAAATAATTATCTTATGTTGTTTATTACATAACTATATATATATATATATATATATATATATATATATATACAATATATTAATAAATGGAAACTATATTTATAAAACCATATTTATTTTATTATACATATTTCAAGGGCAACCAAGGCAGATTATGATGCGCTTTCATCAGATAAAATACAGATTTGTTTTATAAATAAATATTGACATACCCGGAAAAAAGACAACCTTAACGGTTGGAGCTTCCTGGATAGTTGAGGTTAAATTTTTAAGCTTGTTGAATCCCAACAAATTAAATAAAACCTCTGCATTTGTATATATATATATAAATATATATATATATATATATATATATATATATATATATATATATATATATATATATATATATATATATATAGTATACTAGGGAGAGGATCAGGGGTGTATAACACTCCACTTATCCAGCAGGCAGTATAAGGTTAGCTCGATGTCTGAGGACAGAGCCGTGATATAATAAATAACAAAGAACGCCTATAGCATATGCATATCTTTACTTGGTAACATTGTTTCATCCGCACTATAAGTGGGACTCATCAGAGCATAAAGGTTAATTACATACCACACAAGCAATAACAAATCCAAGACATTGAAGAATGAAAAATAATAGAAGATAAAGGATATTAAGGAAGTAAAAGTAAAAATAAGAATAAAAATAAAAATAAAAATAAAAATAAAAATAAACAATGAAAAATAAGGGGTGCTATCAGTCACAGTTGGGCGGTGTGCTGTCAACATATAGTTACATACAAGCATACACATGGATAAGAGAACAGACAAGAGTAGATAAGATAGATAGGATTAGGTAAGAGTAGGTAAAAAATAGGTGAAAAACAGACTTATAATATATATAAGAAAATATAAAAAAATATAACAAACTTACATATAAAATATAAAATATACAGATAATAGTGATACAGGGTAAGGAATGAAATAAAATAATATAAAATTAAAATTAAAATTATATAAAATTATATAAAATAGAACATAATATAATATAATCATAAAATAAGATAAAATAAGGTAAACTAAAATAAAATAAAATAGACTAAAGTAAAATAATATAATATAAGATATAATTAAATGTAATTAAATAAATAAATAAATAAATAAAATTAAATAAATAAATAAAATTAAAATTAAAAATTAAATAAATAAATAAATAAATAAATAAATAAATAAGTAAATAAATAAATAAATAAATAAATGAAATAAAATAAATAAATAAATAAAATTAAATAAAATGAAATGAAATAAAATAAAATAAAATAAAGTAAATTGAGATAAGATATATATTTTTTTAGAATATATCTCTTGAATATATCAGGGGCCCACGAAGGCACTAAGTGTCACAGTTATCTGTATCACTTGACCATTTTTTTAGAATATATTTCTTGAAAATATCAGGGGCCCACGAAGGCACTAAGTGTCACAGTCACCAGTATCACTTGACCATTGCAAGGCAATGGAGGCGTCCCAGGTTGGGCAGTCTCAAAAGTTCACTCGAAAGTCACGGGTGTGCATTCACACAGTTGAGCGGTGGGGTAATCACAAACCGGTTCACACCCGGGCAGGAGTCCAATGGTCAAACAGAGGTGCATCGAAGGAAGGTAGGAGAATTCACGTGCAGTAGCAAGAGGCCGAAAGCGAGGTGCAGGCGGGTTAGCCAAAGCAAGCAGACACAGTTGGAGCGCATACAAAAGATATATAAAAAATAGCTTCAAGAGCTATGAAGTCACCGCATTGGGACATCACAAGATTATACACACCAATATGTTCAGCACGTATATGCACATATACACACCACATGCATATGCAGAGACGGTATACATATATATATATTTTTTTTATATACAGACATATACAACCACCTACACCCATACACATATAAATGTATACACAGACACACACGCACACACACACAGCGTAGGACACCCAGGTCAAAGCTGATATTAAACACAGAAATACCACATTAGGCAAGACCCACCACCACGGATAATACATTCAAAATAAATACATACGATGAGATGTAGTAAAATAAAATTGAATTCCTACGGAGATAATCATGTCCGCACGTCTCATTGCCCGATTTAAGTGTACACAGACCGTTAGTAACTACGGAGGGCTATCGGGGCCAAAACGTTACTTTCGGGATCATAACAACGACCGTCAATATATGGAAGGCCGATCGTGCTAGAAAGACTACAACCCCGGGCAAGAGCTCCCAGAAGTGAGCCTGTAGATCTTAAACCACAGAATAGGAGGGCAACACGTACATGCGCCACGTATCTACTGCTTACGGCGAGATGGCACAGGTCCGCCCACAGTTACAGGCTAAATTTCTATTAGTGCAGCCTATATCACAGTACACGCTCTACATAGATACATTACATCACAACTCATGCGCATACAGGGGTACAGATCCACAAGATACACATCAGGATGGACCCACCAATGCACCAATGGTGGGTAGGCGATCGTGGATGGGTTACATCCGCTGTGCCAAACAGGGGTGCTTATTAACATACACACCCACTCACCTGTACACCCCAATATCCTGATCAATATCCTCCCGCAGGCATACGTATACACTCACCGACTCATATACATAGAAGACAAACAATAGGAGACAGTTACACACAATCAGAGACAGTTACACAAGATAGCCCAACTGGAGAAATAAGGAAGTGCTAGCTAATAGGTTTAAAGTAGAAGAAAGAGCTTAATATTCGGTGGGGGCAAGAGGAAAATATTTCTGACTTTCTATTTAGTAGAGGGCATTTAGCAAATATAATAGAGTGGGATTCGGCAAGGCATAGGTTACATACTCTATTATGAGGAGTATATGGATGGGATTTAGCAACCTGCCGCCAAGTAAGTGTGTAATGTGTTCGTGCATTTTTTAAATTGTGGACGTACGCTGCCAATGAGGTGGAGTTCCTCAGTTTATTATGTCTAAAAGTGCATTGGTGAGAGTTAAACCTGGTCTTAAAGGGGGTGGAGGTTGATCCTATATAGGTTTTAGTGGACGCCGTAGTTACCACATCACACGCATAAACTATGTTTCTAACAAGGCAGAAACCATTCAGGGGGCAGCCTGAAGCCCTTCTACAGTTACAACTTCTGGTGATGCTATTCTCAGAATGATCACCACTTGTGTTTCGGCCCACTCTGTCCACTACCGTGTTTTCCCCTAGGCTTAGGTTGTCTAGGCCTTCCTTTATTTTCTTATTATTAGTAATGGCCAGATGAGAGGCCAGATTTTGGGTTGTAGAATACGAAAGTTTAACAACATTCTTATTGAGGATAGAGTGGTACCTATTACCAGGAGGGAAGTTCCTTTCTAACACAGAGAAGAAGGCCCTAGGAATATTTATAGCCACTTCAGAATTAAAAGGGGGGTTGAAGTATGTATTCAATCTTCTTCTATTCTTTTTATTCTTTCTATTTCCATCACTATTATTAGCATTATTATTTCTACGGTTACTATGCTCACCTAGTCTATGCGGGGAGCTGCGAGGCCTACCATTGCTATTACTTAGACTAATGGTGCCCTGCTGGTTCATTCCACCGGCATTTAGAAACCTCCCATTCGCGACACCTCTATTGCTATTACTTAGACTAATGGTGCCCTGCTGCTTCGTTCCACCGGCATTTAGAACCCTCCCATTCGCGACACCTCCATTACCAATGGACATATTATGTGTTATAACAACACTGGTAGAGCTACTATTAGGACTATTATTTCCCTGGGTGTAATACAATTTGTCCCTAAAGCCGGATCTAGCTAAGGCATCATTATAGTAATCAGCCTGCGAGTCAAACGCCTCCTCACTATGTGAGAGTGAACTTATTCTGTTAGATACGCCCTTCAGTATACCGCTGATGACCGACCTAGGGTGGTTAGAGTTGGTATTCACGTAAGTCAGCAATTCATTAGGCTTATGGTACGGTGTGTACGTATGGTTATCCAAGTCTAATGTAACATCCAGGAAGTTCACAGTTCTATCATTTATATCCATAGTAATGGATAGGTTAAAGGTTTTAAAAAAACTATGCAGCTTTTTCCTAATGCGCACTATATTATACTTACTAGTATCTATGGAGAGTAGGGCGTCATCCCGGTACAACCCGCCCCTAAGGAAAGGGAAGTTACTATGCAGTTCATTGAGGAGGTATAGCCCAACTAAGTCGGTGATCTGAGCAGAGTCACTCGACCCCATAGTAATGTCAAAATTATCAGGTGTGTTTTTTCTCGTCCATAGATTATCCTCAAACATGATAATGGTTTTACGTGCAGCGAGAACAATATCTATCTGTGGCCTTGTAATTGCCCCCCTCTGCATGGCTAGGATGAGGGCCTTATTGAGGATAATAGGAGATATAGATTATAATAAGCATCAATATCAAATTGGATGAATTTGAGTGAGTCACGACCACAATCCGTAGAGAACCACCTAATGACTTCACTAGTGTTACCCCAAAGCTCAAGGAAAGTTTTTTCTCTAACCAGGGGAATAACGCTATCCAAGATTCCCTTACTAATAATCCCCAGGTCAGACTTGGAGGGGCAGATAAGCCTAACTGAGGGTCTGCTAATAAAATCTTCCTTGTGGTCCTTGAGGGTGAATCTAGGCTGCTTGGGGTAATAAGGCTGAGTGTGTTTATCCAGACCTAGTTTTACCACTATGTTATACCCCTCCAGATTAATATTATCTAAATTACTCTGCGTTGTTTTTTTGTAGTTCCTATGTAGTTCATTATAAATGAAGCCTCGATAGGTTTTATAATCCATACTATATAAGTTTTTAGTTTTGTCAGAGGGGACCAGAATGGATTTATTATCCCTAAAGTCTCTAACGATTGAACTTAGTTTACTCTGAAATTTATTGGTACATCTAGATTTTTTATATCTAATATTCCTAACAAGGGATAATAGCTCACTTTCGAAGTTATCCAACAGGCTATAATGCGGGGGGCTCCTATAAGTCTTAAATCCATAATTATTAAAACTACGCCTCTCTTCAGGGCTATCATACTTCTTATCAAAATGGAACGCACGCCACCGAACACGTTTTACGAATGAGTTTATGCTAGTTATCAGTGATTTCTCATATGAGATTTTAGGGTGGGTGGGAATATTCTTCAAAGAAATGGGTAAGTATGTCTTTGTTAGCATACTGCCTGATAATATACAAGGACACAAATCCACGTATATCAAAGTTTAAGTTCAACCAGTGGGAGCCGTATAGTATACTAGGGAGAGGATCAGGGGTGTATAACACTCCACTTATCCAGCAGGCAGTATAAGGTTAGCTCGATGTCTGAGGACAGAGCCGTGATATAATAAATAACAAAGAACGCCTATATATATATATATATATATATATATATATATATATATATATATATATATATATATATATATATATATATATACATATATATATATATATATATGCAGAGGTTATATTTAATTTAAAAATTTTTATAACTGATATAAAGCACTCAACAAATTAGTGGAGTAGTGGAGTAAATATACAATATATTAATAAATGGAAACTATATTTATAAAACCATATTTATTTTATTATACATATTTCAAGAGCAACCAAGGCAAATTATGGTGCGCTTTCATCAGATAAAATACAGATTTGTTTTATAAATAAATATTGACATACCCGGAAAAAAAGACAGCCTTAACGGGTATGTCAATATTTATTTATAAAACAAATCTGTATTTTATCTGATGAAAGCGCACCATAATTTGCCTTGGTTGCCCTTGAAATATGTATAATAAAATAGTTTCCATTTATTAATATATTGTATATATATATATATATATATATATATATATATATATATATATATATATATATATATATATATATATATATATATATATATATCCATAGTTAATTCATTCGGCAATCAATGTTTATCATTGATTGACCAACGGTCAAAAATACAGATATAAATACATATGTATAGTCTAACAAAGTTCTTTCGTTGCACATCTGCAACATCATCAGTGGTACTATTTTGTTTCCTCCTATTGTATTGTATGTCTACGCCATTTTATATCTGTATTTTTGACCGTTGGTCAATCAATGATAAACATTGATTGCCGAATGAATTAACTATGGAGATATAAAAGATACAAAAGCGAAAACCAACCAAACAGTGAGTGTGTTCTGTTATTATTTCTGGCAATATTATTACAACAATATGACCCTCCCCAAGTATAACAATATATATATACACATACCCACAAAATATGCATGGTTGGGAAAAAATGGGTATACTCTGCAGGGCTGACGCGTGAGAATGTTTGTGGGACGAATGACAGATAACTACGCAGTGACGTCCGCCAGAAGGAAATGGTACATGGAGAGAGAAGCAGACAGAGCGGCAAAAATAAATAGGAGAAAAGGAAAGAGAAATAAGAAAAATAAAGAGGACAGTTTGGAAGAAAATGAGATTGATATTTACAGAGAGAGAGAGTAAATATTTGAATGTGTACACGTGTGACTGACAGAGATCAAGGGCAGGTAACTCTGCACAGAAAATAGTTGAGAGAGAGAAAGAAGGAGAAAAAAGAAAGAGAGAATTACATTTGTATGTGTGTAGTGGAATAAAGAGCAGGTAACTCTGCAGTAACATTTATTGCAACTATTTGAATGTATCAACAGTTTTGCAGACGACATTTTGATGGATGTGTAATTGTTTCATTTGGTATATATATCTTTCCACAGGTAGGTTTCAACACCATGCTTGGATATGAAATATACGAAGAACTAATTAATCGCAAAAGACGAGATGCGAACCCACTTATCAATATAATTATGATTTAAACATACACACTCATGTTAAAATGAAAGTAACGAGAAATGAGGACGGTCTTATAAAAGTCGGAAATCAACTCTGGTAACTTTAACGTTACCATATTCACTGCCTGCCTGTATATTTATAAGTATATATATATATATACATACACACAGTTGCATATATATTGTACGACTGTTATCTGCTGGTGACATCTAATTTTTATCATCTCACTGATTCTCCGAAATTTTGTTTTGGCATTTTCTGACAGTGTAAGATATAATATTCTCTGTTATTTTCTTTATAGACTGGCACGTTTTATTATTATTTATTTATTTATTTAGATTAATTTTATTTTAGTGACTATAAAAACCCATACATTTTCATCCGTATATTCTGTATAATATTATGCTTCATTGTAATTATTTCAACTGATAAATATTGAAATACAGTTGAGACCAAGAGAAAGTAAAACACCAACCACTTCTCTATCTGAATATCGAAATCGTCCTCTTCACATTAATAAATCAACATATATAACAAACAGTTTGAAATTATTTTAGGTGTTTATGTGAAAACGATGTCGAAAACAGGGAACCATCAATATCGAAACTATTCCAGCAATAATAATGTTCCAATAGATAACCCACAAGTAAGTTTTACATTTTGCGTCTCATTTTTTTTGTGTCTTTTTATTTACGAAAATGTTATTTATGTATACGAATATGTCTTTTTCTTTTGTAAAATATAGATAAGCTGTTATGATATATCGGACGAACTACGTAATTGTTTTAAACTACATAGTCCGATATTCCATTCCCTACTTTTTTTTCAGTAGGGTAGTATGATTTAAGGGGAATTGGGACTATGGCTCAGACATGTCGTGCGACCACGTAGAGGCCTCTTCGTTGGTTCAAGGATTAAAATAAGCCGATGTAGATTATGATTAAGTTGAACGTGCTGTCTTCCCAGTTTCTCTTACGAGGGGTGATTAACACCACTTTATATATATATTATATATCGCGTCCATGTTTACCCTATAGGTATTCGTTATACTACACACATTTAATGTCGCGTTGTGTTTATAGCTGGTGTATACATGACCATAAATATATACGTTTACAGCCACATGTTTGCTTTTTACCTATATATATATATATATAACAAATTGGGATGATAGAAATAAGTTCTTACATAGTTTAATCCTTAGATAATTCTTAATATCGAAACTATTGTAAGGATTAAACAATGTAAGAACTTATTTCTGTCATCCTAATTTATTTTAGATGTTCTGTGTTAAAATTTCGACATTTCTTCTACCCTTTGAAAGTCCCCTCATATTTCTTTCTGTATAAATTACATTGAGCTTAACTCTTTAAATCACAATTTCTCTTCAAGTAACTATATGGGTGGGTATGTGAATCTAAATACCTCTATGTTTACGTATTTGATACAACCTTATAGTGACTTCTTACTTGTATTTATTTATATATATAATATAGTGTGTGTGCATGGGTAGAACATTTTCAAAACAGTTTGACTGCAAAAATGAAAGTAATAGTAAAAAAAAAAAAAAGAATACTTCTGCACATAAGTTTTCGATAGAAAAATTTATAGAAATAGTTTGTTTCTTCAGGCATTCGCATATCCATGTGCAAATTATACGTGAAGATACAAACACACACATCACGTTATTGATGGGTATACTGTCATGGACAGCTTCTTTTTAAGCTGCTACGATGTATATATGCTTTAAACATACAACTTTAAAATATTACAGTAAAGCGTCTATACGAAAAAAACACAATAATAACCCCCTATTACACGTGTATATTATTGATATATATATAGACGGACGGCATAAACACATAAGTATATATATATACGAAATACTTTTTTTGTAAACGTTTACATGAAAAATTAATACTTTGAATTACAGAAGTATTTATTTTGGTCAGACTTATCTCGGACTTTACGTACAAAAAGTTCGAGAAACTCGTTGAGTATTTTAATTGTTGACACGTCTCTACATAAACTTTATCATCAGCATTTTTCATACATGTACTAAGGGCAAATTCCTAATTCCGTTCGATAAAAAGGTAATCCGTTATGTTATCCCCCCCCCCCTTTTTTGTATATAGTAGGAAACTAATATACAGTATATATTTGTTTAGAGAGGTAGGTGTTAATTTGAGGGAAATTTGAACGATATTTCTACATAGAACGCTTTCTTGTTTGCTCATGATAGTATACAGCGTAACGGGAGAAACCAGAGAACTAATGTCTACCAGTAAATAGTGGTACAAAACTCAGCACGGAGTTAGAACGTTGTTGCTCATATTTTGAACGAATAAACACTAACATGTATTAAGTATTCTTTCTTCTCTTTACACACTGGCTCTCTCTCTCTACAGCTATGTTGTGTGAATTTTTTTAATTGAAAAGAAATCTATTCAAACAGTTTTTATTTATTTCTACAATACATAATTTTAAAAATTTAGGAGTGAAATTCCATATTCGTCATTAAAATAGAGGGGCAGGGGGTAGAAGACATTCACATTCATTCATTCAATCACTCACCACAACGTGCGGCGCTGGAATTTCCCTGCTAATCATTTTTGAGGTAAGTCAACAACTTGTAGCATTGCCGAGACAAAAACGTTGGAATAACCAACCATCCTTATGGGCACCACCTGATACCTCAGTAAGGCGAGCCGCCAAAAATGACAAGAATTTTGTTGTTGGCAGCCCATCTTCCCGAAACATCTTTAATGCCACAGAATTCCTTGTATTTTAAGATTTTATTCAGTTCACCTACTAATGCAATGGCCTTCACCTTTACTGCGACATCCAGGATGATTTGGCCTTCAACTTTGTTAAAATAAATTAGCTTTTAAATTGAAGTTAATCGGTCTGCAAATTGTAAATACGATGCGTTTTTAATTGTCAATTTTCCCAAATGTATTGTCCTTATTTCAACTGAAATCCTGCCATTTGGTAGCATAACTACAGTTTAATGCCACCCTGCGATTTCTTCATAATTTTAATATTTTAAAATGAAATTGGCAGAGGTACGTTTTCCGCGATGTAGACGATGATTATGTTGATGAATCTTCTTTGCCTACATATTGCTGTGAAGGTTCTGGGGGCAGTCCTCAAGTATGCCTTCAATTACTCTGGTGATCCCAGCCTCCTGAGAGATTAATCTTCACCTCTGATGCACTTCATGTACATCAGATGTGACTGGATTTAGGAGATCAGCAAAATATAATCTCCACTTCACATGGATGCACCTTTATTCAGAGAGGAGAACCCCAAGCAAGTTCCTGTTGGCAGGCATGGAGGGAGACTTATGAAGTTGGCAGATGGTCTGCCAGAATACTTTTTTGGTCTAAAGTCAGATTCCAGCCTAGCCCGTCTTCCCATGTTTGACGCTTTTATTGTGCCTGCTTCTACTGCAAATGCAAGAAAGTGGACTTGTTTCCAAGTCAAGATTTGTAAGCTTCCTTTTTTACTTGGATGACATCTTTGGCCTCTTGATGAACCAAGAGGTCCTCCTGTTACCTGATACCACATCTCCAACCTGGATGTCTCGCAATGGGACAACCCGTCCTAGTCATGCTAGTATGGAAAATGGGCGTTAAACAATGATTATTTGGTACATGATATATTGAAAAGGTTAATTCGTTTTATTGAAAATTTGGCATGTCAAGAATTACCATTTATAGGACACAATGAAACAAACGAATCAAACAAGGGTAATTTTCTGGCTACATTTTCTGAATTTTCAAGTGGTTCTCAAAACAAGATCATTTGTATATCTGCTACAATTGAAGGTGAAATTAAGGCAATGATTGAAAAAACATCATTTGTTGCTGTTATGTATGATGGGGCAGGGAGGCTCCACAGCCCCACCCTCTGACATGACAATTAGCCTGCATGCCCTGCTTTCCAAATCACCCATTGCCACTGCAGTCCATAACACATTCCAATAGCCTAATGAGTATCCCCAATCTTACCTGTGTAATCATTTCTGCCATCACACCTAAATAGTGAAGTTTCCATTCAAATCTACAGAGCCATGGAACTTTGTTGAAAAAACTCTATATCTACCCTGTAGCATCTGACCTCCTTCACTAGTTCTTGTTCCTTACCTATAAGGGTTGTGATGTTCCAGGTTCCAATTGTTAAAGTTTGCTACCTTTCAGACCCTCTTTGGAATCTCTAGATATGCAACCTTGATGCTTCCTTTGGATGGAGACTAATATATTTTTCAAACAAGCCCCCTCTACCTGTATACATCCCTTGTTACTCCACATGAATGACGATGCAGTATGAATGCTTTTTTTGCATTTAACAATTCTGCAATGTTTTGATGGTCTTATACATGTCAGTCACTAATTTAGTACTTTTCTCAGACCCACGAAGACTAGGCTTTTTTAGTGACAACCTTTACTTGCCTCATCATAGCTACATCACTGGGCTGTGAGAGTTTTCTTGCGACCTAACATTGTCACCCATTGCTCCATCTTCCTCTAGCAGCTTACTGCTGTTGGTCCAGGGTTGCTTATTTGTCCGACAGAAGCCTGCTTGTATCGCTAATAACTATCATATCTGATGGCCATATAGCTATCTGTCACTTACAAACTGTTCTCTAATAGAACAACTCTGCCGATAATATTGATGAATAATAAAAAATAATAATAATAATAATAATTTAAATAATGTTGATGAATAGAAATAACAATAATTTAATACAAATGCTTTCATTTACTGAATACTGTGTTGCCAACCCTTTCACCTGCCATCCAATCAGCCCTCAAGTCCAAGCTTCACCAGCTCAAAACTCTTATGAGCAGACTGCCCTTGATTGGCATACATCTGCCTCTCTTCTTGCTCAAGAATTGCTTTGCCATGCTGAAATTTTTGTATACCTTGTTACAGTCATGCATCTCATCTTACAGATCTCGGTGCCTGCACCTGGTATGTTGCAGAGAAGATATGCAATATCCAGTTCAATATCGGATATATTGGCCTTGGTCTCCAATCTCCAGTTTTATTGGCACTGTTGGCATTTATTTCATCATTACCCTCCTGTTGTGCCCTTGTCGACAAGGTTCTTAACAATACATTACAGCTTACTATGACTAGAAAACTCGTAGTGGCCTACAAGATTTGGAGCCAACTCTGCCTTCATTCTGTGAATGCCCATTTTCCCCAACATAAATGAGACAATCCAATGCAGCAAAGCTTCTGACAGCCTTGTGCACCTGCTTGACCAACACTTTCTGGCATGTTTCTATTCTGCTTCCCAACCCTATATTGTGCCTGGATAATTGACATACCCTCGCTGTCAACCAGTACTCAGCTGGACAGCGACTATCTATACACCAGTGTTTCCCTGAGGCTCAGCCTCCAGATCTGTGAGTAACACAATTGTTGCTGTAGATCCTCAGTGAACACTTCCAGTCATCAGCCTCCCATACTTTTGCAGTGCTTTTTGCCTGCCATGCCACTCGCAACAAGAGCATTAAGCATGGCTTGGATGCTGCAGGTTTCCCATCACAGCTGGAACAGGTGAGGTTAGATGAAGGGGACAGAAAAAGGCCAAATGTCATCACAATCTTCCCATTCTTTGGCGGTAAGCCCTTCATATGGGTCACAACAAGTAGTGAAACATTCTCTAGCTGCAACCTGGTGAGTTCAGCGATAGTCAGGCTTTGTTGCCTCACAAGCTGTTCAAGTGTTGTGTTTGCAATAGACTTCTTGGACCTATAGTGGTGGAAACATCTGGCAGAGCCTTTCACCTCTCCATTTCTGAACACAGCTAATTTCTTCCAGAGGAGAAATAGTGAGGAAGAAACTATCCTAGTACTGAATTGGTACTTTTTTTATCAACTTGAAAGGATGAAAGGCAAAGTTGACTTCAGTGGGATTTGAACTAAGAGAGAGCAGAGAGTCAGAACAAATACTGCAAAGCATTTTGATGTTCTAATGACTTTGTCAATTTGCTGCCTTTGGTGAAATAGATCTATTATCAATGGCATTCGAGCTGTGATCATTCTAGCTTTTTTTTTGTGTGTGTGTGTAATAGTGTATGTATTCAGGACTATATCATCCTTTCTTTGTATATATCTCCTTATCTCCTTTTTTTATGGACAGTAGAATGATTTGAGGTAGATGTGGCTCCCATTTTCTTGCTGGTTGAACAACTATACTGAGCAAGGGCATGTTGAAAGTGCATCAGCTGTGGGGCCACATCTGTGCATTTTATGTTTTTCATGTCAGTATGGGTTGTTACAGTCCTGTTATTCTACTAGATGAGTTAGTCCATATCTCATTCAGTATGTTCCACTCTTGACATGGTTTCTGTGGCTAGATGCCTTTCCTAATGCCAAGCACTTTACAGAGTGTATTTGGTGCATTTCACTGTGGTACCAATACACAAGATTGACATGGCTATAGAGCTTACGCAACCCTTTGGCATGCCTGTTTTAATGTCAACCACTTTACAAAGTATACTGGGTGCATCTATTATGGCATCAGCACTATGAATTTATAAGTATGTAACTTGCATTAAATTAGTTTTGGTCTTAAGAGTGAAGTTTTTTTTTTTCTTTTCATATGAGTTTTTAGGAAACAGTCTCTACACCCAAAGACTAGGCAGTATATTTTAGCTGTGCTCTGGATAAAATGGAGGAAAAAATCTGGTGGAGTTTGTTCATTAGTATGGTGTTTGTCATATTGCTACAATAAGTTTGCATTCCAATCACAAGGTCCAGTGTTCTAACCCTACATTTGCCCCTGTAAATAGTTATTTTTCCAAAGTTACTCATGCATTTAATTCTCTGTCGTTTGTACATATTTGCTGAACATTCATATAATTATATCCTAAAAATAAATTATTAGAATATCATTTTTATTTTTAATCACTTCCATGTCGGAAATCAGTCTAAACTACAGGGTTTCTCTTATGCCAACCGTTAATTTATCAAGATGCAAATTTCCTAGTTTGTCTGATTGTTCACATATCCAGTAATTCTAGTATATATGGCATACCAATCCTGGTCTCCAAAATGTTATACATTTGATGCTAGCTTTGCAGCATATATTTATAACCCTTTACGTTCTGAGTTCAAATCCTGCCTTTCATCCTTATCATCATTTTACGTCCGCTTTTCCTTGCTTGCAAGGGTGGGACGGGAACTGATTCTGGCTTGATTTCTACAGCTGGATGCCCTTTCTAACACCAACCTCATTTACAGTGAGTGCTGGGTGCTTTTTTTGCCGTGGCACCTCCACGACCACTTTGCAGTGAGATGATAGGGACTGGGGTCCCTATCATCTCATTTCTACAACTGAGTAAACTGGAGCAATGTGAAATAAAGTGTCTTGTTCAAGGAAACAACACATCACCCGGTCTGAGAATTGAACTCACAACCTTTCGATTGCAAGGCCAATGAGTTGATAAAATAAAGCACCAGTAATGCACTGGGGGTTATTGCTGGCCTTGTGTCATAAGTAGAAACAATTATTAGTGATACTGGGCCACTGGTTTAAAGATACCTTATATACCCAAATACGATGGTAAAATAAGGTCATCAATAGTTTGACAATTTTCACCAACTTTAAATTCTAAGTAAATAAGGTGCTAAAATATCTGGAGTGATTATTTTACAATGAAACACCATTTTCAACATTGATGTTATTTATGCATTCCCTTGAAAATATTTCCCACAAATTTTTATAATTTGAACTTTTTCATACACACATGCACACATATTTTTTTCTCTGACAATACTTTTTCTTTCAATCTTCTGATTTGATTTTATTGCTCTCACCCTCTCTCCCTTCTCACTCTGCCTTCCCTCACTCTCACTTGTTGTCTCTCCCTCTCTTCAACTCTATGTAGATGTGACAAGGATGACAGAGATTACACCTTATCGACACATACCTGGGGCTCTTCCTCCTGAGGAACTGCTTTGCTCTCCCCAAATTCTTCACACTATGCGGTGCACCTTGCCACCCTCTAGTGACAGAATCATCGAACTTGATGCCACCATCTGTTGCTGTGTTGAACTCATTTACAATGTTTGCTTTGACCATGCCAGCTGACAACAGATGAAACTCCATGGGATAGTTGGTGACCTCAGCCTCCGATCCACTCTTCACTTGGCAGTGCAAGCCTTACTATCCTCAATCTCCTCCAGCTGCACTCTCATCAGTCATATTCTCTGCAAGATGACTCAACCTTAGGTGGCCTGGGAGCTGGAGTCAGTTCTGGCTTATTGGACTATAGAAGGCCTTGCCATCCACCAGAATATATTAACTGGGATGACATCAAGTGCAAGACTTCTTTCAGGTGAATTGAGATTTCCTCTGGCCCACACTATCTTGCCTAACTATACTCACTTTCGCAACTAATTAATGGCACTTGGCTCAATTTGGTGCTTTCTCAACCAGTACCCTTCATCATGGTGAGTGTATTGGAGTGGCACAGCACCTCGGCTTCCACATGAGTGAGCCATGTAGATGCCATTATAGAGCAGTTGTTGATGAGTCCAGTGCACCTGTTATTTTGCTGCCTTAGTACAAACCAGCTCCCCCATCATGCTGCTCTGAATGATATCAGAAGGAACCTCGATGCAGCCAGTTTCCCATCACAATTGGAGCCTGCAATGGCAAGCACCCTAACAGATTAACACTCTTCCCTTTTGAGTGGGGGGGGAATCCTTAATTTAGGATGCAACGTGCTGCAACTTATTCTGTCTGCCTCCAACCTTGTTACTTCTTCACAAACCCAGGCTCCACTGCCCGCAATGCAGAGGAGAGGAAGATAGTTAAATACTGGAGCCTGACTGAACACTTCCTCTTTATACTGGTCTTTGTTGAGACCTCTGGTGTCCTTGGTCCCTACACTGCCGATTTCCCTGTAAAATTGGAAAGGTGACAGCCCACTTGAGGAGGGAACTTCATGAGGTACAGAGGCTGTTGTAGCGGGTATCTCTGGCCATTCTCCACTGTCACACCTTTGCCATATTGTCTGTGGGGCACAGCTGAAGCACTTGTCAGACTGGGGTCTAGTGTTTCTTCTCCCTTTCTTTCGTTGCTTGATTCTTTTTTTTCCTTTTTTTTTTTTTTTGTTCCCTTTAATAGTGTATTTTGTTTTTGTATAAACAGCTTTGTAAAATAAACACAAATGTTATCTAGTTCTTTTATTCAATCTTTTGCTTTCAAAGTACTAGCATGTGAGTGACCTGAAGTAAACACTCATTCAAGAAACCTGTTGAAACTTAACATAATGCAAATTCATTACATTATGGAGTTGTGAAAAAAAACTATGCTCTAAATGACACTTTTTTAAAAATCAAAATATTAAAACTTCATAAATATAATTTATGCTCAGAATTTCAAAACCACACCATTTAAACATGTTGATTAGCTGTCTCAACTTATAAATTAGGTTTGGATTTTTGCCTATTTTCAAACATAAAATAGTGGTGGGGGTCAGCTTATATTCAAGTATATAGATGCACCCTGCTATATACTGCCTTATGGTGCTCACTTCATCTCCCACGTTTCCTTGTGGTTGATTAGATGATATACACGTCTTCTGATGAGAGTCCAATAAAGTCTGAAAATCGATTAAAGATGTTTATCATTTTTTCAATTTACAGGGATATTCATATTTTCTGACATGTACACCCCAATCCACTACCCCTACCCTATCCTTCCACTCCCACCAACACCACCCTCTCTCTCTGTAAAGTTGGTACCACAACATCCAGTCCAAATAAATGAGATGAGATCGTGTAGGTGTCGCAACAAAAAAAACAGTCCACGCTGTAATGTGGTAACACGGTAACACGGTAAAAAGTTCCCAGTTCCACACTGTAAATGTGGTTGGTGTTAGGAAGGGCATCCAGCCGTAGAAAACCTGCCAGATAGTCCTATATGAGCGAGACACTGTCACCCGACCAACCTTGCCTCAAGTGGGACAACTCCCGTCTAACCCATGCTAGCGTGGAAGATGGACGTTAAACGATGATGATGTGTATATCTTTATACACATTAGTGCAGTCTCAGTTTATTTATACAGATATAACTTTCATACACTTTGGCTGCTAGTACACTTCTTACTATATATATATATATATATATATATATATATGACACATACACACACACACTTGCGATTCATTTAGTATATACCTACTAAACATAACAACTTTGCCAACCCACACATAACACTGATATATATATATATGCTAATATATACCACTAGTATATACACATGATATGGAGTCACAATATTAACATTACATTACCTCACATTCCTACATATTCCTTTTAACAAACTACTAACACCATAGTGTTGTTAATATTACATTTGTATGTGTGAACCTGTAAGTCCTGATGGAGGTGTAGAGGTGTCATAGTAACATACTGCATGTTTACTGAACATGGAGAGGACCATCCTTTCTCTAGATTTGAACATAGTTGATTTCTTCCAGAGAAGGAGAGAGAAGAATCAACACAAGACTGGTACTTTTTTTTATAGACCTCAAAAGAATGAAAGGAGGGTTTTGAAATCAGAGCGCAGAGAACTGGAACGAATACCATGAAGCATTCTTTCTCATGTTCTAAAGACTCTGCCAGTTCACTACTTCTAATATTACATTTACATACATAGATATATACTCTCTTTTGCTTCACATACCTACACATTCCTTGAACAAGCAATTAATACCACATTGTTAACATTTTACACACACGCATACATACTCTGCTGCTTCACATTCCTTGAACAAACTGCTAATTCATATGGAATGTAGACGTTTTTTAGTTTAGTTGGCATTCTCTCACTGTCTCTGTCTAACTTTTCTAGTGGTTATGAAGGATAGATATAATACAATGGTGTCAATTTGACTAATCAGGAGGCTGTAGTTTGTCTTCTGTGTTTTTCTTTTTTCTTTTATGAGAAATTGGTGGCTTGGCTGTGGTTATAATTTTTTTTCATTGTTATATTGTCATTCTGATATCCTTTTAATAGAGTGGAAGTGGAAATTTTGTGAAGTCTGTAATTCCCAGAATGAGTACAACTTGGGGGCACTGAGAGACACAAGGGGTCATGAGTATCTGGGTTTGATTCCAATGTATAACCTCTTGAAAACATGTCGCATAGTGGTTAGGGTGCTGGGCTCCTGTTCATGAGGTTGTGAGTATGCTTCCTAGATGGAGTGGTGCGTTATACACTTGCTTTGTACTTTGGAAGGCAAGGGATCATGAGAAGTAAAAGGGTAAAGATAGTGGGTGTTGTGTAAAATGCTTTTATTGAAATTAAAAAAACATTTTTAATGAAATTTTCAATGTATAATTTTTTATCAACCTAACAATGGTGCTGATGAAATATATTCTCTAAAAGGGGGCAGTAGTAAAAAAACGTTTGGGAAACTGTCTCAAGCCTTATAAGGCTAGAAATCATCTCGGTTTCTATGCCGTTAACTGAGAGTACAAGACTCGCTCTCTTAGAAAGTATGCCTATGTGTCGCAGTTAACCTTCAGCTGTTGCGAGTACTCATTTCTTTTCTGATGAGTGGACTGGGGCAACATGAAATGAAGTGTCTTACTCAAAGATACAATACACACCACCCAGTCTGTGAAACAAATGTGAGCCAAATACCCTACCCACTAGGCCATGGCCCTTCACATTAGTGACATCACTGAAATGAAATTCATGCTTCAACTAGAAACCAAAGGTGGGTTTACAAGACTTTGTTCTCATCAGTAGCTAATCCCTATATGCTATGTCCCTTTGTGAATACAGCATGGCTGAATGGTTAAGTTCATATTACAGTCATGATCCCAATGTAAAACCACTTGAAAGTGGGTTGCATCGTGGTTAAGGTGCTGGGCACACGATTGTAATGTTATAAGTTCAATTCTTAGATGGGATGGCATGTTGTGTCCTTAAGCAAGACAATTTCTTTCAAATTGTTGCAGTTAACTCGGCTAGCAAATATGAGTTGTACCTGTAAATTGAATATTGAATATCCGAGAACTGCGTTAAGGGTCTATGTGCCTGTGGAATGTTTGGTTGCTTACATGTTAATTTTATGAGCAGTTTTGTTGATGGAATTAATTGGAACACACGCTGGAAACGATGGAGGACCAACAACATAACATCTTGAACAAATATCTTTTACAAAAGCCTTGTGAGTGAAATTTGGTAGATAGAAACCCGTTTGAAAGGCTATCAGATAGACTTGTCACACACCATATTTTGCTGAATATCTCTTTCATTAACATTTTTAATGAAAAACACTGAGGATTTTCATTTAATTTTTTAAATAAGTATTTGGACGGATTTAGTAAAATTGCTTTCTTTATTAAGTTATTTGGAGCATACCTTTTACCATAATTTTATTTAAGACCCTTTTTGTGTTCCAATTACCTGTTTAATAATAAGAAAGCCTGTTATATTACTAAAGCCATCCAAATTCTTGATTAGTTTCAAAATGATTTGAAAATAATAGGCAATGTGTTTCATTTAAGATAGTTTGATAGTTTACATAGTTGTGTTGACATACATAATAGAGAACTAAAGTAGTTGCTCTGAAATGTATTTAGTTCATTGTGTCATGGTATTTTGACTTATCCTTTGTTTTCTATGCCTTTAAGGCAAATAACAAAAGTTAATTGTATTGATATTACTCTAGTTAAAATCCATCTTCATGAAAGAAAAATACTTGTTTAGTAAAAGGCAGTAAATTGTAGTTGTTAGACTGTTGGATTAAATGCTTTGATATATATTGATATATATTCCAAGTTCAAATCCTGTTGAGGTAATCTTTGCCTTTCATCCTTTTGGGGTCAATCAATACCATACCAGTCAGGCCCATTCCAGGAATGGTGGATAGACAGAATTGTTAAAAATTCAGTTGGGCTGTTTTGTGTTCTCTGATTTGGATCTGTGCATTGAGCTCAAATTCTGCCTTCTCCTGGCAGATAGTTTCAGCAATAGAAACATAGTTTCCTTGGTCTAATCTGCTTATTGGCTTCTTTCTTTTCCTGAGTAAAAGGAAAACCTTATACTATCAATGCAAGCGTGAAAAAGCTCCCAGTACATGCTATGGAGTGGTTTGTATTAGTAAGCGCATCCAGCCATAAAAAAAAAACATAAGTAAGATATGGTCACCTGACCTGTCTGACCTCATAGTATGACAACCCATCTTACCCATGCAAGTATGGAAAATAGACATTAAAAGATGATGATGAACATTCCAAACACAGAAAATGACATGTAATAGCAGTTGATCACTATAAATAATAGAGAAAATTGGGTAAAATGCACTTAGAGACAGAAAAAAGTGGACAAAAGTGCCTACCAAGAATCGAACTCCATATCTCTTGAATATTTTATTTAGCTAGAAAATAATAAATGGATATTAAAATTGCATTTATTTAAATTAGCACTGTCTTGATAATGTAGCCCAAAACACTACACAGCTGGTATACCATTAGTCTAAAAATGTAGCACTTTTCTTGACCTTCAAATGAGTTATGTGAATCGCGTCCTATTATTACCAAATCCCGCCGAGGTTAACTTTGCCTTTCATCCTTCCGGGGTTGATAGAATAAAGTACCAGTAATGCATTGGGTAATTGCTGGCCTTGTGCCAAAAGTAGAAACAATTATTACCAGACATTGTTTATGGAGTGCTTGTGCCAGGTTTTTTTTATATATTTAGCCTATTTTTAAAGTAATTTCCAGGAGATTTTTATGAGAATGAATGATACAGATGTTAACAGTAGTGATGATCATAATATTGACAATTTTGATAGTTTGGGTGATTCTGGAGGATGGTAACCAGTGCAAGAAGTGAGAACATTACCATTTGTTTAGATGATCATTAATATGCAAATAAGAAAAATTAGCATAATTGATTAAATTTTAACTGGTTCTGTTAGTTGCAATGTCTTGCCTCATTTGCAAGTCTTACAAAAATCTGTTTTATAGTACCTCTGAGTGATATTCATTTGAGTCTCACTGTTTTTCTGTTGTCTTTGACAATTACTCTATTTTGTTTTTCATCATCACCGTTTATCTGTTTCCCATGCTTACATTGGTTAGACGGGTTGTCACGTACTGAGACTAATCTTGTCAGGTGACCACGTCTTTCTTCTATGCCCTGTTTTTCATATAGTTTCTATGATTGGATGCCCTTTTTGCCAGCATGTGCTAGGTGCATTTTATCACGCCTTTGATTCTACGATTCATATTTAAATTAAGGGTTGAGAGGATTCTTCACACACAGTTTATGCTCAAATTTAAGTGACTGAACATACCATATGAGCCAGTGCAGAACTGATCAAAATGTTACACTTAGTATGGTATTGTTTGAAAACACTTTTTATCAAAATAGAATCCATTTTCGTACATATCTAGGGCTGGAATTTTACTCTCTTTTCTTATTTCACTGTCACAACATTGCTGATAACAACTATAGTGATAGCTGACTTTGGTCAGGGCCAGTACCAAGGTATTTAGCACCCTACAATGGGCACACTCCCCTTCCAGTTATGCACCATTTTCCCAAATAAAATAATTTAAATTTACAGTTTAGCAAGCTGATACTCTGACCACACTAAAAAAATTACTAAGCTTGCATTTGTAAATTCCTAGCAGAATACAGCCCTGTCTATCATGTTTGATATTTCCACAAAGCCACTATGTGGCAAAGAGGTTTAGTGATTTATTTACTAATTATAGGAAATTGTTATATATTTAATTAATTACATAAAAGTTTTAAATAATTATATTAAAGTTGAGTAATGTGTATCTCTTGAGGTCTGTGTCCTAGTTAGTCTCAATGGTATTGCCAACCCTAGTTTTGGCACGTTGGCTGTGCAACAATGTATGATTCTACATCACGAAAATCAATTTCCATCTTTGTTTTGGTCTTGGTGACATTTTCACTATCTTTGGAATTGAATTTGAGTCACATTGTTGTGTAAACAAATTGTTTCCAGCTGTCATTATGAAATGTAATAAAATTATCACTAAAGAAAAGACATTCATTACAT
This sequence comes from Eledone cirrhosa, assembly GCA_964016885.1. Lineage (NCBI taxonomy): Eukaryota > Metazoa > Mollusca > Cephalopoda > Octopoda > Eledonidae > Eledone > Eledone cirrhosa. The sequence goes on from OZ024741.1 coordinate 57,213,088, forward strand.
TTAAAAAATCCAATGAAATTTGGAAACTAAGCATATAAATGACATATGCCCTATAGCGTAATTTGCAGATGCAGTGAAATTGTAACAAACCTTTTATGCATTTCTAAATGGTTAACATGACTCTTCTACAATGTAATTATCTTTCTCTTTCTATCTGAATATCAGTATTTTATATCCATTTTTCCATTTTGTAATGGGTTGGACTAATATATAATCATTATTTAATGTTTATTTTCCCTGCTAGTTGAATGGGTCTTCACAGACCATGTCTTTACGTATGTGGTGCTACTGGCCTCTTAGATGGGCTAGGGGCCTGCATCTTACTTACATACATTCCTGCTCTCTATCAAGTACATTTGATCATGGTACAAGCACTAAGGAGGTTGCTATGTCTTTGATACAGCTGAAGAGATCGAGATCGTGTAGGTGTCACGAGAAAAAAACACACAGTCCACGCTGTAATGTGGCCGTGTAGGTAACAGGGTAAAAAGTTCCCAGTTCCACACTGTAAATGTGGTTGGTGTTAGGAAGGGCATCCAGCCGTAGAAAACCTGCCAGATAGTCCTATATGAGCGAGACACGGTCACCCAACCAACCTTGCCTCAAGTAGGACAACTCCCGTCTAACCCATGCTAGTGTGGAAAGTGGACGTTAAACGAAGATGATGAAGAGTTCTCAACTCTTTGGCAAACTTTCTATAGCTGGATACTCTTCTTATCATTAACTACTTTACACTGTACTGGGTGCGTTAATTGTGTAGGTCACCAATGCTAGTAGAGCATTTGTCATGCTGTTGACAACTGAGAAGGAAGAACAGATTATTTACACAGTTTATATTCAGAGAGAGTAACGTCCCACAAAAGTCTAGAAACGGCTTAAACTATAGAATCTATAGTTTAAGCCGTTTATCTATAGTATAGATCCTTTGATCTATAGGAAGGTTTAATAATATTGCGTTAGCTTTTATAAAGTCGTTTTGCAGTCTTTGATTTTACAGAACAAAGAAAGATTGATACTATTTGAAAGTAATCTACTCCAGCTTTTATCCATATACTACTTGCAGACCGTACTAACGAAGCATCACTTCAGAAGCAATATTATGCGGTATATTGTTGCGTTTCAGATGACGTCCTTTGGAGCTGAAAAAGATCATACTGACTATGGTTATTTCACATTTAAAATCCAAGGCTAATTCTACCATTTAATCGGCAGCCTAATAAGGAAGTTTTATGATTGCTTTTTTTTTTTTTATGCCTCTCTCACACACACACTACGGTCTCACATGTGTTGTCTCGTACCAGACAACACATCCAATACAGTTGATTTCTCTTTTATCCGTCTTCTTTTAACTGTTCTCCTGAGCGAAGCCATTGTGGAAATACCCAACGTAGTGGAGAGGTTTGTAGGCTTCTATGACCTGTTGTATGATTGATGTGTGTGAATGCAGATTTGGTAATTTTCTTAGTGAGGTCAGAGCAATGTTAAAAACTAAGTTTGTCAGCTTACCAAATTAAGTTGAAATTTGAAAGAATTGTAGGACTATAGGTACTGGCTCTGAGTCTTTTTCATCATAGCTAAATGTAAGAATCTTTGTTCCAAACACCAGGTTAATGAGAAAATTGTACTATTAATCCCAACAAATTCTTGATTATTTTCAAAATTAATTGAAAATCACAGGCATCATCTTTCATTGAAATCATCATCATTTCATTTTACGTCCGCTTTTCCCTGCTTGCAAGGGTGGGACGGGAACTGATTCTGGCTTGATTTCTACAGCTCGATGCCTTTCCTAACACCAACCTCATTACAGTGAGTGCTGGGTGCTTTTTTTTTCCATGGCGCCTACACGTCCACCTTACAGTGTGGGCTGGGTGCTTTTTTGCAGTGGAATGATAGGGACCCCAGTCCTATCATCTCATTTCTACAGCAGAGTGAACTGGAGCAATGTGAAATAAAGTGTCTTGCTCAAGGAAACAACACATCACCCGGTCTGAGAATTGAACTCACAACCTTTTGATTGCAAGGCCAATGCTCTAACCACTAAGCCATGTGCCCCCAAATATGGTGATAAATGGGTCATTTCTACAGTACAGCAATTATGATAAATTCAAAGGTTTTAATTTTTTTTGTTCCAAAAGAGGCAAGTCAGATGTTATTTATAGCAGATGTGTGTGGTAGTTAGGTGATTGTTGTATAAGCATGTCTGTCACCTAAATATATTTTGCAGTCTGTTGTAAGAGCCAAAAGACCAGAGATAGATATGAGGGTTACTATAATTTCAGAGGAAGTTGAAGAAACTAGGTTACTAGGATATCCTGATTTCATTAAGGTCAGAAGGATGTCATACATACAATACATATTTGTGTGTATTATGACTGTCAATAAACTATCCAACCCACCTCAGCATGGAAAAGCTAATGTAAAAATAGTGATAATGATGATAGACATAAAAATTACAATTGAAATCAAAGTGTATGATGCTATTAAGGTTAACTTTATTAATTTCAGATATGTTGAGAGATGAGCCCTCTTACTCTATTTCTGATGAAAGAAACTGCTCGTGATTTCCAAATAATTTTTTAAATAATCAAAGTTTTGGAGGGATTTAGTAATATAACTATCTGTCCCATTATAAACATGGTGTTTGGAACATAACTTAATAAAGGTTCTTACATAAAATTATAATGGAATGTTTAAATTAAAATAGAAACACTTTAAAGTAAACAGCTTTGTGTCATAGAACCAAAAACAGCTTCAGGTAGGTTGGTATTAAAAAAATACTTAGTTAATCCCAGCTTGGAAATAGAAATTAATCTACTGAGAGTGATAACATTTAGATCCCGTGAGATTATCATCTTTATTCTAAAGTGTATGTATTACATAATAGTAATGATAAATCTATAATAATTGCCTTTTTTATCTATACAATATACTTAAGCTGACTAGCTATTAAATTTCTCCCCCACTACTACCAATACACTTTACCCTTCTCCATCTCAGGCCCCTTTCAGTCATGAATTACCATGGGTTTGCACCTGGAAAGTTCCCCTCCTAGACACAAGCCTGGGCAAGGTGTACTTGTGGAAGACCTGTAGTCACCCATGCACACCCATCTTTACTCTCCCATCATTGATGTTGTTCAAGAAAAAGGCAGTCAAAACAGCTTGGCACCAGTCATTTCGGAACTCGTATTTTTCAAACTTGGTGAACTGGAACAATGTAAATTAAAGTGTCTTGTTCAAGAACACAATGCAGTGCCTAGTCTGGGAATCAAACTCACAACCTCACAATTTGAGCCCACTGCTCTAACCATTAAGCCATGCAACTTCTCTTTAGACTCTCATTAATACCTTAAACTAGAGAGGTAAATCAATTTCAAGATAAAAGTGCATGCATTTTATGCTGTATTCTGATTAATATTTATTTATTTATTTTGTTTATATTATAATATAGCCATCCTATAACATCCCAAGAGCATAAAAATTAATTCTTTTGATACTAATACACCTGAAATTGTCCCTGGTTTTACGCTACAAAACTATTCATTTTAAATTTTTTATTTATCTAAAGAACCTTAAAACACAAGCTTAATAAGAAAGTTAATTATATTACATCATCATTCCAAATTCTTGAGCAGTTTCAAAACTAATTAAATATCTTTGGCAATTTATTTATTTCATTAGAAATATGATAACGAAAGAGTTGAATAGAATTGTCTCCATATGTAAATGGTTTAATTTGAATGAAGAATACGACACAGTGAATTGAATTAAATACCTTTCACAACCAGTCAGAATTGCTTTGATTCATGTCATACATCATATTTTCATTTCAATTGTAATTTTTATATGCATCTATCATCATCATCATTTTTTATGTTAGCTTTTCCATACCAGCATGGGTTGGATATGAATTGTGAGACAGTGATCTTGACACCAACCCTTTTAGTCTCCTTTTATGTCAGTGTTGTAGTGTATTTTATTCTAAAAAGTGGGATAAGTCATGACCATCGTAAATTCTACTCATATACTGTACATACACATTCAAATCCATGCTATGTCATCATTGTATGTCTACTTTTCCATTGGCATGGGTTGGACAAAACGTTTTGATGTAGTTACTTTTTCTTCAATCATACACTCTTTCTGAGACCAACCCATTATCTAATCTTTGATTATCATCAGGTATTTTATTCCTGTATGTGTACATAGTTTGAATCTTGCCTGGTGCTATGAACCTTTATTTCTGAACTAGGGATAATCTCATGATGCACTGGGTCAAATGAAACTATTAGCAAGAGATTCTTGAAAAGTACAAAACAGCAGTACAACTGAATCATATCAAAAATTAAAGTTGTTACTCTAATATTTGAATTAACAAACCCTTTAGATATTTTCTGCTAAGTCATTTCAAAATGTTGAGACTTAATACTGCAAATTTTCACTTGTCTACTAATAAAGATACTATAAACATTTAAATTTATACAACCCATTTTTAGACATTAACCCTTCAGCATTCACATAACTCTATATTTACTATTATATTTACATGGTAAAGGCTTTACCATGTATAATTATCTCACATAACATCGAATTTACGAGATTTTGATATTATTTATTTTGGGAACAATACCTTAACATTGGTGTGAGTGGCTGATTTGAACAGAAAGGTGAGAGAATTCTGGCCAGATATGGCCGGTTTAAATGCTAAAGAGTTAAGATGTTAGTATATTTTTAACTCTTAACTAAGTGTTTTGATAAATATAAACAACTTAACATTCATTTGACATTATCTAATCTTATCCTCTCTTCTCTCCTCTTAGGTGGTTGATGAAATGTCTGGATGTATATGTAACCGGAATCCAAAGCGTGTGTTGTGTCCTGTGTGTGGTTACAATATTCAAGGAAGAGTGCGGCAGACTTGTGCCTGGCATCCCAATGTTGTTCACCTCATGGACATAGGAGCATGTCCAAACTGTAAAGCTACTTGTCTGCGTGAAATTCAACCACAGCCACATCGCAACAACAGGAACACAGCCCCCCACTAACAGTTGGCTGCATCCATCCATATAAACCAAAACAAATGGTTTAGAGAAAAAAGATATATTGATTGGTTTTTTAAATATCAACCTTTCTTCTTTCTTTCCTCCTCTCTCTCCTCATTCCCTGTCTATCACACACCACACGCACACGCACACGCACACACACAGAGATATACACATACATACTATACTCTATTCTCACTTCCTCTTCCTTTCTCAATCTCTCTTTGCTCTATCAGCTTGTTATCTAACTACCTCTACCTCACTCTCCTTACTATACTGTCTCTCTCTTCACTATGGACCACAACTCATTGTTGGTGCTACTGAAGGTCGATGGAGGAGATTATGTTCTCTGTATACCATGTAAATAATGGACTGACTCAGTGATGTAATGGGGAAGCAGGATGATGAAGAGGAGGAGAAAGAGACCCCATTACGATATAGGTGAGGGATGATAGATTGTAAAATTAAAATAAATGGTTTAATCCTTTTGTAAACATATTCACCACTGTTTTACATGTTCATAACTGGTATGAATTAGACATACTGTCAGTTTCTAGGATTTGACAGGTCAGGTGACCATGTCTTGCTCATATGTTCCATTTTGGGCTTAGTTTCTATGGCTGGATGCCCTTTCTAATGCCAATCATTTTACAGCTTGTACTGGGTGCTTTTTATCTGGCACCAGCACTATTTATTTTACAGGCTGGACTGAGTGATTCTTTCCTCCCTCTCCCCACAATGTTTGGAAACCATAAAAAGGGTCACAGGCACTGATCTTCCTCTGACTAAACATTTTTAAAAATCCTTACTTTTACCAGAACCACAATAGACAAATGATCGCATGACGTTGACAGAATTGTTAGAGCATTGGATTAAATGCTTTGGTATTTGTTCTGGGTACAAATCTTACTGAGGTCATCTTTGCCTTTTATCCTTTCAGGGTTGGTTAAATAAAATAATAGTCGAGGGTGTTGAAAAGTTGGTTGAGTTGTTTTGCAATAGCTGTTCCAGTGCTCTCTGTGTCCTGAGTTCAATTTCTGTCTCTGCCAGGAGCTGTGACTAGCAGTGGAAAGACAGGACATAGTTCCCTTGATCCTATCTGACAATCGGCTCCTTTCTTTTTAATACTATCTTTCATGTGTGGTAGAGCATTGGATAAAAAGCTTTTGCAGTATTTCTTCTGGCTCTGAACATTGTGGGTTTAAACCCAATTGAAGTCAACTTTGCCTTTCATGCTTCTGGGTTTGATACAATAAAGTACCAGTCAAGTACTGGGGTTGATTTAATCAACTTTACCCATCCCCCAATTTGTTGGCCTTGTGCTTAAATTAGAAATCAATATTATCTTTTGTGTACTAATGAGATTCCAGTCCAGAATTTGAATTTTAAAATAAACACTGTAACAGAAAGTGTTTCAGTCAGTTTCATCATTAAAGGGGTGTCAGAATACAAATCTCTCTCTCTCCTTCCTTTTTTCTTTGTGTGTGTGTGTGTGAGATGTATTGGTTGTGCTTGTAGAGGAATAAACTATCTTCTTCTCCCCGGTGCCAATACAAGCAGCCTAGAAGTAAACCAAGCTGCACATGCACACACACATGCTGTCAGAGTGACTTAATGTTTTGTATTTTTGTACATTTGCATAATTATAAGAATTTGTGTGGCATATTCACACATATATACCACATTCTGTGCAACCTTCATTTATATTGATATTACTGAGATGCTTACATTTGTGCACACACACACATCTTTGTGCAGGCTTGCACACACTTATCTATCTAGATATGATTACATATATCTAAAAGCACCATTGTGCAGGCAAGTGCATACACACACACACACTGAGATGCACACATCCATACACGTCTACTTAAGCTCGTATGTACTCAAACTTGCACGCATTATGTGTTCATATGCATATACACACATGCCTACTAACACAAATTATATCCTTAAATATAGAGAAGCCCTCATATTTATAACAGATATACACACACACACACATATATACATACAATATACACACCTGGTTATTGACCGCATACCTATATATATACATAGATGTGAATTTACCACATATCTATATATACATGTGATTATTTGCTGCTGAAATTGATTTTTTTTCTTTTGATTTTTTTAGTTTTCCAACCAAGTTGACTGCACCAGTGTTTATAAAATAAAAATATTCATATATGAATGTATAAATACTGTATCTTTTTTATATTTAAATTGATATATAAATACTAATTTATCAATATAAATAAATTTCTGTGCATAAACATAACTTATATAATTAAAGCTTTTTGTTGTTTTTAACTATATTTTACTCAAGATTATCCCTTTCATTACCATATTTATATTGAATTAATGAACAATTTAGAGAAATTTACTAATGTTATTGATTATTCCATTATCATGATGGCAATTGTAATTTATAAGGGTCTTATATCAAACTTTATTGGAAGGCTTTAATTTAAATAGAAACACTTTGAAATAGGTGTTTTTTTTGGGGGGGGGGGGGTTTGTTTTGTTTTTTTATAGTTTAGTCAGAAGAGGAAGGAAGGGGAGTGTCCATACACCTTTTGAGGAAGTTATACTTAGGGGCTAATGTGTATAACAGTCACTTTTGCTAGACATTTATGGACCATGGGATAGTGTGAAAACTGGGCAATGAATTTACTCTTTTCATACCAAATCACCTGACTAGAAAGAAACCAGCTAATCTCTTAACCTGTAAACCTGTTCTTCAGTGTTATGATTAACTGTAAGATGAACTCTAGAATGTTAGCTGTTGATAAATATACTGAGTTAAGTCATACAATAACTAATGCTAAACATTATAAGAATTAACCCAGTTAATACTAAACTGCTCTACAATACTAAGTTTGTTTTAAAGTGTTTATATTTATCTAAAAACCTTCTTTCATAATTTTATGTTTAGCACCTTTTAAAAATTATTTTGCAAGCACCAGTTTAATAATGAGAAAGTTATATTTTTAATTCTTAATTATCTAAAAATTAAAGGCAGTGTTTTTTTTTTTGTTAGAGATATGGTTTAACCAGAGACAGAAAAGGTACACTGAAATGATAGACTTTAAGAAAAATGTTTTAGTTAATTTAGGATATCTTGCAACTAATTAGAATGCAGAAATTTGGATGTGATTTTTTTTTTTTTTTTTAAATACTAGTGGTCTCTCATTCTTGATGTTGCTTTGACTTCAGTGAAGACTTAAACTATTGTATGATATAAGATTCCTAGCAAGCTCATCAAACCTGAATTTTGATCTGTGTCAATGGGGCTTTCTGCATTTTACATTTTACTAACTTTGGTGTAGCTTTAAATGTGTGTATTCAGTTTACAATAAGTACACTATCCCTGTGTGTTGTGATAAGTAACTAAAATGGTTGGTACCAGGAGGAACATCTGGCTGTAAAACATTACCTCAAAAAGAGCCCCACAATGAAGAGGAAATTGATCATGGGACCAGCAAGACTAACCCCTGCTTTAGCAGAGAAAATTGCCTAACAAGGCTTGGTGTAGTCTTAGGTGTTTACTGTAATGTCTAGGAGATATCTAACACCATAAACTCCTAATAAAGATATTGTCATTCCTTTCTGATTATCTTCCTACATGAAGGCATTATCAGCAACAGAAAACCACTAGCTGACCCTCTACAGCAGGGGTTCCCAACTTTTTTTTTTTTTTTTTTTTTTTTTTTTTTTTTCCCCCACTGTGGACCACAATCTTTTAAATCTTTTGTAATAGAACTGCTATTTATAAGCATCAGATGTTTTTTTTTTTTTTGTTTTTTTGTTTTTTCAATGAATTAGAAAATGCTATTATCATGTTGCAGTGCCTAAAAATCTAGGCAAATAAACAGCTGAAGTCGTACTTATGTGAAGAATAAGAACAGCGCTTTAAGTCAAATGCATGGATCAAAAAAGAATTTGCTATTGAAAATTTTCTGTGGGCCACCTGAATTTTCCTGTGGTCCACATGGACCAGGTTGAGAAACCCTGCTCTAAAGGATTCCTCAATCTGTTATATATAACTGCTAAATTCCCACAAAGCATACATTACCTTAGAGTGAGGAAAGACGCATTAGATAATGTAGTCTTTGATATATAAATATATGGTAAATTTAAAATGAAGTCCCAGTCAATTGCGAGCAATATAGAAGGTCAGATGTTGAAAATACTAAGCAAAGACAAACAGGACAAAATGCTAAGTAATCCCCAGTGAGTCCTTTTCTGTAAATGTAAATGGCGAGACGTGGTGATCTGTAACTCTGAGTACCCCCATGCTGTACAAGCATGTTGGAAGTCAGATTAGTTGAAAACATGAAAAAAAATGTTCTCATCACAAATGTTTGAAAATTTCTAGATGTGCAGTTGATTGGCATTCATTCTGTAGTGAAGTTAGACATGTGGTTTACATAACAGGATCGTATGGGCAGGGAAGATGTTGAAGTTGATGAAACTTTGATAGTTTTCGGGGGGAAAGGTTTTTGCAATGCTTTGGAAGGTCGGATTAGTTGAATGCACACGAAGAGAAAAAAAATTGAAAAAAACATTTTTTTCTAACAGAATTGGAGACAAGTGTTTTATCGGAAATTTACCAAAAGGATAATTTTCCATGGAGGAATGTATGCTTTGTCTAAGGAAACAGAATAGCTACAATATCGTCTTAGGAACATCATAACTCTTTCTACACTGCCACAAATATTGCTATTTTGTGACCAGTGCTGGAATTACCATTGTGCTTAGGTGTGCTTAAGCACAAGGTCCCATTGGGCAGGGGCATTTTCCTGACAAAAATTTTTTTTTTAATGGGCCTACCTCCTTCAGGGCCAAAGTAAGAGGCCTCATAACTTAACTAGCACAGGTCCTCATTTGTCCTAATCTGGCACTGGTCATTACAATGGAATGTGATGAGATGACACATAATCAAAATTCTAAAAAGCTCCATCTTTATCAACGTGCAGGGTCAAATTGTAACAAAGTAGTAGTAGTAGGAGAGTAGCGGCGAAAATGAAACCTTGATCGTTTTTTGAGGAAAACCAGATTGCTGAAACCTCTTACCCTCCTACGACCTGCTACTCATGCTATTTTTAGGCCATAAAAACTTTTGTATATTTTTTTATCATTGTATTGAGCAACTTTCTTTTCCATGTTATAAAATAAAATTACAGAAAGACTCAGATTTTTTTTTCTCCACTGAAACTTATATTTATATCAAAATACTCAGATATATTCATAGGATAATAAAGAATTAAATATTTAGACAAATATACAGAAAAAGAAGCAGGATTGGAAAAGGACTAAATGCCATAAATGAGATGGAAAAGGGGGGGGGGGTACTATTAAGCAGCAGAAGAAGGGAAGGGAAAAAGGTAACAGACTCTACACCTAGGTCAGAGCAGTGTTTTGGCTGCGTCCCTCCTCCCGTGGACAATGACCAACAACAACCACCCCACTCCCTCCAGTATTCCCACGCTCTCTGTTTTTGTGGGAGGAACCTGCTGTGTTCAGACCTAAAGAAGACTGGACTCTGCACGGTTTAAACGCCAAAGACACTGTTACTACGGTTTTTTATCATTCAAATGCTCAGCATTTGATTTAAAGTAGGAAACAAGGGAAATAATTCCATATATAATATATGTTATTTACCCTTCCTTATACAAGACACGTTCTCGACTTCGTTACAACTAGCATCTGGAGAATTTTCTTTTTTACTCTTCGTTGAATAATACCTTATTATAGGAATAAATAATTATATTTCTTATGAGAACTCAAAACTAAATATTCAGTTTGGCACTCAGTGACACGTAACATTTTTTAATGGGTAGTTGGGACTCGATTTAGAGATAATTGTTTCTACTTTTGGCACAAGGCCAGCAATTATCCCAGTGTATTACTGGTACTTTATTTTATCGACCCCGTAAGGATGAAAGGCAAAGTTAACCTCGGCGGGATTTGAACTCAGAATGGCAAGGGCCGTAACTCTATGCGTCAAAGCATGGCGTCCGACCCTCTACCAATACTGCCAATCCAGTACCCATTTAGTGATAATAATGGGTTGATAACATTGCCTGTAATTATAATAGTTTCTGATTTAGGCACAAAGCCAACAATTTGGGGGGAGGGAGACGTCGATTAAATCGACCCCAGTGTGTTAGTGGTGCTTTATTTTATCGACCCTGTAAGGATGAAAGGCAAAGCTAACCTCAACGGGATTTGAACGCAGAACGTAAAGGGATGTATGTACCACAAAGCATGTTATCTGGCGCGCTACCGATACTGCCAATCCACCACCAATTCTAGTCAGCAACAATCCAAAAGTTGTTTTTTATTCCATTTCCCCATCTCCTGTCAAAGTCAGGAATAGTGTGTTACTCCGTCGGTTAAGCATCAGAAGAAAAAAAATGTGGATGGCAGGAGTGGTAGAGCGTTGGACAATATACTTCGCAGCATAGAGTTACGTCCCTTTACGTTCCGAGTTCAAATCCCACCGAGGTTAACTTTGCCTTTCATCCTTACGGGGTCGATAAAATAAAGTACCAGTAATACACTGGGTATTTTGCTGGCTTTGTGCCAAAAGTAGAAACACTTATTTGGTTACTGCACTATATATTGCCGAAATGTTTAAGTTCACCTCATAATGAGGAAGTCCCAGGTGAGCAAGTAAGTATGGTAACCATAGCCATAGGTCGATATAAGGCAGGTGAGATCTGTCTTTTAATTGCTAGAAATAGCAGCCAATTGCAGAAGGCCAATGTGTATGTGTGTGTGTTCTGGACTTACACAATTCTATCTTTAGCAATTAAAAGGCATTTTCATTTTGTGATTATCACACATACATATATATATACACACATACACACACAAACACACATATATATATATACACACACACAAACACAGTGAAAGAGTAGACGCACGCGCGCGCAAACATACGCGACACTTATCTATTTATTCATTGCTATCTACCACACATATATAAATATCATCATCATCGTTTAACGTCCATTTTCCACGCTAGCATGTGTATACATACATGCACACACACACATTTTTATGTAAATGTGTGTGTAATATTATCATCATATGCAAACAATATGCAATAAAACTTTTCCAGATTTCAAAAATGTTATGCAAAAGAAAAACATAAGAATTGTTTTCAAGGGAAACTACAAGGTTTTATTTCACATTTACCTGATTGTCTCCCTTAGAGTGTGTATGTATACTCATGCTATGTATCTTGGATTTATATATACGTGGATTATAAATATACATTTGGCTGCTATTTCTAGCAATTAATCACTATATAAATGCTCCAATTACATACATACATACATATATATAAGCTCTGTAGCCTACATAGAGCACTTTTTTTCCTGTACCTTTCCTACGGAAATACTTCATATATATATATATATATATATATATATGTAAAAGGTAAACAGAAATAACGACACAATCGATACAGTATATGGCAGGAATATATTAGGTTAACGCTTGAAATAGCAGGAAGGGTGTCTTAACGTTTCGGACGCTAGTCCTTCATCAGAAGAAAGAATAAGAAATAAGATAGATTGCAGGGACGTGCGGGGTGGAATTGGAAAAAATGTCTTTAGATAAAAATAACAGGTCCATTCATGTTGACATCTGTCGATAGGTTAAGCCTTTATTACGCTTATAGGTTGGTGACGCGCGTTTCGCTATTGATCAGCTCAAGGTTCGATCTGGACTAATTCTGGAATCAAAAGGTCGTCGGACGAGCTTTAGATTCCAGAGTCAGGCCAGATCGAACCTTGAGCTGATCAATAGTGAAACGTGCGTCACCAACCAATAAACGTAATGAAGGCTTAACCAATCATCCTTGTATCGAGTGCTCACCTGGGTGAACCTACAGTAACTTCGCGTTACACTCTCTGGATATATATATATATATATATATATATATATATATATATATATATATATATATATATATATATATATATATATATATATATAGGAAAAGAGTCAGAAACCCGACGGCTGAACTCCGGCCATTTCGACAGCTAGATCAGTTCGGATCTAGCTGTCGAACGGCCGGATTCAGCCGTCGGGTTTCTGACTCTTTT
>OZ024741.1:57231260-57243760 GCA_964016885.1 Eledone cirrhosa
ACTATATATGTATCTATGCATCAACCGAGCTATCTTTTTTTTTTTTTGTTTGCTTGTTTTTTCTCTCACTTTGATTATATATTTTTCTGTGCATTATAAGGTTCTTAGCAATAATTAATTGATAACATTTTTAGAAGATAGTATTTTAGAAGAAGTTAATAGATGATATTATTATGTGTGTTGGGAATGTTAATGTTTGTATTTGTGTATTCTATCACAGAAGTCACCATTGAAGCAGTTAAAAGCAATGTTGTGGTAAATAGCATCATACAACTTTATAATGTTTTTAATATATAATTTATTTACAAACCGATTACAAAGGTTTAGCTGGCATGCCATATGAAATGAATAGACAAATTAAGATGCTGTAAAAGAAGACGCGGTCCAGTGGCTGAAGTAAGGAGCCTGGCCGCGGTAAGTCCAGTAGCTACATTTTGGAATGTTTGAGGAACGAAATCAAGAGGTATTGCCTTGACCGGGTCTAGATGCAAAGAGAAAGTTTATCGAAAAGAAGCGGAAATTTCTCCCTTTGGGCAGAAGTTGAGATACATTTCCCTACGCTGGTAGCGATTGGCTGAACTGAGCTCATCAACGCATAGAAGAAGGTATGAATGAGCCCTCGGAGAGTAGCTTGCTACAATACCTCCCATTTAGTCTGAAAGACGATAAATAAGGTTGAATTAGTATTGATTACCAGCAGGAAAACGCTGAAAGAGAGCACATCAATGAAAAAATTGAACAAAAGAATGCATGCAAGAAGAAAAATTGTAAGTGAGACGCTAAGGGCTTTGTTTTGCTATTTAAACGTGACCACCCGGGGTCTAACAGAAAACGGATAAAGTCTGACATGGACGAAAATTTGCTGTTCTTGCATTAAATGTTAGTTGTTATGGTAATTGTTTTATCAGAGCTGTGTAGCTGTTATGGTAAATGTTGTACCAGAGCTGTGTAGCTGTTATGGCAAATGTAGTACCAGAGCTGTGTAGATGAAGCTGTTATGGTAAATGTTGTACCAGAGCTGTGTAGATGAAGCTGTTATGGTAAATGTTGTACCAGAGCTGTGTGGATGAAGCTGTTATGGTAGTTTACCAGTAGCTGTGTACGGGTGGGTATCTGCATTTGTCGATTGCTAATTCTGGTGAAGAGATATCCAACGACTCTAGGATGGCTGTTATACGGTCATAAGATGTGAGTCAATATTCGCAGGTGCTGGCAAGGAGTTGATGGGTAGGCGAGAAATTGTCAGCCTCCCAGATGAATTGCCGAAAGTGCTGACAACCAGAAAAGATGACTAAAGTTGCTTTGAAAAGAAAGCAAGTTGGATCTGTAGGTGGGTAGTAGTTGAAGCTGTAATCCCGTAATTCTGGCGAACCCTTCGGAGAAACGGTGGGAACTGATGACAGGTCCAGTTCCGTGAATGCTTTCCCAGTGAATCGGGTAAAGTGACAAGATGGAGGTTTTTATGCTATAGGATGATGAGTGTGCAACGAGATGCGAAGGTGAGTGAATCCAGCTGCAATTAGCAATTCTCGTGTTGTGCTCCTGTGTGTGTCCAGGTGAATTAAGCTGCATGTGTTGATAGCATGTTTCGGTACCTCAACCAGGTGAAAAGGGATCTCGCAGAATATTACGACGTTTGAAAAACATATACTATAGACAACAACATGTTGGTGTGTGACAAAGAAATGTGTGTGCATATGCAGGCATGTAATACAGAAAAAGAAAATGTGTGCATGCAGTCGTATATACAATGATAGAAAAAAAATGAATGTTCATATAATACAGTTTAAAAGAAATAAATGTTCAAACATTGTTTTTTAACAAAAAGTTCAATTTTTCTTTTCTTTGAAATTTCTTTGGGATAAGAATGTTATCATTCTTACTAGGAAGCTAGTAGAGTTGTTGTTGGTGTAGCAGTGAAGATTTTCAAGTGTTGAATTCACCATTATGTGGTGAGAAGGCTGTTGTTGTTTTAACTCGGATCACCATTTGCAGTGAGAAGGTTGTTGTTGTTTCGAATCTCGAGTCACCGTTGTAGTAGATAATTGATGGTCACTAGTTGTAGCAGATAGAATGTAACACCAATGGTAGAGGATTGGTGTGGTGAGTTCCGTCGGTAAGGCTATAAGGCTGCCACATCGTTCTTCCCGTGTTTATAGTTAGTGGTTAACTGCTGCTGCTGAAAATTTTGTTGATGTTGATGGTAGCCATGTTGAAAGAAAAATTTTTCCGTGCTATAATTTTTTAAAATACAGTTAATTTTTCCTCAAAGAATGTTTTCTTAGGCAGGGTTATCAACAAGAAAGTGTTTACATGGTGTGGTGATACAATACAATAAAAGAAAGCTGGCGTGTTGTTTTTCTTTCTTAAAATACTACTTCTACTTCTTTTTAAGAGGAATATTTAGTTCAAAAATGTTCCCGCGACGGGGTCACCAATTTAGAAGATAGTATTTTAGAAGAAGTTAATAGATGATATTATTATGTGTGTTGGGAATGTTAATGTTTTTATTTGTGTATTCTATCACAGAAGTCACCATTGAAGCAGTTAAAAGCAATGTTGTGGTAAATAGCATCATACAACTTTATAATGTTTTTAATATATAATTTATTTGCAAACCGATTACAAAGGTTTAGCTGGCATGCCATATGAAATGAATAGACAAATTAAGATGCTGTAAAAGAAGACGCGGTCCAGTGGCTGAAGTAAGGAGCCTGGCCGCGGTAAGTCCGGTAGCTACATTTTGGAATGTTTGAGGAACGAAATCACGAGGTATTACCTTGACGGGGTCTAGATGCAAAGAGAAAGTTTATCGAAAAGAAGTGGGAATTTTTACCTTTGGGCAGAAGTTGAGATACATTTCCCTACACTGGTAGCGATTGGCTGAACTGAGCCACACAATGCACGGAAGAAGGTATCAATGAGCCTTCGGAGAGTAGCTTGCTACAACATGTATGTACTTCTATTTAATATTATTTATGTGTTATATGCTAATAAACATCTTTCTCAGAAGAAAAATCAACAACAAAAATATTTTTATCTGTATATGTATCTATCTATTTATGTTATTCGAACACAGAATTGGCAGGCCATTCCCAAACCAAATCTATTCTCTGTTTGTATTTGCTGTAATCCTGTTATCTCATATAACTAATTATGCAATTGATACCTGATGAAATTGCCTAAGTCTTGCATCATGGCCGGATGATGAAACTGGGCCATTGAAATATGCATAGTGTTTTTGCAGAATTAAAATTTTAAAGAAAGTTTCCAGTCTGGTCTTCTATTTTTTTTTTAATGAATATCTATGTATCAACCTACTTACCTATCTATCTGCCTACCTACCTACCTATCTATCTACCTACCTACCTACTTACCTATCTATCTGCCTGTCTCAATCTGGCCTTCTGGGTTGTTTTTTTTTATGAATATGTATCTATCTATGCATATATGAATGTATGCATCTATCTATCTATCTACCTACCTACCTATCTATCTACCTACCTACCTATCTATCTACCTACCTACCTACCTATCTATCTACCTACCTACCTATCTACCTACCTACCTATCTACCTACCTATCTATCTACCTACCTATCTATCTACCTCTATTTATCTCTCTGGGATGGACACATGTGCTGAGCTCGCTCGGTAAGTTTCGTTTAAATTTATCTGGAAATTGTGAACTGTAAACTTTCATTTTCGTACCATTGTGTAGAGGGACTGCCAGGTCAAATTTTGATCTGGTCAGTCTATCAAAATATTCTACGCCTTTAGGCGAAATAGTGTTGTAAACATTTTATCTTTCGAAAAATTTCGAAAAATCCTATTTTGATCAAAATGGCTGAAGCATTTTCACCAACAGTCAAAGGAAGAAAAGGGAAGTCATACTCACAGCTTCCCCCTGCCACTGTCACAGCAGCAGATGCCAGAGGAAGAATTTTCTTCACCTGTTGACCGACAACTTGATGTAGCCACAACTATACAAGAAACTGAAAACAACAACAACAAGGACAACAACAGCAACAATAAAGACAACAACAACAACAACACAAACGTCACAAGTATCCACACACCAAACGAGAAAGACAACAACAACAAAGATGAAAACAACTCAAACGACGAGAAACAAAACAATACAAACACCAACAACGAAAACAAAATATCTTTTGCACAAACGGCTAAATTATCAGTCACTTATGTGCTTGAAGATATTTCAAAAGCCAAAGAAATACTGGAAAAAGCCAAAAAATATGTATCTTTTGGCGAAAACGGTTCGTTTTCTATCAATTCACCTCCAGAACTAAAAAAACAGACGGAATTACGAACTGTCGTATTCCGTACAATTTTAAATAAAACAAAAAAACCAGCACAACCATCTCAAGCTGAAATTCAGTTAGTACTGAAAGAAGCGATGAAAGACATCACTTTCATACAAAAGGATAAACTCTATGGGAGTTTATCCATATTGATGAAAGACGAATTGGCGGCGAAAAAATACTGTGTCGCCAATTCGTTCCACACACTACGCCTTCTTACATGGGTAAAAAACCCCAGAGAATATGGATAACCACCATCACCCCAAACATAAACTACTGGTGGTTACTAACCGGTTTCCTCAATTTAGACGAGGACAACCTCATTTCAATAGGGAAGGCATCCGGCGACGCGTTCAGTGGAACGAGTATCGAAGTTCTGACACAAATAAGGCCAGAATGTATCGCCCAAATCCCTGAGCGCGTCATGCTGGATGACCGTACCCACCTCAACATTATTGTGGAGGGTAGGCGTCCCTCCTGTTACCTCTGTGGCAATAGAGGTCACCTGAGGGCTGCCTGTCCCCAGCTCACACAGAAAAAAAACACTGCTACCAACACCAACACCACCCCAACAACAACAACAAAAACAACCACAACAACAACAAAAACCAACAACACCACCACTACAACAACAACAACAACAACAACAAACATGTGAAAAAACAACACAGAATACTGTCCCACCCAACCCCTCCCCACCCAAAACAAATACAAAAACACACACACCGCAAACACTACCAGAAAACATACCCCTCCCACCCAACAAGGAAGACGAACCCCTTTCGCCGCAAGACGAAAAAGATCCCTTCCAAACAGTAAAAAGAAAGAAGAGGAGGCGCACCACAGACACACTTGTTAACTTTAACCCTCCCCAAGAGAACACAAACTATATACAAACCACCCCTCCCCGTCACACAACACTAACTGCTACACAAAAAAAGACTTTACAATATACATACATGAACACAGACAACAAAGAACTAATGAAAACAATTTCATCAAACCCTTCGGTCCAAACTGAAGGGCCTAACTTTATAACTGCTGTGGGACTACCTCATTTAAAAATGATTAAAGTCCCAATGAACCTTTATAAAACACTGAAAATAAATTTCACGGAGGACGTGGGCACCCCCTGCGCCAAACCAATCAACCGCGTGCTCCTAAAAAATTTCACCCACCCCCACCCCACCCAGACACCCACTCAACCACAAACGCCCCAACCCCATAACACAATGATGCCCCTTCACTTCCACAAACCACCACCCCACCCAACAACCCATCCCCAACCTGCATGGAAATTGAGCGGTCCGCTTCCCGGGACGCAGAGAGGTAAGTGCCTTTTCTCTTTACCACCAACATGGCTGTGCTAAGAGTAGGGTGTCTAAATGCGCGTGGCCTGGGCTCATCTTGGAAGCAAGCAATGCTTCTAAATGACCTCAGGTCACGATCTATAAATGTGATGGTTATCTGCGAGGCCCGGATCAGCAGCATGCGACAGCTAGCCCCCACCTTTGACGACTTTGAGATGCACGCATCTCTCTGTCAGCCCGGAGGTGGGGGTGGGGTTGTCGTTCTGCTGCAAAAACATCTGGGTCTTGCCACACAGATAGTTCACTTGGACCCAGGGGGGCGACTGGTGGTGCTGGACCTTGGCAGTGGTGAAGGTGGAGCCTTTAGGCTGGTAGCCGCATATGCCCCTTTTGGGACAGAGCGGCCCGACTTTTTCCAGCGTCTGGAGTCTTTTCTAGGGACGTCCCGTTGCCTGCTTTTAGTGGGGGACTGGAATGGTATCCTGGATGCACGTTGGGACTATGCAGGGGCATGTCCCGATAGAGAGGGGTGCAACAGCCTCAAGGGGTTACTCGGCCGATTTGACCTGGCCGATAGATTTCGACTAGATTTTCCGACGGTGCCAACCTGGTCTTGGTCAAATCGCAGCGGATCATCTAGGTCATACCTAGATAGGTTTTTAGTTAGAAATAAGGACAGGGACTTTTTAAGTTGTCCAGAAATGCTCATGGTTGGCTATTCAGACCACAAGTTGGTGACCTGCATGGTCAACCTTGATAGAACGCATAGACAGGGCCCCGGTTACTGGAAGCTCAACTTGTCCTTGCCAGCAAGTAGAGCTTACAGGGATCGGATTAGTACGTTAGTTAAGGAACGGTTGACTGGAGCGATCGTCAACAGCAGGTGGTGGGTATCTCTAAAGAGAGAGATTAGAGTAGTCTCGATAGAATTTAGTAAGGTTCTAGCTGCGGATAGGAATAGGAAGGAAAGGGAGCTAATAGATAGAGTAGAAGCGGCAACGTGGCCAGAGTGCTAGCGTCGAGAACGGCTTTGAGCCAGTTTTTCGATGCGAAGCACGAAGGCTGCGTTGTCCGAAGTAAAATACGTGCTCTAGGGAACGAGGGGACCAAAGCTGTTAGCTGGGCCCGCGTGACAGAGGCCAAGAGTGGAACTAAATCCACCATCCGGTCTTTGCGAGACCAGGATGGACAGGCGATCCTTGAGCCTAGGCAGATGTGTGAGGCCTTTCAAAGGCACTTTGCCCGACTGTTCGGGAGGGGCGGGGAGCTGGTTGGGGATGTGGACTTCGGTCCATACCTCGACGGCCTGCCGTGTCTCTCGGACAGGGAGGCGAAGTCCTGCGAGGAGCCGATTTCGGCCGCTGAGATATAGAGGACGTGCTGAGCCAATGCGGCAAACGCAAATCCCAGGGTCTCGATGGTATTCCATACGAATTATATCTAGCTATGCCGGACTTGTTCCCCGATCTCCTCGAGGCGGTCTACTCAACTGGCGACAGAATGGGAGAATTCCCTGTACTGTGACAAAGGGCGTAGTCACGCTAGTGAGGAAGGACGAGAACAAGGGGGACGAAATAAGTAACTGTCGTGGGCAACCTGGTGGGAGATGCGCAAACATGTGCTATCCCATCCAGGTCCATCCATGACAACCTCCACCTCATGCGATACATCATAGAGAGGGTTGGGAACGAACCCGGCTTTGGTGGGGCTCTGATCAACTTGGATCAATCTAAGGCGTTCGATAGGGTCGACCATGGTTACCTGGATGCGGTGCTAGCGGCGGCAGGCTTCGGACCCGTTTTCAGGGGCTGGATCACTGCTATGCACAGCAACCGCATCTGCTCTAGGGTCAAGGTGAACGGCTACCTCTCGGAGCCGTTCAAAATCGCGCGGTCCATCCGACAAGGCTGCAATCCTGGGTCAAGCAAAGACCGAGAAAACTGGGCGCCTGGCACACCTCGGAGAAGCCCTAGACATGGATGAGGACGAACTGGTCAGCCTGTTCGGTAGGACATTCAGCCCGGGACCTATGAACAACTTCCAGAAGTCCCTGGCCTGGCAGTGCTACCGAGGGGCTCTACCCGTGCGAGAAAAGCTCTACAGACACGGGCGCCCGAGTAGGGACCCCGCCAAAAAGATCTGTCCCAGATGCATGTGCGACGAGGAAATCATTGCACACGCATTGGTACACTGCTCGGGCGTAGCCGATCTGTGGGGCTATGTCGAACAACTGCTCTCAAGGGTGGGACCGATCCGGTTGACCACCGAGTCTATTGTAATGATCAAGCCGCCTCCCCCCTTCAAAGATGAAGGAGAGGCGGTGTTTCTGTGCGTAATAGCCATGGTGAAAGAAGTCGTATGGTGGACGCGTCTGAAAGGACTGAGGTCAGGCACCTTTCTCTCTGGCCAACAACTGGTCCGTTTCTTCCGATATCATTTCGGAAGAAGGATCAGGATGGAGAGAGAGGTGCTCCACCCCAGTGGTTTTTATGAAAGATGGGTGAAAGTGGCGAGAATGGCCCGTGTGAATGGGCCTTCTCTTTACATAAGCCTGTAGGTGGAAAAGAGGAAGGAACGAGGGAGCACCCCCTCTCTGTGCTCCTGAGGAGAAGGGTTGCACACTTTTTTCGGGGGGGAGGGGTGCGACCTCCCAAGGCGCCTCCTCTCTATTGAGGATTTTGTTATAAATTTTATTTTTTGTTATATTTTATTTTATTTTTATATTTTGTTATTGCCTCCTCCTTATTGAGGACGCCTTTTTGTGTAAACTCCCTCTATATATGCCTTTTTGTGTAAACTCCCCCTATATATGCCTTTTTGTGTAAACTCTATGCCTTTTTGTGTAAACTCCCCCCTATCTATGCCCGCGTGACAGAAGCCAAAAGAGGGAGCAGATCCACTATCCGGTCTTTGCGAGACCAGGATGGACGGGTGATCCTTGAACCTAAGCAGATGTGCGAGGCTTTTCAAAAGCACTTTGCCGGATTGTTCGGAAGGGGCGGGGGGCCGGTTGGGGATGTGGACTTCGGTCCATACCTCGACGGCCTGCCGCGTCTCTCGGACAGAGAGGCGAAGTCCTGCGAGGAGCCAATTTCAGCCGCTGAGATAGAGGACGTGATGAGCCAATGCGGCAAACGCAAATCCCCGGGTCTCGATGGTCTTCCATACGAACTGTATCTAGCTATGCCGGACTTGTTCCCCGATCTCCTCGAGGCGGTCTACTGCAACTGGCAACAGAACGGGAGAATTCCCTGTGCTGTGACCAAGGGCGTAGTCACGCTAGTGAGGAAGGACGAGAACAAGGGGGACGATATAAATAATTTCAGGCCCATAACTCTGCTAAATACAGAGTTACAGATTTTGGCCAAGGTGCTAGCAAAGAGGTTAGCGCTTGTCGTGGGCAACCTGGAGGGAGATGCGCAGACATGTGCTATCCCGTCCAGGTCTATCCACGACAACCTCCACCTCATGCGATACATCATAGAGAGGGTTGGGAACGAACCCGGCTTTGGTGAGGCCCTGATCAACTTGGATCAATCTAAGGCGTTCGATAGGGTCGACCACGGTTACCTGGATGCGGTGCTAGTGGCGGCAGGCTTCGGACCCGTTTTCAGGGGCTGGATCAATGCCATGCACAGCAGCCGCATCTGCTCTAGGGTCAAGGTGAACGGCTACCTCTCGGAGCCGTTCGAAATCGCGCGGTCCATCCGACAGGGGTGCCCTCTCTCCTCCCTTCTGTATGTGATCACTCTAGAGCCACTGCTGCGGAAGTTGGAGTTGTTGCAGGGCATCCCGTTGGAACCGGGATTGCGGAAAGCGGTGTTAGCCTACGCCGATGACGTGACAGTAATGGTGTCGACGGCCTCGGAAATCAGGGCGATCGACACCTTACTGGAGGAGTACGAAAGGTTTACAGGGGCTAAGCTGAACCGGGACAAGTCGATCGGTCTGCAACTCGGCACGTGGAGGGACAGATCGATGCCCTCCGATGGCGTCGTCGGGCGCTGGACGGAGGGCCCGGTGAAGTTGCTCGGGGTATGGTTCGGACCAGACCTCCAGGTGGAGAAGAACTGGGGTGAGGTGACGAACAGGGTGTTTGCACTGACCCAGAAGTGGGCCGAGTGCAAACTGTCCCTGAAAGGACGGGCGGAGGTGGCGAACACTTATATAGC
Organism: Eledone cirrhosa; assembly: GCA_964016885.1. Classification (NCBI taxonomy): domain Eukaryota; kingdom Metazoa; phylum Mollusca; class Cephalopoda; order Octopoda; family Eledonidae; genus Eledone; species Eledone cirrhosa. The sequence continues at coordinate 57,241,064 of OZ024741.1, forward strand.
GTCCGTCATCTACTACCGCCTGACCGTTGTGCCTTGCCCAAGGGAAACGCTCGCCAAAATGGAGCGCGCACTCTTCCAATTCCTTTGGAAGAAGCGGGCTCCTATGGAGAGGAGATCCATCTGCTGTCAACACCCTTCGAAAGGAGGGCTGGGGATGCCGTGGCTAATGATACGTAAACACGCATTAAGGCTACGGCACCTTCAGGTATTCCTCTCCGGTCAACCGGTGTGGGCCCCGTTTGTGAGGCGAGCCTTTCCCAGACTCGTCTCACTCACCGAGCTGCAATCCTGGGTCAAGCAAAGACCGAGAAAACTGGGCGCCTGGCACACCGAGTGTGCCCAGGCACTCACGGCTCTCTGGCAGGCGGACCCGGCTGTCAGTGGAGAATCCACCTCGTCATTCTATAGAGGGCTGGTGGTTAGCAGGTGCGACGACGCCCTCGGAGAAGCCCTAGGCATGGAGGAAGACGAACTGGCCAACCTGTTCGGTAGGACATTCAGCTCGGGACCCATGGATAACTTCCAGAGGTCCCTGGCCTGGCAATGCTACAGAAGGGCTCTGCCCATTCGAGAAAGGCTCTACAGACACGGGCGCCCGGGTAGGGACCCCTCGAAAAAGATCTGTCCCAGATGCGTGTGCGACGAGGAAACCGTTGCACACGCATTGGTACACTGCTCGGGCATTGCCGATCTGTGGGGTTATGTCGAACAACTGCTGTCAAGGGTGGGACCAATCCGGTTGACCACCGAGTCTATTGTAACGATCAAGCCGCCTCCCCTCTTCAAAAACGAAGGAGAGGCGGTGTTTCTGTGCGTAATAGCCATGGCGAAAGAGGTTGTATGGTGGACGCGTCTGAAAGGACTGAGGTCAGACACCTTTCTCTCTGGCCAATAACTGGTCTGTTTCTTCCGATATCATTTCGGAAGAAGGATCAGGATGGAGAGAGAGGTGCTGCACCCCAGCCGTTTCTATGAAAGATGGGTGAAAGTGGCGAGAATGGCCCGTGTGAATGGGCCTTCACTCTACATCAGACTATAGGTGAGGAAGATGAAAGACCAAGGGAGCACCCCTTCTCTGTGCTCCTGAGGAGAAGGGTTGCACACTTTTTTCGGGGGTGTGTGCGACCCCCCAAGGCGCCTCCTCTCTATTGAGGACTTTGTTATAAATTTTATTTTTTGTTATATTTTATTTTATTTTTATATATTGTTATTGCCTCCTCCTTATTGAGGACGCCTTGTTTTGTAAACTCCCCCCATTGTACTTGTCCCACTTTTGATGCCCTGGTGGCAAATAAAAGAAACATATCTATTTGTAGACAACTGCTGTCGCGTATGGGACAAATCCAGTTGACTGCCGAGTCCATAGTAAGGATCAAACCACCAGCCTCTTTCAAAAACGAAAGAGAGGCGGTTTTCCTCTGTACGGTGGCTATGGTGAAAGAGGTTATATGGTGGACAAGGTTGAGAGGACTGAGGACAGATGCCTTTCTCTCCGGACAACAATTGATTCCCTTCTTTAAGTGTCACTTTAGAAGGAGAATCAGGGTGGAGAGAGAGGCACTGCACCCCAGTAAATTTACTGAAAGGTGGGTGAATGAAGCAAAAATGGCCCGAGTGATTGGGCCTTCTCTGTTTATAAGCCTGTAGGTTGAGGAAGAGAGCAAAGGGAAGAAAGGAGCACTTGCACAACACGCTTCTGGAGTTGAGGGTTGTTCTATCGACGGGGTATTAAACAACCCATTTGTGGCGTCTCCCCCCTATTGGGGATTTCAATTGTTGAAATTGTTTGTTTTTATATTTTTTACACGACTGTATGTAATATCCCCGGCATGTCTTTGTATTGTCCCCTTTTCTTGTTGTGCCCTTGTGGCTAATAAAGAAATCTATCTATCTATTTGTAGACAACTGCTGTCGTGTATGGGACAAATCCAGTTGACTGCCGAGTCCATAGTAAGGATCAAACCGCCAGCCTCTTTCAAAAACGAAAGAGAGGCGGTTTTCCTCTGTACGGTGGCTATGGTGAAAGAAGTTATATAGTGGACGAGGTTGAGAGGACTGAGGACAGATGCCTTTCTCTCCGGACAACAATTGATTCCCTTCTTTAAGTATCACTTTAGAAGGAGAATCAGGGTGGAGAGAGAGGCACTGCACCCCAGTAAATTTACTGAAAGGTGGGTGAATGAAGCGAAAATGGCCCGAGTGATTGGGCCTTCTCTGTTTATAAGCCTGTAGGTTGAGGAAGAGAGCAAAAGAAAGAAAGGAGCACTTGCACAACACGTTCCTGGAGTTGAGGGTTGTTCTATCGACGGGGTATTAAACAACCCATTTGTGGCGTCTCCCCCCTATTGGGTATTTCGATTGTTGAAATTGTTTGTTTTTATATTTTTTACACGACTGTATGTAATATCCCCGGCATGTCTTTGTATTGTCCCCTTTTCTTGTTGCGCCCTTGTGGCTAATAAAGAAATCTATCTATTTGTCTGCCTATATCTATCTATCTATGCGTCTATGTATATATACTTCATATTTTAAAATAATTTTCAAAAAATAAAAGCATTCATTAATAATGTATTTCTTCGTGTTATATTAATAGATTTTAAAATTCAACACTTACAATATACTACCATGGCAGCAAAATAACAAGTTACATTTTAAAGATTTCTGAAGCAAACAGGGGCATACATATGTGTGTGTGTG
>OZ024741.1:57261133-57293633 GCA_964016885.1 Eledone cirrhosa
TGCCCACAAAATACTAGCTCTTTCAATTGCGCAGAGGGTTCTATAGAAATAGTGGACAGCTTCCGTTACCTGGGCGATAAAATCAGCAGTGGGGGAGGGTGCTCTGAAAGTACAGTAGCTAGAGTCAGAACTGGTTGGAAAAAATTCAGAGAGCTTATACCACTATTAGCTGCTAAAGGATTCTCCCTAAAAATGAAAGGCAGGTTGTATGATGCCTGCATACGAACAGCAATGTTGCATGGCAGTGAGACCTGGGAATTGTGTGCAGAGGATATACGCAGACTAGAGAGGAACGAAGCTTGCATGCTACGCTGGATGTGTAACAGTAATATACGTGAACGGCAAAGCATAAACGAACTAAGGAAAAAATTAGAAATAAGAGGGATCAGATGTTGTTTACTCGAGAGAAGGCTACGTTGGTATGGACACGTGATGCACATGAAAGTCGATAGCTGTATAACAAAGTGCAGGGCAATAAAGATAGACGGTAGCCACGGAATAGGCAGACCTAGAAAAACCTGGGACGAGCTGATAAACTCCGACCTCACACACTTACACCTCTCCAAGACAATGTCACTGGACCGAGACCTTTGGCGGTACTCAGTAACAGAGAAGACCCGCCTTACCTAAATACATAGTAAAACCTACTACAGCCAGTAGGCATCTCTAACAAAATACACCCCGTCCCACCACCCCCACCCCATCCACACCACCCCGTTCTATGTAAAGTTATGTTGGTGCCGCGCCATCCAGGCCGAAACAAATGAGATCGTGTAGGTGTCACGACAAAAAAACACACAGTCCACGCTGTAATGTGGCCGTGTAGGCAACACGGTAAAAACCTCCCAGACCCACACTGTAAATGTGGTGGGTGTTAGGAAGGGCATCCAACTGTAGAAAACCTGCCAGACAGTCCTATGCGAGCAAGACGATCACTCTTGCCTCAAGTGGGAATACCCCCGTCCAAACCCATGCAAGCGTGGAACACGGACGTTAAACGTTGATGATGATGATGATATACATATATATATATATATATATATATATATATATATGTATATATATATATATATATGTATATATATATATATATGTATATATATATATATATGTATATATATATGTATATATATATATATATATGTATATATATATGTATATATGTATATATATATGTATATAGATATATATATATATATGTATATATATATATATATATATGTATATATATATATATATATATGTATATATATATATATATATATATGTATATATATATATATATGTATATATATATATATATATATGTGTATATATATATATATATATATGTATATATATATATATATATATATATATATATATATATATATATGTATATATATATATATATATATATATGTATATATATATAGTTCAAGGAAACAACAAAACAGTGGTACAGGAAGTTTTATTAGTTTCACACTTTATATGGAAAGGGGGAAAGACAGTTGGAGGCATCAGGCTTTAGCCCTTCTTCAGGAGTACAAAAATAGAGACAGGATCACAAAGGATACATACAGAAAATAAAAGGTAGACAAGTTAGCGGTAAAAGCAAGAAGGAAATGAGAAGAGATGTGCGCGTGTGTATGTACATGTAGATGTGTGTTGTGTGTGTAATAGACAATCATTGTAAATAATAATTAATAATAGGCGGTGGATTGGCAGTATCAATCAATATAATTGGCAGACAATCAATATAAATAATAATAGGCGGTGGATTGGCAGTATTGGTAGAGGGTCGTACGCCATGCTTTGACGCATAGAGTTACGGCCCTTGCCATTCTGAGTTCAAATCCTGTCGAGGTTAACTTTGCCTTTCATCCTAACGGGGGTCGATAAAATAAAGTACCAGTAATACACTGGGATAATTGCTGGCCTTGTGCCTATTGTAGAAACAATTATGAATAATAGTTAAGAAAACCATGTAAAGTACCCCTGGAGATAGAAAAATATAGAGAGAGGCGACTGCAAGGTGTACAGTCTATAAAGTGGCTAGTGATAGTTGTAGAAATTATGCAAAAAATAAGTTATATGTAAGCAAGGCTTGGCCTTTGACCCACTTAAAAGGGCAGTAGCTCTGATTCAAGGTACTGACTTGGTCACTGATGACCTGTCCAACGCATACCAATATGGAAAAATGATGGAATAGGATGATGTGTACATATATATATATACATACATATATATATACATATATATATATATACATATATATATACATATATATATATACATACATATATATATATATACATACATATATATATATATACATACATATATATATACATACATATATATATATATATATACATACACACATCATCATCATCATCATTTTACGTCCGCTTTTCCCTGCTTGCAAGGGTGGGACCTCCACGGCCACTTTGCAGTGGAATGATAGGTATCCCAGTCCCTATCATCTCATTTCTACAGCTGAGTAAACTGGAGCAATGTGAAATAAAGTGTCTTGCTCAAGGAGACAACACATGACCCGGTCTGAGAATTGAACTCACAACCTTTCGATTGCAAGCCCAATGCTCTAACCACTAAGCCATGCTTACACACACACACACATATATATATATATATATACACACATATATATATACATGTATACAGACACGTGTATGTACAGAGATTATTGCTAAGATGGTTTTCGTTGTTTCTGGCACGTTATGGCACATTACGGCATGTAATGACTCATCTTGTTGAGGTCACCTTTCACAATACACCTGTGTAAATTACTTGTACAAATTACCAATGGAAGAACATTTAATTGGGACCTGTTGTTGTTGTTGTTGTTGTTGTTGCTGTGTTTACAGAAACTTAAGTCTTTTGGCAATTACATTGCGTTGTGGTGGTTACTTAGCTTGTGGAATATATAACATTATAAAGGTGAAGGTGGTAGGTTGTGGTGGTCGGTGGTGGTGGTGGTGTTGGTAGTGATACTGGTGGTGGTGCTGGCGGTAGTGATACTGGTTGTGGTGGTGGTGGTGTTGGTAGTGATACTGGTGGTGGCAGTGGTAGTGCTGCCTGTGGTGGTGGTGTTAATGGTGATGGAGTTATAATCATCATCAGCACCTCTGCCATTACCACTGCATATCATCATCATCATTGTCCTCATAACTACCACTACCTTTAACATCCCAACCACTATTATCATCATCACCAAAATCACTGCCAGCATTTTCCTCATTCTCTTTCTTTTTATCGTACCAATATTATACATCATCATCATCATTGATTAACGTCTATCTGTTAGACGGGTTTGTTCCATTTAGAGGCAAGTTGGGTTGGGTGACTGTGTCTCGCTTACATAGGAGAGTTTCTAGCTGGTTTTCTACGGCTGGATGCCCTTCCTAATGCCAACCACATTTACAGTGTGTGCTGGGTGCTTTTTGCCGTGTCTTTTACACGTCTACAGTGTGAACTGGATGTTCTTTACAGTGTGGACAGGGCACCTTTGTCATGTCACCGACAACCACTTTACAGTGGGGGCCTCAGCCCTTTTGTCTTGGGACTAGGGAGGGTGGAGGAGCTTGGGGGGAAAATGTGGACAGGGTAGTAGAGGAGGTATGGTTACTGCTAAGGGAGGTGAATGAGAAAGTTGAGGAAGGTGTTGCCTACTAGGTATAAACCTCATCCTGAGAAGAATAGAGGGCAGGTCTTCTGTAAAACTGCATAGTGCCAGAGGTTGCGGTCCTGAGTCATTGCCTTTGAGAGGTGTAATTGTGCAAGGTCAATTTTCATTACCTCATCCCAAGTCTTCCTAGGCCTGCCCACACCACGGCTACCATCGGCTTTCAGCGCTCTGCACCTTATTATACAGCTGTCCTCCTATATACGCATCACATGTCCATACCAACACAATCTCCTCTCCACCATACAACAACTGATCCCTCTTAGGCCTAATTTCTCATGCAGTGTATTTATACTTTGCTGTTCATCGTTTGACAGGTTAGGGGATCATGACTGGCTCATACAATGTTTTTGATTTGATTTTCTTCAGCTGGATGCTTTTTATTAAATCAAAGTTACTATAATTATAATGCAACAGAAGAAGTAAGCATTTTAAAGCCATTTTCCCTGCTAAATCAGGACAGGCTTTATGCTCATCATGGGGTCCTTTTTGAAGCAATGTTTTACAGTCAGATGTTCTTTCTGGCGCCAACCCTTACAATGCTCCTGGATATAGTGTACTTATATGTGTGTGTGTGTAAAAGGTAAACAGAAATAATAAAACAAACGTAACAGTACATGGAAGAAATATATTAGTTTAATGCTTGGAAAAGCAGGAAGAGAGTTTTAACGTTTCTGACACTAGTCCTTCATCAGAAGCTAGAGTTAGAAATAAAAGATAGATAGAAAGTAAAGAGTGATAAGAGGAAGGAACGGGAGAAAAATGAGGAAAAAAGGGAGAAAAAAAACAACACAAATGCGTATTTAGTCTGCCATCCTGGAGTGGCTGGTCAAGGGATATCTTAGGCATCAGAGAAGTTAAGGAAGGAAGGTAATCAATGGAGGTGGCATGTGAATATGCATGCGTGTGTTGGTGTGTATGCGCATGCTTGAAGGAGAAGCTTTGAACCGTGACTAGCTGGCTTCTGAAAGAGTGTGTATATGCATGAATGAATGTGTGCACGTGAACTAACCGACGTAAGTGGGTGTATAAGAATGTATATGAATTTATATATATACATATATATAAAACAAAGAAAGTGTGGTAAGGAACCAGGTGGACCATAATGCACCAGAGTACTCAATACTTAGGGTAGTAGAGTTGGTAATAGGAAAAGAGTCAGGACCCCAACAGCTGAGCTCCGGTCGTTTCGACAGCTAGATCTGAGTTCGGATCTAGCTGTCGAAACGGCCAGAGCTCAGCCATCGGGGTCCTGACTCTTTTCCTATATATATATATGAGTATAGCTATATATAAATATATATATAAGGTGGGTAATAATAAATATTACCCAGTTATAAGTATGAAAATAGCTCCATGTAAAATAACAAGTATACTACAGAGCCGAAATACAATGTAAATGACAATCAAAGAGTGTTTAAACTTTCAAACATTTAATCACTGACAATCGTTTCATCCTAGCACAAGGCCGATATCATTGGAGTTGATAACAAAAATCAAATACAAATATAAGATCAAACTTTGTCACAAGAACATTAGGAGGATACATAATATGGGAGGATAGATAAGTGTAAGTATCAACATTTATATAAGGTAACAGAGGCGGAAAAAACATATAAAGAATAGGAGCAGATAAAAGCAATAAAAATTTTAAAAAACATGCTGTTAAGATAAATTAAGTACAGTGAAAAACACATTTCATAAATAGTTAAGAAAGTTAATAAAGCTAATAAGAGAAAGCATGCAATTCAAATATAAATTTTTAAAATATTTTTAAAAATATATTTTACAATATATCTAAAAATACATTAAAAATGTTTAGGTGCACTTGTAGCATAGCCATGGATTACAGACAAGTGCAAGACTATAAACTACACAATTCAGTCGTAATAATAATTATTTTGGCTGGAAAGGGCCGGCAGTTTTCCTCTGTCAGGTGGCTGTAGCAAAAGAGGTTGTGTGGTGGACATAGCTGAAACGACTGAAGGCAGACACTTTCCTCTTCGGTCACTTGAAAAGGAAGGTGAGGGAAGTGATGCTCCACTACTCCTGTTCTTTGTATTGTACCCTGTATGTTACCTCATGTAGCCAATAAAAAAAAACAATCATTATTATCATTAATATGATGAAAAATGAGAGAGAGATTCACTAAAGTGAAAATATTCAGCTATTTTCATTTCACGTGCGCTGTATTCGAGGTACACACAGTAAATTCATTGAAGGAAGCTGCTTTAGAGATAGATGTCTTTGTGTGAAAATTGTTATTTTACTTTTTCCAAATGTATTGACAAGTTCTTTGACAATAACGAAAAAAGTGTAGACTTTCTTCGTTCCCTCGGTGAGCTGCTAAATTCCGTAATTTATCCACACTCTAAAACTGAATGTGTATATCGAAAGGAACAACATCTATGGCAATGCAGAAGGAGTTATACTGTTACCATATCGAAAAAAAAAAAAAGGTGACACTGTGGCTATTCTGTTTCAGACTTTAATGGTTCCTTTCTTCAGAATGTACACATTTCTCCATGGAAAATTATTCTTTTTGTGAATGAATACCTGAGACGGGTTGTGAAATCATGGAACAATAGTTTTACTAACAGCAACCAATTGAAGTTGCGGTTGATGAAATTTGAATTGTCTGCCGAAAATGTAGGAGAGGCCGGATTCTAAGCCAAGTTTAGTTGCTTGATGGAATAGAGTAAACCAGTAAACGTCACTCTGTTGTGCCTCTAACTGCCCAGAAGCGTCACAAAACAACACCGGTTCCTCTCATTCAAAAATATATCCAACCTCGATCAGTTACAACGCTTTTTACTGCCTACAAGAATCTTAACAGTTTGGGATATAAGCTTGTTACTATAAACCATTCTGAATATTTTGTTGACACATACACACACAAAACATTGAATGGTTTTAGAGAGATTTAAAAGAGTGGGTTAGAAGGCCAGGTATTCGGTCAAAATATCTACACCAGTACCATTGCCTGATATTTATGTACAACTTCAATAAAAGACAAAACCAAAATCTGCTGCACCAATTTTCTATTGAGGCAGCCAATATGTATCCCTCATCCCAGATCGCCAACAAAGGAATAATATGAATGGCAGAGTAGATTTTGATATAAGAAAAATTGTGAACAGACTACACATCCGGAAATAGAAGACATACAGGAGTGCTCTTCTACTACATAAGGTAACTTCAGTGATTTTCAAATAACATTAGTATCATTTAAGATATTCGTTTTTAATTTTGATGCTAGTTGGTTGATACGTTTCGTTAAAACCTTCATAACTTAGTCGCCACCCCTACCTTCCGACATTTGTCGTGAGGTATGCTTAACTAAATTACGATTTTGGAAGTAAGATTCTTTGAAAACCCATGAAAATACCCATAAAAAAAATTGTAAAGACAACTAGGGGGAAGGAAGAGAAATCCGAGAGTCCCCCCCACATCCCAAAAGGCCGTTTGTGGCATGTTTGGAAGTCAAATTCGTTGATAATATGATAATACACAAAATAACTGCGAGGAGACGGGGCTTAGAGAAACTATGGGGCAAGGGGTATTCGAGGGCGAGAACTCATCTCCGTTTTCCGAGGGGGGGGGGGGGTTTCCATTGCAAGTATAATCAACTAATCTGACCTCCAATATTCTTGCAATTGACTTTTTAGGAAAGCTGATGACGCCTGTGTGCGATGCTGCATAGTAGTGAAATATAGACGTTGACTGCAGAGGACATGCATAGACTGAAGCAACCATGTTTCATTGGATGCGCAATGAAGATGTTTTAAATATATACATAAATAACATTACAAATGCTTAGATAACATTATAAATTGCTCGCGATTCTTTCAGAAAGATATATTCTTTTAATGTTACAAGAAAATGTAAAGGAAGGGTTGAACAACCGAGCCAACACCAGAGCAAAAGACAGCAACGTCGCGAGGAGTACCGGGAAACCTCTCTAATGATTTTTGAGGCAAGCCAATACACTCGCAGCGTTGCCTCGGGTGATGGTGAGGCTAATGCGCTGGAACAACCAAACGTCCTCGCGAAATTCGCCAGTTACCTCTATTAGGCAAGCCGCCAGTGAAGAGAGGAACCTCGCAGTCAGCGGCCCGACTCACCCAAACGTCTCGAAAGCCACTGGCTGAAAAATGTAGCTGGCTGACAGATCACAGTATTTGAGGGTCTTACTCCGCTCGGCTGCGGAACTCGTCCTAACTGCAGCATCCAGGATGTGGGAAAGAGCAAACGAGTCACTAACAGTGACGTCCCAGACAAGGCACCTGCTTCTCGACCAGGGGCACAGGGTAAGGCCGTCAGGTCTTTTGCCGTCACTTCTAAACAACCCAGATGGTTCTAAGATTGAGGGGATGTTCGCCCAGGCTAAAGCTCTCTTGAGAATGAGGTTTAGTTCCGTGTGACGCGCAAAGCGGCCGGCATTCAGGCGGCAAGAAAGACTGTGAAGGCCGGTGGAGTCGAGGAGTTTGCCGCATCGGCACCTCAAACCTATGCAGACGTCAGCTCCCACTGAGGGCGAGGCGATGGAGACACGAAGTTCGTCCAAGCTGAGTAGGCCACCAACGTTGGCCACGGGTAGGGCATCAACCCAGTCGCCTGAGTATTTGGCGCTGGCAGATAGTAAGCGGCACCTTGCAAACTTATCTGACTGGACGAAGAGGGAGTCGAAGGTGGCCTTCGAACTTATGCTGTCCCAAGTTCTCTGACTTCGACTGTCCTCCACCTTCTCAGGAAGAGACAAGCCCAACTCACTCCATTGCTGGAGAGCTTCATCCAACTCCCTGTTGGAACTAATCCATGTTGGAGAGGAGAGGATGCTGCTCACCAGGGTGGAGCAAGCATGGGTGGAGGAAAGGAACAAAGGGAGAGAGAGGGACGAACACTTACGAAGACCAAGACCCCCAAATTTTGGGCAACACAGCCTGATCGCGGGACTCTGAAGAGAGTCTAACATTGACCAGGCACTCGAGTCTCTCGAAGATTAGGTTGTCGAAGCGTTGGAGGCAGGACGGAAATCTGTGAGAGGGGCTGACCCTGAACAGATACAGAAGCTAAGGAATAGACAGGTAGTTCCTGCGTATGAAGAAACCTTGATGGGGTTCGATAACTTCAATATTCTTCAGCAGCTGCTCAAGGCCAACCATCTTCGATTGGAAGATTGACTCGAAGGCAAGGTCTGTGATTGGGGCTCCTAAGAAGCACCAAGCCGACGGGGGAGGGACCGCGATGGAAGGGAAGGATTCTGCAAATGTGAGAGAAAGGCAGTTTGGACAAACTGAGAGAGAAGTTAGGTTAAAGGGAATCGGTGATGGTGTACAGGAGAGAAGACTGCGTTGGTATGGACATGTGATGTGCATGGACAATGACCAATGGGTGAAGAAATGCCAGGAAATCCTAGTGGAAGGAAGCTGCACTAGAGGACGACCAAGAAAGATCTGGGCAGAAGTTTATATCAACCAACTAGCATCAAAATTAAAAAATGATACTAATGTAATTTGAAAAGCACTGAAATTACCTTAGGTAGTAGAAGAGCACTCTCGTGTCTCTTCTACTTCCGGATGTGTAGTCTGTTCACAATTTTTCCTATATCAAATCGCTAAGACTGGCAGAGGAGATGACAAAGGAACGCGATAAATGTAAAGATGCCGTACTGAGAAGGACCCATCCAACCCATGCAAGCATGGAAAAGTGGACCTAAAAATGATATGTGTGTGTATGTAAACGAAAGATTAAACAAATATTATTATTGTAGCATTTAAAAGATTTACGACCGTTTCATTAGACTAACAAGAATGTTCCATTCCTGCAAGAATATTCTATTCTTGCAAGAAAAACTCCGCAGAATCAATCAAATACAAATAAATACCTTGCATGTTTTAAAATCCCAGTAAGAGAAAAGACAGAGTGAAAAGTGTAAACAATAGCATTCAAATATTGTAAGGGAAAGCATAAAACATTTATGGAAGCCTAAACATGTAATTAAAAAATTATCGTTCAGTAACTATAGATATTTTATGAACTAAAATATATTGATACAAAATATGCTATACACTAGCATAGAGATAAAAGTATACTAATAAGAATTATATGGTTTATTACATTTAATAAGTGAATATTAATAGAATATACATAGAATACATACAAAATGTAAGGAAGCATACCAAAGTAACAAATATATCTATAATAAAGTGAAGGTTTAGTAACTAAGAACCTTCTAACAACTTAAGATATAGTTAAAGAGGAGATAGACTACGCCAAGAATAAAACTGTGGTAATAGCATAGTATCAAGTTAGGAATTATATGATAAATAGAAGAAGAAAAGGGAAATTAATAGATCTTTTCTGTATGTATGGATATGTTTAAGTTTATGTGTATATATATATATATATGTGTGTGTCTTCTTCTTCTTCTTCTTCTTGAGAGGGTCGTGGGGGAAGAGTCCTCAAACACTCCTTTCAGCAGGTCCTGTCAGAAGTAACCATTTCCAACAGATCCATCTGGATCCCCAAGTGAGACCAGCCGAGCACATTGATGATATCCAAGCATCATGCTCAGGGTCTACCCCTGGGTCTTCTGCCGGTTGGTTTTGCCCGTAAAATCTGTCCAACAATTCTTTCCTGGGTCATTCTAACCATATGCCCATAGTATCGAAGCAGTGATCTCTCTATTCGGAGAAGTAGTGGCTCCCTGATCTCCGAGCTAAGCACTCTATTGAGTAACGTTACTCCAAAGACCCTTCAGGGAACCCCATTTCGGCCGCGTATATTCGCATCATATTCTTTCAGTCATTACCCAAGATTCATGACCAAAAGTAAGGGTTGGCATGAATACCGAATTGAAGATAGTGAGCTTGGCTTTTACACCTTCTGATTACTGAATGCTGAAACTGGAGCATTACCGCACCAGCTCCTGCAATTCTTGCACTTAATTCAGCCTCACGCCTTCCATCACTCATGAACATACGCCCGAGATACTTCAGTGCAACTCCATTCACATGTAGAGTGCGCAGTAAAGGCTTCCTTGCGAGAATGAGTGTCTCAGTTTTCATTCCAGCCGTGCAGCACTAGGCATCAAACCTATCATGTGCATGTTGGATATCACCTTCTGTCGAGTTAAGTAATACCCTGTCGTCTGCAAATTCCAGCTAACTGTCATACCACTTACAACCCGGCTGCGCATGTCAATCCTGTTCACAAAAATAATGACCAGGAGAGGTGAAAGTATGCAACCTCGAGGTAATCCCTCTCCTACATTGAATGGTTTCAATTTAGCACCATTTATCTGAACACAAATATTCAGGCATTCGTATAAAGACACCATGGCAACAAGAAGCTGACCATCGATCCCATACTCCTGCAGAACCTTCCACAGCATGTCCCGAGGAACACGGTCATATGCCTTTTCGAGGCATACAAAACAAGAATATACCTCTTGGCAATACTCCCATGATTTCTCTAAGCTCTGTGGCAGTATGAATATTTGGTCGGCTGTGCTGCATCCAGAGTGAAAACTGCACTCTTCATCAGCTAGCTTGGATGCGACAGTCTCACTACATCTCTTTGCCAGACACGTAGCATAATCTTTACTGGGGAGGTTTCACCAGGAGATCTCTCTATAATTGGAACAATCTCAGTATAATCTTTACCGGGTAGGCTTCACAAGGAGATCTCTCTATAATTGGAACAATCCCTCTTGTATCCATTTTTGAAAATTAGGATTATCACTTCCTATTGCAATTGCTTAGGTGCCTTTCCAGAGATCCAGGCCACCCGGCACACACGAGTCAGCCAGAAAATACCTTCTCTATTTAAGGCTTTTTTCATCTTCCCCTGTGGCCTTGCCACATTTGAGCTCTTTAATTGCTCTTGTGACCTCAGTCTCCAAGAGATTAGTCACCGCTCCCAGATCCACCCCTTTACAATAGACGGTACTGTTGTGGTTGGGTTTAGGAGACTAACAAAGTATTCTCTTGATCCCACGAGGATGAAACTCTCTGAAGAAAGGAGAACCCCAGAGGCGTTCCTGATAGCAGGTGTGGAAGAGGACTTCTTATTACAAAGTCGACGGATGGTCTGCCAGAAAAACTCTTTTTTGCTGATTTGAAGTCGAATTCCAGCTTAACCCCAAAGTCCTCTCATGTCTTAACTTTGGACACCTTTACTGTCTCTGCTGCGATTCTTTGTGCCTGCTCGTACCGCAAGTGCAAGAAGGACTTATTTTCAAACCAAGCTTTGTAGGCCTCCTCCTTTGCTCGGTTGGCATCTTTGACCCCTTGATTGAATCAATGTGTCCTCATGATATCCGGTGCCACATCAAGCCTCTTTCGTCCGTAGCACTTAACAAGTGAAGCAAAAACTGCTGAGCTGAACAATCCCCACGCTGTCTCAACGTCCTCAGTTTGCTCAGGGAGTTCTTTGAATTTGGATGCAATAATATTTGCTTAATAATTAAAGAGTTAACCTTTTCATTGCCATATTATTATATCTACGATATACAATATTGGTACAAGGCCATAAATGTTGGAATGTTTGTAGTACAATAGATTTAGTGTACCCCAGTACTAATTAAGCCCTGTTTCAGAGTGGGACTTAGTGGGTCCCAGTGCTTGAGTGAGACTTATTGAGAGCCTAATACTGGAGTGAGACTTATTGAACTCCTAGTATTAGAGTAGGACTTATTGTAACCCCAATTCCTTGCACTGGAGTAGACTTATTCTACTGAACCCCCTTCTAGTACTGGAGTAGGACTTATTAATCCCAATCTACCTCAACCCATAACCTATCATTTACAAAACTAGGTAGGACTGGTGCTGCCTTTAGGTTAACTAGGGCACAGACCACAATGGAGAGCAGAACTGATTTATTTTTGAGAATCAAAGCTGCCAATTTTGCAAGGGGGTGGTTGAAAATTCTTGCGCAGGACACAAAATAGTATGGCACCGTCTTTGATCCTAAAGTCTGCTTCATTAAAGTTAAACTGAGGCTAAGCCACCACAGCAACAGCTGTAGTATATTTTAAAATATAGTATTGTATGTTAGTATGTGGGAAAGAGAAATAGGTTGAAAGACGGCATAGAAAGAGTAAATAACTTTCATATTATGTTCAGTCGAGACGATTTTTCCTTACCGTGATTTATCGGTAAATTACATTTTTTAATTTGTGGAATTTCAAGACAACATCCATCCATTGCAAATGACTGTGTGTGTGTGTGTGTGTGTGTGTGAGAGAGAGAGAAAGAGAGAGAGAGAGCTTCCAATGTTTTTCACTGTCTGTCAAAATCATAGCAACGAGGACACTGCTACTCCGCCTTAACAACATGCAATTATGTATACACGCAACATACGTCGTGTTTCAATCTCACCGAAATTACTCTTCTAATTACATTTACATTCAGGATGTATTATAAGGAATATAAATCGTCGTTAAAAAGAACATTTTCAAAACAACGAAAAAAAAAAGGGGGGGGGATGAAACGACTCTTAACTCCCGAGAATCGTAGGAGCGCCATCCTGACACTCAGCATGTCTGGGGCATTTTAAACTTGGCGGGGCCTATCCATCTTCAGGTCTGAATATAGCCGATTTCTCTCAGAGAGAATGAGAGAAAGAAGAAGAGAGAGAGCGAGATAGAGAAGAAACGATCCTAGTATTGGACTGGTACCCCTCAGTACTCAGTACCCCCCCCCCACCTCCTGACTTTGTTTTTTCTGTTTGTTAACTGAGCAGGTATATGATCAAATACATTCCAACTGTGAACATCTAGTCTTTTTACTGGTAAGTTTTTCCTTTTTTTTAAATGGTAGTATGTAATTTGATGAAGCTTGCATGGGACCCCTAGCTGAAAATTTAATTGGGGCCCTTACATATAATTTATGGAAGCAAAAAGAAAAATGTATATATCATGGGGTCCCTGGTTGCAGTCCAGTTAGTCCCATTGATTTGAGGTGGGAGGGGATTTAACTGTTACTTTTAGCAGTTCGAGTGTCCATATAGAGGGCCTATCTCATGCGCAAATGTTATATTAGTTGAAATAATTGCTTCCGGGTCATTGTCGATAGTGTGAGGTCAGGAAGGGAGAGGTTAGGGCAACATAGCCTTCATAACGTTCCCCCTCCTATTCCTCCTCTCCCTTCCTCATTGAAAGTTTTGTCTATTATCCAGCACACAGACAGGCTGAGTCGTGTCGTTAATTGCTTCAGCTTTTCCTTCACCGGCTGTTCACTTTTATAAGTCTTACCGCTACAACCACCACCTCTACCACAATAGGCTCTTTTACTAGATACTAGCTGTTTAGTAATTTGCACACACGCGCAGAAACTATATTTTCACTTCTTTTTGTGGATTAACACACTTTTTCCATCAATTTATTCGTGGCTATTAATTATTATTATATTAATTGCAATTGTATTACATTTTGAACGGCACAAGGTAAGTTTGCAAAGTCTTCCATTCTATTTTGGTCACCGTATTGTTGACATTAATAAACTTTTTGCAACTTTAAAAACAACTTTACTTTTTAATACAATAATTTTTTTTATTAATTTTGATATTTTAAATTTACTATTTTATTTCTTTCACATCTAAAATTATTTACAATCAACAAATACCTGCTCTTGGACTTGAAAAAAATCCGTTAGGTTTTGGCGGGATTTTCATCTAAATTTTCAAAAGGATCTTGTCATTTAAAATTTTTTAAATAAATCGAGAGTCCGTTTGTTTACGCGTTTCGATTTATTTTATTTTAATTACCCAAGTTTGACTTGTTTTCCTTTTTTTTTTTTAGTTTGTCTAATTAATTGTTAAATATTTGGAATTAGCGGACGTAATTGCTTGCAATGTGGCACATTTTTTATTTATTTATTTAATGTCAGATTCTTCGGTGATGCAATGGTTAAAAGAAAATAATGATGTATCAAAAATGAAAAAATAAATTTGGTTTAGTCCTAGGTATAGTTGAGCTTCATGGCTAATTTTTATTTTAAAAGAACTTTAAAAAGTTACTCATTATAAATGCATAACATTGTATTGATAGGGATAAATTAGTTGTATTAATTTTCTCGAACGGCTGTGAACGTATGTGGATGGGAATTATATTTAATCTTATCCATTCAGCCTTTAAAAATGGATACATTGCGAGCCTAAAACAAGACTGGATGATGAATTAGAGAAAACATAGCCTTAAAAAGGCTCGTTTCGATCGGATCAAATAACACAAAAATAAAAAATAAAAATAAAAAAGCTTTCAGTCAAGACTACAATATGTGAAATGACAAAATACGATGTTTAGAAGTAAATGTTTCTGTTTTATTTAGAAAATGTAGGCCGGCCTCTATTGTCGTCATCACTTGAGATAACTACGAAGTTTTTTTTAATCTTAGATAAGGTGGCAGCCTCATTGAAATAGGACATGTATTTCATATAACCATCATATTTTTTTGATAAAACAATGAGAAATACTTTTAGATATAATACTTCCTTCTGTCTTTTTTTTTTAATTTACTACATAAAGGTTTTTCATTACTGTATGACCGTCTAACTTTTTTTTTTCTTCGACAACTAATATGCGAGCTGTCTTTATCCAGGCCTATTATATATATGTCTCCAGGCCTATTATATATATGTCTATCTTTATAAATAATTATTATTAAAATAGTTATCAACTTAATTTTTCTTTCTCTTTGATCTATAAGTTATCATCATAACCGCTCTCTTATTTTGTTGAGCATGTTTGAAGAAAAGTAAAAATACTTTTGGCCACGTTTTCTCAAGTAACTTGTTGAGATTTCTCGCACCTGCTAACAACTTTTCTCAAACTGCTCAAGTATTGAAATTTTTTTTATCATGGCCTTTTATGTGTTATAATTATTTACCTTTGGTTTCTCTTTTTTTTTCTTTTGAATTCTCTTGTTTTTGCGTGAAGATTAATATTTTTAACTGAAGGGTGACCGAAACTAACATTCTATTTATTCTTTCTTAGTTTGCCCTTTTATTTAGAAGACATGGTCTCGTTTTGGCAGTTATTCATCCATTCATTATTTATTCAACAATTTATTTATAATAGTTATTAACGTGAGGCTTACTAAAAAATAAAATTGAACATAAAGCACTCGTTAAGTTTACTTTAGTTTTAGTAACTTTAAAAAAGTTGGTAATGTTATTTATGATTATGACATCTGTCAGTTGAATATTACAAAATCATCTTTTGGCATGAATTAGTCCTCGGGTGGGATGTGGGGAAATGCTATCAAAAAGAAAAAGATATTTCTTGAAGTATTCGAGGATATTAAATTATGTTATCCATATGGTAAATTCTGAGACTTTGTCTCATTATTTATTCAGTCAATCTATCCAGACTTTTGTAAAGTTGTCAAACCTCCTACACAGTGTTCTCATTTTCCAATTTATGAAAACAACTGGGTGACTTAAGTATTAGGACATTTTTGAAATTTAAAATGTAATCTCAACGCAAATGATTATTATAAAGTACTCTTCGAGACAGTTCACATTTTTCAGTCTCAGGTGTGGGGTACTTTACCAAATTTTCTCAACTATTATGGTCATTTGCGTTGGGACAACTACGTTTCAAATTATATATAAACACATACGTACACTTGAGTTGTGCCAGTATTTGTTATTGTTTGGCTCCAAGTCGACTCTAATCTAGCAAAACTAATGATCAATGTCACTCCAGTCATGGGCGCACGTACCATCGGGAGCAATGTTTCTGAATTTTACATATTTTTCAAAAATGTTTAAATATTAAGTGGAAGCATACAATTTTTTTTAGTTGTGGCGGAGTATATAAAAGAAAATTAGAACCCCTGGTATTATGTCCTTTTGGCTTTTTATTTATTTATTTTTTATTTTTCTATGAGGTGGGGTGCGGTTTGAATGAGATATGATTGACTGGTCGGACAGCTACGTAAATTCACCCAAAACTTGCCACAGTGTTGTCAATCAAGTTTGTAACATTAAAAAGAAATGAATAAATGAAATTTTAAAAGTTTTGATAGTGAGAAATAACCGTTTGGCGGATTAAAATATGATACAAAAGTATCAGTATTTTTTTTTTTTACTCGATGATTCAGTGAAGCTCCAGTGTAATAGAATGTGCGTGTCCCCCCCCCCCCCTTTATGTATAAATTGTTTATTTGTATACATAATTGTGAACTTTCTCCGTTAGAAAAGAAGCTAATTGAAGGTTTATTATGTATTTCCTTGTACGTTAGTAAAATATAAGTTCTCAAACTAGAACTTTCTTGTACTTAATTATTTGGCATCGTAAGCCTGGCCGAATGGTTTTAAGTTCGCTTCGCAATGATGGATTCCCGGGTTTGACTCATTGCGTAGACTTTATACCATAGACAGCCTCGGATCGTTCTAGGCCTTGTGAGTAAAATTGGGTAGATGGAAACTTGAAGCTCGTCGGATTCAAAAGTCCAGCTTTGTCACTGAATTATGTTATGGGTCACACACACACGTCTGTTGAACCACTTCACATTATAATGCAAGATGTATTGTATCTAATTTAAAAGTAGAACCTTGTCACATGCTGTATCTGATTTAAAGGTTTAGCCTAATTTCATATTGTCACGGGTAACCACTCGCGTTAATTCATGAGTTGAGTGGACATTCCATTCAGTGGTTCGTACAAGCTCATTGTCGAAAGCGACGGAGGATTCTATAGTTTTACTGATGAATACATTTAATAATATGCTGTCTATGTATATATGTGTGTATATAGGAAAAGAGTCGGGACCCCAACGGCTGAGCTCCGGCCGTATCGACAGCTATATATATATAAAATTTATACACAATGCATTTCCCATCTTAAGTCATGTAGCTCTAAGTTCGGTTTCCAATCACAAGGTCAGGTTTTCAACCCTACATTTGTCCCTGTCAATAGTTATTTCTCCAGAGTTACTCATACATTTAATATAACATTTATGTAATTATATCCTAAAAATAAATTAAAATATCGTTCTTTAATCATCCACGTATCAGTAATCAACAATCTATACTGACGACACAGGTCCACTAGTTTATTATCCCTCAACAAGGATTCCTGTCACGTAACCATGTCTTTTATTTTGATAGCTTACTGTCAAATATCTAATATGTGTAATTCAGGTGGCCGTGTTGACAGACGTCCCACTTCGTTATCAGTAATCTACCCCTGCCCATCCTCCCTTCTCAATGTAACTGTCCAATGTATGGTCGTGAGTTTGATTCCCGGCGGAGCAAGACACTTTTCCGATGGTCTAGTTCACTCAATTGGGGTGGGGAAATGATGTGTACATGTGCTGCAAAGAAACAGCATTAATCTTGCCTCACTGAATCTCCGTGAGAATTACGTTGAGGATTTAATCGGCCAAATCGATCTCAATTTGTTGACGTTTGTTTTTTTCATGAATGACCAAGTCACTAATCAATCAGAGCTACAACCCTCCCTGGGTGAGCCGAGGGTCATGTCTTGCTTACGCATGGCTTTTACAGCTGGGGGCTCTTCCAACCATATTACAGTCTCTTATTAGTTTCATTTTATTGTGGCACCAGAACAAGTTAGTCATGTCATTGACGTGGCTGAAGAGTCATACGGTAGACTTCCGCACAGTTTCCGTCTACCAAATTTCACTCGCAGGGCATTAGTCAATCTGAGGCTATAGTAGACACTGCCTCAATGTACTATTATAAGGGTTACTGAACCCGAAACCACGTGGTTACGGGTCAAACTCCTTAACCATACATAGCCCCATATACCTCAAGGTGCTAAGGAGCATAATTGCCTGTCTGACAGATGAGATACATTTGAATGGGGTCGGCAATTGTCATCTTCAATTTTTTCACCTTGTGTCAACGAGCGTCCCTGTGTGGTCAGGCTATCGGCCAAATTACACTCTACTGCAGTTCTACACTACAAAAAATTTCATGGCAATTTTGAAATTAGGTGTACCATTCAGGAAACCAAACGGGCCGTAGTTTGCCCATGACGGGTCTAGACCTGTGACGTAGGATCGCCGAACAATGTAGTTATAGATATACAAAAATGACGAAGTGGTCATAGGTCTGTCTCTCTTTCTCTCTGGTCAGGGCTGACCTGGAATAAACGACAACTACGTTTTCATATTGTGACGTAAAAAGACAAACAACTTTTCTTCAAAGGAATTTAATAAGTATTATTAACAGGAATTTGTTTTCGGCGCTACTATAATAATTACTAAATAAACATAGGATATGAAACAATTTTCGAAGTTAAGTAAATGAAATGCTACCTGTTTTCAAGTACCCGAAGTGTACCCTTACCCTGATATTTAATTAATATACACTTATCATGTAGCTATATTTAAACATAACATACAGGTATGGGCTGCTATTAATAATACTAAACCTGTATACTATTTCTATCTGTTTTATATATATCACCACGGCATCTCTGTCTCATATTTTCTAAACAATATTTCTGACATTTAAAGATGATTTTTTTTTTTTAGGAGGGAGGCGTACCATCCTTCGTCTTAGGCCCACGCATAGATTCTGCGCTGGAAGTCGTTTTCGCTTTTGTAGACGCTAAACAGATCATCTAACGCCCGCTTTCCTTCTTAGCATGAGCAGGACTATATATATATATATATATATATATATATATATATATATATATATATATAGTCCTACTCATGCACTCTATATTTGTGTAATTTGCCTAAATGCATAACCTGTCTCTATCTGTTTTGTTATGTCCCAAAGTGCGCTGGAATGGGCAGTCACAACCCTGGTTTATCGAGGCCGTAGTAATTTCTGGAAGATAGGACTGTCCGTCTTTCCGTTGTTTTTTTGTTTTTTTTTCCAATGCCTTTGTCCTGTGTGCTCCCTATTTTGAATAAATATATATGTGTGTGTGTGTTTGTTTGTTTGTTTCGGTCTTAGATGATGGTGAGGGTCAGAAACGCAGTTCTCAGGAGATGCATCGTGGCGCTGCGCAAGAAAGCTGGTTCTTTGAATTGCAGGTACAATTCATATTGCCAGCTGAATGGACTGGGGGAACGTGAAATAAAGCGTCTCGCTCAAGGACACAGCGCGTTGCTGTGGATCCAACTCACGACCTTTTGATCGTAAACAGAACACCCTAACCACCAAGCCACGCGTCTTCACTCTTGTATGCCCCCACACACACCTCCACCACTATTTCCTTCTGCTATTCTACAAATATATTTTTAACGACTGATTTCATTAATAACACAATAAGTAAAGGGGGGGGGGGGGCTCAACGAATGGCTGTTGTCTTTAAATTATTAGCGGTGATTATATTTATAAGCATTTCCTCCTCTCAAAATTGACTGACGTACATACGTGTGCGTGTGGCAATTTTTGTATTTATAGATGGGACTGAAGAAGTTGGGTATCATTAGTATCCCCTTTTGCACGGATGAAAGGAAATTGAAAAGGGTTCTCTAGTACACCACACACACTCTCATTGTCCCGCCTCACAGATATACTCTAACTGTCCCTCTTTCATAAACACACATACAGCACACGACTCGTCCCCTTCCCCCAAGTAAGTGACTCTAAAGGTACATACTATGTAGATTTTGTCTGGCTGTTAACATCTTTCATTCTAACACCACGCCTTATTTGTTAGAAACCTACTTCAACCCAACAGCAATTCCCTTCTTCAGTTCTTTTTCATTCCCCTCATTCCTATTTCCCAATCCTCACAAATACCTCTACCCAATCCCCACAAATATCCCTACCTCCAACCCCTCTCCCAAATACCCTAACCCTACTATATTCACAGCCCTTTCATCAGAATTGTTTCCACTTCTCTTGTGTACATCCTATGAGACCTGTCTAAATATTTTCCTTGATAGATAAATGCACCCTTCCCCCACTCAACTTCTTATTTCAGATATTTTAGTCATCTTTTTTTTTTTCTCATCTACTTTCAAGTTCTTCTGGTGTCATTCTTTCAAGTTCCTGTTTGCATAGCTAGTTCCTAACCATTTATATTCTTAACTCTTCAATTTTTGTATTTCTAATGAAATTTGTTTTCAATGATTTTCATGTAATTTTGAAAATAATCATAATTTTGAGCATAAAGATTCTTAGATAGAATTGTGGTGGCTGAGTTTTAGATAAATATAAACCAGTTAAAATAAACAGCTTTGTAACAAACTTGTTTTGGGCAGTTTCATATCAAAAGTGTTAAATGTGTGTTTTGTAATCCTTGGTACCAAACTGCTTTTGCTGCTACAATACAAAGCTGTTTATTTTAACCCTTTAACATTTAAACTAGCCATATCCGGCCGGAATTCTCTCACCTCTATCTGTTCAAACCAGCTGTAACCGGCCACTCAAACTGGTTTTAAGGTATTGTTCTCAAAATGAATAATATCAACATCTCATAGATTCGATATTTTATAAGATAATTATGTGAGGTAAAGCCTTTGCCTTGAAAATATAATATTATATATAGAGTAATGTAAATGCTAAAGGGTTAAAGTTTATATTTATCTAAGCACCTTCCATCATGATTTTATGTAAGAACCTTTAAGTTATGTTCCAAACACCAGATAAATAATTGTTTCTACTTTAGGCACAAGGCCAGTAATTACCCAGTGCATTACTGGTACTTTATTTTATCGACCGACCCCGTAAGGATGAAAGGCAAAGTCAACCTCGGCGGGATTTGAACTCAGATCGTAAAGGGACGTAACTATGCTGGAAAGCATGGCGTCCGACCTTCTACCGATACTGCCAATCCACCGCCCAGATAAATAATGAAAGTTAATTGCATGACTAAATCCTTCCAAATTCTTGATTATTTCAAAATCATTTAGAAATCATAAACGGTGAAAACCTCTCACCTTATTTTAAGCACCTTTATGTTCCAAGCATCCAATAAATATTGACAATGTTATGTTACAAAATCCCTCCAAATTTTGGATTATTTTCAAAATGGTTTGGAAACCATAGGCAGTGTATTTAAGATATGGAATAATGAAGGGTTTAAAATATTTTGCTAGTTTCAGTCATTGTATTGTGGCCTTGGCTTCAAGGATGTAATCAACTGTATTACCCCTCTCCATCCTCCCACACACTTTCGTACTTACTTCAATTAACTTAGAAAGGATTAGATGCAAAATCTGCTAGTTTAAGTATTTCAACATAAAATGTAACGAGATATCCTAGAGTATTTTGTAAGAAAGGTTCTACCAAAAATTTGTTTGAGGAAGGAACCCTGTGGAATGGAATTATTGATGCACTGGGTATTGTAGGCTGTTCACTGAAGCAAAGCTTTCACCATCTTGGCCATCATGGTGGGTCATATTGTTTGCAGGTCAGACCTGAAATGTTCTTTTCAGCCATAGGTGTAGAGTTTCTATACTCCCCTTTCATTATATTTATTTTCTCTCCTCCAGCATTTTTTCTTTTCTTTCTCTTTTCCTATTTGTAAATCTATATGACTGGATATAAAATGTTGACTCAGTAATAAGTCTTTCATCTACTATTTTAATACCTTTGTTGTCTCTGCAAGTTTGAATATACCAGAGTTAGCAGAAACCAGAAAACCTTGTGAAATGGAATGCAATATTGAGTTGTTTCAGCCCTTTTAATCCTTTATACTCTATATATACTATTATATTTTCATGGTAAAGGCTTTACCTCGCATATTGAATCTATGAGATTTTGATATTTATTTTGAGAACACCTTAACATCAGTATGAGTGGCCAGTTTGAATAGAAAGAGGTGAGAGAATTCTGACCAGATATGGCTGGTTTAAATTCTAAAGAGTTAATTAATATACTAGTAAAGATACTAAAAACATTTGCCTCAACAAACAACATTAGCAAGATATTCTTGAAAAGTGCAAAACAGCACTATGGCTGCATCGTATTTAACATTGTCTTTATTACTGTAAATTTTCACGATGCATATTTTGCTTAGTTTTTATGACTGGATGTGTCTTTCATTATAAATATGGTAATGAAAGAGTTATACACTATATATATATATATAAATATAATCAGTGGTATCTGGTATATATAGACAATGGCGGTGTATATATATATATATATATATATATATATATGAGATCTTTGGCGCTACGCAGTAATACAGAAGACCCGCCTTGCCTATGTACATAGCGAAACCTACAGTCAGTAGGCACCTCTTAACCAAATATACACCCCTATTCCACCCTGCCACTCCCACCAACACCACCCTCTCTGTAAAGTTATGTTGGTACCACAACATCCAGTCCAAACTAATAAAGTTGTATAGGTGTCACAACAAAAAACACACAGTCCGTGCTGTAATGTGGCCATGTAGGTAACACGGTAAAAACCTCCCAGTCCACACTGTAAACGTGGTTGGTGTTAGGAAGGACATCCAGCCGTAGAAAACCTGCCAGACAGTCCTATACGAGCGAGACACGGTCTCCCGACCAATCTTGCCTCAAGTGGGACAATTCCCGTCTAAACCCATGTTAGCGTGGAAGATAGATGTTAAATGATGATATGATGTATATGTGTACAAGTGAAGGCGCGTGGCTGTGTGGTTAGTGTATTAGACTTACAATTGTAATTAGTCACGAGTTGATTCCAGCGGCGTGCTATCCTTGAGCAAGACACTTTATTTCATGTAGCTCTGGTCCACTCAGCTGGCAAGAATGAAATGTACCCGTAATTCGAAGGGCCAGTCTGGTCACATTCTGTTTACGCTGAATCTCCCTGAGAACTAGGTTAAGGGTTCGTATGTTTGCTGACTGCTCAGCCACTTGCACATTAATTTCACAGCAGGCTGTTCTGTTGATCAATTCAACTGGAACATTCATCATTGTTGTAACCGATGGTGTACCACTACGTGTGTGTGTACACACACACACACACACACACACACACACACACACACACATGTGTGTCCAAAAAAATGTATACACATTTCAACAACATACTAATAAATATTGCCTGTGCAGGTAATCAAAGTATGTATACATTTTTATGGGACACTGTATATATATGTGTGTGTGTGTGTGTTATACATGGGTATATATGCAGTGGTACCTGGTATATATCTAGTCTGGCATTCTTACCATTTCTGCTTACTTCACCACCTTCTCTTTGCTCTTTTGCTATATCTATAGTAAGTATCTTTGCAGAATTATGTTGTGTGTGCATATATATATATAATCTGGTAGATAGTGTATGTGAAACAAAAGTTTGTGTTTCTATAGAGACTGAATTGTTAGTATTTCTGGACTAAAACTGCTGTAAAATTCCTCCAGACTATTCAGTAGTTTGGTAGCAGTAATTCTTTGTTTCTGTAGGTGCAGGCAAGGCTGTGTAGTTAAGGACTTCACTCCGCAATGCAATGCAATTGTGTGCTTCTATGTTCAGTCCAGCTACTCAGCATCTTGGGCATGTCTTGTACAATAGAAAATTATGACAATGATGATGCTGACACAGATATCTAAACAGATATGTGGTGTGTGTGTGTGTGTGTATATATATATATATATATATATATATATATATATATATATGATGATCATCATCATTTGAGAAACAAACTATTTTTTTATATAGAGAGAGCAAATGATATATAGATTTAACCCTTTGGTATTCACATTACTCTATATATACTATTATATTTTCATGGTAAATGCTTTACCTCACATAATATTGAATCTATGAGATTTTGAAAGTATTTATTTTGAGAACAATACCTTAACATCAGTTTGGGTGACCAGTTACAGCCAATTTCAACAGAAAGAGGTAGAGAATTCTGGCTGGTTTGAACATTAAAGGGTTAAATACAGATTATAAAGCATACTCTTAGGTATTAAAATAGTGCTGTACTTACAGAAAGATTGTGCTTACAGCATAGTTTTATGTAAGTACAGCATAATCTTTCTGTTAGTACAGCACTATGCTTACAGCATAATTTTTCTGTCAGTACAGCACTATTTTAATACCTAAGAGTATGTTTTAAAATTTGTATTTAAATATCATTTTCTCTCTATATATATACACAAAATACTGGTTTGTGTCTCAATTGGTATATCCACTTATATATTGTTTACAATTTTATATATATAGTTTAACTATCTTCATTGGGGAGAATACAAGCTAGACAAACTAATATTAGAAAGTTTTGCTTGTATTGTCTCCTTAATGCA
This sequence comes from Eledone cirrhosa, assembly GCA_964016885.1. Taxonomy (NCBI): domain Eukaryota; kingdom Metazoa; phylum Mollusca; class Cephalopoda; order Octopoda; family Eledonidae; genus Eledone; species Eledone cirrhosa. The sequence continues at coordinate 57,286,016 of OZ024741.1, forward strand.
GTTTCTTGAATTAAGAAACAATGTTGATTATCCTAAGGTGACCCCGGTCTCATCGAGCAAGAGCAAAAAGATATATGTATATGGGCACACCCATGTTTGTTCACATATTAGGCAAATATCTTCTATAAAGTTTAGGTTGGTCAATGCCTTGTGGAATTTGGTAGACAAAAACTGCAGAAGCCCATCATTATATATATATACATATATACACTCTGCTGTGTATTGAGTACCTTACTTACTGTGATTAGCTTCAATGTTTGTGTGCATGTGTATACATTGAGATGGGGGCAGTAAACGAGGCAAGCATACTTCGATGGATGTGCAAATGTTAAATGTTAATGTGCATGAACTATAAAGCATGGATGAACTAAGAGAAAAACTGGGTGTAAGAGGAATCAGATGTGCTAGAGAGAAGACTGCATTGTTGTGGACATGTGGTGTATATGGGTGATCACTGAGTGCATAAATGCCAGGACATTTCAGGAGAGGAAGATATGGGCAAAGGTGGTCAGAGCTAATCTGAAATCACTGAAGCTTGCAGGGAAAGTGAAGAAATGCAATGGGTGGAGGGATATTGTGCTGAAAAAGACCCTTCCAGCTCAGGCAAGCTGGGAAAGGCGGCTGTAAAATGATGATTATGTGTGTCCATGTTTATGTCCCATAATGCAGCTGTTTGATAAAATGCGTCACATTTAGGAAATAAGTACTGGGCTTGATATGAATGATTAAGTCAAAGTATTGCCCCAACACGATGGCAGTCTAATGATTAAAAAGAATTAAGTTTAGAATTAGGATCAACAGGGATTGACTAAATGAAGGTGGTGCCCCAGTAGGGTTGCAATCTAAAAATTTATCAATTCTCTTCATTGGAAGATGAAAGAATATAGCAGTGACACATAGCCACATGGTGTTGGGTTCTGTCCCATTGTGTGGCACCTTGGGCCACATGGTGTTGGGCTCTGTCCCATTGTGTGGGACCTTGGGTAAGTGTCTTCAACACTCAAGTCAAACAATGCCTTGTGAGTAATTTTGGTAAATGGAAACAACTCCATCATATGTGGAGTAAAGAGCTTACCATGCCAAAATATGGAATGTATGAGCAAAGCATGGTTCTCCAACCCACACCAACATGGAAAACGGATGTGAAATGATGATATATAAATGCCTATATTTATTTCTCTTCTTTCTAGCTGGCAGTAATATTTGTTTATATTCTGCATAATCAAAGCTCCTGCTACTCAGCTGTTAGATTTGTGAAGATCTTTATCTTACTTAAAAGACATGTGAGCATTGATATTAATAAGTTCATATAGCTGTAAAATGCTGCCTCCAAAAGTCCATTCCATTCTGGAAATTAATAAAGGGTATGCTTAATGCGAAGTTTCTAGTTTGGTCTGCAACATTCTCTCTATTTCTTTATCCCTTTAACCAAATTTGAAAAAGTTCTCTACTTTATGATTGCTGGTATCCACCTTAAGCGAAAATGTTAGGTGAATTGATGTAGAAATGATAGGCGAGTTTAGCTTGCTAGGTGGGAAAATGGATATTAAATGATGTGTGTGTATGTGTTTATACATATGTATGTGTATATACATACAAATATAAATACACACATACAGATATATATATGTGTAACCTTTTTGTCTCCTTATGTTCCACCATATCACTTGTATTTTGCTTTCTCTTGGTATTTGAGTCTTTTGATGTCTTTAAACTAAGGTAATTAGATTCACTACCTAATTTGAAATAATTGACACATGTGCACTAACACCCACCCACATACACCTTTGTCTATGTGTGTATATATATATATGTGTTTGTGTGTTTATGTATGTGTGAGTATTCAATCAATTTAGTTGCAAGTCCAAATATATTTTTGTTAAAACATTTAATAGGTCACTGGTACTCTTAATTAATCAATATATATATATTTGTGTAAGTGTATTATACTGAAGGGAAAGTCTAATTGAAGGATCCATGTAATTCACAAAGGAGCTTAAAACTCTTTTCTTACCATATTTCTAATAAGAGACACTACCTATAATTTTCAAAATTAAGAATTTAAGCTGGTGTTTGGAACATAACAAAGGTTGTTACATAAAATTATGATGAAAGGTTTTTAGATAAATAGAAACACTTCAAAATAGTTTATTGAAGAACCAGAGTTTGTTTATCAACAGGCTTCATAAACTAAGTTGGAATAATTCATGTGTAAATGAAACACACTGTTTTTGTTTATTTTAATTATTGTTTTATGTATCTACAATTAGGTTATTGATTAATTGGTGTATATATATATATATATATATTGTTATACTTTGGGAGGGTCATGTTGCCAATAAGAAACACACGCACCAGTTTGCTTTCACTTCAATTTATTATTATAATAAATTTATAAATTTATAAATTTCTGGTTGGTTGGCTGGTTCCACAACTAGATAGTTGTTTATATATTGTCATAGTTCTTTCGTCACACACTCTGTGACCTCTTCAGTGACTGGGGATTCCTTTCTTTGTTTCTGTCCTACGCCATTGAAACAAAATGGCGTAGGACAGAACAAAGGAGAGGCACAGAAACAAAGAAAGGAATCCCCAGTCACTGAAGAGGTCACAGAGTGTGTGACGAAAGAACTATGACACTATATAAACAACTATCTAGTTGTGGAACCAGCCAACCAACCAGAAATTTATAAATTTATTATAAATTTATTATAATAATAAATTGAAGTGAAAGCAACTGGTGCGTGTGTTTATTGGCAACATGACCCTCCCAAAGTATAACAATATCGGTTTCAACACACGATTTCAGATAAAGAATCTTGCTAAACAAATTCAGAAACGAAATATATATATATATATATATATATATATATATATATATATATATATATATATGGACATTAAACGACAACAGGAGGCGGGACTGGAAAATTTGCTTCGGAATTTTAATTCCGCGAAATCACTATACATATTTTGATGGCCCAGCTTCATCATTCAATTATGATGAAAGACGACCTCATTAGGCATCACCCACATATATTATATATATGTTGTGTGTGTGTGTGTGTGTACATGCAGTCCAACCCTTGCTAGCAGGGAAGGACATTAAAATGATGATGGTAGTGGATGTAGGATGGCGGAATGATTATGAAGTTTGCTTCATAATCCTTAGGCCCCAGGTTTTCATCCCACTGGTGGCATGTTGGGCAAGTGTATTTACCCACAGCCTTGTGAGTGAAATTGGTTAGATGGAAACTGTTTGGAAAGCCATCAGATGGATGTACCTGTAGTTCAAAGACCAGCATTGTTAAACACTTTCCAACTGATTCTCCAGGAGAATTACATTAACCCTTTAGCATTTAAAATGGCCGTATCTAGCCAGAATTCTCTCACTTTTTTCTGTTCAAACCGGTTGTAACTGGCTATGTAAGGTATTCTTCTCAAAATAAATAATACCAAAATCTCGTAGATTCAATATTATGTAAGGTAAAGCCTTTACTATGAAAATACAATAGTATATATATATATAGTAACCATCATCATCATTGCCGTTTAACGTCCACCTTCCACACTAGCATGGATTAGACTAGTAATGTAAATACTAACGGGTTAAGGGTACACGCCTGTCGAATGCTCAACTACTTATACATAAATTTCATGAGCAGGCTGTCCTGTTGATTTAACAACTTGGAGACACTCATCATCAACACTAACAGTGCTCCCATCATTACCATAATCTACTCCTTGAAGTTGTTTTTCTCTTTCTTTCTCTCTGTTTTTAGTTTGTTTCACTTCTCAAAATAGTTATTTTTAAAAAGTTCACATTCACCCTTTCATCCACCCATCTCAACCAACAATTTAATTCATACATAATCATGTCTCTAGGATGGTGTTGATATTTTTTTTAACACTAAATTGTTGTTTGTCATGTCATCTGATGATTCATAATTTTGGGAGGTAATGGTGTCGGTAGGGCTGACTTGGCAAGGTCAGTAACTCACTTTCTCTCTGAGAACATCATTAATTTCAATGACTGAATAATGTAAATAAAACCTGTATGTGTGGTGGTCCACTGGTTAGGGTTTGACTTACCAATCATAAGGTTATGGGCTTGATTACTGGACCAGTTGGTACATGTTCTTAAGCAAGATACATCATTTCACATTGCTTTTCATAATAAAAACAAAACATGGTTGTGAGCTGCAAATTGTTACTGTTTTATACTTTTCAAGAATGTCTTGCTAATGTGGTTTCACGTGGTACAGGATGTTAAGAGATAAGGTATTTTGCTCTACTGAACATGTCAAATCACTGAACCGTGAGACATAAATGCCACAGGTGTTAATGTGAAGACGAATACTTCATCTAGTTGTGAAGCAAACACATAAATTGCTGGCCTTGGGCTTAAATTTCCACACTGTGGGTGTGGGCCCTTCCTTGAAAGGATGACAGGCAAAGTTGGCTTTGGTGGGATTTAAAATCAACGCAAGAGGCTGGAGAAACATTATCCAATGTTGTAACAAATTTGATAACCATCATTATTTTTAACCCTTTTGTAAGGGCAGGTATTAGACAGTTGGACGAAATACCTTGTAGTATTTGTTCTGGCTCTTTACATACGGCGTTCAAATCTCAACTTTGCTTTTTATCCCTTTGCAGTTGATAAAAAAAATACCAATTCTTATATTGGGGTTGATTTAACTGACTTCTTCCCTCTCCACAAATTGATGGCCTAGTGCCTAATTTAGAAATCATCATCATCATCGTTTTACGTCCATTTTCCATGCTAGCATGGGTTAGACGGATCGTCTCATTTGAGGTAAGTTGGGACTGTTTCTGGCTAGGTTTCGACAGCTAGATGCCCTTCTAATGCCAACCTCATTTACAATGTGGACTGGGTGCTTTTTGTTGTGACACCTACACGATCACTTTACAGTATGGGCTGGATATTTGTTCAGTGTAAGGGCGGGTGGATTGACAGTATCATTAGTACGTTGCAGCATTTTGTTACTACTTTCTACATTCTAGTTTCAAATCCTGTCATGGTCACCTCTGCCTTTCATCCTTTAAGAATAGATATAATTGACTTTCCCCTTCTCCTCCTTCCCTCAAATTGCTGGCCTTATGCTTAAATTAGAAACCATTATTATTGCTTTTGCTTTGTCTTATTAAATTTCTAATAACATAGCAAATATGATCTACAGTTGTGGCTTCAATCTAAATCAAACCTTGAATCAAGCAGGCTTAATGACGTTCCAGTTGTGACCATTCCATCTTTTTAGGAGTATCAATACATGATCCAGTATGGCCTTTCATCCATTTCCCATGTTTGCATGAATTAGGTTGTTGCATTCTGAGGCTAGACATATCAGATAACTGTCTTGTTTATGTTTCATTTTGGCATAGTTCTTTATGACTGGATGCCCTTCCTTATGCCAATCAATTTGCAAAGGATATCCAGGTGCATTTTATCATGGCACCAGCACTGCCAGTTTAGAGTTACTAGGTGCTCTTTGTCTCCAGCTTAAAAAAAGGACTACAGGGTGTAACATGACGAAGATTTGGCTACTATTTCTAGCTTGTGAAACGACTATAGACCCTCTCTTATCAGTGTGTGTACAGTTGTGTTCATCAATATTTAACGTCCATTTTTCCATGCTATCATAAGTTAAATGGGTCATCCCAGACCATGTCAACATTCAATCAGAGCCACTATCCTCGCAGATGGGACGAGGGAGGCATCTCATCTTGTTTGCATCCATTCTTATACAAGTTAAGTGTAACCAGGATCCACAATACATCACACCTGTGGTCCTATACCCCACCACCACCACTCTGCTGCACCCTCTCCCCAACAATTTAGTCAACCTAGCAATAAACATTCCTGTCACCTCTTCATGCATCTCAAGTTTCTCTCTCTGTGATTATGCATACCTCTTCTGTCCTTTTAAATTTATCTTTCAGTAACCTAACTGATATCTCTCTCTCTCTCCCTATATATCCCTCTTGCTTGAACATTACATATGTGTGTGTCCTTTTTTTTTTTATCCTTTTCATCATCATCATTTTCATCATCATCATTTTACGTCCGTTTTTCCCTGCTTGCAAGGGTGGGACGGGAACTGATTCTGGCTTGATTTCTACAGCTGGATGCTCTTCCTAACACCAACCTCATTTACAGTGAGTGCTGGGTGCTTTTTTTGCCGTAGCACCTCCACGACCACTTTGCAGTGTAATGATATGGACCCCAGTCCCTATCATCTCATTTCTACAGCTGAGTAAACTGGAGCAATGTGAAATAAAGTGTCTTGCTCAAGGAAACAACACATCACCCGGTCTGAGAATTGAACTCACAACCTTTCGATTGCAAGGCCAATGCTCTAACCACTATGCCATTTCAAAATTATTTCAAAATCATAGACAATCTTTCATTAAAAATATAGTAACGAAAAGTTTAGTGTTTATATTTATCTATCTTTCATAATTTTATGTAAGAACCTTTATGTTCTAAACACCTACTTAATAATGAGAAAGCTATATTACTAAATCCTTTCAAATCTAACAATATTTTTCATTAGAAGAATGGTGAAGGAGTTAAATGAAGAATTTTTCTTATTTCCTTCCTGTTCTCTTTTATGACTGTTTCTCGTTTTTCAGAAACATAAGAAAAACATTTTCTTTTTCATATCATGCCAAAATTTCCCTCGTTATCAGCTGGCGTTAACGAACTTACTTTAATTATCACGTCTTATCAATGCTTAACAAATCTTCAGAATATATTTGTAATACCATTTAATCAGTGTATTTTTTTAAGCCGGCTTAGAACATGTTGGCGGATGATAGAGTAGTGTTTATTCTTGAAGAAAAAACATGGCAGTTGAATTTTATTTTTAACCCTTTAACATTATCCATCCAGAATTCTCCCACCTCTTTCTGTTCAAACCAGCTGTAACCGGCCGCTCATACTGAAGTTAAGGTATTGTTCTCAAAATAAATATCAAAATGTCATAGATTCAATATTATGTGAGGTAATGCCTTTACCGTGAAAATATAATAGTAAATATAGAGTCGTGTAAATGCTTAAAGGGTTAAAAGTTTTAGTGTGTGTGGTTCTGTGTCCTGTATGTGTGCATATATTGATGTAGCATGGTTGAATGGTTAAGAATTTCACTTCACAATTTGTCCCAGGTTCAATCAATCTCACTGCATGACATCTTGGGGAAGTATCAGTTACCATAACCTCAGATCAACTCATGCCTTGTGAGTAAAATTGGGTAACAGAAACTGTTTGGAAGCCCATTGGATGAACTGCCTGTAATTCACAGGGCCAGCCTTGTCACACACTGTATTTCACAGAATCATTCTGAGAATTACGTTAAGTGTACATGGTCTAGGTCAATAAAAAAAGTACCAGTTAAGTACTTGGGTCAATTCTTCCTCTGTATCTCTTTCTCACTTCTATTCTGTCACTCTTTATCCTTCTCTGGAAGAAATCTGCTATATTCAGACCTGGAGATGAAATCAGTTCTGCCAGGTGTTAAAAAAATGCCCTAGAAATGTTGAGTTATAGGATCATGCATACATATACATGGTTGATGGAATGCTTGGGCCACTTACA
>OZ024741.1:57298633-57318633 GCA_964016885.1 Eledone cirrhosa
GACATTTCATCATAATTTAAGGGCTTTCAGTATGTTCTAAACACCAGCTTAATAATGAGAAATTTAGTTACCATATATACTTGTATATAAGATATGAAATATGTGACAAAATCGATGGTAAAAGTGTTGCTTATATTTGCGGTCAATATTTTGCGATGTTCACCAACTTTACAATTCTACATAAATGAGTCTATATGCTTCAGCTTGTACCCATGGGAGGTCGGGTACTCTGTATTACTGCGTGACGCCAGAAGCCATGGTCGTGTGTCATTGTCTTTGAGAGGTGCAATTGGGTATGGTCGGCTTTTATCACCTCATCCCAGGTCATCTTGGGTCTCCCCACTCCGCGGTTTCCATCAACTTCTAGTGCTCTGCACCTTTTTATGCAGCTGTCATCCTTCATACGCATCACATGTCCATACCAGCGCAACCGCCTCTCTTGCACACAGCATTTGATTCCTCTTATGCTCAGTCTCCCTCTCAATTCATTTATGCTTTGTCATTCACGTATATTACTGTTACACATCCATCGGAGCATGCAGGCTTCGTTTCTCTCTAATCTACGTAAGTCTTCCACCTTCAGCACCCAGGTCTCACTACCATGCAACATCGCTGTTCGGATACACGCATCATACAGTCTGCCTTTCATTCTGAGGGAGAAGCCTTTTGCAGCTAGCAGTGGTAGTAGTTCCCTAAACTTCTTCCATCCCGTTCTTACCCTAGTTATTGTACTTTCTGAACACCCACCTCCGCTGCTAATTCGGTCACTTAGGTAGAAGAAGCTGTCTACTGTTTCTACAGGGCCCTCCCAGAGATTGGTGGTACTTGTTTCCTGTGGCTGTTTGCTGCTTGCTGTCTCAGCACAGCTGCTGCATGTGAATCCTACATTCTGAATTAAGCTTCCTGAGATCCCGCTACATCTCTTGTGTACCCATTGTTTGCATTTGGGGCAGAGAATGGAGTTCCTACCTACACCTTTCCTACATACTGAGCAAGGCCATTTCCCTGAGGGGATCTGGGTTCTGTTTTCTCGTCTACGTACAAGGACCTTAGTCTTTGTCAAGTTGACTTTGAGACCCTTTCTTTCTAGTCCCTGCTTCCAAGTTTGGAATTTCTTCTCTAGTTCTACCATAGATTCAGCTATGAGTGTGAGGTCATCAGCATACAGGAGTTCCCATGGGCATCCGGTCTTAAACTCCTCCGTTATTGCCTGCAGGACTATGATGAACAGGAGAGGGCTAAGAACAGAGCCCTGGTGGACCCCAACCTGTACGCTAAATTCCTCGCTATACTCATTGCTAATCCTAACTTTGCTGACTGCTCACCTATACATGGCTTGTACCGCTTTCACAAGCCATTCATCTACTCCTAGTTTTCTAAGAGCCCACCAGATTACAGAACGTGGAACTCTGTCAAAGGCTTTCTCAAGGTCGACAAATGCCAAGTAGAGTGGCTTACTTTTAGCTAGGTACTTTTCCTGTAATTGCCTCACAAGGAAGAGGGCATCAGTGGTGCCTCTCCCTGGTACAAACCCAAATTGCATCTCGTCTATTTTCACCTGGTCCCTAATCAGCTGTGCTATAACTCTTTCTGTTACTTTCATGACCTGGTCCATCAACTTTATACCTCTATAGTTTCCTCTATCTAGTGCATCGCCTTTACCTTTGTAGCAGTTGACAATGATGCTACTGCACCAATCTTTTGGTATGGCACCTTCTAGTATTACCTGGTTAACGATACGTGTGGTTATAGTGTGACCTACAGACCCAGATGCCTTCAGCATCTCGGCAGCTATACCCGATGGACCGGTTGCCTTCCCCATCTTCATATCTTTGATTGCCTTACTTACTATGCTGCTGCTGACTTGTACTGCTGGTCCCTCTATAGGGTCTACTTGGGGTAGGGTCTCTTCTTCCCATGCATTCTCCTCATTTAGTAATCTATCATAATGGCTCTTCCATGCATCTTTCTTCTCAGCACTTGTGAGGGCAAGCTCACCTTTATCATTCCGGATACACTTCTCTCCAATGACATCACAACTATCTCTGACACACTGCCTCGCAATCTTGAATACCTCCTGTTTCTGGGCCTCACGTTGCAAGACATGCTTGAATTTTCTATCCTCTGCTTCCCTCCTAGCTAAGTATACTTGTCGCCTAGCTTCGCTCTTGGTCTCTATGTAATGTACCCTGCTCCCCCCGTTCTTCCATTCTTTCCATGCCTGTCTCTTGGCCTTAACTGCTTCATCTACCTTATTGTTCCACCACCAAGTCACTCTCCTCCTGCTTGAGGTCTTACTCCAGCCACAGACCTCATCCGTCGCCTCTAGTAAATTATTTTTTAGGAACTCCCAGTTCTCTTCTACATTAAATGTCTCTATCTGTTCTTCTTTACTGTCGTAGGCGTTGAGTAAAATATCTTTAAATCTGTTACTGGTTGAGGGGACTTTCAGCTTCCAGATCTTTCTTCTCCAGGTTGGCCTCTGTTTCCGGGTTTGTCTAGTTCTGACCGTGAGGTCGCTGACAACTAAGCTATGTTGGGATGTACATTCCTCACTAGGGAAGGCTTTTGTGTTCATATTGTTTGTTTTTTTTTTTGTTTTGAATGAATATAGCCTTCAAAATGGTCAGTAAGTGGTAAAAAAAAAATCCATTACAATGGAGTCGTGAAACAAAAACTATACCCTAAATGACACTGAAAAAATTAGTAAAATTTCATAATATATTCTCCACGCATGAGAATTCCAAAACTGCAACTATCTGCTTCTGGTTATAAACAGGGTTTGGATTTTTGCCTATTCCTCAGACATAAAATAGGGGGTTGGCTTATATTCAGATCAGCTTATATTTGAGTATATATATAGTATATTACTAAATCCCTCCAAATTCTTTTTATTTGAAAACTATAGGTAGTGTACTTTTACTTAAAAGGGTTAAAAATCATTGATTGTATTGTAGAACTAAAGGTGATTTCATGCAGTTTGCTGTTAAATGAGAGGATGGAAGAAATTTATAACCTTTAAAGACAGTCGCTAGTGACATTAATGATGATGATAATATAGTAATAATAATTAGTTTTGAATATATAACCCATTACATAAACATTCTCTTAATAAATCAACTCATTATTATATAAGCGCGTAGTGAAACAAAACAAAATTTAATTCCATTTGACACGTATATTTTGATTGATTTATATATACAAGGTGTCCCCCCCCCCCCAAAAAAAAATGTATACATACCTCAGCAGCATTCCATATGTGTATACATTTTTGGGGACAGTCTGTATATATATATATATATATATATATATATATTTACATACACACATACACACACACACATACACAGCCTGTCAAGTATACACTTGTTTTTGATGATGATTGTTTCAGTTATTCAATCAATAGAACTGCTTGTTCATGAAATCAATGTCTAAGTGGCTGAGTATTCCACAAACATGTGTATCTGATATAATTGTTAGAGAGATTCAGTGTAACACAAGAGATTAAGGCTTGCACTTTAAATTGCCGGTACAGTCCATCTGGTGGCCTTCCAAACAGTTTGTCTACCCAATATCACTCACAAGACATTTATTTACTCAGGCCCTGGTAAATAACACTTGCCCAAGATGCCACATAGTACGATTGAACCCCTGACTTGATGATTGCAACAGTCTATTTTGTGTGTGTGTGTGCCTTTAACTCTTTAGCGTTTAAACTAATTCTCTCAACTCTTTTTATTCAAATTGGCTATAACCAGCTGCTCATACTGATGTTATGGTATTGTTCTCAAAATAAGTATCAAAATCTCATAGATTCAGTATTATGTGAGGTAAAGCCTTTACCGTGAAAATATAATAGTATATATAGAGTAATGTAAATACTAAGGGTTAATATAGACTTAGGTAAATTTAGCAATTCATTTTTAGAACGGGCGTTTCAGGCTATATTTCGATGGGGGGGGCAATCAGTATGACTGAAACAGGTAAGATCATTGACCTTTTGACACCAAACTACCTGAAACTACTCTTGGTTCTATAAGTGAAAGCTGCTTGTTTCAAAGTGTTTATATTTATTTCAACCGGCTATATCTGGCGAGAATTCTCTCACCTCTTTCTGTTCAAACCGGCTATAACCAGCCTCTCATACTGATGTTAAGGTATTGTTCTCAAAATAAATATCAAAATCACATAGATTTGATATTATGTGAGTTAAAGCCTTTACCATGAAAATATAATAGTAAATATAAAGTAATGTAAATGCTAAAGGGTTAAAATCCTTTTATGATTATTTTATATAATAACCTTTGTTCCAAATACCATTTTAAATAGAGAAAGTTTGTCATAATTACTAAATTCCTCCAAATTTTTAATTATTTTCCAAATTATTTGAAAATGGCAATGAAATTGTTAAAGAATTTGATAATTTTCTTTTCCTGGAGCCAAGGCTATCCAGCTGCCTGACTACTGAAATAGCTGTGCATTTGACACTATATAACAGCTGATAGCTGGTTCAGTCTAATATGTAGACTAATTCTAACATACTCAATTGCAGTGACACTCTGCAGCTATTAAAGTGATTGTCACTACTTAAAAAAATAGCCGATAGTTGGCTAGATAGATTAACATGCTTCATAGGTCATGACTGACAAACTTATTTACACAAAAACACGCGTACAAACATCTACACATACACACATATTTACACACACACACAAATGCATGAGTCAAGTGCAATTGCCTATCATCCCCCCCCCCCCACTTTTTTTTTTTTTTTTTTTTTTTTTTTTTTGTGCCATAAGGTAAAAGAGAAGACACTTTTCTTCAGAAGAGCACCTATCATTGCTACCCCAGTGATGCGGCCCCAGGTGGTGTGTGGGAGCCAATGTCGGGCCGCTTCGTGGTCCCAGTGGAGAAAATATTGGCCTGAGAAATGGCGAGGGAGACGTGTTAGAATAGCCATTCCAACATATGGGGCTTGCTCTTGCAACATAAACATTCACACATATTTAAAGAGCAGAAATGTATTTGACCCTCTAACACTTTCATCATATTTTGAATGAAAGACATTGCCTGAGATTTTCATCTAATTTTTTTAAAAATCAAGAATTTGTAGAGATTTTAGTAATAAAACTTTCTCGTTATTAAGCTGGTGTTTCGAACATAACCTAACAAATGTTCTTACATAAAATTATGATGGAAAGCTTTTATATTTAAATATAAACATTTTAAAACAAATGGTGTTGTATCCTAAAGACAAAAGCAGCTTCAAGCAGTTTGTTATCCAAAGGGTTAATATAACTCTTTCATTAACATACTTTTAATGAAATACACTACATAGTATTTTCAAATAATTTTGAAATATAACTAACTTTCTCATTATTAAATTGGTGTTTAGAATATAAAAAAAGCTTCAACATGAAATTATGATGGAAGATTTTTAGATTTATATGCACATGTTAGCCTCTTTTTTTTTTGAAAACCATATTTCTAATGAAAGACACTGCCTACTATTTTCAGATAGTTGAGAATTTGGAATTTTCTCATTATTAAGCTGGTGTTTGGAACATAAATTAATATGCTTTTACATATATTATGAGAGAAGGTTTAGGTTTAGCTCTTTAACATTTAAACCAGCTGTATCCAGCCAGAATTCTCTCACCTCTTTCTGTTCAAACTGGCCATAACTGGCCACTCATACTGATGTTAAGGTATTGTTCTCAAAATAAATATCAAAATCTCATAGATTCAGTATTATGTGAGATAATTATGTAAGATAAAGTTTACTGCAAAAATACAATAGTAAATATGGAGTATATATGGATTAATAAACTTTAAAATCTTGTATAATAGAGCCAAGGGCATTTTCAGGTAATTTCATATCAAAAGGGATAATTTAAAATGGTATGGTATTATTTGAAGATTTTCTTTGCTATTTCTAGTGTACCAAATGACCACATAGTCCTTAGGCATATAACTATTTAACCATTTCAATATCAAATTACCTAAAACTACCCCTCGTTCTATGATACTAAGCTGTATATTTTTAAGTGTTTATATTTATCTAAAACCCTTCCATCATAATTTTATCTAAGAACATATTATGTTCCAAGCACCATCTTGATAATAAGAAAATTATTTATATGATTAAATCTCTCCAAATTCTTGCTTATCTAAAAAATATAACCAGTATCTTTCATTTGAAATATGGTAACAATAAAGTTAACTCTTTCTTGACTGTCTGACAATAGCTGTGTCATTCTTACTTCAGTGTTAAGTGATTATTAACTAGTGGTAAAGTAGAGATCCAGCTGTAAAAACAATGCCAAATGTACAAATTTTCCCAGAAAATGCACTACTTATATTTACATGGAAATGAGTCAAGGCATCCTCCACAAAATTACTTGACCTACTAGAACTAGTAACTAAATCCCCAAGAATTCACACCACAAAGTCTTAGTAAGTTCTGAACACTTTAGATCAGAGGTCTCAAATTCAAGGATTTAAAAGTGTCATAATATCCTGAGAAAGAGTTACAGCTGGCCAAAAGCAAGATGGGAAACAGAGGAGCATGATTTCCAGTTACCCCTCCACAAAAATAGCTCTTTGAAACAAGCCGATATAGATTTCACTAATGTTCTTATTAAGATTGTTTTTAAATGTATATAAAATTAGATATATATTTCTATTTTTAAACTTTTGATCTTGAAGTGAAAGCAAGTGAAATATTAAAGTACATTCTATCCTTCTCTGGGGAGAAATATGATCAGACACTGGCTGATCTTAAAACTGACTCTGTTTCTATTAGGTTGGCAGGTCAAGTTTAATATTGCTGCTGCTGCTGCTGCTGAAAGAATATGGAAGGGGCAAGGGACAAATTACCAAGTTTTATGAAAATTGTTCTACTGTGGAGCAGAGAAAAGTAGTTTGCAGGCCACACTTGGGACCCCTACATTAGATAATGTAAGGTTTTTTTGTTTTTATGTGGTGAATTGGCACAAGCATTAGCAGGCTCTTCAGTTGTGTCATGGGTACAACCACCTCTCTAGTGTTAGTGACATGACAAAATGCTCCCTGTAGAGTGGTTCGGGATAGGAGGGCCATTCAACAGTGAAAAAACTTATGAAACAAACATCAAAATAAATGACCAGTAATATCAGAGTGATGGCGTTGGCGCCAAACCTGTTCTTTTTTTTATGTAAACCAAAGAAATCTGATCTTTATTACCATGTAAAGAAAGGATGTGTGTATCATCAGCAGCATAGGTTAGACAAAGCTTTCTTCAGGCTGACACCTTTCTTGGCATCACCTCCTAATCACCATCATCATGATCATTGTTTAATGTGCATTTCTTATATTTGCATGGGTTAGATGGTTTATCACATTCTGAGGCTTAGACCAGTCAGGTGGCCACATCTTGCTCATACATTACATTTAGTTTCTCTGGCTTGATGCTCTTCCTAATGCCAACCTCATTACAGGCTATACTGGGGGTGTATTTTCATGTCACCCCCACTAATTTCTTTAAGATGTAATTTAAAACATAGCAAAAATGTGTTTATATCAAATATTGTTGGGTTTTAATTTAAATTGGTAGTTTCAAAGGAGTAGTTGATATCAATGGGGTGGTTTTTGTGTCATAGAAGCAGTGCTAGCTTTTGGCCACATTGGTATTAAAAGGGTTAAAATGGGGTGGTTTATGTGTCATAGAAGCAGAGCTAGCTTTTGGCTGCGTTGGTATTAAAATGGTTGGTTTTGTTTCATAGAAACAGCTGAGTTTTGGCTACGTTTGTAGCGAAGGGATTAAACTGTTAAAAGTGGATAGCAAAATATAATGGAAAAATATATACATTAAAACAACAAAAAATATAATACTTATTCTACCATAGTCCAATGTTTACCTTCTTTCTGTCAAAGATTTGATTACTCTGAGCTAAGCTAAATCAGCTAGATCAATTAGATCAATCATGAAAATTAACTGGAGCCTGTTGGCCTCAATTTAGGTAATGCTAAGTGCCCAGGTGGAGTCTGTTGGCCTCAACTGAGGTAATGGTCAGTACCCAGGTGGAGTCTGTTGGCCTCAACTGAGTTAATGCTAAGTGCCTAGACAGAGCCTTTCAGCCCCAATCGAGATAATGCTAAACATCCAGATGGGTTAATCCTATTCTTGTTCAAAGAGGTAAATTTCTAATCAAGGACGCCACATTAAGCATCACATTTTCTGCTCCCAAATTGTCATTTCAGTTACAAACCTAGGCATCTCCTCCTGTAATGTGGAGGATAGGAAGATAGATAAATACCAAGACTTGGCCAACCACTTCATTTTTGTGCCAGTCACCATTGTGAGTGATGTCCTTGAACTGCTGTTTTCTCTTAAAATCAGAAGTGCATCCCACCTGAGGACGAACTCTGAGGTTGAGTGACTAATACAAGTGTTGCTGGCTGTTTATCTGCAGGACACAGCTGAGGTATACTACCTAGACTGGGGTTTAGAGCAGGAGTTCTCAACCTTTTTTTTGTGTCATCTACCACTTTCACATGGAAAGATTTTTCACCACCCACCTTTGATTATTATTTCTTTGTGGAATTTGAAGAAGTACTTATTTTAGATAGTGATGAGTGATGAAATGAACGTATTACACTCCATAAAATGGTGGTGCTGGTGCCATGATAAAATGTACTCGATACATTTTCTAAAAAGTGTGTGTTAGTACCACAAAATGTACCTGGTACACTGTAAAGTGGTAGTGTTGGGGGTACCACAATAAAATGCACCCAGTACACTCAGTAAAGTAGTGGTAATTTTTTTTTTTTTTTTTTTCCCCCCCCTCTTAACAAATTTTATCACTTTAGTCATATATCTTTTTATTCATTTTCAGAATTTTGATCTTCATTTACAACCGGAGTTAAATAATTTTTGAATGACCAGCGAGTAAGATGTCTGCCGTTAATGGAACTGAGTATATACCAAAATCAAAGAGCCATCCTCGTCGTAGTGCTGAAGCTCAAGCTTATGCTTTGAGAGTGCGTGATGGTACTGGTAATTTGTTTGGCACAAGCAATGGGCAGAGTGGGGATTCTTCTATAACGGGAGGTGTGCGTCTCCCAACAGCAGAAGCTAAACGTAACTACGACCTTAATAAAGGATGCATGACTGAAGTGATGGGTGGTGGAGCAAGGGGTTTGGAAAACAAACCTCTGTCAGTGAACCATAATGAAGGTTTTCGTACGGCTGAGAGCAACAAAGGGGAAGCCATGCGTAATTTAATGGATAGATATGGAGAATTGGATCTCATTGATCGTCCCATCCCGAAACTGAAGGGTGAAGATGCTCAGCATTATGCTGATCGGAACCATGGCACCATGGACATTTTGTTTCACAACTATGGCAACAATGAAAACATTCCCAATACACAAGTCACTCATCGGTTGGGCCACGGAGCCCATGAAAACGCTAAGAAGAATCTTGGTGCAGAGATGGGACCGTTGTTACGGATGGAAGGAGAAAAGCCAGCTGCCAACATTAAGTATAGCCGTCTTCACCAACAATCCAAGAATGCTTCGTAAGTACACTTTCTTACTCTCATATTTATTTATGCTTATCATCTGCAGAATAATAGGTTTGATTTCTGGACCAGATATGTGTTCTTGAGCAGGACACTTCATTTCACATTTTCATTATAGGTCTGGAGGCCCCTATCATTAAAACACTTGAGAAATTTCATAAGATAAAAGCTTGTAGGAGGTTTGTTAAACCTACATAGAAGTGAGTTGTAACAACAAGTATGGAGCTCCTATCATTAAAACATCAGGGAACCTCCTATGAGATGCTATATCATAGGCGGCCAGTTAAACCTCTAAAAGTTTGAGCTATAACATTAATATCCACAAGAAATCTATGAAATAAAACCTCATAGGAGACCAGCTAAACCTACAGATATGTAGATGTGAGCTATAACATGATAGGTCTGGGGCCACTATCATTAAAACACCCTAGAAACCAATGAGATATAAGCTCATATGAGGCCAGCTAAACATACAGTCGTGGTGTGAGTATTTAAAGTTTGTGGGTGTAATTCTCTCCTAAAAAGACATAGCTGTTCCCCAAAATATTATTTCTAGGATTAGACCAAGGGTCAGAAACTGGTAGACCCATATGTAGGCCATTTAGGTGGACCATGGGCAAAACTGAAAAGAATCAAAAGCAGGTTATTACAAAAATAAGTTGTTGGTCTCTATGTTAGACAGGTAGATTTCAAGGTTGTTGAAAACTACCAAAAGTGAAAGGAAAGGGTTTTCAGAATTCAATTAGTAACTCAGGGTTATTTTAACCCTTTTATTACCATATTTCTAATAAAACACACTGCCAATAATTTCCAATGAATTTTTTTTTAATCTATAAAAATTTGAAGTGATTCAGCACTATAAACTTTCTCATATTAACCCTTTCATTACTGAATGTGTTTCAGTTAATGTTGAAAATAATCAATTTGGTGGGTTTTAGTAAAATAGAACACAATAAAGAAATGGTTTTGATGGACAGTTTTAATTTAGCATGGAAAATAGATGTTAAACAATAATAATAATGATGATGATAGATACTTTAAAATTGGCAGTTTTATCACAAAAGTAGGGGCCGTTTCAGGCAGATTTGGTATTCAAAAAGTTTAATGGTTAAATTGATATTAAGCAAAAGTTCTAACATTTTAAAACAAACAGGGTTGTTGTTTTCTTAATCATAGAAGCATGGATTGTTTCAGGTGAGTTGATGTGGAAAAGGTTAAGTTGAAAATATGGTAGTTCTTATTGATGTTATCTTTGTGTGCCTTATGAAAATGCTTTGTTTTTAGCTATCGATGGAATCGTCATCTTAAAGGGAGAAGGTAAGCAAAAACAGATTCTAAACCCCAGCATTTACCTTGGTGTTGAGTTATTCCACAATAATCTCTAGCATCGTATGCCAGTGTCTGTCATACAGTTTTCACTTGTTGGCTTTTCCCATGTATATACCCTCACTTCACCCTCCTCTTCACACACACACCGATTGGCTTGTATTAGTAACGTTACCATTTGTTTAGTTTTCAGATGATACCCTTTTGCTATTTGTGTGTGTGTCTGTGCAAGTTGCTTGTCTTTATGGAAATTAATCAATGCACTTATAATTAGTAGTCATTAAGGCATTGGATAGAATGCTTTGCAATGTTTGTTCCAGCTCTCTATACTCTGAATTCAAACCCCATCAAAGTCAACTTGGCCTTTCATCCTTTTGAGGTCAATGAAGTACCACCCAAGAACTGGGGTTGATTCTTCTTTCTTACTTTCTGTCAATCTTTCTCTGGAAGAAATCGGCTATATTCAGACATAAAGAGGAATGGGCTCTGCCATGTTTAAAATGCCCAAGACTGTGTCAAAATGGTACCCCTGCAACTCCACCAAAATTTATGAACTTTTTCTCATTCCTTTACATTGTTGGCTACTTTCATCCATTCTCTCCCATAACTGCCCCTATTCATCCTCTCAGATCACTTCTCTGTAGGTGACATGATAAAATGCACCCAGTACACTCAGTGAAGTTGTAATGTTGATTGTCAATGAAATATACCCAGCACACTCCAAAAAGTGGTAGTGCTGGTACTATGATAAAATGCACCTAGTTAGCATTAAGAAGGGCATCCAGCCATAAAAACTATGCCCAAATATGGAATGTATGAGCAAGACAGAACCATCTGACCATGACGTGTCTCGGACTGTAACAACCAATCCAACCCATGCCATCATGGAAATTAGATATAAAATATCTCTGAAATTATGTCTACCATAAAACCTTGCTTCCTCCCTGCTCTCCAATATATTATGATAGTTTCTATTCACATTGCTCCAGTTTACTCAGCTGTAGAAATGAGATGATAGGACTGGGGTCCCTATCATTCCACTGCACAGTGGTCGAGGAGGTGCCACGACAAAAAAGCACCCAGCACTCACTGTAAAGTGGACGTGTAGGCGCCACGGAAAAAAAGCACCCAGCACTCACTAAATAAGGTTGGTGTTAGGAAGGGCATCCAGCTGTAGAAATCAAGCCAGAATCAGTTCCCGTATGAGCAAGACAAGGTCAGCCGACCAGACACTGCCCACAACAGGTCAACCCGTCTAACCCATGCTAGTGTGGAAGAACGGACGTAAAATGGTGATGATGATGATGTAAACTAAGATAAAGGTACAGCTTAAGGAATTAGGCATCCTCTTCCCATAGTCAAGTCAATGGCAGGCAACCTCCCTAGTGTTGTTCACAATAACAATTAACTGTTTATTTTTTGCTTTTTGGTTTTCCGTGTTTAAATATATATTTTAATATATATTTGTTTTTAAAAATGCATTTACATGCCACACCTTCCTGTCCCTATAACCTGCTTCAGTTGTTTTCTCTTCATAATATTTGACTATCATCCACTTTATTTTGAACAATTTCCTATTTTATTTTTACACGTTGTTTGTGTGCCACTTTGTGACAAGTTTGTCCCCTGTTTGTGCCAAGTTTACGGCATGTTTGTGTCAACGTTTGTACCATGCTTGTGCTGGGTTTGTGATATGTTTGTGCCAGTGTTTGTACCATGCTTGTTCTGTTTATGACACTACTACAAAGCAAATGCAAGGTTACCATCTGGTAGTAAGTGCATATAAGATTTAGAAAAGTGATTTATTGGATGATTTTGTTGTGAGTTTTTTTTTTTTCAGTTTACAAATATAAAAGAAACAAATAAATATAATAAACAAACATTTTAACATTGATTTTTGTTACATATTGGGAAATTGGTTTAGTATGTGTTGGTGTTGGTCATTGTGTAAGTAGACATGTGTGTGTGTATGTATGTATATATGCATGTGTATGTATGTATATATGCATGTGTATGTATGTATATATGCATGTGTATGTATGTATATATGCATGTGTATATATGTGTGTGTATATATGTATGTTTTCTACCATCTATGTATTCCTTTCCTATGCACCTTACTACTTTAATATTCCACTTTTCTCCTTATCAAGACCAATTTTTCATACAAGCCCCACGTTGTCACCCTAACCCCCGACATATTGTTTTTTGGATAACCTGAAAGAAATCAGCTTCGTTTGTTTCAACCTACCACCACCCAGTTCCACACTGTAAACATGGTTGGTGTTAGGAGGGGCATCCAGCTGTAAAAATACAATTCCGTTTGAGCAAGGTACAGTGTGGCCAGGCTCATATAACGTGGACGATCCGTCTAACCCATGCAAGCATGGAAAATAAATGTTTAATTGTGATGATGATGTGTGTGTATGTATGTATATGTGTATATATATATATATATATATATATATATATAGTGGTCGTGGAGGTGGAGGTGCCACGGCAAAAAAGCACCCAGCACTCACTGTAAATGAGGTTGGTGTTAGGAAGGGCATCCAGCTGTAGAAATCAAGCCAGAATCAGTTCCCGTCCCACCCTTGCAAGCAGGGAAAGGTGGACGTAAAATGAAATGATGATGATGATATATATAAGCAAGACATGGTCAGCCGGCTGGGCACTGCCCTCAACAGGAACCCGTCTAACCCATGCTAGCGTGGAAGAATGGATGTAAAATGGTGATGATGATGATATGTATATATGTAACTATTGTATGTATATATTGTATGTATGTATGTATATATATATGTAACTATTACGTAACCTCTGCAAGATATTCACACTTCATTAATGCACAACTTACAAGACACTGCTCCATTTCCGTATGGCCTCAAATATAGTGAGTTTTCCATTGAATGGAGAAATTCATGTCTGCATCCTTGAGTGACCATATGTGGCTTGCCAGCTTCATGAACAATCACTTATCAGTGTCTAATGGTCAAGGAAGCACTCTTTAAACTAGCCCTCCGACATATCTACATATGTTTTGACCTCCTGCTCACCCATACCACATGGGAAGGGTCTAGAAAGGGTGACCTAAACGAAGCCTGTTCTGTCATCAAATTGGTCAACAGCATATATGTATGTATTTATGTATATCATCATCATCACCGTTTAACATCAATTTTTCCATGTTGGCATGGGTTAGACGAGTTGTCTTGTGGGAAATACCAAGTCAGATGACAATGCCTTGCTCATACAGCAATGCTTTTGGCTTGGTTTCTACAGCTTGATGCCCTTCCTAACACCAACACGACCACTTTACAGTGTGGGCTGGATGCTTTTTTGTTGTGACGCCTATACGACTTTACAAAATGTGTGCATGTATGTATGTATATATATATAGAGAGAGAGAGAGATATATTTATTTCCCACAAGAGCGCACAAGAAAAGGGGACAATACAAAGACATGCCGGGGATTTTACATACAGTCGTGTAAAAAAATATAAAACAAACAATTACAACAATCGAAATCCCCAATAGTGGGGAAGTGCCACAAATGGGTTGTTTAATATCCCGTTGATAGAACAACCCTCAACTCCAGGAGCGTGTTGTGCAAGTGCTCCTTTCTTCCTTTTGCTCTCTTCTAAGGCCCAATCACTCGGGCCATTTTCGCTTCATTCACCCACCTTTCAGTAAATTTACTGGGATGCAGTGCCTCTCTCTCCACTCTGATCTCCTTCTAAAGATAGATAGATAGATAGATAGATAGAGTGAGAGATGTAGATGTATGTCAGTCAATTTGGCTGTTTTCAGTGTTGAATGTTTGTTTTGTGTCTTTGTAGTCTGGTTTCAAATTCCACTCTTGTCCACTTTGTCTTTCGTCATTTCGGGTACCAGCCCTCTCTCCTTCCAGCTGTCACATCCAGTGTGTGTCTGCTCATGACTACACATAAAACCCTCAGTGAAAAAGGCATAGCACATACTACCAAGTCTTACTTGATTATAGGGAGGGCTGTAGTAGTAGTATATAAAACACTAAAGTGTGAGTGAAAATAATCTGTTAGTGCTAGCTTGTGGGTGGTGGTGGTGTAATCAAACATCTGGTTTCAAGATTTCATCATCAATCACTCTCTTTACATGGTGGTGGTGTTAATGGTGATGATGATTGTGATTGTAGTTTGGACAACTGTACATATTCCTGATAATGATGATGGTGGTGAATGAGATGAACTTTGAAAAGTAGGTTTATGCCAAAGCTGTATCTAGGATATATTTTTATAGTATATTTATGGTTAGGTAAATTGGCAGTTATTAGGGCATCCGATTAAATGTAGAGCAATCTTTATATTCTTGAGAAAAAATGTGCCCTGATCCACCACCAGGAGGCATTACATTACAAAGGTAGTAGAGAAAACAAAACAACACTCTTACCTCATACTTATAGAAAAATTGAAATTCTCTAATGTATTCATGTTATGGACACTTAACTCTTGATGGAGTTGTAGGGGTGCTGTTATCATGTATGGCATGTCTTGAACATTTGAACCTAACAGAGCCCAACCTTCACGTCTGAATACAGGTGATTTCTTCCAGAGAAGGGCGGAAAACAGTGAGATTGGGGAAGAATCAAGCCCCACGTCTCCCTCACCATCCTCCGGGGAAACGCCTTCTCTATTCTGTCTGCGGGACAGCCAGCACATGGGCTCCCATTTGCTCATATTGGGAAGAGATGGAGGCAGTGACAGTGGGAGTTTCGGACCTGGTGTATATGTCTTTCACAGTTATATTTATTCTACTCCATAATTAGACAGATATGATTCTAAAAACTATTTTTGGTAAAGATTGGTACTTTATATATATGGTCTTTAAAGCGATGAAATACCAATGATGGTTGGAAGATCACTGATGGACTAACTTTATTCATATGTAACCCATTAGCAACCACGCAGCACGTTTATTCTCATATTTACACATTTTTTCCCCCGCTGTGACCCGTCTATTTCGTTCTTACTGCTTCCTCTTACTCTGTATCTTTACCCTCTCTAACAGTCACTCTCTCTGTTAGCCTCTTCCTCACCCTTCACTCACTCACTCACTCTCTGTTACTACCTCTCCTCCTCCTCCTTCCCGTTTGACCTGTGCGTAATTCTTTTCTTTCGCACCCTTGGTCAGGCAGGTCGCTTTTTTTCTCTTTCTCGTCTACGATTTCACAGAACTTACGTTCACCGAATTCACAGACTAGATCCCTTCTTCCTCCTGTTAGACCTGTACGGAATTCCTTCCTTGCTCACATTCCAACCAGGTTTGATGGTCTTTATTCTCTCTCGTTCATGATTTCACCGAACTTATATTCATGGAAATTTGGGACTTGACTCTTTCTTCCTCACTTTTCATTGCTTCACAATCTTTGTTTGTTTACACTCTCGTGTCCCCTTTATTTACGTGTCCCAACGACTTTTTTTAGCCGTTGCTCGTACCAACCGGAAGTATGTGGTCTTTAAAGCGATGAAATACCAATGATGGTTGGAAGATCACTGATGAAGGACTAACTTTATATATATATATATATATATATATATATATATATATAAGGTACTTGAAAAGATGAATGGTAAAGTTTACCTCAGTGGGATTTGAACTCAGAACACATTGAACCAGATAGAATACTGCAAAGCATTGACTTGCCACAATCATATACTACACTGGTTTTAAACTGTAATCTATATATACAATGGCAACAGCTCATTGGAATGTTGAATGCACTTTGTAGAAATTACACTTTGCCAACTAAAAGAATATCTCTCTCTCATACAAGAGGTAAAAACATATAGTATGTGGGGGAGGGGACATTATTTTTAGTTTCCAAACTGCTTAAAGAAACTAGGTTGGGTTGAAATATTTATTTTAACCCTTTGTTACCATATTTTTAGTGACACTGCCTATAATTTTGAAATAACAAAATTATTATAAAATAATTTAATTATGTAACCAATCTTATTATTAGGTTGGTGTTAGGGACGTAACTTAACAAAGGTTTTTACATGAAGTTATAAATGGAATGATTTTAGATAAATATAAACACTTTAAACCTTTTGTTACCTTATTTCCAATGAAAGATACTGTCTATGATTTTCAAATAATTTTGAAAGTAAAGAATTTTGAGTAATATAATCTTTCTCATTGTCAAACTGGTGTTTGGATTGTAATGAAGGTTCTTAAAGTGTTTATGGAAATCTTTTAGATGAATATAAACATTCTAAAACAGTCTTGTCATAGAACTAGAGGTAGTTTCAGGTAGTATGGTACTAAATTCTGGGCTTGGTTGAAATAGTTGTGTTTATAAATCTGTAGATCTAGTGTTATGCATACACCTCCCTTTATACACACATACATATGTG
The DNA here is from genome assembly GCA_964016885.1 of Eledone cirrhosa. NCBI lineage: Eukaryota > Metazoa > Mollusca > Cephalopoda > Octopoda > Eledonidae > Eledone > Eledone cirrhosa. The sequence goes on from OZ024741.1 coordinate 57,315,918, forward strand.
TGTATGTATCAGTGTTATCTAATAAAAGAGAGCTCCTGTTATTTTGCTATCTTTAATAAATACCTTTATTATCTGAAGATTCTGAAATATATTTAACTTGGTAAGAAACAGACACAAAAAGAAAGGAAAAAATAAATAAAATAAAAGAAATGTGGAGGGACCAAACTACACATTTGGCTAGACCAGTGATTCCCAAAGTGGGTTCCACAGAACCCAAGGGTTCTGCAATGGAGTGTCTGGAGCTCCATGAAAAAAGGTAGAGGAGTATATATATATTACGACCATATAACAGTATTAGACTTTGGGGTTCCCCCAAACGTTTCTGAACCAAAAAGGGTTCTGCATTTGAAAACGTTAGGGGAACCCTGGGCTATACAATATGTCTCAGCTGCTCCTGTGGAGATGATGGTGAATGTGTTACCAAGGAGAACAGCCAGCAATATTTGCTGCGTCAGCCATTTACCTCGCAGGTCTCCTTCAGTCATGAAACCCTCTTCCCAGAGTGAGGACACCAGAGTTCTCAATGGTGACTGCCACCCGAAGGAAAGGGTCGGTCGGTACCTGATATTTAGGCATTTCTGCTCCTGGTCATTGGTGCTGCTCTAACATTTTGACTAGTATGTGTGTAGGCAAGGTAGCATTATAAATTTTTGAGTGTGTGATTCATAACAATAATGTGTGGGTGTGTATATACATAAGCACATTGCTCCTAGCATTTTTGGAGGTGTGGACGTTCATAATTTTTTTACGAGTATACTGGGTGCATTTTTTTTTTTTTTTTTTTTTTTTTTTTTGCAACACCAGCACTGCCACTTTACAGAGTTGGTGGGGGTATATTCTATGAAGGCAGCAACATTAACAAATTATAGGGTGTACTATGTATATATACACATGTACATAAATATATTGACAGTGGTAGAAAAAGAAATTGACAAGAGAAAGAGAGATATGAAAAAAATACAAACTTATTTTGAAACTTCAAATTTACTACCTGTTTTTAAAAACACAATTTCAAAATAATGAAAATAGTAATAAGGTATAAAACAGGAAATGTGCTTAAAAGGTCAAGGATCATTTTTTATACACACCAATCATTATTATATCTTTATATTCATTGTTGTATTACACCTATTCTTATACACACCATTCATTGTTGTATTATACCTATTATACACACCAATCATTATATCTTTATATTCATTGTTGTATTACACCTATTCTTATACACACCATTCATTGTTGTATTATACCTATTATACACACCAATCATTATATCTTTATATTCATTGTTGTATTATACCTATTCTTATACACACCAATCATTATATCTTTATATTCATTGTTGTATTATACCTATTATACACGCCAATCATTATATCTTGTGCGGTGGATTGGCAGTATCGGGAGAGTCGGGCACCATGCTTTGAAGCATAGAGTTACATCCCTTTATGATCTGAGTTCAAATCCCGCCGAGGTTAACTTTGCCTTTCATCCTTATGGGGTCGATAAAATAAAGTGCCAGTAATGTACTGGGTAATTGCTGGCCTTGTGCCTAAAATAGAAACAATTATATCTTTATATTCATTGTTACGTGCAAGCAAAATATATATTTTTTTCAAATTTAAGTTGCCAACAATTTTTTTTTTTTTTTTTTTTTTTTTTGAGGGATGCAGTTTCCCTCTCAACAAACAATACGCCACTGTGTGTGTATCACTTCTACTATTATTATTTGGTGGATTTATCAGTAGAAGGTTGGACGCCATGCTTTCCAGCATAGTTACGGCCCTTTACGATCTGGGTTCAAATCCCACCGAGTTTAACTTTACCTTTCATCCTTACAGGGTTGATAAAATAAAGTACCAGTATTGCACTAAATTAATTGCTGGCCTTGTGCCAAAAGTAGAAACAATTATTATAAGGGCAGTGGGTTGGCAGTATCAGTAGAGGGTAAGACACCATGCTTTGCAGCATAGCATTACAGCCCTTTACGATCTGAGTTCAAATCTTGCCACGGTTAACTTTGGCTTTCACCCTTACGAGGTCGATAAAATAATGTACCAATAATTCACTGGGGTTAATTTAATCGACTTTCCCCTCTCCCAAAATTGCTGGCATTGTGCCTATAGTAGAAATCATCATTATTACAAATTGAAATATATCTAAATGTGGTGATTTAGATGTGTTTTCATCTTGAAGTCATTGATTATTGGAAGTTAAGTCAAACTGTTAATATAAATGTATGTTTGAATGGACCAATGTCAAGATGCTCTTGTGCGCTATTGGTAATGAGTAACCCAGTACAACCTGTCGCATTGGTCAGGTCATTGGTGACCTAACCAACAACTCCACCAAGCATGTTTGGTGAGGAGGAGGGTCTTGTTATACTCTGCAGAATTAAAGACATGACCTGTAAATGGGCAGAGGAACTTGGGAGATTCAAAGGCCATCCAATAGTATGAAAAATAAAAATGGTAGACAGAGCTCATTAGTTCTGGTTGGCAGTCTGCCTAGGAAAAGGATCACTCTAATTTCAAAACTAGAGTAGTGGGTGCTTTTTTTGTCACCTTGGGGACAACCTTTTAACTGCTTCATCCTTGTGAATGCAGATGAGCTGTGGCTCAGCAGCCTCTTTTGAAGTCATGGTCGGAAGAGGATTTGGGACTCACTGATGTCACTTTTTCCTGGTGAGAAGTATGGACATACAGCATCATATAGA
>OZ024741.1:57321133-57553633 GCA_964016885.1 Eledone cirrhosa
CTGGCGTCATTACGACTACTAGGACATGGGACATCGTATTTTTTTTTATGAGTCTTGTGCAATTGCAAAGTTTTGGCGGTTCTAGATTACAATGTAGCATAACCAATGCTTCAAGCTTCAGGTTGTGTGAAGGAATTCTTGGGAATTCATGGCTGTTCAAAATTCAGTAGGATAGTTTACTACCTGGTTCTATTGATTTGTAGCAAGTTAGCCTTCTGTTGATTTCTTTACAGCAACTTTTCGGTGCTAAGATTGCTCATTTGCAATGACATTTTTTTATCTGAATGTTTGATAAGACTCTGGCAATCAGTGATATGACAACAAAATCTGGTTATTGGAGTCCTTTTTAAGAAGTCCATTTGCCAATATAAGTAGCTGGATGGCAAACTCATTTACACCTTCATCACCGATCGAGTGCACTTGCATATTGGTTGTATGGCTCAGGTGATGAAAGTAGGGCCAATGGTAGGATCTTTTCAAACAGGCATTGACCTGATCAGCTCGGGTTTCTCAATCAATTACAGGCAGTTTGTCTGAAATTACTTTCAATTTTATCCAAAACATCTCCCTCACACGTTCCTCCCATACTCTCTCCAGAATGGAGAAAGATAAAACAAAATGGCTGGATTTTTTTATATGCATACAGAAATATGTAGAATTGAATTTAAATGGATTGCTTGCTTTGTAAAGCAAAACAGTTGTTACCATTACTTGTCCCATGATGTAGTGAATATATAGAGTATATATGTAATTTTGTGGGTGTCTGTTCCCTAATTTCTGAGTTTTAGGCACACAGAATCAGGAACATTTATTTATAAGATTTCTGAATGAAGCCAGCAATGCTGTACATTTTCAAGGCTGATCTGGCAGTATCGGTAGAGGGTCGGACGCCATGCTTTGACGCATGGAGTTACGGCCCTTGCCATTCTGAGTTCAAATCCCGCCAAGGTTAACTTTGCCTTTCATCCTTACGGGGTCGATAAAATAAAGTACCAGTAATGTACTGGGTTATTGCTGGCCTGGTGCCAATAGTAGAAACAGTTATATATTATATATATTAACATTGATATCTGCTCACTAAAACAATGCATTAACTACTTAATTTCTTTTCTTCTTATTTCATTAACTGTGTGTGTGTTTGTATGCATATATGTGTGTGTATGTATGTGTGAATCAATATAATTATGAAATACATTGTAGCTCTCTTTCTCTATTGCCACAGTTGGGATGAAATTCCTCCGTCGACACGACTCCGCCCCGAAGGTGAATTGATTGTGGCACGATACAACAATGGAGCCATGAGGGAAATAATGGGGCTAAATGAGAATAACACTAGCCACAGTAACTCCAATGGCCGACATACCTCAACACCAAGGCCAAGCAGTCACCAACATTATGAGCGGAATGGAAATTTCTTGAATGGTTATGCAAGGTGAGTTGGTTTGGGGTTAATTTTGGGCTGGACTGGGGCAACACTCTGTTTGATATGCAATATCATATAGTTCTTACATATATATATATATATATATATATATATATATATATATATAAGAATGTGTATGTATGTATATCATCATCATCGTTTAACGTCCATTTTCCACGCTAGCATGGGTCTGGACGGGAATTGTCCCACTTGAGGCAAGATTGGTTGTCTTGCTCAGGACTGTCTGGCGGGTTTTCTACGGCTGGGTGCCCTTCCCAACACCAACCACGTTTACAGTGTGTACTGGGAGGTTTTTACCGTGTTACCTACACGGCCACATTACAGCGTGGACTGTGTTTTTTTGTCGTGACACCTACACAACCTCATTTGTTTCGGACTGGATGTTGTGGTACCAACATATATATATGTATATATACAAGGTTTGTCCCAAAAGTAAGGGTAATGATTTTCCTATGTATGATATGGTAACAGCACTTTGTTGATGTATATAAGTTTGTTAGTTATTACCTTGGCTGCAAGTACACACTTGTTTCAACATGATCGATTTGGTCAGGTTTATGTACAAATGTATTTATAAGCTCTGTTATGTTTACAATGTAGAAAAATATCAAACAGTGTGATAAAATTTTGTGAAATTCAACAAATCTGCCTCTGAAACATTTAATTTTTTAACATATGCTAGCGTGAAAGATAGACGTTAAGCGATGATGATGAAGCTTATTGAGAGGTAATTTTTTAAGTGGCACAACGCTTTGAAAGAGGGCCAAGAAGGCTAATCTCATCATCAAATTAACAAAATGTGGAAATTGTGTAAGCAGTGATGGCGAAAGATCACCTATCAAGTGTTAGGATGATTGCAGAAGAAATAGGCTCGGATAAAAATGCAGTTCACAGAATTTTAAAAGACAATTTACACATGCAAAAAATTTGTGCAAAACTAGTGCCCAAACACTCGTCTGGAGCAAAAAGTGAACTGGTGAGAAATTTGTTAGGATTTGCTAGAAAGACTTGAAATGAAACCAAAATTCTTGGATAATGTAATAATGGGAGATGAATCATGGGTGTTTAAGAACGATCCAGAGACACAGTGAGGTGTGGCACACAAAAAATGCCCCTTGTCTGATAAAAGCAAGCATGAGCAGATCCAGGGTGAAAATGATTATCATTTTTTTTCAACAGCTGTGGTATTGTTCACAAACAAGTTTTACCTCCAGGACAGACGCTTAATCGTATTTTCTACAAGAATGTCTTGGAACAAAATGTGCCCAGCAAGTCTGAAAGGACATTGCTGGAGATTGGGTACAGCACCACAATAATGCGCCTGCACACACAGCACTTTTAATTAGAGAATTTCTGGCAAAGAAAATCATTTCCGCTCTTCCACATCCTCCCAAACGGGGCTCCCAATGATTTCTACCTCTTCCCTAAGTTGAAATCATATATATATATCTGACTATTTTTCCATTTAAGGCTAAAGGCCATGACTGGCTATTATTAATATTATTGTTGCTGTATTCTATCGGCTACTTTGCCATGCTGCATTCTATCTTCTCTCTACCTCACAATTTCCCTCTCACCCACCCCCTCACTCCACCATAGCCTTTTCGACCAATCAAACCTCAGCATGCCATTTCTTCTACTACTACCTAACTCTCTCCTCCCCCGTCCCAGCCCAACACACCCTGCCATTATTACCACCACCACTGGTCTAGCCCTGAATTTTTCCTACTGGTATGGATGGATGAGCTGAGAATAAATTGGAGCAACTCTGAATTAATAAATGAAATGAATATGAATCCGCGAGCTACCAAGCACCCATGTGAAGCGCCAATCCAGAGAGAGGAAGCACACAAACATCCCTGCAAAAATCGACCCTTCCCTACGAGTGTCGACAAATACCCAAAACTCCGAGTTGGTACCATCAATGTAAGCACGATGAAAGGAAGAGCAGGAGAAATCGTAGAAATGCCAGAGCGAAAGGAAATTGATGTATGCTGTGTGCAAGAGACTAGATGGAGAGAAGAGTCTGCTAGAGTCCTTGTAGGAAAAAGTCGGTGCTACAAATTTTTCTGGGTGGGATATGACGATGGGATAGGTGGTGTAGGTATACTACTAGCTGACAAGTGGGTAGAGAAAGTAATCTCGGTGTACAGGGTAAATGCAAGAATCATTAAACTCAGACTAGTCCTGAATAAAACAATTACCACAATAATATCAGCTTACGCACCCCAATCGGGGTTGCCAGACGAACTTAAGGATAGATTTTACAAGTCTCTAATGCGCACTACTGCTCTAACAAACGACAATGACTTCCTAATCATCGCAGGAGATTTTAACGGACACGTAGGTAAACACTGTGACGGCTTCAATAGAGTCCATGGAGGTCATGGGGTTGGCACAAGAAATGAATAAGGATTCAGACTTCTAGAATTCTGCGACACCAATGACATGTCGATATGTAACACAAACTTCAAAAAACCCGACAACCACCTGATCACCTATAGATCAGGGGAGCATTCTAGTCAGATAGATTTTATCCTCATCAGAGGACGTGACAGAAGGACGGTCGTAAACACAAAAGCCTTCCCTAGTGAGGAATGTACCTCCCAACATAGCTTAGTTGTCAGCGACCTCACAGTCAGAACTAGACAAACCTGGAAACAGAGGCCAACCTGGAGAAGAAAGATCTGGAAGCTGAAAGACCCTTCAGCCAGTAACAGATTTAAAGATATTTTACTCAACGCCTACGACAGTAAAGGACAGATAGACATTCAATGTAGAAGAGCACTGGGAGTTCCTAAAAAATAACTTACTAGAGGCGACAGATGAGGTCTGTGGCTGGAGTAAGACCACAAGCAGGAGGAGAGTGACTTGGTGGTGGAACAATAAGGTAGATGAGGCAGTTAAGGCCAAGAGACAGGCATGGAAAGAATGGAAGAATGGGGGGAGCAGGGTACATTACATAGAGACCAAGAGGGAAGCTAGGCTACAAGTATACTTAGCTAGGAGGGAAGCAGAGGATAGAAAATTCAAGCATGTTTTGCAACGTCAGGACCAGAAACAGGTGGTGTTCAAGATTGCGAGGCAGTGTGTCAGAGAGAATTGTGATGTCATTGGAGAGAAGTGTATCCGGAATGATAAAGGTGAGCTTTCCCTCACAAGTGCGAGAAGAAAGATGCATGGAAGAGTCATTATGATAGATTACTAAATGAGGAGGATGCATGGGAAGAAGAGACCCTACCCCAAGTAGACCCTATAGAAGGGCCAGCAGTACAAGTCAGCAGCAGCGTAGTAAGTAAGGCAATCAAAGATATGAAAATGGGGAAGGCAACCGGTCCATCGGGTATAGCTGCCGAGATGCTGAAGGCATCTGGGTCTGTAGGTCACACTATAACCACACGTATTATTAACCAGGTAATACTAGAAGGTGTCATACCAAAAGATTGGTGCAGTAGCATCATTGTCAACTGCTACAAAGGTAAAGGTGATGCACTCGATAGAGGTATAAAGCTGATGGACCAGGTCATGAAAGTAACAGAAAGAGTTTATAGCACAGTTGATTAGGGACCGGGTGAAACTAGATGAGATGCTATTTGGGTTTGTACCAGGAAGAGGCACCACTGATGCCCTCTTCCTTGTGAGGCAGTTACAGGAAAAGTACCTAGCTAAAAGTAAGCCTCTACCTGGCATTCGTCGATCTCGAGCAAGCCTTTGACAGAGTTCCACGTTCTGTAATCTGGTGGGCTCTTAGAAAACTAGGAGTAGATGACTAGCTTGTGAAAGCTGTATAAGCCATGTATAGGGGAGCAGTCAGCAAAGTTAGGATTAGCAATGAGTATAGCGAGGAATTTAGCGTACAGGTTGGGGTCCACCAGGGCTCTGTTCTTAGCCCTCTCCTGTTCATCATAGTCCTGCAGGCAATAACGGAGGAGTTTAAGACCGGATGTCCATGGGAACTCCTGTATGCTGATGACCTCGCACTTATAGCTGAATCTATGGTAGAACTAGAGAAGAAATTCCAAACTTGGAAGCAGGGACTAGAAAGAAAGGGTCTCAAAGTCAACATGACAAAGACTAAGGTCCTTGTAAGTAGACGAGAAAACAGAACCCAGATCCCCTCAGGGAAATGGCCTTGCTCAGTATGTAGGAAAGGTGTAGGTAGGAACTCCAATCTCTGCCCCAAATGCAAACAATGGGTACACAAGAGATGTAGCGTGATCTCAGGAAGCTTAATTACGAATGTAGGCTTCACATGCAGCAGCTGTACTGGAACAGCAAACAGCCACAGGAAACAAGTACCACCAATCTCTGAGAGGGCTCTGCAGAGACAGTAGACAGCTTCTGCTACCTAGGTGACCGAATTAGCAGCGGAGGTGGGTGTTCAGAAAGTACAATAACTAGTGGAAGAAGTTCAGGGAACTACTGCCACTGCTAGCTGCAAAAGGCTTCTCCCTCAAAATGAAAGGCAGACTGTATGATGCGTGTATCTGAACAGCAATGTTACATGGTAGTGAGACCTGGGCGCTGAAGGTGGAAGACTTACGTAGATTAGAGAGAAACGAAGCCTGCATGCTCCGATGGATGTGTAATAGTAATATACGCGAATGACAAAGCATAAATGAATTGAGAGAGAGACTGAGCATAAGAGGAATCAAATGGTGTGTGCAGGAGAGGTGGATGCGTTGCTATGGGCATGTGATGCGTATGAAGGATGACAGCTGCATAAAAAGGTGCAGAGCACTAGAAGTCGATGGAAACCGCGGAGTGGGGAGACCCAAGATGAGGTGATAAAAGCCGACCTTACCCAATTACACCTCTCAAAGGCGATGACACACGACCGTGACCTCTGGCGTCACGCAGTAATACAGAGTACCCGACCTCCCAGGGGGACAAGCTGAAGCATATAGACAATATGCCCCCACACCCTCCCACTGCAAGGTGGTCGTGGAGGTGCCACGGCAAAAAAGCACCCAGCCCACACTGTAAAGTGGATGTGTAGGCGCCATGGAAAAAGCACCCAGCAGTCACTATAAATGAGGTTGGTGTTAGGAAGGGCATCCAGCTGTAGAAATCAAGCCAAATCAGTTCCTGTATGAGCAAGGCATGGTCAGCCGACCAGACACTGCCCACAACAGGACAACCTGTCTAACCCATGCTAGCGTGGAAGAACGGACGTAAAACTGATGATGATGATCAGTCGATCAACAAGATCCCAGACCTCATTCGCTTAACGAGTTGGGTGAAGCTCATCAAATCGGACTGAGAAAACAATTGCTAATACTATCTACTAATATGAGCACTCGATGCACAGCAAAGTGTATTTAAGAAAAACGAAGTTTTGTTTACATGTATTTGTTTTGTGTATCGATCTGTTACATGTGTTTCACAAAAGATTGGCTCATAGTTGCCCATGGAAGTTCTAGTGGTTGTTTCTAATAAAACTAATTTCCATAGGGTTCAGCTAGTTTATAGTATCATTATCTAGTAATTAACACAGTCCTTGAACAAGACACTTTATTTCATCTTGCTCTAGTCCACTCAATTGCCAAAAATAAGTTGTACCTGTAGTTTATAGGGCCAGTTTTGTGACGCACGGCCATGCTGAATCTTCCTGAGAAATATATAATGGATACACATGTCTGTGGAATAGCCATCCACTTATTAATTTCATGAGCAGGCTATTCCATTGATTAAACAAGTGGAGCACTTGTCATCGGAACTGATGGAGGTTCAACACAACTATCTAATCCCCACGGTTTAGGTTGTGTCATTCACCTATTTTGAAGGTGAAGACAGTTGTAGAGTAGTAACATTGATTAAGCAGCTGATAATCAGTAGCAGCCATTCTGTCAGTTAATCATCATCATTGTTTAACATGCTAGTATGGGTTAGATGGGTTGTTCCATTTGAGGCAAGTATGGTCAAGTTTTTACAACTGGATGCCCTTCCTAACACCGACAACATTTACAGTGTAGGCTGGGGGCTTTTGTCATGATACCAACACAACCACTTTACAGTGTAGACTAAATCAGTGCTGATAATCAGCCATTTTGGTTTTGGAGTAAGAAAACCACATATGTGACAAAGAAATTTTGGAAACATTGGATTCAGCCTTTTAAAATATTGTTAAATATTAATACTGGCCCAACCAAAACTAGTTCTAGTTTTATCAACCAGATCCACCCATTTTAAAGGGTTCCTATTTAAATTAAAATCTTCCAACATAATTTAATATAAGAACCACATGTTAAGTTACTATTTTAGTAATGAAATAATTAATAATTTTAGTAAATCTCTCAAAATTCTTCATTAATTCATTGAAATACAGTGTATTTCATTAGAATACAGTTAATGATAATATAATAAATTTATTATTTTCTCTTTCTTCAGTGGTTACAACACCCCAACCCGTGGTCATGTGTCTCCGACTCGTACCAAGCCTGAAGCTGTGGAATATCACAACAAAAATAAATACTCGGAAGTCGGAGCTATTATTAGAGGGGATCCTTTGCCAGCCACACCCAATAGTAGGAAGACTACAAACAGAAATTTGGTACGCTCAGAAGAGTGGTGATACCATTTCTGCAAGAATTTTTCATTGTGAAATCACTGAGTGGAGTGGAAATTGGCTTGTGAAATTTGTCTATTTCATGAGGACTTTTAATTCATTTTTTTAATGGTTGAAAAGATTAAAGATGTGTGTATGTATATATATTTATATATATATATACATGTACATATATATGTATGCATAGATATGTATGTGTGTGTGTGTGTGCATAGATATGTGTATGTATTTGCATAGATGTATGTATGTATATGCATAAGTGTATGTACATGTATGTATAAATACCAATAGTAATGTAAGAGTGTGTATGAATATGTATGTGATAAGGGTTTTTGCCTTAATATTTGTAAAAAAAAATGTTATAAGTACATTTGTACAGTTTAAAATAAATAATAAAATTAACCATACCAATGCACTCATAATGAACTACACAACGTTCTCACAACTGATAAGACAACACACAACACATATAACACTACATAATGTAAAGGCTTGTGTCGTAGTGGTTAGGGTGTTGGACTCACAATCATAAGGTCGTATGTTTGATTCCTGTACTGGGTAATGATGTTTTATGTCTTTGAGGAAGACTTCTGTCCACCGCTCATGAGGGTCACCACAGCAGCTAGAGAGTTAACTTCTGCAATGGACTAATGTCTGGTCTAGGACGTGGCTGGGGCCTGCCTCGGTTACTAAAGCATTTGAGAAACCTCCTGAGATGCCACCACATAGGTCAGCTAAACCTACATAAGTGTGAGATGTAACAACAATAGATTACATAATATGCAAAACAGACAACACATAGGTATGTAACTATAGCACATACTAGGCTCACAGTGCACAAGGTTACACATACAACGCACTAGCTTATACAGCTATAACACAGTTACACACCATACTAAGTTACATAGCTATAACACAGTTACACAACACTAAGCTTTGCAACTATAAAATATTGAGTTACACAACACACTAAGCTACACAGCTATAACACATAGTTATACAACACATTAAGTTAGAATCACAGAGAAGAAAGGAAGACTAACATTACAAAATGAAGTGTTCAAAAGAATAATCATTGGTAGGTTTACACCAAAAATTAGTTGTTTTTTTTTTTTTTTCATTACATTATTTCATCACTTCAAAGATTTCAACAATGATCTGATCACAATGGCTATTGTGGAAACTTTACTATTTTTTTTTATGTTTGAGAAGTTGAGAATTTATAATGTTCACACTGAATTTATATTCACATTTTATGTATTTGTGCAGATGGTGGCTGTTAATTATTATATTGAAATAGTTGTATTATAATATGATAGTTCATTAATCTTTTGGATACCTAACCACCTTGGTTCTATGATACTAAGCTGTTATAATTTTATATTGATCCAGAAATTTTCCTTCATAATTTTATGTAAGTACCTTTTTAGGTTATGTTCCAAACACTAGCTTCTTCATGCCAACTCTTTTAGTTACCTCTTACAACACATAGGGATACAATATAGATATTTTAAACTGGATACATACATTACATATAGTCGCATACAAGTGTTTTTTGGCCATTTTCCCTGCTAAGGCAAAGGTTAACCTTGTAGGTTCGCTCAAGGGGTCTTTTTTGAGGCAGTGTTTTACAGCCAGATTCCTTTACTGGTACTAGCACTTTTAGTTACCTCTTATGACACACACGGATACAGTGTACTTGTTCCAAACTGGGTACACACAAAAGGTATTATAAAACAGAAGCCAAATTAAATTTGTGACAGTGGGACTCCTTCATTGTGAAGTAAATATGTGTTGAGGTTTTAACTTCTTGCCTCTTATTTAATTGGATATGGTGGGAGGTGGGGTTCCTAGTTTATCTGACATGTCAACATCATTAAATTTCGTTGTTTTTTTTTATTTATTTATTTATTTTTTTTTTTTTTTTTAAACATTGTTTGTTTTTCCTCAAAACAATTTTTATTCTCTCCTAAAATGATGTATATAGTGTTATTCTGTATTGTCACTAGATCTAATAATAATAACTGAATTGCTATAGATCCCAATCATGAAAGTGCCCTAATCTGTATGTAATACCCTTTTGATACCAACCTGGCTAAAACCATCTTTAGTTCTATGAAACAAAGACACATTTTAATGGGCTAAAATCTTCCAGCATAATTTTATATTATATATGTTAAACTACCTTTGTAATGAAATAGTTAAGTTTTAGTAAATCTCAAAATCCTTCATTAATTAGATATACCATCATAAAAAGGTTAAGAATTTTTATGCCAACCAAGCCAAAACTGCCTTTGGTTCTATGAAACAAAACCACCCATTTTAAAGGGTTCTTATTTAAATTTTAAAATCACATTTTATATAAGAACCATTTGTTAGGTTATTGTCTTCGTAATGAAATAATTTCAGTAAATCCCTCAAATGAAATACAGGATAATTTTATTAGAAATGTAGCATTGAAAGGATTTGTCATTACCATTTAACGTCCACTTTTCCTGCTAGCAAGGGTTGAACGGGTCTTCATGGACTGAGTCAGTACTGAAGCAGGGCTACTGACCTCCCAGACATGCCGGGGGTTTGCATCTTGCTTACATAAAGTACCATGTTGTACTGAGTACAATTTATCATGGCATCAGTATTAGAGAAGTCCTCCAAACCCTTTGTTTAGCAAGCTTTCTACTGCTGCATGCCCTAATTGAATCTTTATAGATTCCAATCTTGAAAGTGCCCTTACTTGTATGCAGTACCATTAACCCATTCATGACAGTATTTCTAATGAAATACACTCTAATTCTAAAATATGGGTGGTGGAAGCATCAGCAGAAATTCTTAAACCTTTACAACTGTTTAAACAACACTTGGTTAATTTACAAAGTGCTGGGAAATTTGAAAATATAGTTGCCATAATGCGGGTAGCTATAAATAAAAGTTGAATAATTTATGTGGACAGAAACACCTTTTCTGTCACCAGACATACTTATTTAGAATTATCAACTATTATTATAGTTAACTACATTGTGGTGACTATATTTTTAAAAATCTTTTAATTGTATTTTTTTACTAGCATAACTCTCCACTGATTTTTATTATTATTTTTTTTTTTACTTTCTTTGTGAGGGCCACTTACAACATTACTAACTCTGTCTTGTACCACATAAAAACGCAATAGCAAGGTAAAAATAAAATAGCAATGAACTTTCTAATGTAAGAGAGATAACTCTATTATGTAATATATCAACAACATTGCACGTGAAACATTTTTAGCTTAACTGACTGCAGGGGGTCACAAACACGCAGCCTGCTACTACTTTTCTATGGCTTGCAGCAGAACAAAGACAGATTTGAAATGGTAAATTTGTACTAATTCACATATCCCACTTACTACCATGTGTGTTTATTTTGATAGGAAAAAATAAATAGTAACCTAGTAGCTATATTGGCATTATAACTGGTTGAAATCACACCTCTTTATCTCACTTTTGGCCTGCTGTGCCTCTTCCCAATGATGTAATATCCCTTTTGAGTCCTTGAATTTGTGACCCCTATATTTTATTACGGATTGTGACCCCTTTACTTTATTACGGATTTTCACAACAATCTATCCACTCGTAATGAATTAACAAACCTGCTTTTAGACATTTTCAACTGAATCATTGTAGAATGTTAAGTTAATTTAACCGTTTTTCACTTTAAAAACAAAGGAATGTTTTCTCTTACTTTTTACCTATCTGTGAGTGGTGGATTGGCAAAACACATGCTGTCAAATAATTTTCTTTGTGGCATTTGTCCCAGCTCTTTGTGTTCCGAGTTCAAGTCCTGCTGACTTAAAAGCCATTTTTTACCCATCTACACCCAAAATTTATTCAGAATGTCATTTCCCTTCTCTCTACTTCCAAATCTTTCGAAGTCTTGAACAAGTCTTCCAACCTTCTAAAGCCACAACTAATAAACCAATAGCACCAATTGCCAAATAAAATGTACAAAACATTTTTGTTTTTTTTTTTAATTTTATTTTTCTATTTTATTTTCAATCCAAATAAAGAGCACACCAGCTGTGTTATGCATTTCCCATGTGTTTCTGTTATGTATGTTTTTATAATATCAACTAGTGAACCAATGACAGCAATAATGTTGAACATATTTAATTTTTGGAATCAAGGTTTGGTATGCTGTATATAATCTAGGATTACTGAATATGAACAATCATACGAACAGCCTGCTTGTGAATTTAAACCGCCCATATCCGGCCAGAATTCTCTTTTTCTGTTCAAACCAGCTGTAGCTGGCTGTTCACACTTAAGGTATTGTTCTCAAAATAAATATCAAAATCTTATAGATTTGATATTATGAGATAACGTCTTTATAGTGAATATAGAGTAATGTAAATGCTAAAGGGTTAATGTATTAGTAACTGAGCATTTCACAAACAGAATGTACTCATTCTGAAAGAGATTCAGTGTGACATGGCTGGCTCTTTGAATTACAAATACAGTCCATCTAATGAGCTTTTAGTTTCCATTTACCCAA
Organism: Eledone cirrhosa; assembly: GCA_964016885.1. Lineage (NCBI taxonomy): Eukaryota > Metazoa > Mollusca > Cephalopoda > Octopoda > Eledonidae > Eledone > Eledone cirrhosa. The sequence continues at coordinate 57,333,673 of OZ024741.1, forward strand.
TTTTACTCGCATGACATTAATACAACCAAGACTAAATAATGCTTGCCCAAGATGGCATGCAGTGGGATTGAACCCAGGACCTAATGATTGTGAAGTAAATTCATTAGCCATTAGTCCATGCAATGTCCATTATAGATATTTAGTGCTCTGCTGAGTTGACCAATGCTGTCAATCTGAGAATAATAGCATTGAATGCATTTAATTTTTTGAGTCCAGTATTACTGTATATTTAAACTCAAAAACTGGGAAACATGCATTTTGATAGATTAAGAAAATTAAAGTTTATGTGGATTAGTGACGCATGGAAGCGATTAAAGGTAAGTATAATATTTTGATATATTTCTAGGATATAATTACCAATGAGCATATACAAACGATGTACAGAATTATATGTGCAAGTAAAACGCACACAGCACAATAGTTGATTAATATGGTTTTAACGATTGAATGAATTATCTCCCTTAGACCACTCATGTTTTACATATAGATAGATGAATGTATACACAAGCACTCCTGAAGATGCTACACGTACCAATCACATGTAATCTATACATCTCGTTGTGCTAGACCAGTATTATTTCTATTGAACTGGAATATAAAAAAGAAAACATTGCAATGGGGTTGTAAACATCCCAGATACTTTCCATATCACAGAAACTCAAATCACTACACATATTAACCTTTATCCTGGTCAAAACCACCCATTTCAAAGAGTATCTTACCATATTTTTAGTAAATCCCTGAAAAGTCATTACATAATTGAAATAGTGTATATCATTAGGTATACAGTCATTAAAGGATTGAGGAAATAATTTACTGTGCATTCATCAGCTGGATCCTCACCAAACACCTCAATGTTTTGAGTTGTGATGCATTGGTTCCATGACGAAACTCATTCAAAAAACAACACACAATTACAAAAGACAATCACAAAACAAAACGTGCATTTGCAAAACTCATGTACCTGCACAATAAAACAAAACCAAGAACTCTTGAGATGAGAGATAACAACTCTCAAACTTAGTGCTTGAGGAAGTTGGACATTTCATACTTAATGACCTAATACAACAGCATTGAGTAGTCAAATCAATGACATAACCTCAATTGTGTTAGTGTCAGGAATGGTATTCAGCTGTAAAAATCATTAAAAAAAAGGAATTGAAAAGACTTTTCAGATTTGGCAAGAACACAACAATCTCTCTAGTTCTGTGTCCATAATAAAATGCATCCATTATACTCTGAAAAAAGGATTGCTATTAAGAAACCCATCCAGCAGTAAGTCATTACAGAATCTTTGATTTAAGTATTGATTTTGTCTGTAAAGACTCATACTAATGATGATGTCTGGCCCCTCACTTTTCCGACACATGTCAGCACACTAAGCCCTCCTCAAGTCCCAACAAATGCTAGGCTTCATATCTTTGATGAGCTCTCATGGTAACTCCATATGTTAAACTTCCATAAATGGATGCTAAAAAACTTGACCTTTTTCTTCACATCCAGAAAACACTTCAGCCCTGACAAATCAATGAGTACCTATCATCTGTAAAAAAAAAAAAAAAAGAAGAAAACACCTTTGATCAAACAGGGTGGATTAAACTTGCATGAGGTCACTGGCTGAATTTTCATAAGGGCCTTTGAGTATTATTTATGATAGTAAAAACATTGATACACTTTGAATATTGTGGGGACCTTGGCTACAGCATCTTGATCCACCACTGTTGATCACAAGTCTTCTCAATCAGGGCTCACTTAACCCTTTAGCATTTACATTACTCTATATATACTATTTTATTTTTATGGTAAAGTCTTTATCTCACATAATATCGAATCTGAGATTGTGATATTATTTATTTTGAGAACTATACCTTAACATCAGTATGAGTGGCCAGTTTGAACTGATAGGGGTGAGAGAATTATGGCTGGTTGAAATGCTAAAGGGTTAAAGTTGTATTAGGTCACTGGCTAAATTTTCATAAGGGCCTTAGAGTATTATTTATGATAGTAAAAACATTAATGTGAAACACTTTAAATATTGTGGGGGGCTACAGCACCTTAATCTACTTCTGTTGACAGTCTTCTCAATCAGGGCTCACTTAAGTCTTTAGAACAATGTCAGCTCTGATATTCTAGAAAATTTGGATGTGACCTACAATGGAATGTTGTTCACAGATCTAGAACATGGACATTCTGTGGGTATGGTGTGGTGTGTTGTGGCCGGAAGCGAGGGAGTGCTCGACCGGAAGGGCCAGCAGAGGGCCTCTCTAGTGGTGACCAGCAACGGTGTGGACTCGAGTTTGTGCAGTTCCCGGTGTTAAGCACTCGGACGCACGTGGAAGAGGAGTAACCTGCAGTGGAGTTTAGCGGCGCCTATGAAAAGCGGTAAGTGAGATAGCTTTTTCTAACCACAAGCTATTTCGGTACTGGAAACAGATCTGATTGAAAAAATAAAAAATAAAAAGCTACTGGAAAAACAGAGGAGTCTGTTGTTTTTTTTTATCACGTACCGCAAGACAAATCAGAGGATGGCGACAAGACTACGAACAAGCGAAGCTATCAGGGCATTTACCGGGGAAGGTGATGTTGTCGCTTGGCTGCAGAAAGTTCGGCTGGTCGCAAGCTTGCAGAAGATAGATGTGGCTGGCCTCATGGCACTACCTCATGGGGGACGCGTTGGTACTCTTCCTTGAGTTGGACGAACACAGCCACAGAGATGCACAAAAGATTGAGAGGCGCATGATAGATGCATTCGCGGAGGGACCGTTAGCCGCTTTCGCTAAGCTGGCGAGAATTAGATGGAATGGTGAGCGCGTCGATATTTTTGCAGTGGAAATACGGCAATTGGCTATGTTGGCTGGATATCAGGTGGAATGCGAACGCACGGTGCGGTTGGCGTTCATAAATGGATTTCCAGACGACATAGCGGTGAAACTGCAGCAAGTCCCGGGTTACAAAGAAATGGAAATGCGTTCAGTGGTGGAACAAGCCCGGATCATAGCAGAAGATGCCAAGAAGAGTGTTGTGGCGATAGCAACTACAGAGGCTCAAGACAGCTGGCAGCGAAATGGTGAAAGGGAGGCAACCACGGCAGAGGTCGCTGTTTTCGGTGCTAGGGCCCACACAGAGAGTCAAGGCCGGAAATAACATGCTACCGGTGTAAGCGACCAGGTCACATCGCTACTAACTGCGACCAGGGAAACGATCCAAGGGGAACTACTGCGGCGGTAGTTGCCCCTTACGAGTAGCGGCGCTGCCCGTGGTGGAAGTCTTCGTGAGGGGAAAGCCACAGCGAGCCCTCGTGGACACGGGCTGTACGACGACACTGGTGACCGCAGAGGTGGAGAGGGAAGAGCAGCGTAAGGGCAGTTGACGGCAGGAAAATTGAATGCCGAGGTCGCAGCGAGATGGAAATAGCGGTACGGGGAAGGAAAATAAGGCTTTCTGCCATCGTAGTAGACAGCGTGGTGGATGGGATCGGCGTGGTTATGGGCATTGACGCAATTGGCCATCTAGGAGTCATCACAGTGAACAACGTCGGTGTGTTGTTTGGCGCCGCTGCATCGGTATGCGCTGTGAGTGCACGACAGGAGAACCAGAAGGCCCATGAGGAGAAATACCCCGTTTACACTGTGCAGGACAAAGACTTCAAGGCCGTGTTCGATGGGCAGCGATGAGTTGTTGAGTGGTACTGGAAGGGAGAACCACCAACACTGAAGACCAAAGCTGCTATCAACACACATTGAAGGGAAACATTAGGAGCGAGTTTGAGCGAGAGGTAGAGAGATGGATTGAGGAGGGCATACTGCTTCCCTGGAAGGAGGAGGTGAAGTGCGGAGTATTGCCATTAATGGCAACTCACGAAGAACAAGGTGAGGCCGGTGCTGGACTTTCGGGAGCTGAACGAGCACGTGTCATGCCACACGGGTGGCGAGGTCAATGATGTCTGGGGAAACCCTGCGTGAGTGGAGACGCATGACGGGGGGGTTCAGCAATCGTAGATCTAAAGTCGGCATACTTGCAATTGCATATAGACGAGAAGCTCTGGCAGTATCAGCTGGTCAGGTATAAGGGCCGGACATATTGCCTGACCAGGCTCGGTTTCGGGCTGAGCTCCGCACCGAAGATCATGGTGGCGGTCCTCAAGACCATTCTGGGAAAGGCCGACAAGATGAAGAGGGTCACTAACTCCTATATTGACGACATCCTAGTGGACGAGTCTGTGGTGTCGGCGGCGGAGGTCACGAGCCATTTACAGGGGTATGGACTGGCTGCGAAGCCGTCAGAAGCATTGGAGGGAGGAGCTGCACTGGGACTTAGGCTACAGCCAGACAGGACGGGCGTCTTGGTATTCCAGAGGGGAAACGAAGTTCCAGAACTGGGCCCAAGTATGAGTAGGCGGGAGCTTTTCTCGGTGTGTGGAAAGCTGGTGGGTCACTACCCGATTGCTGAGTGGCTCCGGACGGCATGCAGCTATGTCAAGAGACGAGCGGGAGGAGTGACTTGGAGTGACAGAGTGGGAGAGAGGACGGTGGCCATGATGCAGGAGATCGTGGGGAGGGTGAAGGCCGATGACCCAGTGCGGGGACGCTGGTATGTTCCCAAATCACAGAGCGGGACCATATGGTGCGATGCCAGCAGCATAGCGCTGGGTGTCACGTTGGAGATAGGTGTTGAGGTCGAGGATGCAGCCTGGCTTAGGAAGAAGAACGACTGCAACCACATCAATGTGGCCGAACTGGATGCAGTGTTGAGAGGGGTGAACCTCGCCCAGAGGTGGGGACTGTGTACCATCGAGATACGCACTGACTCGGCTACTGTACTCGGATGGGTAAGATCAGTGCTCACCAGTGAGAAGAGAGTGCGAACGAGAGGGGCAGCGGAGATGCTGATAAAGCGCCACCTGGGAACTTTAGGAGAGCTGGCCACCGAGTTCGACCAGAGGCTGAGCGTAGTTTTCGTGCCCTCAGAGAAAAATAGGGCGGACATCTTAACTAGGGTGAAGAAAGCCTGGATGGAAGCGCCGGAGGAGGTAGAAGATGAGATAGCTGCCGTGTGTCGGCTGACCGAGTCGGATCTGAAAGGGTTGCATGACATGCACCTCATGGGAGTGGATAGGAGCCTGTTCCTAGCCAGGAGAATCGACTCGGACGTTAACAGACACAGTGTTCAAAGGGTGGTTAGAGGCTGTGTCTGATGTCAGTCCATTGATCCCGCCCCGGGTGTACACGAAACGGGAAGCCTCCCGGTGGATCGTGACTGGAAGCGATTGGCGGTGGATGTAACGCACTACCGACAGGGAACGTACCTCTCGATGGTCGACTGTGGACCAGGACGGATGGTGATATGGAGGGAGATGAAGACTGGAACGGCCGAGGAAATCATGCGGACGTTGAGAGAGGTGTTCTTGGAGCGGGGTCCTGTGGACGAACTGCTGTTGGACAACAGCGCAGCGTTCCGCTCGGAGGCACTGAGGGAGATGCTCGATGGATGGAAGGTGGACCGTTTCTTCAGAGCGGCGCACAGGCCGAGCGGGAATGGAATTGTGGAGCGACACCACCGGATGATCAAGGCAATGGCGAAGCGGGGCCATATCTCACCAATGGAGGCAGTGTTCTGGTACAACATGTCCTCTCGGGTGGGACAGGTCGAGGAATCGGTGCCACACAGAGCAGTATTCAGATACGAGTGGCACGCCACCGCAACGGCCAGTGGGGAGAGAGAGTGCATTTGTGCAGGTGGGTGAAGAAGTCTGGGTTAAGCCCCCAGATGCATGTTGCTCATCTCAATGGGGAAGGGGAACGGTGACGGCCGTAAATTCACAGAACAATGTGTCCTTGGACGGAGTACCACGTCATGTCCTGGATGTACGTAGAATCACTGTGTCAACGGACTCCGAGGAAGAGGAAACCCAAAGTGCTGCCCCAACACTGCGGAGATCGCAAAGAAGTCGTAAACCACCAACCTGGACAGCAGACTTTCATATGCAGAAGGACGAGGGGAAATTGATCCTTGAGATCAGGGGGGCGTGTGGGTATGGTGTGGCGTGCGGTGGATGGAAGCAGGGGAGTGCTCGACCAGAAGAGTGCTTGGCCGGAAGGATGCTCGACCGGAAGGGCCAGCAGAGGGCCTCTCTAGTGGTGACCAGCAACGGTGTGGACGCGAGTTTGTGCAGCTCCCGGTGTTAAGCAGTTGGACGCACGTGGAAGAGGAGTAACCTGCAGTGGAGTTTAGCGGCGCCTATGAAAAGCGGTAAGTGAGATAGCTTTTTCTAACCACACATTCCACACTATAACTAATAAAAAAAAAAAACATCTAACAAAGGAAAATCACCAGAACATCAAATGAAATGACTTGCAGTATTCATTCCAGTTCTTTTCACTCTGAGTTCACATTTTACCATTTCTCTTTCCTGGGTTGATACATTGATTGTAGATACAGACATAGCTGAGTGGTTAAGAATATCATTTCACAATCATAAGGTCCTGGGTTTGATCCCACTGCATGGCACCTTAGGTGTCTTTACCATAGCCTCAGATCAACCTAAACTTTGTGAGTGAAATTAGAAAATCAGAAATTGTGTGAAAGCTCGTCAGAGGGACTGTACCTATAATTCGAAGGTCCAACTTTCTCCCATTGTGTTATGCTGATTCAACATAAGGGTACACATGTTTGGGAATACTCAACCACTTTAATGTTAATTATTGAGGCACATGGCTTAGTGGTTAGAGCATTGGCCTTGCAATCGAAAGGTTGTGAGTTCAATTCTCAGACCGGGTGATGTGTTGTTTCCTTGAGCAAGACACTTTATTTCACATTGCTCCAGTTTACTCAGCTGTAGAAATGAGATGATAGGGACTGGGGTCCATATTATTCCACTGCAAAGTAGTCGTGCAGGTGCCACGGCAAAAAAGCACCCAGCACTCACTGTAAATGAGGTTGGTGTTAGGAAGGGCATCCAGCTGTAGAAAGCAAGCCAGAATCAGTTCCCATCCCACCCTTGCAAGCAGGGAAAAAGCGGACGTAAAATGAAATGATGATGATGATGATTGTCATTTGATTGAACAATTGAATGCTCATCATCGATACCAATAGAGGATCCATCATCATTATTATCATCAAATTAAGGGCTGTGGACTGCATGATAAAATTGGAACTCTTCATCATTAAAAAATCCCATGAGATTAATTTGAAAGACCCAGAATCCCTTGAAGTAAATGGGTTCCATTTGACATACCTTTAATTCCTAAAGACAAAGAGAAGACATTCTAATTGTTGAGTTAGAGTAATTAGTTCCATCAAAACTAGCTTAACCCTTTTTTACCATATATTTAATGAAAACTTTGAGGATGGTTTCTGAATAGTGTTGAAAATAATTAAAAAAATTTGAGAAATTTAGTAATATAGCAAACTTTCTTATTATTAAGATGGTGTTTGGAACATAACTTAACAAAGGTTCTTACATAGAATTATGATGGAAGGTGTTTAGATAGATATAAACACTCCAACTCTTCCATTATAATATTCCTAATGAAAGAGACTGCCTATGATTTTCAAATCATTTTGAAAATAGTCAGAAAAATAAAGATTTGCAACTAAGTGTCATAAGTCTGGAACTCTACCAATTCTTGGGTTGTACTTATTTGGCAAGTAGCTTGATTTAAAACTGAAGCAATTACACCATGGGAGAGTCATTTTAGCCACAGTTGTACATGTCTGGCATATGACTTGATCTGATATCATGCGTTAAAACTAAAACAATTATAAGAGGGTATTGCAGTTTGTTTGAAGCATTGTGTAAAGTATAGAAAATAGTGTTTTGTTTGTAGTCTACCATAACATGATTTAGACACTAAGTATTAAACATATAATGATAACAAAGATGTTGGGATGTTACCTTGCAGTTCTTAAAAGCGACAAAAATATACAGCTCCAAACTAGTTTTTTCTATTAATCTTTTTATGAAGGAATTTTATAAGAACTGCAAGCTAACATCTCAACATCTTTATCATCATATTACTTACTATCCAATTCACATTGTGGTAACCTTCAAACAAAACACTATTTTCTAAAGCAATTACACCATGGAAGAGTCATTTTAGTCACAGTTGTACATATCTGACAAGTGACTTGATTTGAGACCATGTGTGTTGAAACTGAAGCAATTGAACTATGAAAAAATATTTGTCACAGTTATATTTGTCTGGCAAGTGATTTTATCTGAGACTGTGTTGAAACTAAAATAATTATACCATGAAAAAGTCATTTTAGTCATTAAAAAAACTGTTATATTTACTTTCTATTTATTTCATAGGGCCAGACTGTTTGCCCCACCTACAACCTGCTCATTAGCAGTTCCATCACATCATGCTATTGAATTATGTTAGTGACCATGTCACAAAGATTAGTGATGTTATAAAGGAATTATGATAGTTACCCAGTCACAAATATTGTGATGTTATACTGGAATTATGTCAGAGATCTGGTCACAAAGATTGTGATGTTACACTGGAATTATGTCAGAGATCTGATCACAAAGATTGTGATATTATAATGAAATTCTGTTTGTGACCATGTGATAAACAATGTGGAATTGTACCAGGTCAGAAATGTGACGTTACAATGGAATTGCGTCAGGTCATGAGGTTACAATAGGATTGTCTGTGATCAGGTCACAAAAATTGTGACATCACATTGGAATTATGAGAGTGACTCGGTCACAAAAATGCAATAGTGAATATAACAGTTTTGAGTGTTTTTTATGGTTAAAATAATTCTCCATCAATTTGTCCAATTGAAAAGAAATTCAATATTTTACAGTAAAAAAAGAGGTTTAGATGCTGTTTTGTACTCACTCCTAACTAAATTATGAATAGAAAAAAATGCTAGATATTTCTATATTTGTGAACTGAGTATTAGGTATCCTGTTGAATATACCATGCCTGCTGTATCAAATGATCACAGCCATAGCTCTACAGGTGAAAACTGAACTACTCATACAATATGTTATGTAGTTATCTGCAGCACAAACTTGGAATACAAACAAACAGGCAACCACTTATCATTTAGGTGAAATGAAGAATCAAATATATTTGGCTCTCAAGATTGTATAAGTTTTACCAAACTCTCTCTAGTTCTACAATGCTAAGCTGTTTATTTTGAAAACCTTCCATCACAATTTTATGTAAGAACCATCGTTATTTTCCAAACATCTCAACTTTGTTGTTACCGAACCATCTGAAAACGCCCCATAATACTAATTTGTTCATTATTAAGTTGGTGTTTGAGCTATAATAAATGTGCTTATATAAAATTATGATAGATTTTTAGATAACTTTAACCCTTTAGCATTTACATTACTCTATATTTACTATTGTATTTTCACAGTAAAGGTTTTACCTCACATAATATCGAATCTATGAGATTTTGATATTATTTATTTTGAGAACAATATCTTAACATAAGTATGAACTGCCAATTTGAACTGAAAGAGTTGAGAAAATTCTGGCCAGATACAGCGAGTTTAAATGCTAAAGAGTTAAAGTGTTGATGTTTATCTAAAAAAAACCTTCCATTACAATTTTATAGGAGATCCTTCAAGTTATGCTCCAAGCACCATCTTTATAACAAGAAAGTTAGTCATATTACTAAATGCCTCCAAATTCTTGATTATTTCAAAAATTCTTCGGAAATCCTAGGTTGTGTTTTTCATTAGAAATATGGTAATGAAATGGTTAAAATTGACTGAGGTGTGGAAGTTATGGCTCACTTGCTGACAGTACCAAATTTATATATGGGTTAAGTGGGTGCAACCCAAGTTATCAGTTCAGGGAGCACCCAAATGTTATCTTGCCATGGGTCGTATCCAGGATGTGAAGGGCCATCTCATTTTAAATATATACAAAAATAAAGCTATGAAACAACATTTTTGTCAAAATTTAGAATATTATAATTTCTATTAAATATATTTCTTTTTCTTTGTGAGTTACGTATGTTTTAGGTGTTGGTATGAATCAATGGTGGAATCACAGCATCATTCTATGTTTACTTTTAATTTCCATTAAGTTTCTTGTGAGCAGATGCTGGTGGCACCAAATGTTCTCTAACCCTGGGCTCCTACTTGCTTTAGCCCTTTAGCATTTAAACCAGCTGTATCTGACCAGAATTCTCTCGCCTCTTTCTATTCAAACCGGCCATAACTAGCCACTCATAGTGATGTTAAGGTATGTTCTCAAAATAAATAATATCAAAATCTCATAGATCTGATATTATGTGAGAAAATATAATGATTTCTTTATTGGCCACAAGGGCTGACATCAAGAAAAACATTACAGACGGTACAGGACGGTACAGGACGGTACGATGTGGGTTTTGTGTGTGTAAATATTTTTATTATTTATATAAGAAAAGAAAAAAAAAGGACATAGAAACATATATATATATAAACAATAAAAATGAAAATTGAAACAATGAAAAATTCCCCAATAGGGGGGAAACCTCCAAGGGTTACTCGTGGCGAAAACCACACAAAAGACCACGGCCACCCTGACCACCAGGGCAAGCGGCCTCTCTCCTCCGAGAATGTCGTCACTCTTCCCCTCCACTAGTCCTCTATAGAACGCCGAGGTGGATGTTCCACCGATACTGGTGCCCAGCTGGCAGAGGGCAGTGAGCGCCTGGAGACATTCCAGTTTCCAAGCGCTATCCCTCGGTCTTTTTCTGACCCAGGACTGCAGCTCCGTCAAGGAGACGAGCTGTGCCTGGCGAACGGCGACCACACCCGTTCACCATCAAGGAAGCACCAGAGATGTCGCAGCCTCAGCGCATGTTTGCGCATCATCAGTCATGGCATGCCCAGTCCTCCACGCAACGGGTGTTGACAGCAGATGGATCGTCTGACCATGGGAGGGCGTCCCTTCCACAAAAAGCGGAAGAGGAGGCGCTCCATTTTGGTGAGGGTTGGCCCGGGGCAAGGGACGATGGTGAGGTGGTAGCAGATGACGGATGCGATGTACGCATTCGCCACCTCCGCCCGGCCTTTCAGGGACAGCTTCCTCTCGGCCCATTTCTGGGTGAGGGAGGTCACCCTGCTCGTCACCTCATTCCAGTTTTTCTCCATCTGGAGGTCCGGTCCGAACCAGACCCCGAGCAATTTAACCGGTCCATCCGTCCAACGCCCCACGACGCTGTCGGACGGCATGGACTTGCCTCTCCAGGTGCCGAGCTGCAAGCCCACCGAATTTTCCTGGTTTATCTTTGCTCCTGTCACCGCTTCATATTCCTTGAGAGCGGTGCCGAGCATCTGGACGTGTCTGGTGCTCGACACCGTTGATCAGGGCCCCACCCGTGCCAGGTTCCTTAACCACCCTCTCTATGATGTATCGCATGAGGTGGAGGTTGTCGTGTATGGATCTGTCCGGAATGGCGCATGTCTGCGCCTCTCCCACCAGACCCTTGACGACAAGCGCCAACGTCGTTGCTAACACTTTCGCCAAAATCTTGAACTCTGCGTTTAGCAGGGTTATGGGCCTGAAATTATCGATAACATCCCCCTTGTTCAGGTCTTTTCTCAGCAGCGCCTCTACTCCCCGGCTCACAAAACTGGGAATGCTCCCATTCTGCTGCCAGTTGCAGTAGACGTCTGCCAAGAGGTCACCGAACAAGTCTGGCATAAATGCATAAAGCTCGTAGGGCAGACCATCTAAACCTGGCGATTTACCCCTTGTGCAGTTAGCCATCACTTCCCGTATTTCACCGGCTGTTATTGGCTTTTCGCAGCACTGTGCTGCGGTCGTCGAGAGCCGAGGCAGTCCGTCGAGGTATGCACTGAAGTCCATGCCCCGATCCGGGCCGCCGCTGCTCCCGAACAGTTCAGCAAAGTGCTGCTGAAAAGCTTCAGACATCCGCTCGGGTTCGAGCATCATGCACCCGTTTTGGTCAGACAAAGACCGAATTGTGGCTTTGTTGCCACATCGCACCTCTGCCACCCGGGCCCATTGGACAGCTTTTGTCCCCTCGTGTTTCAGAGCACGCGCTCTAGCTCTGACAACGCAGCCTTCGTGTTTTGCATTGAAGAATTGGTCGAGTGCCAATCTCGCCGCAAGCACGTCGGTTGCGATGCCTGTCCTAAACGCCTCTTCTAGCTTTCTGACTAGCTCTCCCTCTACTCTATTTTCCTCTATTGCTACTCCTTTGCTAAACCTAATTGACTCTACTTTAATTGCCCTTTTCAGGGCGAACCACCACCTGTTGTTGACGACCGCTCCCGTCAACGCCCGCTTAACTAATACGCTAATCCGGTCTCTGTAGGCCTTGCGTGCCGGGAAAGACGCGTTCAGCTTCCAGTAACCAGGCCCTTATATAATAGTATATAGAGAGTAATGTAAATGCTAAAGGGTTAATCCAACTATGTCTTTGAGTTTTAGAGGTAACCATAGATCAATACTGGAATCTCAGCTACATTCTATGACAGCCTACATAATGATGATGATGATGGTGGTGGTAATGGTGATGGTGATGATGATGATGATGATGATGATGATGCCACTGCCAACGATGATGAAATAGTTAAATGAAGATTATAGAAAGGGAATTTATGAATACAGAACTATTTTGTTGTTTGATTAGCATAATATCAGAGAATGTCTGCTGAAAAACACACTGACCCTATGTTGGATAACTGATAACCTAGTAGCTCATCTTGACATTGTTTGAGCATCATCAAGATTTTCAAACTGATAGAAATGAATTGTTTGATAACTGTTGTGAATGTCAGAGCTGAGTAGTGCTGAGTTGAGCTGTTAGATAACTGGAACAAAGTCATTGATTTAACATCTTATACTACATGAAACATAGGCGGCGAATTGGCAGTCATTAGAATGTCAGATAGAATGCTTTGTGATATTAATTCCGGTTCTCTGCTCTCTGAGTTCAAATCCCACCAAGGTCAATTTTGCGTTTCATCCTTTCAAGGTTGATAAAAAATACCAGTCTAGTACTGGGGTCGATTCTTCCTCTATATCTCTTTCTCACTTCCATTCTCTCATTCTCTATCTGTCTCTGGAAGAAAATTTGCTGTGTTGGGTTCACCAGGCTTTAAAATGCCCAAGAAACACTGTATATGAATACAGTTCCCCTATGATTCCATCAGGAGTTACAGGTCACCATATCACCACCACTACATGATACCAGATGATGTGTTAGATGTGTGTAATATTTTCCTTTCCCTCCTCTCATCTTTCTATCATCTATTCCTACCTTATTTTCTCATCAGCAAGCAAGACATTCTTGAAAAGTATAAAATACCACTATGATCATGTCATATTATAAATTAAAGTCTCTATTCTTATACTACAATTTCTCAGAATGATCTGTGCACTAGTAAAGATTCTATATTTGAATTAACAAACCATATGAAACCACATTCTTGAAAAGCACAAAACACCATGTCATTAAAAATTAAAGTATTTAGTTTAATACTGCAAATTTTCACCATAGTCTGTCCACTACTACAGATACTATAAATATTTGAATTATAAACATTTGACAAACGCATTTAAAAGTATTTTCTACTAAATCTGTACAGGATGTGAAGAGTTAAATAAAATTGTGGTTAACTGCAATGTTAGTCAGTTAACCTAAACATCCTGTAGCAGAATATATCTAAAAAAATGTCTTACTTCAAATGTTTATAGTATCTTTACTAGAGTACAGATTGTTGTCATCATTTGCAGTATTGGAGTAAAGACTTTATTTTTTATGGGATGCTCTCATAATGGGTTTTTAAATACTTTTTAAGAATGTCTTGCTGTGGTACAGAATGTTAAATGTTTAACAGTACAGAATAAAAGCCAGTCCCATATTGACCAATTCCTTGTAAGTGGAATTTGGTAGACAGAAGCTATTCTTTTACTGGTTTCAGTCATTAAACTATGGCCATGCTGGGGCACTGCTATAATTGATCAATCATATCAACTCCATAACTTATTACTCATCAGTGAAACAGACTGAGGCCTATCTCATGATTATATCTAATGTCTGTAATCATTCATTTCTAAATGTTCCTTGCCATTATTATATGTAATTAATATTTCAATAATCTTATTTAAGGAATCTGATAGAAGCAAGATTCTTTAGAAATCTGAAGAATATGAATTAAATACGGTATTTCTATGATGTTTGCTAGTTTTCTTACATAAAGAGCTATCATTAACAAAAGTGAAGCAATTACTCTCCATATTTGAAAGAACATTTTTTTCCTTGTTGAATAAATTATACTGACTTTTTTATTGACACAATATTGCAATAATATTTTTATTTTAGTGCTGGTGGCTATGATAAAATGCATCTAGTACACTCTGTAAAGTGATAGTGTTGGCGCCATAATAAATGCACCCAGTACATCTGGGTGATGGTGGTGGTGATGATTGAGTGATGATAGCAATGATGTTTGTGCTGGCGGCAGCCGTAATGGCAGTGGTGATGTTGATTTTGGAGCATATACAACAAATTCAGATACTGGAATAAATTTCCATTGAATTTGTTATCTATATATAATATAAAAAAGAGATGTTGGCTGGTTGGTGTCTTCGTATATCACACAAAAACGAAAACTGACAATTGAAAAGTAAGTACACCAAAAAATAAAAACTGACAATCGAAAAGTAATATTTATTGATACTAATTTTATAACATCAAAGAAGAAGAAAAACAGCTGTTAATTATCCCGCAGAGTTCCTTAATAGTCTGGAACTTCTAGACTTCCTCCACACAAATTGATGCTAAAGATTGGAACTCCTATCATCCTTTTGAAAAACTTGGATTCACCACTTCTAAGCAATCGCACACTTAACAGTCAGGCGGATGATGAACCATCTAGAGGAGACAATCATCAAGGGGAAAAAGCCTTTATTTTCAAGATTCCTCTTATCCCTTACTCTGCCGAGCTGCCGTTCAAATTCAGTTCCCTGTTAGAGTCAGTTTTGCTATGACCATAAATAAAGCTCAGGGTCAGAGTCTCAAAGTTGTAGAATTGAAGATGAGAGAATTAGTTTTTAACAATGGAGAGTTATATGTAAGTTGTTCACGTGTGGGAACACCTAGAAATCTTCATATACTATTCATGAACAGTAAAACGAATAATCTGGTGTATCTGGAAGTGTTTTTTTGTTTTGCCTTTGTCACACACACACACACACATACCACGGTCTTGTCTCATACTATAAACCAGACAATCCATCCAATAGTCTTTTTCTCTTCCAGTCTTCTCTTATCATCTGTTTACCTGAGCAAAGCCAGATACCTCAGTTAGTATAAATATATATACACACACACACATAAATACACTTATATGTTTATATATTTTGTTTTTGTATTTGTTTTGCAAAATTCTTTAAGTGAAATTGTGTGTTGAACAGATATTGTTATACTTTGGGAAGGTTATGTTGCCAATATCTGAAGAATTGCTGAATACAAACATAATGCAAATGAATGAATAGAAAAGATATTCCTATGAAGCACTTGTAGATGATTATGTAATTGGTAATGAAACACATGTTAGATTATCTAATCAAATAAATCTCTCTTCAAATTCCTCCTCATTCCTTGCCTAATTTTCTTAACACAATATTTTACACTAAATCTGGAAAATGATATTACATAACTCCATTAACCATGTTGATAAAAAATATCTGTAAGCTGTTTTTTCTCTATTATTTACATAATCATTCCACACAAATACAATTTTACCAACATAAAGTCAAAACTCCCTTATCTTCTCATAATATATATATATCATCACCTTCATCATTTTACGTCCGCTTTTCCCTGCTTGCAAGGGTGGGGCGGGTCCTATTCAGCACAGCATCTCTCCACTTGCCACGGTCTTTTGTCATCTCCACCGTGAGCTTCAGCGATCTGAGGTCTGCTCTCACCACCTCCGCCCATGTTTTTCATGGTCTTCCTCTACATACAAGTACATATATCTTAAGATTTATCAAAGGAGGTGTTTGGATGATTTGAAATTTGAAACATTGGGATCCAAATACAGAATCACTATAAATAATAATAGCTTTAGAAAATCAGGTAAAATATCCTTAAGGACAAAATAGTGGTCATGTTTGGATTCCAATGTTCAATATATATATATATATATATATATATATATATATATATAATTAGATAGAGAAAGAGGGCGGAGACAGATATACAACACCTCTGACAGAAAATGCTGATTTCTGATATGAATGAAAACATTTTTGAACGTTTGTGCCCCACTCATCTTTTTGGTCTTACATTTGTGTTTCATAAATTCTAAATAAAAATTGTAGAAAGTTTTCAACAAATTGTAATATTCATGCTACAGGCGGGCAAAAAGTCTGTACAATAATTACAATATAGACTAATGGAGCAGTACCATCAATAATGATGGCAATAGTATTGAATATATTTAATTAGAGGGGTCCAGGATTGGTATGCCATATACACTAGGATTATTAGATTTATGAAGAATCTTTAACCGTTAAGATGTGTTATTGGTAGTAGCGCCACGAGTGACCAGTTCTGTAGAAAGATGTGGTAAGAACATCGGCAACGACTTTGGCTTGTTTTACATTATTTATTAACAAGGTTGAGCTATGTAGAGCTGAGTAGAGCAGGCTTGCCAAGAGTTATAAAACAAACGAATTAAGGATTTCAGAAGGCACGGTCCACTGGCTGAAGTGTTGCCAGGCCATGGTTAAGTTGTTGTGTTACATGTTGGCTAGTGATTTCACGACGAAAGAAAGTTAGTTGTTTACCTTTTCACAGTCAGGATGTGAGAGACAGATTTCTCAAATCAACGCGGGAATTTTTCCCTCAGGGCGCGTAGAGATACATTCTCTTCTACTGGTGCTGATTGGCTGAGCTGAGCCAAATCACGCACAGAGAATGTATGTGAGCCCGCGGAATGTAGGTCACTACAAATCATACAAACTAGGAAATTTGTATTTTTATGAATAAATGCTTTATATAAAAGAAACTACTATTTATGCTGATTACTGACATGTATAAGTGATTAGGGTTAGGGTGGACATATATTGATGCCCTAAGGACAGACACTGGTCTCTGGGAAATGCAGGACAAGGCAGCAATAATGAAGGACAGAGACTGCTGGAGAGAACTCCTCCATGGATCTCAAGAATTTTACCCGCCCTAGATAGATAGAAGTGATTAAAGGTGAGAATAAATAAAAATTTTAATAATATATTTCTAGGATATAATTACATAAATATTCAGCATATGTCTAGATGACATACACAATTAAATACATGAGTAACTTTGGAGAAATAGCTATTTACAGTGACAAATGTAGGGTTAGAACCTACAAAGTTGTGATTGGAAAATTAACTTCTTATTGTAGCAAAAGGATGCGTGCATGCATGTATTTGAGTGAGTAAATTTTAAAGAATTACAGACAGAAGTATGTATTTAAATAAACATACAAACACACCTGGCTTATTATTATGGGCAGATTTTTAAAAGTGATAAATTTTGTTATGAAAAACCTGACAATTGATGTATTAAATTAATATTTTGTTGCTATTTCTATTAATGGACTTCCTAATTCTCTTGGAAAATATATACTATACATATATATGTAACTTTTTTGAGAATTCATTTTACGCTAATTGAGTTTGGCTCCCAGCCTTCTAAAATGGTTCCTCATATTGATTTTGAAGAAGAAATATCTTAAATTATGGTATCCATTCTATTTATTCATTCAGCTATGTGTAGCTTATTTAAAATGATTTGGCAAAGCAAACTTCCCAAAACGAAAGGAAAAATTATGTCAAAAATAGCATATATCATTATCATCATCTTCATCATTTAACAGACATTTTTCCACACACACACACACACTCTAGCATATATATACAAAGAGTCAAGAGGACTCTTCAGTTGTATCAAGAACACAACATTCTTATAGACAGACAGATATATACACACACAAATATATATATACATGGCTTAGTGGTTAGAGCATTGGCCTTGCAATCGAAAGGTTGTGAGTTCAATTCTCAGCCCGGGTGATGTGTTGTTTCCTTGAGCAAGACACTTTATTTTACATTGCTCCAGTTTACTCAGCTATAGAAATGAGATGATAGGGACTGCAAAGTGGTCGTGGAGGTGCTACGGCAAAAAAGCACCCAGCACTCACTGTAAATGAGGTTGGTGTTAGGAAGGGCATCCAGCTGTAGAAATCAAGCCAGAATCAGTTCCTGTCCCACCCTTGCAAGCAGGGAAAAAGCGGACGTAAAATGAAATGATGATGATATATATATGTATATATATATATATATATATATAGAGAGAGAGAGAGAGAGATAGATAGATATATAGATAGATAGATAGATATATTTCTTTATTAGCCACAGGGGCACAAAAGAAGGGGACAAATACAAAGGGGGAAGTTTACATACAATAAAAACGTGTAAAATGTTATCACAGATGGAATTTAAAAATTAGTCGATTTTCCCCAATAGAGGGAGACAGTTTATATGGGTAACACATACCCCCGAAAAAAATGTGCAACCCTCATCTCCAGGAGTACGAAGAGCTTGTACTCCTTTCCTCTCCTCCTCCTTTTCCTCAATCTACAGGCTGATATAGAGAGAAGGCCCATTCACTCGGGCCATTCTCGCCACTTTCACCCACCTTTATAGATAGATAGATAGATAGATAGATAGACAGACAGAAAGATATTTCAACTGCAATAGGTTTATTATAGTTTGCTATAGGTTCGAAAAGGAACTTATATGAAAACAGCTGATACTTTGCCCACTTGTCAGGTGATAAAGCTATTGTCAGACATACACACATCTGCATATATATATATATATATATATATATATATATATATATACATATACATATATCTATATATATATATAAAGAATTAGTATATCTACCAACATATTTATACAGATGTATACTTACACTAGCAAATATATAGGTTTTGTCTTAGTAACTTTGTGGTTCAATACAAAGGGATGCAGAACAATTATATGAAAGACGTAAAATAAGAAAATTATAGTAATTAACTTACTTACTTAAATTTCACTCCAACTAAAGTTTCTGAAAAGGGATATACATAGTCTTCAAATGGAGGTCATGGAGAAACCTTTCATATAATTGTTCTGCATCCCTTTGTATTGAACCACAAAGTTACTAAGACAAAACCTATATATTTGCTAGTGTAAGTATACATCTGTATAAATATGTTGGTAGATATACTAATTCTTTATAATTATCTCCAAATTATTTTGTTGAGCAAAAATGTGCCTAAATTACTACTATGGTTCATAGTATTAGCTTGGCTACTGTCTTTTTAACACCCCACTCCTCACTGATTAACCTCGATGTCACGTGATTGATTCTTTCTGTGTCCATGCATCGCCAGGAATCTTAGCGGAGAATGACTCCCTGATGAAGAAAGGTTTCTCCATGATCTCCATTTGAAGACTATGTATATCCCCTTTCAGAAACTAATTAGTTGGAGTGAAATTTAAGTAAGTAAGTTAATTACTATAATTTTCTTATTTTACGTCTTTCATATATATATATATATATATATATATATATATATACATATACATATACATATATATATATTCATGTGTTTGTGTGTATATTTATCTCTCTCTCTCTTTCTCTCTCTCTCTCTCTCTATATATATATATATATATAAAATGAAATGATGATGATGATGATATATATATATATATATATATTGAAAACAAAGAAAGGTTTCACATAAAGATCTTTATTGACTATACATAGTTGCAACTGTTTCACAGATGGGTGGCTCAGGATCTATATTAATGCTATAGACCTGACTCCAGCCTGATTTGCTCATCAGACTTGTTAATCAAGTAAAGCTAAAATTGTGATATGAGATTTTAGCTTTACTTGATTAAGTCTAATGAGAAAATCAAGCTGGAGTCAGGCTTATAGCATTAATATAGATCCTGAGCCACCCATCTGTGAAACAGTTGTAACTATGTATAATCAATAAAGACCTTAATGAGAAACTTTACTTTGTTTCCAATACATGCACTCTGACTTAGCATAGAGTGGTGATGTTGGTACCTTCTTTAGTAAACCATGAATCTAGTGAACCACCATTTAGTACCTTGATGGCACCTACATTTGACTATTTTGACACATTCAGAATATAAGCTGGCGACATCTGACTTTGAAAGAAATATATGCCAGCCTCCCATGCATATCTGTCGTACATAAAAGGAGAGTAAGATTTGCTGGCCACTGCCATTGCACCACCTACGAGGCTGTGTCTCCACTAGTACTCTGGAAACCACAAGCAGTCACTAATAACAGGGAACACAAGCTCTCCTATCCCGATGGTTTTGAAATCCAGGACTTGGCAACAGCAATGAACAACAGACTCACGTGGAGATCAATTGTTGAGTCAATTTCAGCTGAGGCTGCCAGATGATGATGATGATGATGAACCACCTATTATATATATCATCACTGAGATTACAGATGTACTAAAAGGCATTGATGAGTGCGTTGGGAAAGAAGCAAAAAGTGATGTGGTCAGAAGAGAGCGTGCAGAAGCAAAGGAGGATATGTTGCTGGAGAGGTAGGGTGGTGGGGTGGAAGGTGAGGAGGAAAGGAAAACAAGTGTAGGGGTGGTCTATATTTATATATTCTATTTATATATATATAAACAGTTCTATCTACTAAATTCACTAGCAACATATTGGTTAACACCAGCACTACCCCTTTACAAAGTGTACTGGGTGTATTTTATTGTGTCATATATGTGTGTGCGTGAAGTAAATTTTCACATAACAGAGAAATATGTGATATTTAGGAGTGATGCTAACATCGAAAAATTGTGAAAATTACCATGAAATTAGGACAGAATGTAAGCATGTTAAATAGAGCCAACCATAATTATGGTGTTATTAAAAGCTGCAATTCATCTATATACCTGATAATTACAGAGTTTTTACTACTAAGTTGGTGGATGAGTATGGCTGAATGGTTAAAGAGTTCACTTCGCAATCATTAGGTCCCTGGTTTAATCACATTGCATGGTATCTTGGCAAATGTCATTTACCATAACTTCGGATAAACCCATGGATTGTGAATGAAATTGGGTAGACGGAAACTGTCTGGAAACCGATTGGATGAACTGTATCTGTCATTTAAAGGGCCAGTCTTACCACAAATTGTGTCACACTGAATCTCCGAGAATTACATTAACCCTTTAGTATTGTAACTGGCCAAAATTCTCTCACCTCTTTCTGTTCAAACCAACCATAACTGGCTGCTCATACTGACATTAAGGTATTGTCCTCAAAATAAATAATAACATTATGTAAGATAATTATGTGAGATAAAGCCTTTACCATGAAAATATAATAGTAGAGTAATGTAAATGCTAAAGGGTTAAGATTACCTGTGTCTGTGGAATGTTTAACCACTTACATGTTAATTTCCTGAGCAGGCTGTTCCATTGAACAAAAAACTGAAACAGTCATCATTAAATCTAACAGAGGTCCATTCCATCTTAGCTTTACAATAACATTGCTGGTTTTGACAATAAGTGTTCCTTTTATTTGATCATTGCAATAACCTTGACAAAGCAAAACATGAGCTGAGAGGAAAACAAGAGAAATTAGAAACAAGAAACAAGAGTGAAAACTGTATTGAGAATAACAATGTGATACATATGGAGGATGATGAATGGAATAGAATGGACTTCTATTGGTTTGAATGATGAGTGTTTCAGTTACTTGATCAATGGAACAACCTGCTAATGAAATTAACATGCAAGTGGCTGAGTTTTATTAGTTCAAATCCCACCAAGGTTAGCTTTGCCTTTCATCCTATTGTGTCGATAGAATAAATCACTGGTAATACACTCGGGTTGATTTAATTGATTTTCCCTTCCCCTAAAATTGTTGGCCTTGTGCCTAAATCAGAAACCATTATTAGACATGTGTACTCCTAAAATAATTCTCAGAGAGATTCAGCATAATAGCATGTAGCAAAGATCAAACTCACAACATTGTAATAGTAAGTTGACCACCCTAACCACTTGGCCATTTGCCTTCACATATAGCTATATTTAACAGGCATATTATTAAAGCTGTTACAGCTGTGACTGTTTGTCATTATGTTTTTAAATACATAACAGTTGATTTATGCCTGTAAGGTTGTCAATCAGTAAACATAAGATTGTAAACCTGTCTGACAGTAGATGCACATCTTGAATGTTGATTGATTTCAAAACAGCAAATTACAAGGTTTTTATTTACATATCATCTTCCTTTTACGTCGATTTTACATGCTGGCATGGGTTAGACAGGTCATCACCACAATGACAAAGACAATTTGTATACCATACTTTACTCATACATTCCATATTTTAGCATGGTTTCTATGACTGGATCATCATCCTCATCCTCATCACCATTTTACATCCATTTTCCATGCTAGCATGGGTTAGACGAGCTGTCCTGTTGTGGGCAATGCCAGGTCAGGTGACCATATCTTGCTCATACAGAACTGATTTTTGCTTGATTTCTACAGCTGGATGCCCTTCCTAATGCCAACTTCATTTACAGTATGAACTGGGTGCTTTTTGCTGTGACACCTACATGACCACTTTACAGTAGGAGGGGGTGGGGGCATACGGTATATATGCTTCAGCTTTGGCCTGTACCCATGGGAAGATGCCCTTCTTAATACCAATCCCATTACAGAGTAGACTAGGTATATTTTACCATACCATCAGCTCTACCACTTTACAGAGTGCACTTGATGCATTTTATTGTGGCATCAGCACTTGAACTTTTCAGTGAATTTTTTCATGGCAACACTTGAGAGGTTGTTATATACTGAAGAGTCCTCTCTAAATGGTCTTTTTAAGAATATATATACGACTACATTATTCAGTGTCTCTTTAAGACAATAGAGTGTGATTTGGCTGCTATTTCTAGCAGGTTCAATGACCATGTAGAGCTATGGTTCTTAACTTTTTCTATCACAGCACCCCCTGAGATTTTGAAATTCCATCCCACACCCCTAGGCCTAGCACATAAGACAAAAAAACTTGAATTTTCAGGGCAAATTATCAACTACTTAGCTGCTACTATTTAATTAATTAACTACTATGATTAATAAATACAATTTTTTGGAAATAATAGAAAATATCCAAAGAAAATCTTTAAATCTTTAATATGACTTCTGTTTTTGCCTCTTCTCTGCACCTCTAAGAACTGAATCTTGCACCTGGTTAAGAACACTGATGTAGAATATCCCCTTTTGGATCTGTGTGTGTGTGTGTGTGTGTGTGTGTGTGTGTGTGTGTGTGTGTGTGTACAATGTGTGCCTATATTGAACAATGTGCTGATATCGAGCAATGGCATTAGTTAGAATAAATTCTGTATAATATTACAAAATTTTAAAAAATCGAAAACTACACCACTTACTAAGTACACAGTCGAAAATTGTGTGAGTTTGCATCTGTGCATAAGCTGTTGTCTGGATTTGCGGCCAGTTTCCATTTTAAAATATTAAAAAAATATATAATTGTGGCCTTAAAGATGTATTTTTATAAATACACACATATATAAATCATTATATATATATATATAGAGAGAGAGAGTGAGAGAGAGACATTATGTATGTAAATATATACATAAATTCACTCACATACATATATATTGATCTGTTTGTTTCACCAACAAAGAATGATTGTATGGAAACTATCTATTATCTTTTTGTTGACAGAGTAGTTGAATTAACAAGGCCATTATTTGGAGAGGCGTGAGCTCAAAGGTTATAGACATATCCATGTCAGCTGGGTGTACAACAACAATAATCAGGTGATTCAATGTTATTTGTTCACTCTTTCACAGGATAAATCTATGGACCTCAGTTGGTTTCCATGGTGAGTATTCTAGTTGTTTGATCAACAGAACAGCCTGCTCATGAAATTCATGTACAAGTAGCTGAGCATTCTCAGATACAGATACCCTTCAAGTAATTTTCATGGTATTTCAGCGTGACAGAGTGTGTGACAAAACTGGCACTTTGAATTACAGATTCAGTCCATCTAACGGGCTTCTAAACAAATTCTGTCTACCCAATTTCATTCACAAGGCATGGGTTGATCTGAAGTTATGGTAAATGACATTTGCTCAAGATGTGAAGCAATGTCATTGAACCTGGGCCCTAATAATTTTTAACCATTTGGCCATGTTGCATCTACAAAATGAGCCCTCACTATTCCCTCAATTGATTGTCTATGGGTCAATGAGAAGGGGCCAGATGGTCTTACCTTTAGCCCTTGGGCTTGAGGCAACTGCCTCATCTGGGACATCACTGTCAGCAACTCTTTTACTCCTCCTGTCCTAGATGTTGTAGCAAAGATAGGAGGTCAATGCATCCATAGCTAAATGGAATAAACAATTAAAATAGAAAGATTTATCAGTGAATTAAACTTTTCAACCTGTGTCATTTGAGAAGTCTGGGAGAGCTGGACCACTGACAATGATTTGGCTGCTCACCTTACTAAAACATCATGTAATGCTATGTGTGTGAGTGCTTGGTTATTCTAGTACCTTAGCTTCACTATCACCCAGTCATGCTGTGTTTTGGCTTGCCTCAAAATTCTTTTAGAAAGAAACACCAACATTCTGTACTTTGTAATTGAGTGTGCATGACTTCTCTCATTTTTTCCCTCTGATTAATTTCTATTGATTTGTTTCTTTTGTAAATCTTATTTATTTTAATGACATTGAGAGATTTCATATATTCTATGAATTGTGGTTGTATTTGTATATAATATTCATGACAAAAAGATTTCCGAATTCTGTAATAAACTTTGTCAATTCAAATGAACAGAACAATATTTATGTTTATACAAAGATATTTCAATTACCCATTGCCTTATTTACTTATGAATTTTGATCATAAATTGTTACATCAATGTTGACTTGTTTAAATATAACTACACACACTCAACCACATAGTTAATCTTAATGTTAGAGTTCTTTTGAAGCCTTAAGCACCTAAAAGGTTATGCTGTCTCTCATATATTAAGTCTGCAAAAATTATTTTGGGAATAACAAATACATTTAATTTGAATAACATGATGTCCCTCTTCCCTTGATGTCCTAAGCATGAGCTTATTTTGCTTGATGGTTAATCTAATCCTGCTTAATATATAACTAGGGGACCAGTGCCATAATGGCAATATTTGTGTTGAACATATGTGACTTTTGGCGTCCAGGATTAGATTAGTATACCAGATCTAAAGCAATCATACAGATTAGAAAAAAAGCATTATAGAAAGTTTATAGTATATGTCAATTACTGACACATGGAAGTGATTGAAAAAGAGAATGATTTTTAATAAGGGATAAGGAAATGAAGAATAGAAGAAAAGGAAAAGAAATAAAATGAAACAAGAAATTAAACAAAAGGAAAGGAAGAGGGAGCGACAGACTCTACACCACAGTCAGAGCGACATCTCTTAACTGCATCCTGCAGACAAAATGGCAAAAGCATTGCCATGGAGAATGACCAGTGTCACCTGCTGCAACAGCCACTCTGCCTCACGGGGCTCCTTCCTTAGGCAGGCTACCACTTTCCCGATTTTTCAGAAGGAAAATGGCAGTTCAGGTCCTAGGACAGCTGAAGTCTCGACGGGAACCAGTGTGAAAAAGAAGCGGTCTGACCAACTCAGGTATTTGGCAATTTTCCTCCCCTCTGCACTGCAGGCGGCAGTGTCTGGGTTTGCAGCTGAAGTGACAATAATAATATATTTCTAGAATATGATTAGATAAGTTGTACACATTGCAGAGGAACAAATAAATGAGTAACTTAAGAGAAATAACTATTTACAGAGACAAATATAGGGTTAGAACCCAGGACCTCGTGATTGGAAAGAGAATTTCTTATTGTAACTACATGACTGAGATGGGTAATTATTGTATGTGTGGGTAAATTTTAAAGAGTTACAGAGTTATTATATATATCATCATCATCATCATCGTTTAACGTCCATCTTCCACGCTTGCATGGGTTTGGACGGGAGTTTTCCCACTTGAGGCAAGATTGGTGGTCCTGCTCGTATATGCCTGTCTGGCGGGTTTTCTACGGCTGGGTGCCCTTCCTAATACCAACCACGTTTACAGTGTGGACTGGGAGGTTTTTACCGTGTTACCTACACGGCCACATTACAGCGTGGACTGTGTGTTTTTTTGTCATGACACCTACATGACCTCATTTGTTTATACAATATATTAATAAATGCAAACTATATTTATAAAACCATATTTATTTTATTATACATATTTCAAGGGCAACCAAGGCAGATTATGGTGCACTTTCATCAGATAAAATACAGATTTGTTTTATAAATAAATATTGACATACCCGGAAAAAAGACAACCTTAACGGTTGGAGCTTCCTGGATAGACTATCCAGAAAGCTCCAACCGGTAAGGTTGTCTTTTTTCCGGGTATGTCAATATTTATTTATAAAACAAATCTGTATTTTATCTGATGAAAGTGCACCATAATTTGCCTTGGTTGCCCTTGAAATATGTATAATAAAATAAATATGGTTTTATAAATATAGTTTCCATTTATTAATATATTGTGTATTTACTCCACTAACTTGTTGAGTGCTTTATATCAGTTATAAAAATGTTTAAGCTTGTTGAATCCCAACAAATTAAATATAACCTCTACCTATATATATATATATATATATATACAAACACGTGGTGTTTTTCTTATTAAATTTTCGTGACAATATACAATCCTTCCTTTCGATTGCTGACGGAGTCGTAAGGGCGCCGTAGTGATATACGCTGTTTAAAACTGGTGGAGCCCATTCCTTCTCCCGTTCCGAACAGAGCTGATTTCTTCCAATGAAGGAAAAAGGACAAATCCACCCCAGTACTGAACTACTTTATTCATCGACCTCGAAATAATAAAAGCCAAAATTGTGCGTATAGAGCTGAAACGAATACCGCAAAGCATTCTATCCGATATTCTAACGACTCTATATATTAATTGACATTAAAAAAAAATCATACAGAAATGTTTATTTTGCCAGTTAAAAATAAGAAAGAAAAGAAAAGAAAAAGTCATTGTTATCATCTTGAACTGGAAAAACTATAAAAGAATAAATGGAACATAAGAATTTTCAAACTGGATTTTATTTAGTCAAAAATAATTAATTTTGCTGAATACGTGCGTAAGAAAACGTCATTGACTTCCTCGTTATTTTCATTTCATTGTTCTCAAAGAATGTATTATTTTTGACGTGTAAATCTTGAAAGATGTATTTCTAGAGGAGCGATGGCGACCAGCTTGCCTTTGTAGAATTGACTGACTGGCATTAGAATATCATGGATGATTCCAGCATAGAAATCGTTAGGAGAAACGACTCTTTGGAAACTAGTACTTGTAAAATTCTAAAGTCAATTCTTAAACAAAATAATCGCAACTGGAATGTCAGCAAAAATAAGAATGATTCATTTTGTAATTTCAGTAAATTAGTGGTCGACTCTGTGCAGACAGATGGCAGCAGCCATTTTCTTCTTCAAAGTCATGTACCTTACTCAGATTTTTCAAAAGAAAATGTTAGTGGTTCTTATTTCTATATGAACAGCACTCCCGTGGAAGACAGGAAAAGTGTACGTATAAAAAATATATCTTTGACTCCAATAGGTTTGAAAGTTTGCAATCAAGGCAAAAATAGTCGAAATTCCAGAAATGTATCGAAGACACGAAACAAAGACAATGAACGTCCATCGTCTTGTAAAAATGAAATATCTACAAAAGAAATGTCATTGATACCAAAGAAATATAACAAGAGACGTCGAAAACAAAAAATCGAAGAGGAGGACCACATTACAGATACGTGTAATAATGACGCATCTGAAGAATCTCCTTCCAAAGTCACACAACAGAAAAATATCAGCAGAGGACAATCTATCTATAAATATAAATTAAAGTCTTCGATAAACAAATGTAATTCGACTGAATTCAAATCTGTTAAATTCAATGAAACAGTAATTTCTTACTCGGATTTATCATCCGAACGAACCCTTGACAGTTTTGGTAGAAATTCCAGTGACCTAGAAACAAACTCTGAGGTGGGCAACTGCAATGGTGCTTCTAGTCAAAAGAGCAAAGGTAGACATTACGACGATTTAATTGAATATTTCACAAATGCCAAGGCAAATAAGAAGACGTGGAAGGAATTTGCACATTTCTTTCCATCTTAAAGAAATTTGTATCAAATACCAGCTTGTTTGGTTGTTAAAGTGCTTAGTAATTGTTTAAAGACTAAATCCACCACCATTACTATAGTATATATTAATATAGTCTTTATTATGGCTAAGTGGTGAGTCTTGATTACTCATATTATTTTCCCCAAAATTTTGTTAAATACATTTTTTGTTGGTTCTTATTTAGCCCCTAGGTCAGCCCTGGTGGAATAGTAGGCATATGATTAATAGTTTTCCAACCGTGATCATCCCGTTTTTCTTTCTATTAAAAAAACAAACAAACCGTAGTGTATGTGCATTTTTATGGAAATTTGGCTACTATATCTATTATGACGCTGGACAGTATACAGACTGGTTATTTTGTTGTTGACTTATATGTATTTCGAATAAGAAATACGAAATTCTAGAGAGATAGCAGAACGACATAGGGCTGGGGGTAGGTTCGAGTCCCGTTGAAGGAGGTCAATAAAATAAATACAAAACGTACTGGAATATAATTAATAGCCGTTGGAAAATGTCCAATAATATAATTGTTTCTACTTTTCTCACAAGGCCAGCAAATACCCAGTACATTACTGGTACTTTATTTATCGACCCCGTAAGGATGAACGGCAAAGTTAACCTCGGCGGGATTTGAACTCAGACCATTTAGTATCCCACCTTGCTTTCTTAATTCATAATTTTTTTATGAAATTTTGTAGAAATACGTTTTCTGAGATGTAGATTACGATTATGTTGATGAAATGAAAAAAAAATTTATATTTGTAGAAATTGATATTACGTTCCCGAAAAAAAAATCTGCTATTATGCTGATTGGCAGAATCGGTAGAGCGTCGGACACCATGCTTCGCGGCATAGTTATGTCCCTTTATGTTCTGAGTTCAAATCCCGCCCAACGTTAGCTTTACCTCTCATTTTTACAGAGTCCATAAACTAAAACACCAGTAACCCACAGGTCTATTTGATAGACTTTCCTCTCCCCCAAAATTGCTGGCCATCATCAATATGAAATTGGGAGGCATGATGAACAAATTTCTGCGTTTACGTTTATTTTTTATTTTTCACAATAGATAGTTATAAAAATATGTGTATCTAATTTAGAATGAATACACAATATCCCTGTGTATCACAAGAGGTGATTAAAAGGGTTTGGTACCAGAAAAGACATCTATCTGTAAAACACTGCCCCCAAAAGACACTGTAAAACACTGCCCCCAAAAGACATCATGATAAGTATGAAGCATATAGGATCTGCAAGGCTAACCACTACTATAGCAAGGAAATAACCTTAAAATGATTGTATATTTGTAGAAATGACATTATATTCCTATATAAAATATGCAGTAATACAGATGACCCAACTTCCCATGAGCACAAGCTGAAGCATATGTACAGTATGCCCCACCCCCAGCCCACACTGTAAAGTGGACGTGTAAAAGACACGGCAAAAAGCACCCAGCCCACACTGTAAAGTGGACGTGTAAAAGACACGGCAAAAAGCACCCAGCCCACACTGTAAGTGGACGTGTAAAAGACACGGCAAAAAGCACCCGGCCCACACTGTAAAGTGGATGTGTAAAAGACACGGCAAAAAGCACCCAGCCCACACTGTAAAGTGGACGTGTAAAAGACACGGCAAAAAGCACCCAGCCCACACTGTAAAGTGGACGTGTAAAAGACACGGCAAAAAGCACCCAGCCCACACTGTAAAGTGGACGTGTAAAAGACACGGCAAAAAGCACCCAGCCCACACTGTAAGTGGACGTGTAAAAGACATGGCAAAAAGCACCCAGCCCACACTGTAAAGTGGACGTGTAAAAGACACGGCAAAAAGCACCCAGCCCACACTGTAAAGTGGATGTGCAAAAAGCACCCAACCCACACTGTAAAGTGGACGTGTAAAAGACACGGCAAAAAGCACCCAGCCCACACTGTAAAGTGGACGTGTAAAAGACACGGCAAAAAGCACCCAGCCCACACTGTAAAGTGGATGTGCAAAAAGCACCCAACCCACACTGTAAAGTGGACGTGTAAAAGACACGGCAGAAAGCACCCAGCCCACACTGTAAAGTGGACGTGTAAAAGACACGGCAAAAAGCACCCAGCCCACACTGTAAGTGGACGTGTAAAAGACATGGCAAAAAGCACCCAGCCCACACTGTAAAGTGGACGTGTAAAAGACACGGCAAAAA
This sequence comes from Eledone cirrhosa, assembly GCA_964016885.1. Taxonomy (NCBI): domain Eukaryota; kingdom Metazoa; phylum Mollusca; class Cephalopoda; order Octopoda; family Eledonidae; genus Eledone; species Eledone cirrhosa. The sequence continues at coordinate 57,364,189 of OZ024741.1, forward strand.
GCACCCAGCCCACACTGTAAAGTGGATGTGCAAAAAGCACCCAACCCACACTGTAAAGTGGACGTGTAAAAGACACGGCAAAAAGCACCCAGCCCACACTGTAAAGTGGATGTGCAAAAAGCACCCAACCCACCTGTAAAGTGGACGTGTAAAAGACACGGCAAAAAGCACCCAGCCCACACTGTAAAGTGGACGTGTAAAAGACACGGCAAAAAGCACCCAGCCCACACTGTAAAGTGGACGTGTAAAAGACACGGCAAAAAGCACCCAGCCCACACTGTAAAGTGGACGTGTAAAAGACACGGCAAAAAGCACCCAGCCCACACTGTAAAGTGGATGTGCAAAAAGCACCCAACCCACCTGTAAAGTGGACGTGTAAAAGACACGGCAAAAAGCACCCAACCCACACTGTAAAGTGGACGTGTAAAAGACACGGCAAAAAGCACCCAGCCCACACTGTAAAGTGGACGTGTAAAAGACACGGAAAAAAGCACCCAGCCCACACTGTAAGTGGACGTGTAAAAGACATGGCAAAAAGCACCCAGCCCACACTGTAAAGTGGACGTGTAAAAGACACGGCAAAAAGCACCCAGCCCACACTGTAAAGTGGATGTGCAAAAAGCACCCAACCCACCTGTAAAGTGGACGTGTAAAAGACACGGCAAAAAGCACCCAGCCCACACTGTAAAGTGGACGTGTAAAAGACATGGCAAAAAGCACCCAGCCCACACTGTAAAGTGGACGTGTAAAAGACATGGCAAAAAGCACCCAGCCCACACTGTAAAGTGGAAGTGCAAAAGACACGGCAAAAAGCACCCAGCCCACACTGTAAAGTGGACGTGTAAAAGACATGGCAAAAAGCACCCAGCCCACACTGTAAAGTGGACGTGTAAAAGACACGGCAAAAAGCACCCAGCCCACACTGTAAAGTGGACGTGTAAAAGACACGGCAAAAAGCACCCAGCCCACACTGTAAAGTGGACGTGTAAAAGACACGGCAAAAAGCACCCTGCCCACACTGTAAAGTGGAAGTGCAAAAGACACGGCAAAAAGCACCCAGCCCACACTGTAAAGTGGACGTGTAAAAGACATGGCAAAAAGCACCCAGCCCACACTGTAAAGTGGACGTGTAAAAGACACGGCAAAAAGCACCCAGCCCACACTGTAAAGTGGACGTGTAAAAGACACGGCAAAAAGCACCCAGCCCACACTGTAAAGTGGACGTGTAAAAGACATGGCAAAAAGCACCCAGCCCACACTGTAAAGTGGACGTGTAAAAGACATGGCAAAAAGCACCCAGCCCACACTGTAAAGTGGATGTGCAAAAAGCACCCAACCCACACTGTAAAGTGGACGTGTAAAAGACATGGCAAAAAGCACCCAGCCCACACTGTAAAGTGGATGTGCAAAAAGCACCCAACCCACCTGTAAAGTGGACGTGTAAAAGACACGGAAAAAAGCACCCAGCCCACACTGTAAGTGGACGTGTAAAAGACATGGCAAAAAGCACCCAGCCCACACTGTAAAGTGGACGTGTAAAAGACACGGCAAAAAGCACCCAGCCCACACTGTAAAGTGGATGTGCAAAAAGCACCCAACCCACACTGTAAAGTGGACGTGTAAAAGACACGGCAAAAAGCACCCAGCCCACACTGTAAAGTGGACGTGTAAAAGACACGGCAAAAAGCACCCAGCCCACACTGTAAGAAGACGTGTAAAAGACATGGCAAAAAGCACCCAGCCCACACTGTAAAGTGGACGTGTAAAAGACACGGCAAAAAGCACCCAGCCCACACTGTAAAGTGGATGTGCAAAAAGCACCCAACCCACCTGTAAAGTGGACGTGTAAAAGACACGGAAAAAAGCACCCAGCCCACACTGTAAAGTGGACGTGTAAAAGACACGGCAAAAAGCACCCAGCCCACACTGTAAAGTGGATGTGCAAAAAGCACCCAACCCACACTGTAAAGTGGACGTGTAAAAGACACGGCAAAAAGCACCCAGCCCACACTGTAAAGTGGATGTGCAAAAAGCACCCAGCCCACCTGTAAAGTGGACGTGTAAAAGACACGGCAAAAAGCACCCGGCCCACACTGTAAAGTGGACGTGTAAAAGACACGGCAAAAAGCACCCAGCCCACACTGTAAGTGGACGTGTAAAAGACATGGCAAAAAGCACCCAGCCCACACTGTAAAGTGGACGTGTAAAAGACACGGCAAAAAGCACCCAGCCCACACTGTAAAGTGGATGTGCAAAAAGCACCCAACCCACACTGTAAAGTGGACGTGTAAAAGACACGGCAAAAAGCACCCAGCCCACACTGTAAAGTGGACGTGTAAAAGACACGGCAAAAAGCACCCAGCCCACACTGTAAAGTGGATGTGCAAAAAGCACCCAACCCACACTGTAAAGTGGACGTGTAAAAGACACGGCAAAAAGCACCCAGCCCACACTGTAAAGTGGACGTGTAAAAGACACGGCAAAAAGCACCCAGCCCACACTGTAAGTGGACGTGTAAAAGACATGGCAAAAAGCACCCAGCCCACACTGTAAAGTGGACGTGTAAAAGACACGGCAAAAAGCACCCAGCCCACACTGTAAAGTGGATGTGCAAAAAGCACCCAACCCACCTGTAAAGTGGACGTGTAAAAGACACGGCAAAAAGCACCCAGCCCACACTGTAAAGTGGACGTGTAAAAGACACGGCAAAAAGCACCCAGCCCACACTGTAAAGTGGACGTGTAAAAGACACGGCAAAAAGCACCCAGCCCACACTGTAAAGTGGATGTGCAAAAAGCACCCAACCCACACTGTAAAGTGGACGTGTAAAGGACACGGCAAAAAGCACCCAGCCCACACTGTAAAGTGGATGTGCAAAAAGCACCCAACCCACACTGTAAAGTGGACGTGTAAAAGACACGGCAAAAAGCACCCAGCCCACACTGTAAAGTGGATGTGCAAAAAGCACCCAACCCACCTGTAAAGTGGACGTGTAAAAGACACGGCAAAAAGCACCCAGCCCACACTGTAAAGTGGACGTGTAAAAGACACGGCAAAAAGCACCCAGCCCACACTGTAAAGTGGACGTGTAAAAGACACGGCAAAAAGCACCCAGCCCACACTGTAAAGTGGATGTGCAAAAAGCACCCAACCCACCTGTAAAGTGGACGTGTAAAAGACACGGCAAAAAGCACCCAACCCACACTGTAAAGTGGACGTGTAAAAGACACGGCAAAAAGCACCCAGCCCACACTGTAAAGTGGACGTGTAAAAGACACGGCAAAAAGCACCCAGCCCACACTGTAAGTGGACGTGTAAAAGACATGGCAAAAAGCACCCAGCCCACACTGTAAAGTGGACGTGTAAAAGACACGGCAAAAAGCACCCAGCCCACACTGTAAAGTGGATGTGCAAAAAGCACCCAACCCACACTGTAAAGTGGACGTGTAAAAGACACGGCAAAAAGCACCCAGCCCACACTGTAAAGTGGACGTGTAAAAGACACGGCAAAAAGCACCCAGCCCACACTGTAAAGTGGATGTGCAAAAAGCACCCAACCCACACTGTAAAGTGGACGTGTAAAAGACACGGCAAAAAGCACCCAGCCCACACTGTAAAGTGGACGTGTAAAAGACACGGCAAAAAGCACCCAGCCCACACTGTAAAGTGGATGTGCAAAAAGCACCCAACCCACCTGTAAAGTGGACGTGTAAAAGACACGGCAAAAAGCACCCAGCCAATACTGTAAAGTGGACGTGTAAAAGACATGGCAAAAAGCACCCAGCCCACACTGTAAAGTGGACGTGTAAAAGACACGGCAAAAAGCACCCAGCCCACACTGTAAGTGGACGTGTAAAAGACATGGCAAAAAGCACCCAGCCCACACTGTAAAGTGGACGTGTAAAGACACGGCAAAAAGCACCCAGCCCACACTGTAAAGTGGATGTGCAAAAAGCACCCAACCCACCTGTAAAGTGGACGTGTAAAAGACACGGCAAAAAGCACCTAGCCAATACTGTAAAGTGGACGTGTAAAAGACATGGCAAAAGCACCCAGCCCACACTGTAAAGTGGACGTGTAAAAGACATGGCAAAAAGCACCCAGCCCACACTGTAAAGTGGATGTGCAAAAGACACGGCAAAAAGCACCCAGCCCACACTGTAAAGTGGACGTGTAAAAGACATGGCAAAAAGCACCCAGCCCACACTGTAAAGTGGACGTGTAAAAGACACGGCAAAAAGCACCCAGCCCACACTGTAAAGTGGACGTGTAAAAGACACGGCAAAAAGCACCCAGCCCATACTGTAAAGTGGACGTGTAAAAGACACGGCAAAAAGCACCCAGCCCACACTGTAAAGTGGATGTGTAAAAAGCACCCAACCCACACTGTAAAGTGGACGTGTAAAAGACACGGCAAAAAGCACCCAGCCCACACTGTAAAGTGGACGTGTAAAAGACACGGCAAAAAGCAACCAGCCCACACTGTAAAGTGGATGTGCAAAAAGCACCCAACCCACACTGTAAAGTGGACGTGTAAAAGACACGGCAAAAAGCACCCAACCCACACTGTAAAGTGGACGTGTAAAAGACACGGCAAAAAGCACCCAGCCCACACTGTAAAGTGGATGTGCAAAAAGCACCCAACCCACTTGTAAAGTGGACGTGTAAAAGACACGGCAAAAAGCACCCAGCCCACACTGTAAAGTGGACGTGTAAAAGACACGGCAAAAAGCACCCAGCCCACACTGTAAAGTGGACGTGTAAAAGACACGGCCAAAAGCACCCAGCCCACACTGTAAAGTGGATGTGCAAAAAGCACCCAACCCACCTGTAAAGTGGACGTGTAAAAGACACGGCAAAAAGCAACCAGCCCACACTGTAAAGTGGATGTGCAAAAAGCACCCAACCCACACTGTAAAGTGGACGTGTAAAAGACACGGCAAAAAAAACCCAACCCACACTGTAAAGTGGACGTGTAAAAGACACGGCAAAAATCACCCAGCCTACACTGTAAAGTGGATGTGCAAAAAGCACCCAACCCACTTGTAAAGTGGACGTGTAAAAGACACGGCAAAAAGCACCCAGCCCACACTGTAAAGTGGACGTGTAAAAGACACGGCAAAAAGCACCCAGCCCACACTGTAAAGTGGACGTGTAAAAGACACGGCAAAAAGCACCCAGCCCACACTGTAAAGTGGATGTGCAAAAAGCACCCAACCCACCTGTAAAGTGGACGTGTAAAAGACACGGCAAAAAGCACCCAACCCACACTGTAAAGTGGACGTGTAAAAGACACGGCAAAAAGCACCCAGCCCACACTGTAAAGTGGACGTGTAAAAGACATGGCAAAAAGCACCCAGCCCACACTGTAAGTGGACGTGTAAAAGACATGGCAAAAAGCACCCAGCCCACACTGTAAAGTGGACGTGTAAAAGACACGGCAAAAAGCACCCAGCCCACACTGTAAAGTGGATGTGCAAAAAGCACCCAACCCACACTGTAAAGTGGACGTGTAAAAGACACGGCAAAAAGCACCCAGCCCACACTGTACAGTGGACGTGTAAAAGACACGGCAAAAAGCACCCAGCCCACACTGTAAAGTGGATGTGCAAAAAGCACCCAACCCACACTGTAAAGTGGACGTGTAAAAGACACGGCAAAAAGCACCCAGCCCACACTGTACAGTGGACGTGTAAAAGACACGGCAAAAAGCACCCAGCCCACACTGTAAAGTGGACGTGTAAAAGACACGGCAAAAAGCACCCAGCCCACACTAAGTGGACGTGTAAAAGACATGGCAAAAAGCACCCAGCCCACACTGTAAAGTGGACGTGTAAAAGACACGGCAAAAAGCACCCAGCCCACACTGTAAAGTGGATGTGCAAAAAGCACCCAACCCACCTGTAAAGTGGACGTGTAAAAGACACGGCAAAAAGCACCCAGCCCACACTGTAAAGTGGACGTGTAAAAGACATGGCAAAAAGCACCCAGCCCACACTGTAAAGTGGACGTGTAAAAGACATGGCAAAAAGCACCCAGCCCACACTGTAAAGTGGACGTGCAAAAGACACGGCAAAAAGCACCCAGCCCACACTGTAAAGTGGACGTGTAAAAGACATGGCAAAAAGCACCCAGCCCACACTGTAAAGTGGACGTGTAAAAGACATGGCAAAAAGCACCCAGCCCACACTGTAAAGTGGATGTGCAAAAGACACGGCAAAAAGCACCCAGCCCACACTGTAAAGTGGACGTGTAAAAGACATGGCAAAAAGCACCCAGCCCACACTGTAAAGTGGATGTGCAAAAGACACGGCAAAAAGCACCCAGCCCACACTGTAAAGTGGACGTGTAAAAGACACGGCAAAAAGCACCCAGCCCACACTGTAAAGTGGATGTGTAAAAGACACGGCAAAAAGCACCCAGCCCACACAGTAAAGTGGACGTGTAAAAGACACGGCAAAAAGCACCCAGCCCACACTGTAAAGTGGACGTGTAAAAGACACGGCAAAAAGCACCCAGCCCACACTGTAAAGTGGACGTGTAAAAGACACGGCAAAAAGCACCCAGCCCACACTGTAAAGTGGACGTGTAAAAGACACGGCAAAAAGCACCCAGCCCACACTGTAAAGTGGATGTGCAAAAAGCACCCAACCCACCTGTAAAGTGGACGTGTAAAAGACACGGCAAAAAGCACCCAACCCACACTGTAAAGTGGACGTGTAAAAGACACGGCAAAAAGCACCCAGCCCACACTGTAAAGTGGACGTGTAAAAGACACGGCAAAAAGCACCCAGCCCACACTGTAAGTGGACGTGTAAAAGACATGGCAAAAAGCACCCAGCCCACACTGTAAAGTGGACGTGTAAAAGACACGGCAAAAAGCACCCAGCCCACACTGTAAAGTGGATGTGCAAAAAGCACCCAACCCACACTGTAAAGTGGACGTGTAAAAGACACGGCAAAAAGCACCCAGCCCACACTGTAAAGTGGACGTGTAAAAGACACGGCAAAAAGCACCCAGCCCACACTGTAAAGTGGATGTGCAAAAAGCACCCAACCCACACTGTAAAGTGGACGTGTAAAAGACACGGCAAAAAGCACCCAGCCCACACTGTAAAGTGGACGTGTAAAAGACACGGCAAAAAGCACCCAGCCCACACTGTAAAGTGGATGTGCAAAAAGCACCCAACCCACCTGTAAAGTGGACGTGTAAAAGACACGGCAAAAAGCACCCAGCCAATACTGTAAAGTGGACGTGTAAAAGACATGGCAAAAAGCACCCAGCCCACACTGTAAAGTGGACGTGTAAAAGACACGGCAAAAAGCACCCAGCCCACACTGTAAGTGGACGTGTAAAAGACATGGCAAAAAGCACCCAGCCCACACTGTAAAGTGGACGTGTAAAGACACGGCAAAAAGCACCCAGCCCACACTGTAAAGTGGATGTGCAAAAAGCACCCAACCCACCTGTAAAGTGGACGTGTAAAAGACACGGCAAAAAGCACCTAGCCAATACTGTAAAGTGGACGTGTAAAAGACATGGCAAAAGCACCCAGCCCACACTGTAAAGTGGACGTGTAAAAGACATGGCAAAAAGCACCCAGCCCACACTGTAAAGTGGATGTGCAAAAGACACGGCAAAAAGCACCCAGCCCACACTGTAAAGTGGACGTGTAAAAGACATGGCAAAAAGCACCCAGCCCACACTGTAAAGTGGACGTGTAAAAGACACGGCAAAAAGCACCCAGCCCACACTGTAAAGTGGACGTGTAAAAGACACGGCAAAAAGCACCCAGCCCATACTGTAAAGTGGACGTGTAAAAGACACGGCAAAAAGCACCCAGCCCACACTGTAAAGTGGATGTGTAAAAAGCACCCAACCCACACTGTAAAGTGGACGTGTAAAAGACACGGCAAAAAGCACCCAGCCCACACTGTAAAGTGGACGTGTAAAAGACACGGCAAAAAGCAACCAGCCCACACTGTAAAGTGGATGTGCAAAAAGCACCCAACCCACACTGTAAAGTGGACGTGTAAAAGACACGGCAAAAAGCACCCAACCCACACTGTAAAGTGGACGTGTAAAAGACACGGCAAAAAGCACCCAGCCCACACTGTAAAGTGGATGTGCAAAAAGCACCCAACCCACTTGTAAAGTGGACGTGTAAAAGACACGGCAAAAAGCACCCAGCCCACACTGTAAAGTGGACGTGTAAAAGACACGGCAAAAAGCACCCAGCCCACACTGTAAAGTGGACGTGTAAAAGACACGGCCAAAAGCACCCAGCCCACACTGTAAAGTGGATGTGCAAAAAGCACCCAACCCACCTGTAAAGTGGACGTGTAAAAGACACGGCAAAAAGCAACCAGCCCACACTGTAAAGTGGATGTGCAAAAAGCACCCAACCCACACTGTAAAGTGGACGTGTAAAAGACACGGCAAAAAAAACCCAACCCACACTGTAAAGTGGACGTGTAAAAGACACGGCAAAAATCACCCAGCCTACACTGTAAAGTGGATGTGCAAAAAGCACCCAACCCACTTGTAAAGTGGACGTGTAAAAGACACGGCAAAAAGCACCCAGCCCACACTGTAAAGTGGACGTGTAAAAGACACGGCAAAAAGCACCCAGCCCACACTGTAAAGTGGACGTGTAAAAGACACGGCAAAAAGCACCCAGCCCACACTGTAAAGTGGATGTGCAAAAAGCACCCAACCCACCTGTAAAGTGGACGTGTAAAAGACACGGCAAAAAGCACCCAACCCACACTGTAAAGTGGACGTGTAAAAGACACGGCAAAAAGCACCCAGCCCACACTGTAAAGTGGACGTGTAAAAGACATGGCAAAAAGCACCCAGCCCACACTGTAAGTGGACGTGTAAAAGACATGGCAAAAAGCACCCAGCCCACACTGTAAAGTGGACGTGTAAAAGACACGGCAAAAAGCACCCAGCCCACACTGTAAAGTGGATGTGCAAAAAGCACCCAACCCACACTGTAAAGTGGACGTGTAAAAGACACGGCAAAAAGCACCCAGCCCACACTGTACAGTGGACGTGTAAAAGACACGGCAAAAAGCACCCAGCCCACACTGTAAAGTGGATGTGCAAAAAGCACCCAACCCACACTGTAAAGTGGACGTGTAAAAGACACGGCAAAAAGCACCCAGCCCACACTGTACAGTGGACGTGTAAAAGACACGGCAAAAAGCACCCAGCCCACACTGTAAAGTGGACGTGTAAAAGACACGGCAAAAAGCACCCAGCCCACACTAAGTGGACGTGTAAAAGACATGGCAAAAAGCACCCAGCCCACACTGTAAAGTGGACGTGTAAAAGACACGGCAAAAAGCACCCAGCCCACACTGTAAAGTGGATGTGCAAAAAGCACCCAACCCACCTGTAAAGTGGACGTGTAAAAGACACGGCAAAAAGCACCCAGCCCACACTGTAAAGTGGACGTGTAAAAGACATGGCAAAAAGCACCCAGCCCACACTGTAAAGTGGACGTGTAAAAGACATGGCAAAAAGCACCCAGCCCACACTGTAAAGTGGACGTGCAAAAGACACGGCAAAAAGCACCCAGCCCACACTGTAAAGTGGACGTGTAAAAGACATGGCAAAAAGCACCCAGCCCACACTGTAAAGTGGACGTGTAAAAGACATGGCAAAAAGCACCCAGCCCACACTGTAAAGTGGATGTGCAAAAGACACGGCAAAAAGCACCCAGCCCACACTGTAAAGTGGACGTGTAAAAGACATGGCAAAAAGCACCCAGCCCACACTGTAAAGTGGATGTGCAAAAGACACGGCAAAAAGCACCCAGCCCACACTGTAAAGTGGACGTGTAAAAGACACGGCAAAAAGCACCCAGCCCACACTGTAAAGTGGATGTGTAAAAGACACGGCAAAAAGCACCCAGCCCACACAGTAAAGTGGACGTGTAAAAGACACGGCAAAAAGCACCCAGCCCACACTGTAAAGTGGACGTGTAAAAGACACGGCAAAAAGCACCCAGCCCACACTGTAAAGTGGACTTGTAAAAGACACGGCAAAAAGCACCCAGCCCACACTGTAAAGTGGACGTGTAAAAGACACGGCAAAAAGCACCCAGCCCACACTGTAAAGTGGACGTGTAAAAGACATGGCAAAAAGCACCCAGCCCACACTGTAAAGTGGACGTGTAAAAGACACGGCAAAAAGCACCCAGCCCACACTGTAAAGTGGACGTGTAAAAGACACGGCAAAAAGCAGCCAGCCCATACTGTAAAGTGGACGTGTAAAAGACACGGCAAAAAGCACCCAGCCCATACTGTAAAGTGGACGTGTAAAAGACACGGCAAAAAGCACCCAGCCCACACTGTCAATGTGATTGGCATTAGGAACCGTAGAAAACCAGCCAGAAACACCCTATATGAGCGAGACATGGTCACCCGACCTAACTTACCTCTAAATGGGATCCATCTAACCCATGCTAGCATGGACGATAGATGTTATTCGATGACGATGATAAAATCTATGACATTATCCACGATGAAATAATTGCTGAGTTTACATTTAAAAGCACAAAGTATTAATGAAAACAACAAACGGAATTAAATATATTTGGTTACTAATTTACGCAATGGGTGTTGGAGAAAGTCAATTAAATCAACACCAATACTTGACTGGTATTTTATTATGTCCAACCTCTGCAGGATTTGATATCTATAACACTGGAACTATACAATAATGAAGTCCTTTCTTCGGTGTAACACTTTTTCCATTCTCTCTGCTGGTAACATGAAGCAACATCCACCTAAGATTTTGCATTTCAGAGAGAACAGAAGAACGCTTAATTGGTTGATTCATGCCATTGTTACTCATTCTGTGTGTATGTTTGTTGAACCTTCGTCAAGCGGAACACAACCTGCTCATAAAATGATGTGCATGTGACAGAGCATTCCACAGACATGTACACCCTTAACATACTTTCCTCGGGGATTCAGTGGGACACTGTGTGTGGTAAAATTGGCTCTTTGAATTACAAGTGCAACTTGTTGGAGCAACATGAAATAAAGTGTCTTGCTCAAGAGTACAATGGACCGCCAGGAATCAAACTCTTGACTATACAAGCATGATGTGTCAAACACATGCCTTCAATATATATGTTTGTGTGTATATATCTATACTTGCATTAGACCTGTCAACTCTTCCTGTTCAATGGGGAGAACTCTCACCCACTTTGGGGTGGGTGAGAGATGTCTTCTCTTGTGAAAATGGCTATAGCTTTCATTATGTAAAATCTCCCCATTTTGCATAATTTCTCCGTTTTTGGGGCACTTTTTTTCATGGTACTTTCCATTTGTGTTTTTAGAGGTTGGCAGGTCTGTTACATACATATATAATAATTTATTTAACAATTTTGCAGAGCGCATTATTAAGAAAGTTATGAGGAGCACTAAACTGTTATGCGTAGAAATGTTTCACCACCATATTTCTAATGAAAGATGTTGCCTGTGATTTTCAAATATTTTTGAGAGATTTAGTAATATAACTCCTTTTCTCATTATTAAGTTGTATGTTCTGAATTCAAATCCTGCCAAGACTGGCTTTGCCTTTGATCTTTGTGGGGTCGATAAAATAAAGTAGCAGTAATGCACTGGAGTCAATTTAATTGACTTTCCTCCCTCCAAAATTGTTGACCTTGTGCCTAAATCAGATACAATTATAATGGAATTCCTTTATTTCACATAATTATACATACAAATAAAGACAATTTATATTAAATCAACTTTCCTCTCACCCCAAAAAATTGTTGGCCTTGTGCTTAAATCAGAAATCATTATTAAGTTCTGGATTGGCAGTATTGGTCGAAGGTCGGACGCCATGCTTTGACGCATAGAGTTACAGCCCTTGCCATTCTGAGTTCAAATCTCGCTGAGGTTAACTTTGCCTTTCATCCTTACGGGGGTCGATAAAATAAAGTACCAGTAATACACTGGGTATTTGTTGGCCTTGTGTCAAAAGTAGAAACAATTATTAAGTTGTTGTTTGAAATATAACTTAACAAAGGTTTTTACATAAAATTTTAATGGGATATCTTTAGATAAATATAAACGTTTTAAAACAAAGAGTTTTGTACCATAGGTCAAAGGATGGTTTCATGAAGTTTGGTATCAAAGTTGTTTTTTTTTATATTTATTTAATTTTATTTATTTATCTATTTCCCAAAAAAATCTTTTAAAAATCAAAATAGCTGTTTAGCAAGGAACATTTTCAGAATTGGGATCTGGAAAAAGTTAAAACTTTGAAAACAAAATTTGGTGAATGTTTTGTTTGAGGACAGACAATATAATTGTTTCTACTTTTGGCACAAAGCTAGCAATTACCCAGTGCATTACTGGTACTTTGTTTTATCGACGCCGTAAGGATGAAAGGCCAAGTTAACCTCGGCGGGATTTGAACTCAGAATGGCAAGGGCCGTAACTCTATGCGTCAAAGCATGGCGTCCAACCCTCTACCGATACTGCTAATCCACCACCACCAAGGACAGACAATATAATAAAAGTATATACGGACCCATATACAATATTTTTATGTATAATTAACATGTATTTAATCTCAAAATGTGTAAGCTGTGATATGACCACAGCTTTTGCACATAATAAACACACATATTGATCTATATACAATATCATCATCATCATCGTTTAACGTCTATCTTCCACGATGATGAAATATGTTTAAACATAAATTTAGTTTTGCTATGTGTATTTTAAGCTGTAATCATATCAAATCTACTTTTGTATTCATGTAAGACCAGTGGATTACATGTATTCCAGAGTAGTTATTATCGTCAGAACTTATACCAAACACAGAGGTATGAAAAACAAGCTAGTCTTCTTGAAAGATTATTTATATATAGTGCAGGCTTGACCAACTAGTATATATTAGTGATAGCACTAACACAGAGTGATTTAGAATAAAAGTATATACTATTTATATACAATGTTTATGTATAATTAGTCTCAGTATGAGTTTTTTATATAATGAAAGTGAATGAAAATAAAAGTATTTGCTTTTTTCACTGTAAATCTTTGCCTTTTGAATTCTCTTTTTAGTCATTAAACTTAAAGATATTTTTATGAAAATTTCTATCTGTGAATTTCTTTTCAATACCAACTTGTTCTCTTACAACAGACTGTAGTCAATTGTCGCCCATCAATAAATTAGCTCAACAAGATGAGTGAGTTATTGTTGGCGACTCATCTTATTGAAGTATCAGATGATGGTCAAGAAAGTGCTTGGCTGTTTTAGGTTGCCTCAGAAATGTTTAGAAGGCTACGCCAGCATTCCCTGTTGTAGTGTGTAATTGAGACAGTGTGTATGTCTTCTCCCTTTCTGATTAATTTTTATTTACTCTTATACTGCTTTCAGTTATTAGACTGCAATTATGTGCAGCAGCTTGGGTAAGTGTCTTCTACTATAGTTGTTGGTTGACAAATGTCTTGTCAGAGAAATTAGGTTGACAAACTACAGAAACCTGTCACACACACACGCATATATATTGTCATAGTTGAGAAGGTGATGCTGCCAATAAAAATACACACCTTTTGGTTTTCACTTCAATTTATTACAAAATAAATGGTTGGTTGGTTGGTTTAAATAAACGTATAATAAATAAATATAAACACACACTCGGATATAATGCATGTACAATCGAAGTACACAGTACACAAAAACAAGATGGTGTAGGACAGAACAAAGGAGAGACACAAAATAACAAAATCACTGAGGGGGTCACAGAATGTGTGATGAAAGAGCTTTGACAATAAATAACCATTTGATTATTAAACCAACCAACTGGAAATCATCATTATCGTTTAACCTCCATCTTCCATGCTAGCATGGGTTGGACAATCTATATCATCATCATCATTTTACGTCTGCTTCATTTGTTGGTAGGTTGGTTGAATCACATGAAAACTACACACACACACACACACATCTAAAGAGAGAGAGAGATTCAATTAAAGTTTTAGATATTCAGAGAGAGAGTGACGTCCCACAAAAGTATCAGTTGAAGGTTTAACAATATTGCGTTAGCTTTTATAAAGTCGTTTTACAGTCTTTGATTTTACAGAACAAAGAAAAATTGATACTATTTGAAATTAATCTACCCTCCAGCTTTTATCCATATAATACTTACAGTCCATACTAACGAAGCATCACTTGAGAAGCAATATTATGCGGCATATTGCTGTGTTTCAGATGACGTCCTTTGGAGCTGAAAAAGATCATACTGACTATGGTTATTTCACATTTAAAATCCAAGGCCAATTCTACCATTTAATCGGCAGTTTACTCCCCTAGCCTAATAAGGAAGTTTTATGATTGTTTTATTTTTATGTCTCGCACACACATACACTATGGTCTCACATGTGTTGTCTCATACCAGACAACACATACAATTTTATCCGTCTTCTTTTAACTGTTCTCCCAGGCAAAGCCGGCTACCTCAACTAGTTTATAATAAATTGAAGGGAAAACCAATAGGTGCTTGTGTTTTTGTTGGTAGCATGGAAGTATAACAATATCTGTTTTAACACCTTTTCAGATAAGAAATCTTGCAAAAGAAATACGAAAACGAAGTATATATATATATATACATACATTTAAGTTTGGTGGTTCACCACTGGTCATTCCGTATAGCCAACCATGATGTAATATTAGGAAAAGAACTCAACATTATGCAACTCATCCATCTTTGATGTTGAATCTTGGTGGTGGTGCGATAACGGAATTAATTATTATTGAGTAAAATGACAGCAGGCTGGACTGGTGAAATTCCTTCAAATATTTCAGTGGCCAGGTTACTGGTGATATCATCAGGTGTTTATTGCAATAAACACCTGATGATGTCACCATGATCTTACGTAAACTGGCCACTGAAATGTACATAGTGTTTGCTAAAATAAATATTTGAAGGAATTTCACCAGTCTGGCCTTCTGTCATTTTACTCAGAGGGACATACGACTCGGTTTGGATACTCCTGTCGCCTGTCATTTCTGTTCTACTGGTCATTCTTCCCTACGTTTCATTCCTGGGTGTCCTTTTACATCATGGATCACAGGCCTCACGCACCAGGACTGAACAAAGTCAGATTCACCACCTTGGGTCCTATTCCCCTCTTGGACTCAACTCACCTCCCCAATTTCTCTAATACCCTGTTCATTATCACACCCCTAGATTCCTATCGCTTTCTCTTAATCATTAACATCGCTTCTCTTAATCATTAACATCTTCTCTTACAACTAATACAGGCCGATTATATATGCTCACTCCACTTTTCCCTTCACTGCTCCGTATACACACATACACAACCTTATATTAACATACTTTTGCTCATAGCCTCGTACTTACATGCATACACACTTGTTTACTCATATATACGCACACATTTCTTCTTAGCTTCGTACGGATGTATAATAACACACACACACACACATGCTTACGCACGTGCACAAGTATCCCTCTTCCTGCTATATCAAGCGTTAACCTAATATATCCTTTCCATATACTGTACCGATTGTGTTGTTATTTCTGTTTACCTTTTACATATATATATATATATATGTATGTATGTATGTATATGTATATGTGTATATATATATATGTATGTATATATGTGATGAGAGACTCCTGCAACATCTTCACTCTTTGTTTGGCAGGATATGGGCTAATGAATCCGTACCTGAGGACTGGAGAGATGCAGTAATGGTGGTCTTGTACAAGGGAAAGGGTAACAGGAATGATTGTGGGAACTACAGAGGTATATCATTGCTTTCTGTCGTAGGGAAAGTTTTATGTAGGGTGCTTCTGGACCGTCTGCTGACACACATTGCAAATTGTGTTCTTCCTGAAAGTCAATCTGGTTTTTGTGCTGGACGCGGCACTACTGATATGATCTTCTCAGCTAGACAGCTCCAGGAGAAGTGCATGGAACAAGATTTGGATCTGTATCAGGTTTTTGTCGATCTGACAAAAGCTTTCGATACTGTTAACAGAAATGCATTATGGAAGGTTCTCCAGAAACTTGGTTGCCCTAATAAGTTCCTTGCTTTAGTTAGCTCTTTCCAAGACAACATGAAGGCTTGGGTTAATGTCGGAGCCTATCTCAGTAAAAAATGGAGTGAAACAGGGGGATATTCCAGCACCGACCCTGTTTGCCATATACTTTGCAATGGTTTTCTGTATAGCATTCAGGAATTGCGAGCATGGTGTTTACATCCGATATCGAACCTCAGGCAGCATATTTAACATAAGGCGCTTTGCTGCAAAAACAAAAGTATTTACATCACTCATAAGAGACCTCTTGTATGCAGATGATTGTGATCTTGTAGCGCACACAGAGAGTGATATGCAGCACATTTTCAATGCATTTTCTGATGCTTGCACTGCCCTAGGATTGACTGTCAGTCTCAAGAAAACCGTCGTCATGTACCAACCTGCCCTTGGTAAGCAGTACAGTGAACCAAATATCTATGTGTATGGTAAACGACTTGGAATGGTTGATCAGTTTATCTACCTGGGAAGAACTGTCAATCGATACAGCAACCTTGACAGTGAAATCCCACTCAGGATTAGGAAAGCAAGTGATGCTTTCGGAAAGCTAGAAAGGCGACTCTGGGGTCGGCGAGACATATGCAATAAGGTAAAGGTGTACAAGGCATGGGTGCTCTCTTTTCTTCTTTATGCCTGCGAGACCTGGTTTAGCAGTATTAGTTATAGAGTAGTCGTGTTCACCACTTTAACAGGGTAGATGATTGAAGGGTCGTTAGTTGCCAGTGTGGTAAGTGATAGTATCCTCGTTGGATTATCTTGTTGACATAGACGTGAGGGAAGGTCCCTCGATCTATTTACCATCTATTTACAATATTCCTTTCGTCAGGTCGCCAATTCCAGCAGCATGGATTATAGATGTTATTGAGACACGAGTAACATAATAATGATTTCAACAGCAGTAATTAGAGATGAAATGTATGTTTATTTTTGATGTAGTACAAACAATGTTTGTTAACTTATATGGTTGAAGTTACAGATAAAAAGAGGTTACAAAAGGGAATATGCCATTGCGCCGTTAAGCCGGCGAGGCTAGGGTGCAATATCTCACCGTTACATTATGCGTGTTGCTGGTTCGAAGTTTCTGGTACAAGAGAGAGATTCTTCAAATCTTCGCGGGGAATTTCTTTCCCACGGCGCGTAGGGATACATCCTCTTCTACTGGCGCTGATTGGCTGAACTGAGCCAAATCACGCACAGAGAATGTATGTGAGCCCGCGGAATGTAGGTCACTACAATACCCCCTTTCTAGACGGTAGTCGATACAGATTATTAAATCAGCAAGAACAAATGCTGAAAGAGCACATCAGTGACAAAACAATTGAGCAGAAGGCTGCATGCAAGAAAAAAAATGAGGCGCTACGGGCCGTGTTGAGCCGCTGTGTCAAATGACCAGTTGTTTTGTTGTTTATATGTGACCGCCAAAGGTCTAACAAAAAACGGATAAAGTCTGACATAGGCGAAGTTGCTGTTCTTGCATTAAATGTCAATGGCAAGTGCTGCACCTGTAGCTGTGGACGAAGCTATTATGGCAGTGCTGGCAAGAAGATGATGGGTAGGCGAGAAAATGTTGGCCTCCCAGATGTATTGCCGAATGTGCTAGGGAGCCAGGAAAAAATGGCTGGTTGCTTTGTAAAGAAAAAAAGGCAAGTTTAATCTGTAGGTGGGTTGCAGTGTAAATTCCATAATTCGGGCGAATCCACAGAAGTGGTCGAAATACTGACAAGTCCAGTTCAATTTGTTGCTTTCCCAGCGAGTAGGGCAAAAACAACAAGACGGATGGCCGTCATGGACGATCAGTGTGCAACGAGATGCGAAGCTGTTTGAGTTCAGCGGCAATTAGTATTCTCGTGTTGCGGTGCCTGTTTGAATCCAGTGGATTAAGCTCTGTGAGCTGCTAGCATGTGACAGCACCTCGACCAGGTGAAAAGGGACTCGCAGAATATTACGTTTGAAGAACATATACCAAGAACAACATGTTGGTGTGTGATAAAAAAATGTGTGCATATGCAGGCATGTAAAACAGCAAAGAATGTGAATGAACAAAAACCATGAGCAAGCAAATGGCAAAAGAGCACAAAACAAGTAAATGCATCCTACAAAGAAATATGTGAATGTAACAAACTGATAATTCAAAGTCAATCTAAGGGAGCAGAGAAATTGCTCAATAAGTTCAAAGTTTTTCAAAGTCAAATAGTTCACACCTCACCAGTGTACAGACACTAGTTCTATCTGAAAACTGAAAAAGAAGTTTGTTAATGCCGTTAGGGGTTAGATGTATGGTGTTTTTGTGAGTTTTCGTGGCCATTTTACCGTCCTGCCACAAGGTTGTGTTGCTTATTGTTAAAGCAAAGTCAAAGAATCTTCTGTAGAGTAGCAGTCACCAAACATGGCAGCCACGTCTGACGCCATAATGGTGAGAAAACTACTGTCTCAATTTCTCGAGTCCCTGTGGTAACGAGACAGAAGGTATGGTGGTTGCGTCGGTAAAGTTACAAGCCGTTTTGAAATTTCCGATGTGTGGTGGTTTGCGTCGGTAAGGCTATGAAGCTGCCACTCACTGTTCCTTGTATTGGTCAGTGGTTAAACAACGCTGTCACTGCTGCTGTCGTTGTCGAGTGTAGTTAGGACTTGTCGGTAGCCATCTTGAAATTTTTTGAAATACTGCTAATTTTTCAAAAAAATTTTGAAAGGAATATATTGTATTTTCGCAAGTTGCGAAAAAGGTTGGCAACGTGGCAATAAAAGTTCAACTGAATGAAAAAGAAGGGCTGCGTTAAATTCTTACGTCGGTCACCACTGGGTCGCATATCGACACCACGTTTCCATCAGATGTGTCTCAGACGGATCCATGGCGTTCAATGGAGGGACCACATCAGTGATGTCGAGATTTTGTAAAGCTCTATGTGTGACAGTATAGAAGCTCTTGTGCTTAAGCAACGACTCCGTTGGAGTGATCACCTTGCCAGGATGAAGGATTCTAGAATACCAAAACAACTCTTTTATGGAGAGTTAGTTAAAGGAAAACGACCGCCACATAAACCAAAAAAGAGGTATAAGGATTCCTTGAAAGCCTCTTTGAAGGACGCTAACATCTCTGTTGATACATGGGAAAATGTTGTTTCTGATCGTAATAAATGGAGAAAGACTGTATATGAGGGAAAAGTTGCCTTTGAGGCATCTCGAATCGCATACGAGAAAGTAAAGCGGGATGTGAGGAAGGGTATTGCTGTTGTACTTCCAGACGGCGAAGGTCCTCCTATGGTGCTGACATGCAGCGTCTATGCGAGACTCTGCCTAAGCAAAGCTGGACTCGAAAGTCATCTTCACAGTCATAAAGTAAGACCAGTGGTTGACTACCAGGCTGCTGTTGGAGATGCTACTCATCATGCTTGCCAAACATGTGGTAGAGAATGTAAATCAACAGGAGGGCTCAAGCGACATGCAAAAGTACACGAACTACAACCACAGCCGACTATTCCCAGTAAATGTTTTGGTTGCCGACTCTGTGCAAGACATTTTAGATCATTGGCTGGGCTAAAAAGCCACATTCGATCGCAGCACTGTTAATTGCTATCGTGTGTGTATTGATATGTTTATGTGTGTGTATATATATATATGTATATTATTATTGTTGTTGTTGTCGTTATTATTATTGTTGTTATTATTATTATTGTTATTATTATGTTTTTTTTTTCTTGTGCAATGGCCATACTTGATAACAGGGGGCAGCCATCATCATGTATATATGTATCTGTTAGCAGTGACTAACAACACAATGTTTTAAGTCTGCGTGTCTGACACACATGCATAGCTTGTGAATAAAAAATTCAAGGGATGTCGCTGGCCGTGGTGATCCCTGCCAAACATGTTTTGTAATGTATCGTCTTATTGGCTAATCAACCAACGAGAGTAATTGTTGCTCGAAAGCATCCGCCATTTTGTTTGCACGTTTATTTATCGTTTTGCTTTCGAATCGACCTCCTGTATTTCGTCATTTATCATCAAAATATTTTTCTCGTTTTGGTAAGTTATATTGTTAATTTATATATGATTTTTTAAATTTATATTAACTATTTTTTTTTTCAGTTCGTTATAACATGCTTATAATATTGGTTGTATCATATTTACTTGTATATTTGTCCATATTATTGTTCGTTTTATGTTAGATTATTTTATTATTATTATATTAGATTATTTTTATTTAATTTTTATTAATTCAACTATAACAATTATTATGTAAAATATATTTATTTATTATTGATTGTTTTTTGTAGTTGTTTATATTAAAAGTCTGAAAATATGTTTATACATCTTACAATAATGTTTATAAGATCATTTATAAAATAACAATTATATAATCTAACTAGCAGTGGTACCCGGCGTTGCACGGGATAAGGTATTGTGAAATATATAACCGCCTTAGCTAAGCTTAGTATTGCCACAACCATGGCTGGCAAAGAAGTAAGGGTCTGGTGGTACGTAAGTAAGCAACAGTGTGGCTTAAAACGTGAGGAAGAAGTTGTATGCACTTACCAACTGTTTGGGGAATGAGTGTGAGATTTGTCTTGAGCAAGAGTGGCAGAATAACCGGAGGCAGCAGACAGCCAGATATATAGACAGATATTATAAGGGCGCGTTCTGGATGCAGAGCGAATTGTGGGAAGTGACGTAATCAGACAGCCAGACAGATATTATAAGGGCGTGACGTTATATGTATGTATCTATCTAAAAAGAGAAAGACTAAGAATTATAGAGAGAGATCGCCTAATGCGGTCCCTAGGGCATTGAAAATTTGAATTTTCTTTTGCTCAGAACACTCCTTGACACATAAGGTTTACATGTGTAAAGTTTGAAAGCAGTCGGTTGGGTGCTTCTCTAGTTTTAGGGATTCAAACTCACACACACACAGACAGACATCCTCAGTTTTATATATATAGACTAGCAGAAAACCACCCGGTGGGCAGTTTTCTGCTAGCAAATCTAGTGTATATACTGATATTGTTGAGATTTGGATGAGAAATGTTTTCGGCACCACATGTTCACCGTCTCTCGGTGTGTCTTTTATGCATGTATAAATATATATGTTATCTATACGGTGAAATCTTTGAAATAAATATATGTTAAAACGAAAAAGGAGAAAATAAATAACTGGCGGTTAGAAAAAAATATTCCTATGAAATTTTAATCATACCATTAGGTGTGAATAAGGAAATATTTTTTTATTGTCAAAACAAATGTTCAAAAGTTAAACTTCAATTTTTTTAATTATTTCCAATTTTTTCATGAAATTGAACACTGGACATTGGCTGCTGGAAATGGAAATTAAATCGTATTTAATTGTATTTAAATTTCTAACCTTATTTTATTATTTATATTTTTTCAATAAGAAATAAAAAAAAAAAAAAAAAAAAATTGAAGAAGAAAATTGAACAAATCAAACGTAGGTTATGGAACTGCGCAATCTGATTAATAAATTACCTCATCAGCAGCAACCTTCTTCAAATGGTCCTTATTATCAGCAGCAACAACCACAAATTCAATGGCAACCTTCTTCAAACCACAAATTCATTGGCAACCTTCTTCGCATGGTGTCAAGTCAGAACCGCCTCAAACTGGTTACTTCTG
The DNA here is from genome assembly GCA_964016885.1 of Eledone cirrhosa. Taxonomy (NCBI): domain Eukaryota; kingdom Metazoa; phylum Mollusca; class Cephalopoda; order Octopoda; family Eledonidae; genus Eledone; species Eledone cirrhosa. Next base: position 57,385,923 of record OZ024741.1, read on the forward strand.
GCTTGTGCAAGGTGTCTCTATAGCAACCAGCGATTCCCTCGGCCTCAGTGACCAAAGTCAGTGGAGAGGGGAAGGTAATATTTCTATAAAGGAAGGGGAAGGTAATATTTCTGTAGCACGTGTTTTAGCGTCTATTCACTCTCTCTCTCTCCCTCCCGCTATCCCCCTCTCGTAGTCTGTCTCTTTCTTTCACCCTCACTCTCTCTCTACGCACGTGTTTCCACTGTCGGACAGACAGACAGAGAAATTGCTGGTTATATATATAAGTAGATTACATTACAACGATAATTTATTATTAATATATATCATGTTTAACTAGAGTTTTTACAAGCGTTGCCTTAAAAAAATATTAAACTAGATCTGATAAATGCGCAAGCTCAAAAGAGCCACAACATGTTATAATAAACCTTCAAAGTGTGAGACGAGAGTTGTTGCTCAAAAATATTGTAATCATTATCTATCGTACACTCTGTGGCATCCTTTTATAAAAAAGAGGCTCATAACGAACTCAAGACGACACAATAATTATTTAAGTGAATTTATAATATAGAATTTGGTTTAAGTGCATTTCGTATTAATCATTACTAAACATCTAATATGAGATGTGCATTTTTCAGGTCTAGTATTTATATGTATATGTCGAGTCACTCTTGAGTGCTACTAGTAGAACCTATCGCATGGTCCGGTCGTCGGCGACTAAACCAGCAACCCCACCACGTTTATTTGGTGAGGAGGGTGATTTTGGACACCCTGCAAGACAAAAAACAAAACCTGACAAAGGGCGGACGAACTCATAAGTGTGTAAATATGTATATACACATGTACATATGTATGTATATGTATATATGTATATACACATGTACCGCTTGGTTAAACCACTGAGAGTGAAGGACCCCTAGCCTTTGTCAGGGCATTCTTCTAGGAGAAGGCAACTCAGGAAACTGGGATAACTCTGATATAAAACCTACAGCTCTAGTTACCGATGATGTTGATCTTCTCTTCTTTTCGGGTTATAGCTACTGTCACTCAGAGAGTGGGATTGGCTCAGTGCACAGTCGTTCCTCATTTTTAAAAATATCTTCACGCACAGGCATTGCATGATAGAATAAATTAATAATTATTAATAATGGTATATCGTGCAATGGCCATACTCGATAACGAGGAGGCAGCCATCATCATGTATGTATATATATATGTATCTCTCTCTCTATATATATATATATATATATATACGTGTGTCTGTGTTTATGGCCCATAACTTAGCGGTTTGACAAAAAAGAGATAAAATAAGTACTAGTGTCGATATAATCAACTAAATACCTAGCTGTGCCCCAGCATATTCACATAGTCAAATGACTGAAGGCAATAAAAGAATATTTACAATTACAATATGATTACTGATTGAAACGGCAATTGAAATAAAAAGTTAAATTATAGTTGTTATTTTTTAAAAATAATCATTCATCTTATAACAGCTACATTACAGCTACTTCTCACTTAAAAATCACTCACATTTATAACCATACATTTTTTTCTGAACCCATATTTATATGTTATGTATTTTTTAAATTTCCTCTATTCTTTTGAAGGTATCAAATCAAATAAATGGTGGTGACCCACAGGTTTTTTATCATCATCACCATTTTAATGTCTGTTTTTCTTGCTAGCAATTACTGGACAAATTGTCACTGATCATGTCAGTACTTGCTCAGAGCTACTGATCTTTCTGGTAAACCAAGGGCATACTGGGTGCACCAGAGCATATTTGGCACCCGCACCAGGGAGGTTGTGTTGACATTAATAAAGCTGTGGTTGGTAATATGTTAAGCAGGTTTTGGAAATTGAATATGTTAAAGAGGTTTTGTAATTTAAATATGCTAAACAGGTTTTGTAACTTGAATTTATTGAACTTCAGTCTTTTGTAGCTTTATTTGTTTGCTTATACATTTGTTCAGAGGAGTTAGATATCTGTATTGAATTTACCCACAAATTGCAGACTGGTTTTGTTGTGTATTAGCCTATCAGCTCTGCTCAAATATCTTGTACTCTCAGATGTTTAACACCCATGAATCCAGGATATGCCCTGGGCTTTATCTAAGCTGTGCAAGTTTGGAAAAAGTGCATGTAAAACGATAACTCTAGCACTAGCTTAGTGTTACTCAACTTGTTTTGATAATTCTCTCCTCCTACTACGATACTGACTGCAACCCCATCCCCACCAACTGTTACCTTTATGTAATATAGATAGTAGCTTTCTTAAACTTAAATGTAAACAGGTTTATATGTATTTTAAGTTTAATTCTTGCCATGGTGAGAAAGATATCAGTTCTACGACAAGGAATGCACCCTGGCATCTTACTGTTTGGAATGTTCATTGGCATCTTAATGTCTATGGAATATACCCTGTTATCTTGGTGTATGGAATGTTCCTTGGCATCTTAATGTCTATGGAATATATCCTGACATCTTAGTGTATGGAATGTTCCTTTATCTTAATATCCATGGAATATACCCTGGTATCTTAGTGTGGATGCCGCATGGCTGAATGCTTAAGAGATTCATTTCACAATCATTAGACCTGGGGTTTGATCCCACTGCATAACATCTTAAGCAAGTGTTATTTACCATACCCTCAGGTCAACCCAAGCCTTGTGAATGAAATTGGGTAAACAGAAACTGTTTGGAAGCCCATTAGATGCATTGTACCTATAATTTAAAAGTCCAGCCTTATCATAATGAATCTTCACGAGAAGGCTACACATGTCTGTGGAATGCTCAGCCACTTATACATTAATTTCATGAGCAGGCTGTTTTGTTCATCGGATAACTGGAACACTCATCGTTGAAACTGATAGCAGTGCATTTCAATATACATATATGTAGAGTAAACAGCCAAAATTAAAGTGTTAGTAAGAGACAAGATAGGACCCTGATTCCTTCAGGGAAGTGGCCCTGCTCAATATGTAGAGAGTAGGTATAAACTCCATACGATGTACACAATGTAAATCTTGGGTACACAAGAGATGTATTGGGATAACAAGTAAGCTAACTGGAAGGGAAGAATTTGTTTGTAGAAGATGCACAAGGGTAACCGAGGAGAATATAACCAGTGATGTAAGCCTATTCTAGTCACAGGAAGGGCCTATAGAAATGGTTGATAGCTTCTGCTATCTAGGCAATGTAATTAGCAATGGAGGAGGGTGCTCTGAGAGAATAATAACTTCAATAAGGAAAATGTTCTGGGAGCTACTCCCACTGTTGACCACAAAAGGTTTCTCCCTACACACAAAAGGATGACTGTGTGACACCTATGTGCGAAATGTGATGCTGCATGGTGTGAAACATGGGCTGTGAGTACGGAGGACATTTGTAGACTGGAGAGAAATGAAGCAACCATGCTCTGTTGGATGTGCAATGTAAGTGTGAGAGAGAGGCAGAGCTTGGATGAGTTGAGGGAGAAGCTGGGTTTAAGGGGAATCTGAGGTGGTGTGCAGGAGAGAAGACTGCATTGGTTTGGACATGTGATATGCATGGATGATGATCGTTGGGTGAAGAAGTGCTAGGAAATGCCAGTGAAAGGAAGTTGCAGTAGAGGTAGACCAAGAAAAACTTGGGCAGAGGTTGTGAGAACTGACCTAAAAATCACTGAGACTCGCAGAGGCGAAGACAAAGGATCGCAACGTGTGGAGAAATGCCGTGCTGAGAAAGACCAGTCCAACCCATGCAAGCATGGAAAAGCAGACGTAAAAATGATGATGATGATGATATATATATGCAAACTGGTGTCAGTTTTGATGGTGGAGTTCACTAGTTGAAGAATGAATCCAAAGAAATCAATATTTAGGTCTATAGATGTACGAAAATATTATTGGCAATAGTTGAAAGTAAAACCCAATAAACTGGAATTATTTTCTTCCATTCATATTAGAGTTTGTAATTTGAGAAAAATGATTGTTTCAGTATATATATATACATAAATATAAATAGATTGAATTACTCTGCATTGAACTTCTGCCGACTCACTCATCGTCACCCCAACCACCATATAACGTCTGTTCTCACTGCTTGCAATACACTGCATAATATTTGTTTATGCTAGGAGTTTACATATGCAAAGAATTTGCTGAGTTAGAGCATTGACTAGAATATTTACAACAGGGTTTTCCAACCTGGGAGATATCACCTACTGGTGGGCTATTTCAACTGTTGGGTGGGCGATGAGCAACTGAACAGAAAAATGTGGGTGATTGGAAATTTTGGTGGTCGATATAGAATTTTGAGTATTTAGAAGGTATTTCAACATATTCTACCTGAAAAAAATATTCAAAGGAGATATGCAAAGAACCTGAATTAAAAAAACAAGAGGCTAAATGGGAATAATGAACTAGTAACAAACTTTTACCAAATGTTTTTGGTATGCTTTTGAATACTTACTATACAGGTGGGAAGTGGAAAATTTTTCCTTGTGAAAATGGGTGATAACAAAAAACTTTGAGAATCTTTGCTTTATAATGTTTTTCTTCTAGTTCTGTGCACTCTTAGTTCAAATCCTACGACTGACACTCCATATTTTACGTTGTTAAATGATGCAAGCATAGAAAAGCAGATGTAAAAACGATGATGATGATTATGATAAAGTGATGTCTCATATTTTACAATGCTGAGCTATATTTTACACAAATGACATTTCATATTTTACAATGTTAAACTATATTTTAGCCTAGTAACACTTCATATTCCATGATGTTAAAACTGATTGAGGGTGACGTTTCTGCTGTGGTGCGTATGCTGGCTTCAAGCGATACATCACTCCATACATTAGGTATCTGGATGTGCTGGCTGATATCAGGGACTTCAAGCACCCACCAGTGACACCCCCTTGACCGCACCAAGTAAAGATGTGGTAGTTGTCCTGAGAATCTTCCTAGGGAGCAGCAGTGCTGGAGTAGATGGCCTGCAACCTGGTCACCTAAGAGATCTAATCTTGCCATACCCTGCTGAGGTGGGAGTATATTTGTTTCAGTCAATTACTGCTCTAACAAACAGTCTTCTCTGAGCCGATCTCCCCTGCCTGGGATCTTCATTTGCAGCCAATCTGACTGCGTTAAAGAAGAATGAAGGAGGTATCCAACCCATAACCGTAGGTAATGTCTTTAGGTGACTTGTAGCCAATATAGCGTGCAGGTCAGTCACGGTGAACCTAAGCAAGGAGTTATGCCCTGTTCAACTCAAAGTAAGAGTTAAGTGTGAATGTGAGGTGGCTGTTTATGTGCAGACACTTCATTTAGCACACCCACCCCATCACATTGTGAAGCCGGACATGTTGAAACGCTTTCAACAGTGTTAGGCAAGTTTACATCTTAGAGACATGTCTAAGATGGGATCCTATTCTCCCTCTTGTACTCTTATAGGACACTCAGCACATGTATTGCTGCTGATAACAAGGTGATTTCAGCCACAGGTGTCCAGCAAAATGACCCACTCAGTCCACTCTTCTTTCTGTTGGCTGTCAATGACATTGCCCACTCAATGTCTAGTACCTGGATGGCTTGGTTGAGTTTATTGTCGACAATCTTCAGCAAGTCATTCCAGCCCTAACAACTCATCGAATACCGAAGTGATAAATGTGAGCTGTAGTGAAACTGAATTTTAAGATACCATACTCAGCATCTAACCTGTTCTGACTGGAGCACAGCTAACACCAAAAAATGACGCATACATTCTCAGCTCACGAAACCTCTTGAAAGCCATAGGAGAGTGCCAGGAGATCAAGAACACTGAACTGACAAGGATGACGCCACCATTTGATACTGTGCTGAATTCAACTGCAATGTTAGTTTCAACAGCATCAGCTAGCAACAGGTGAGATTCCTCATGAAATACGGTGGCCTCAAACCCCAAACTATTTCTGACCTAGCACTGCCATCCTGCCTCAATCACCTCCAGCAGCACCCTCAATAGCAAGGTCCTCCACAAAACAGTAGAGCCAGATGTAGATTAGGAGCTGGAGTCAGCTCTGACCAATTGGATCAACAAAGGTCTAATTGTCCCCCAGTATACAGATGTCCAACACAACTCTGCAGGTCAACTTTCAGGCAGATTAAGTCTTTTTTAGATCAACACTGTTTCATCTGCCTCCCAGCCAAACAGTGTCACATGGCTCAATTCAGTGCCCTTGCATCAAAGTGGGCTAGAGCCTCATCCTCCACCTATGGGAGTTGCAAAAATGCCATAGTTGACAAGTTTAGTTTGCACCCATTCGAAAGAGGTAAATCCCTAATCTGTGACACCATGTGCTGCCACTTGTTTTCTGCCTCCAGCCTTGCCATTTCAGCTGCAAACCCAAACACCATCACCTGCAAGGCAGAGGAGAGGAAAATATTGGGGCTTGACCGACTGCTTCCTTTTCCTTCTGGTCACCATCGAAACGTCAGGTGTCCTTGGTTACTGAACTGTTGTTTTCCTCCAGGAAAATCAGGAAGACTGCAGCTCGTACGAGGAAGAAGCCACGTGTAGTAGGATGGTTGCTGCAGCAAATGTTGGCCGTTTTCCGCAGCAGTGCATTTGCCATTTTGTATGTGGGGCGCAGCTGAAGCATGTCACTCGGGCTGGGATGTGTAGTCTGTCGCTTCGTTCCCACTTACCCTTTCTTTCGTTGTTTAATTTCTCTTTTTTTTCTCTATATTTTCCTTTCCATATTTATTATATAAGAATTAATGATGAAGAATTTTGAGGGATTTGCTAAAACTATCAAATATTTCATTACTAAAACTATATTCTAGTGACACCGCTAAGCGGTAATTCGATAATAAAATCATATGCCAGTATATTGATAAAAATCTTCTAAATTTCCGTTTAGTAATATATTATCCTGAATACAACCAGTTTTTGGTAATTTCCGCAAATAATCGTATAATATTGTCAAATTATATACTAATTTTTTTATAGATAATAATTTATTTATTTATATCTTTCTCTATACAGATACGTATATATATGTGCACACACGTCTTCGGTTTCTATATGGTACCACGTTTTGTTTTCATGTTCATCTTTTGAATATAATTATATAATATATATATCTTGGTTTAGTAATCCTTAAACATGCTATATCATCCTTTTCGGTATTCACTATTATCTAATAATAAAATATTTGGTGTTCCTTAGTAGCACTTTGGATTCAAAGTTGGTGGGAAGAGACCAGATGGTCTTACCTTTTGTCCTAGGGTAAAAGGTAGATGTCTCATTTAGGATGCAAGTCAGTGACCCTTTTGCTTCTTCCCATATTCTGGATGTTGCGGTAAAAGTGAGGGTCACTGCTTCCGTAGCCTAACGGAATACAATTTTAAAATACTGGGAATTATCGGCAAACTATTTTTTCTAGCCTGTGACGTTTGAGGGAGCTGGGCCACTAACAACGAAGTTCATGTCATCGTTGGCGACTCACTTTAGTTATGTGTCAGGTGATGCCCGTAAGGGTGCTTGGTTGTTACAGCGACTTAGCCTCGCTATCACCCGCGGTAATGTTGCTTACCACAAAAAAGTATTAGAGGGAGGTTCCGGCGCTCCTTGTGGTGTGTGACCGGTTGACACACTTAGTATTGAATTAATATTTTCTTTCGTTTTGATTCTATATTTTTATTTGAAATATTTATGTAATTAAGTACTGTATATATTATTTGAGTGTATATTTCCATTCTGTAAGAATAATAAATTGTATTTTATATAATAATTTTATATTTTCTTATAATTAGATATTTGGTTGGTGTTGATTAGTCTCAAGCCCGCCCTAATCAAAAGTGTTCCAGCTATGACTATCGTGTCTTTTTTATTTATATAAGACACTATATGTTGTCAATTGTACCCTTCCTTTTTAAAAAATATTTTTAAGTAGCATGAAGTGCGCAGAGCTCATTAAATATATGGTATTCTTCAGTAATATTTCATATTCCCAAATAGTATTTTAATTCCAAATAATATAAGCAGCTATTCATTTAAAAACAAAATGTAATTTTTGAAACGAAATCATTCAATTTTAACTAAATATAAATTAATATTATCACCACATAAAAATAGCCTTTCGGTATTTCCCGTTAATTGTTGAAAAACAACCAAATCCGGTTGTGCTTCGGCAGTTTCCGTGATATTAATTTCAATTCACAAGTATCATCGTTTTGACGAAATCAGTAACATTGTTTCGTCAGTTTCCGCGAGGTCAGTTTGATGTATTAGTGTCATTGTTTCGGCAATTTTCGTCAGTTTCCGTGAGATTAGTTTAAATGTATTAGTTTCCTTGTTGGTGGACGCTTGTAACTGAATTTAGTCGTCGCCATAGACTTTGTTAATCATTCTAACGTCTTGTTTTGTTGTCTTTCTATGAGACAACACAAGACGAAGAAGAAATTTGTATCACCAACAGTTGTAATAATCCATAATTGCATTCGTCGGCGGAGACAGATAGAGAGAGCGATAGAAAGATATATAATATATATATTGAAAAGAAGCGAAGATGTCAGCTCACGATCAGATTCGTGCTATGCTCGATGAATTAATGGGTACAGGTCGAGATGGTAAGTAAATATAAAAGAAAAAATGCATGAACACACTCACCAATTTAAAAAAAAATAATTTCTTCGAAAGAGGAAAAAATAATTCATTTTTCTTTTTTCTCCAGTTTTTCGTCTCTTTTTTCCTCCCCATCACATAAAATGTAATTTTTTTTTCAAAACTATTTTCTTCTCGACTAAAATGGAGAAAATGTTTTTTAATCAAATGAAATTTCCACACAAAACTTTCCAAGTATCAATGCAGCTAACTATAAATAATAGTTTAATGAGTGTTGTTAAAGTGAAATGTATGTTTTGTGACGAATCATTTTTTTATGAATGTGTTTAAAAATGTTTTAGTCTTTGTTCATAAATGTGTGTGTGTATTTATATATTAAAACAGTCCGTACGATCTAGCGTAAACCATTTCTATGGTGAAATGGAAAACGGTTTGAGCTTGACCGTAGGGCAAATATGTCTTAATAATAATATACACACTCTATTTTCCATAACGGTTAGAGTACTAAGTTGAATATTGGTCTTAAAGGTCTTAGAACATCTTGTGTTGAGAAATCTTTGTGTCTGTGTTGTGTTTAGAAATGTTGGCAGTGACGAATGAAACGGCCATATTGAGTCGTTTCTCTTGTATTGAGAAAAATAACAGCATCATTTTTTTCTAAAATGAATTACTCCAGGTTATTATTATTTGTGTTACTTTAAACATTCCGTCTCTTAATTAGCAATGTTTTCTTAATTAATTGAATATTTGTTGTTCTGGATAATTTGATTTCTTGTGTTTAATAAATAAGAATCGATGAGGATACGTGTCGTTGGTTTATTTGATGAAGTCTTTTCCTGCAGTGAATTTATTATTACATTTAACTTGCATATTTAATGTAAATAACTCTATCTCCTTTAAAACAATGTCGAAGTGTCAAATTCCAATGTATATATGTGTAATGATAGAAATACAGTAAACTGCATATAATATTGAGGGAAGATGATACTTAAAAATCTTGCTAATTATAGTTTATAACTAATTAGCAACTTGGTTATATTTTCAGCTGAGTTTCGCGGTTGCTCGTTGATCAGTAATATAATAATCGATGTTATATTCTGTTGGTATTCAGCACTTTTAAGCTAAAGCCATTCTATTTGTAAATCCGTCATTATCATCTCTATTATATATATAATTTGCATCTCACATCTGCGTAAGGAATAAAGCACTTTTTTCAAGACAAGTGCGCTACCTTATTCATGAATCGAACACACGACCTTATGATCGTGAGTTGAACACCTTTTACTATGTATTATATAATGTATAAAGTGATATATCAATATAGGCCGCGTGTCACTCGCATAGTTGCTAATGTCTAAATTGGTCTAAACATCTCCCACACATTTAAAAAATTTCCATTGCAAAATTGTGGGTATTATTAGTTAACCTTTTTCTTTTGTGGGGTGATTTTTTTTTTTTTTTTTTTTTTTTTCATTTGAGATAATTACAATGTTCAAGTTGAGAGATAAAATACCTACTAGGGTTTCATTTAATTAAATAGTACTTGACGTTTCTCGTTATTTCATTTTTAATTGCATTTTCTCTTTTTGTTCTATATTAATAAATAATAATGGTAATGGTTAATTTGGTGTTTGTATATCATATAACGCCTGTTCTATCTGCTGAGCAATGATTATATATATATTCCGTTTGTACAATGGCGTAGTATTTGGGATAAACCTGGTGTCTTTAGTCTATAAATCTAAGACCTAACTATATACTATACTGTAAACCTATCTGTATGTAGTAATATTATCCAACATCAGCAGCCTTTGTAGCTATGTATATATATCGGTAATAAATGTGCAACTCTACTCTTTAATTTCAATAGTCCCTCTTAACGTATTCATCAATTAATTCTCCACCATCATAACATTCGTGACTATATATGTATATAAATAATAAACGTACAATGCTAGTCTTTTAAACTGCGGTACCTCCTCATCTATAATGCACTACCCCGTCTCCGCCATCACTGCCAGTTAAAAGCACCATTGGTTTTGTGTGCATGTGGGGGTGTTCTGCGTCATTTTATTTTTTTTTCTTGCATCAGAAGTAGATACATCCTTTTGTCATTGTAATTATAACAAGTCTCTTAAAGTACTTATTGCTTTTCCTTTTATTTTATGGGGGTAACATTCGTTCGAGAAAATGAATGACAGGTCAGTAGTGGAGTTTTAAAACGGCTAACAATGATATTGGATTTATGAAATCTCGTTGATTTAGCACGAAAAGTTGACCTGGTTTTCTACATATTTATATATATGATATAAACGTTTAGCATTAACGGTCGCGAGAATGGGTGCTTAATGCCAGGGTAGTGATTAATAGGTTTATGGCCGAGTCTGTGTCCTGTTACTAGAAGTCGTGTACTGCGGGTCAATGCAATCGATTTCCCCCTCCCCAATATCCCTGTGTTTTAAATTAGAAACCATTATTAAAGCTTTCGTTTTTTTTTTTTCCGGTAGGAAATTTCCCATTGGAATAAATATATATTTATAAGTAAATATTTATAGATCTTTAAGTGCATTCATTGTTTATAAGTTATGTTTCTATAGTAAAGGTCAGCTAATAAGATGTTTAGCGTTAAAACAAGCTACTTATGTGACCAGATCACCATTATATATTTTCAATAGTGGTTTTATTGATATATAGAAATAAAAGTAATTATGTAAAGTGTGTGAACGTTCTTTCTAATAACGGGAGAAATATTCATGGCAAATGTTAAGTTAATGGAGTAGGTAGCTTTTTGATGTCTTTGGAAATGGTTTTTCGTAAAAAAAAAACTTTGGTGGAATATATTTTGATCTGAAAATATCGATTGCATTTGATATTTACCGCAAATTGCTTTATCTTTATCTAATGATATTGTTAGTCAATATAATATGATATAAAATGGGTTTTATGAAAATATATTTTATATAATACCATTTAAATATCTGTAAAGTAACAATTACTGCTTCAGATTTAACTCCTTTGATACGAAAACCGTCCCTGGAGCTACGATAAAAAAACTGATTTAAAGTGTTTATAATTTATCTAAAGACCTTCCATCATAATTTTATGTAATAACCCTTGTGTTCCAAACACCAGCTTAAAGAGGTGCGGTTAGTTGTATCCCCCCGCCCCTCCACCCCCGAAAAAAATATTTGAAAATCTTATGCAGTGTATTTCATTATAAATAGGGCAGTGGAAAGGTTTTATTTATTTCTGTTCTTCCCAATTGGAAACATTAGAATAGAACATATTCTTGGCAGAAAGACAAAAAAATGGGTGGAAGTATTTAGTGGAATTGTTGCTGGAATTATTTCTAATAGTACTGCTGCTAACATTCTCCAGTTAGGAAGTATATTGGAGAAATATTTATTTATACAAAAGATTGATTATAATGTTCCAAGTATTGAGAGACATATCTTTTTTGCTTTCTTGGTTTACATGTTCCAAATATTGAGGACATAACTTCCCTGGTTCATGTGTTCGAAAAATTGGGGGACATATCTATCTTGGTTTGTATGCTCCGATATGCGGTGGTGGGCATATCTTTACTGGTACGTGTTCCAAATATTGGGACTTTGTGTTACCTCTGAGGTTTGAGGTCTTGAAAATATATAAGCAGTTACTTATTATATATATATATTCATATGAATATGTTTATTAAAAAAAATATTTTTAAGTAGCTTTTTTTTTTTCAATACTATATACACAAATACTGCTTTTTTAAAAATTAATATTTGGCTTGATTTTCTAGTGTGGATTTCTTAGATATTAGGTATGTATTTGTATAAAAGTTGCTGCCAAAATTCTGCCTGAATACCTTATTTATTAATGTCAATCCCTATTTTTAAAGGGGAGAATGTTATGTGGTGTTATCAAGTCAATATTGCAAAGCTGGTGAACCCCAAGCCGTGAGTTCAATTTCATAACTATTTCCAGAGGATCCTTGTTTGCATTATTTCCAAAAAGTAATAATATCACTGTTATGCTACTACTGCTACTACCTCTTCTGTGTTGGTACAACAAAACTGGTCTTTATTATGAGTGTAATTTTTTTTTGTTTGTAATTTGGCATGTAATATATATTGTCAAATTAAATTTTTCTCCTTGATAAATAAATTTGCTGTTTATATATTTTGTAACTGGCTCTGGCTATTTTATACAAGAGAGAAAAATCATTTAATTAATAATAGGTAAATTTGTTTTTTTTTTATAATTTGTAAGTGAAATAATGCTAATTTTATGTAGTTAGTTTCTTTTCTTTTTGTTTAAAAAAAAAAAAAAAAGACGGGAAACGATGTGCTGGAAAATCTTATTTCAGATGAGGGCTCATGCCATACCATCATACCCCCTGGAAGCAATAGGTGGGGAATTTTGCTGTTGCAAAAATGGATTATTCGCAGTGTGTATTTACTCAGTATATATAATATATATATATATACTCAGAGGTTATACACAGCTACTGTGTATAATGTTTTGACTTTTTTAATATATATATTTTTTAAATAAATTATAACTTTTAGACGTATGTTTCACATAATAAACATTCATTTACATTAATTTCTGCTTATAGTTTAACCAAGTAACTTTAAAAAAAAGACTAATGTAGAAGTATTTCATTTGCAATAAATTTTATATCAGCTTTAAAAATCCTTTAGTTAGTGATTTTACTTTAAAATATATAACACTTATCAAATGTTTTAACTGGAATATAATTTTTAAAAGGTTTTGCATTCTTGCAAGAAAAAGGGTGGTGGATTTGCAGAATCAGAGCAGCAGATAAAATGCCCTGTGGTATTTGCTTTGGCTCTACATTCCGAGTTCAAATCCTGCTGAGGTCAACTTTGCCTTTCATCTTTTTGTGGGTGTTGATAAAATGAAGTACAGGTCAAGTACTGGTTTTGATTTAATCAACTTTTCTTTCCTCACAAATTACTGATCTCGTGTCTAAATTAGAAACCATTTATATCTTGCAAGTCTGGCGGAATAGTTAGTATTTTTCAAGGTAAATATGTAAAATAAAAAAAAAACATTGATCATAGGAATCAGTCGTACTGAAACAATTTAGTTTCTTCACTATTAACTTTAATTTCGACATATACATATACTTTAGGTTTGTTGACTATATATTGCTAGTTTACTTCTGCTATGGTAGATTAATCTATGAATTTATGCTATAAAACTCTAGCAGTTGTATGATGAATGCTGACGAAGCATGGTGTCCTGTTCTCAAGATCTGGTAAGTTTGCACAAATAAACATGTCAATGTCCTCATCATGATATGGATAATATACAAAAGCATTTTTTTTAACCTTCAAGAAAATCTGCTTTAACTCTTTCATTGCTTTCGTTGACCCCATCCCCACCCATCCTTATAATTGCACCCCACTCATTATTTTTATTCTGTTGACATATTTGGCTTACAGTCTTAGTAGTTTTGAGATGATGGTGATGACAGATTGTGAATGAGAGCTGGTTACTTAAATCTGTCTCAGTACATTTGGGAACCTCATACGTAAGTGTATCTGTTGTATATATATTTTTCCCCAAATATGTCAGCACCCTACGCCTTTTAAAAATATTTTTCTTTTCAATCTCTTTTTCAAGAAACAGCTTTTCATTAGTGCTTCATTCTTCAACCATATAAAAATGGAAGAGTTAAAGCATTTTTATTATTCTTTGTAAATGGAGTTGTTGTTCTGCAGTATGAACGTTAGAATTCGGAAAATATTCCACACAGTTACAAGGTAAATTTTTATTAAAGGGTCGGGGGAGCCCATCATTAACTCAAATCAAGGAAAGAATGTTTCCAGTGGTCCTGAAACAATCTGCTGATTGCAAATCCTGGCAGAAAGAGGTGTGTGAAATAAAGTATTTTGGTAAAGAACATAACATGCTGTCTGGTCTAGAAATTTAACCCAATCTTATGATTGTGAGTCCAACACCTTAACAATGGGGCCAATTCAGACTTCACTAGAATTTTTTATTTTTTTTCAAAATTTCTTTCAAAGCTGTGTTTATGCTCAACAAAATTAAAAGTAGTTGGGCTTTACTCTCCCTAGATTTTATTTTAAAAACTTTTTGCCTTGAGATCTGTGTGGAACATTGTCGTCTTCTAAAAAAAAAATAAAAAAAAAATAAAAATTAACAAAGTCTTCTGATGGTTAATCAGTTTTCAGATTGTAGTTCAATGTCATTCAATGATGACATATGGACATAAGCAATATGGGAAACTCGAGCAAGATACATGCTTTTTTTTTTTTTTAGAAACTAAAAATGTGTGTGTGTATATATATATATATGTATGTGGGGTGGAGCCATAACTGTCTGAATATGGCAAGTGTTGGAAAAACCCCAATCGACCATAACTGTCCTCACAATTTCGAGACACTCATTTTAGGTGTGCTAAAGATAGTTTTTGTTTTAAAACTGTGAAGACAGTCAGGGTTAATAGTTTTTCATATTCAGACAGCGAAGCTTATTTGTGTGTGTGTGGGTGAGTACATATACAGGATGAATCATAAGTAACTAGGAAGTCCCAACATTTATATTCCAAATGATACTTCCCAGTTACTTAAGACTTACCCTGTATATATATTTCTGGAATAACTAAATTCTATATTCTGTGATGTATTTGTAACTCAGTCAATTTTATGAAATAAAATAAAAAGGAGACTTTGTTAATTTTTTTTTTTTTTTTACCCCCTAGTAAAAGCTATACGTTTGAAGTAAAAAATGTGTTGTTGTTGTTGTTACTGAGAAGTTTGGCTCTGCTGGATTGTTTTTAGGGGAGAACAACAAATACAAGGTGAAGTTTGATGATCCTCGGGTATGTAAGAGTTTCCTGCTTGGCTGCTGCCCCCATGACATACTATCTAGCACGGTGAGTGTCTCTTGAGTATTTACTAATAAGGCTGAAACAAAGTGATTTCTTCAGTGGCTGATTTTGGTACGTAGCTGGCTTGATAGTGTCTTTATTATATATAGGGCAAGCTGGGAGTGTTTTTTTTTTTTTTTTTTTTTTTAATGCTAATTTAGTTATTTGTTTAGATATCTCAGATTAAGTCTTAATTTGTTTGATACCGAACTGTCTCTGGTTCTATGTAACAACGCTTAAGTCATGCTCCTAAGAAGTTTAATAGTGTGGAAGTTATTAAATTGTTGATTATTTTCAAAACTAATTTGAAGATGTAGTCTTTTATTTGAAATATAGTAATGAAAGGGCTACTTTGTACAAATATACCATGTGCTTAATTTTAGTTTAGGTTTGATGAGAAATTAAACTAAAGGTATATGATTGTTGTGTATGACAGGATTTTGGTGGGAAGTTAACTTAACATTCTGTATTATTACATTACATTTCTGCTACAATAATTAAGCAACATTGGATTGCGATTGCTGTAGCAATAATAGTTTCTAATTTGGGCGTTGGGAGTACAAAACAGCACTAAGACTGTATCGTACTATAAACATTTGAATTAACAAATTTTTTAGATATCTTTTAAAACATTACAGGATGTTATGGATTAATTTAGTTAAGATTTGAGATTCTCAATTACTTTGTATAAATATATCGTGTTAATTTTTATTAGTTTAGGTTTGATGAGAAATTAAACTAATGCTTTAATAGTCTCATATATAGAGTAAGATTTTTTTTAGGTGGGTGGGGGTAATGTTAATTGATGACCCTTTGTTTTAGATAAATGGGATGGTAGTTTTATTAATGTAAGGTGTTACTATTATTTCTAACTGTTAATAGTCTCGAGTACTATTGGGCATTATTAGTATTACTATTAAATATTACTACCTGTTAAGTCACAAATACTATTGGGTACTACCTCATTGTTAGATGACACTTTTTTTTTTCTTCATTTAGGGTTTTCATGCATGGCAAAGGTATCTGGTCAGTTTACACTCCAAACATTTACTTTCAGATATAAATTATATTAATTGATTGGTTCTTTTGTCAATTGAGCCTAGCACCTATTGATATATCAGTCTATAGTGTGTTAGCCATTGATTCTATCTTTAAATTTGACTTAAGTATCTTAGTTATTATATAAGATAGTTTATATATTGAGTGGTACATCCATTAGAACTATTTAACAATTGTTTCCAACCTCTTGCTACTTACTACCAGCTGCTAAAGTCATGCTGGGAAACCCTATTATATGTTTACATTCTCGATCATTGGAACAGGGATGCTTTGTCTTCATTTCAGTCAACCATTGCTACAGGTTTGATGGAGTCTTCATTCTTCTTGGTACTAAGCAAAATTGCTAATAAAATCAGTGCTTTTTACTACATGTGAGTAGCACTCAACTGTTTTTGTGATGATGATGATGATGATAGTTTGGGATTAGCTTTCCGCTTGTAAGATGACATGGGACAGGGGACTTGGAATTTAAAAACACGACACCCCATCCCCCACTGACTATAGGCTTTTTTTTTTTTTTTGCTTTGGATCTGCAATATTGCAGTATAAATTTTTTTTACCATGCATGATTTCAGCGAAAGAATTGTCCTCTCCCACTCCTCAACACAAGACAGAAAATCATGACTCATTATTTCACCTCTTCCTCCTCCTTCCCTTTTAATGTTTATTGGGGTTACATCAGAAAATAAGTAATGTGAAGAAACATTAGATTACTGGTACTGAAAGCTGCTTTAGAGGAGAAGAAAAAAAATATATATACATTTCTTTAAAGTATATTTGAAATTGATTTTACATCAAATTTTTTTTTTCTTTAAAATTATATATTTTTTAATCGGTTAATTGATTTTTATCTTTTTCAGCGTATGGATTTAGGAGAATGTCCTAAGATCCATGATTTAGCTCTGCGAGCTGACTATGAACAGGCAACTAAAGGAAAAGACTACTATTATGACATTGATGTGAGTGGAGTTTGTTTTATTTAAGCAATATATCATCATGCTCATAGGTTTCATGGTTTTTACGGCTGGATGCTCTTCCCAATGCCAACCACCCTACTGGGTATACGAGGGTTAGCTGAAATGTTCATAGGCTGACCAAGATACTCATGGAATGTGACCAAATGAGGTTTATTTTTCAACATAGTCTCCCTTGTGGTCCACACACTTTTTCCATTGGTGAAGAAGCTTTCATCCTGTTGGTCAAAGAATGTCAACAGAGATACTGGTTCCCAGCCAAGTGTTTTTCATGCTATGAAAAGATGATAGTCAGATGGGGCCAAATCAGAAAAATAGGGAGAGAGGATGATCAGCCAGTTCAAAGCCACAGCAGCCATTGAAACCAAGGACTTGTGTGCTGGAGCATTGTCCTGATGAAACAAGACCCCTTGTGTCAGTTTTCCTGGGGTTTGGTCTTGATTACCTTTCATAACTACTTCAGCATCTTGGCATAGTACTCTCCATTGATGGTATGGCCCTTTTGAAGATAATCAATGCCTTTTGCATCTCCAAAAACTGAGGCCATTACCTTTTCTGCAGATTAAATGATCTTGGCCTTTGGAGTAGGTGAGAAAGGGGGGTTTCCATTGCATGGATTGTCTTTGACTCAAAGTGATGAACCTAAAATTCATCCTGCATTAGGAAATATTCAAGGAAGCCAGCTAGATCTGCCTCAAACAATGTAAGATTTTCCTGTGATGTGATCAGCAGAAACATTTGTCATGCCAAGTTCGTTTTCCTCGGTGGTGGCAGTTGCAGGATGTCCAGACCATGGGTCATCTTCAAGAGTCTCCCTTCCCCTCTTAAATTCAGCTGTCTACTTTTTCACTGTTGATAAAACCACAATGCCAAATTTTGTCCATTTTCAAGAGAAGTTGCAACTTTTGCAATCTTTGAACAATCAGATGTCAGTTTACCTGGAATGAAATATGGCAGGTATTAAGAGTTGAAATTAATGCATGTAAGATTTCACAGCTCTAGCATCATTCTTTCATAGTCAGCCTATGAATGTTCCAGCCCACTCTTTTACTAGGAGCAATTTATTGTGGTACCATCATTACCACTTTACAGTGAATACTGGGCACATTTTATTGTGACACCAGCACTATCACCTTACAGGAGTTCTTGGTACATTTTATTTTGGTCCCATCATTAGAGAGGTTGTTATGCTCAGCCAGACTACCCTATATTACCTGTTTTTTCACCCACCACTTTACAGTTTACTGAGTGCATCTTTCCTGCTTAGTAAAACTGTTAGGATATTTAGTTTCAAAGAATGTCTCTATTTTTTGTTTAGGCAATGGAACATCTACAATCATTTATTGCTGAATGTGACAGGAAAACAGAACTTGCTAAACGGAGATTGAAAGAAACGCAGGAAGAACTTAGTGAAGAAGCAAACCAAAAGGTAACTGTTTAGTGCTCACCTTTTCTTTACTCCTTAATTCTCAACTATTTAGGCCTTTTTCCCTTTGTTACTCATTAACACAAACTCTTTAGCCCCAATCTTAACTCTCTCATTTTATCATGACACCAGCACCAGCTTGGTGTATATATTTAATTATATATGAAACTCCCTCTAACATAAATATTGAAAATGTTTGTAATAACATATTGTTTTCTTTGTAGGCTGAGATAATTCACCAACTTGGTGAACAAATTGGTACGAAACTCGCCAAGGCTGAGACTGTTGGTGCTGAAGGACATGTCAATGAATCTCTCAAATTAATGGAAGAAGTAGAAGAGTTAAAAAAACAGAAAGGTCAAGCTGAGGTTTGTTTTCATTTGTTTCATAAGTTTTCTCTTTGTAGCCAGTTTGAATAGGTACACCAAGTCCATGTGTGTGGTGGTTGAGGGTTGTTGCCAATAGAGCATCTGGCTGTAAAACATTGTTTCAAAAAGGACACCATGACCAGCATGAAGCCTATCCTAGGGTTTGCTTTAACCCTTTAGCATTCAAACCGACAAGATTATGTCCCCTTTCATATATTCAAACCAACAAAAACCGATATTTAATAACACACGGAGATCTCCTTCTAAAAATAAACATTGACATCATCGAAATCTCGTCAATTCGAGATTACTGCAATATAAAGCCCTTACGCACGAAAATTAACTCTTAGTATAGTTAAAGAACTTGTGAAAACACGTGTTTTTAACGTTGAAAGTGTAACATGGCTTCCGAAAGTAGCGACAACGAATTTGAAGGTTTTACGTCCGACGACATTCGAGATCAAAAAGAAACAGAAGATAATATCAGTGATTTATCTTCAAACGAATCGGATATATTTATTTCTGATATATCTGATAGTCACTTTGAAAGTGAAAGAGAAGATTTGACTGACACCATTGAAAAAACACCACCGTGGTTGAAAGAAACATCGATACATGTTTCAGATTTTACTGAAAATATTGGACCACAACACATATTACCACCCGATGCTAAAGCACTGGATTATTATTTTTTATTTTTACCACAAACTTTCTTCGAAGTTGTGGCAAATCGCTATGCACAACGACAAATTTCTAATATCAGAAAACCCGATCTGCTATGGCGTCCAACAGATTCTGCTGAAATGAAAGCGTTTTTTACCATAAATATTATGTTTGGTATTAAACAATTTCCACAACTGTGGAATTATTGGAGTACTGATATAAGGTTTGGTGACCCTTATATATCTAGTATTATGGCAAAAACGAGATTCATCAAATTAAACCAGTATTTGCACCTGGTTGATACTTCAAATGTATCCTGATAGAAATGAATCAAATTACGACCCACTGTACACGACCATTAATTGAAATGTCAGAAAAATTTAAAAGTGTGTATAAACTTATATATTGGGAACTTTCTGTTACGTAATTTTACACCGTACATTTACAGAGTGCATTGCCAATATTATTTTGACTGGTGAAAAGGTTTTATACATTTTTTTCAATGAAAATATTTGCCTGGAATGTAGAGAAAGACCTTGTACTGATTACACCTGCATTTTTAATTAATTCACCTGTTCGGAAAACTGCTAGAATTGATGGAAATCAGCATCTAGATCATTATTGGATTTTTTTGCAACAAATCTAACATAAGGCAGATAAAGTTTAAATGTTTGTGTTTATCCATAAAGTTATTACTTTTACACCTGCCCATAAAAGTCAAATTTAACAAAAAAAATCAGGTAAAAATATATAATTGTAAATTATAGTTATTTAAACATCTGCTGACAAAATTTCAAGTCTGCACATAGAAAATTAAAGTAATTACAAACAAATAAAATTGATAACCCTCTTGAGTATAATTAAGTGAAAATAATGCGAATAGATGAACATGATATTTGACAATTCAATGTGAATGCTAAAGGGTTAACGGGAAAATGGCCTTAAAACGTTTGCTGTTGCATTGAGCTTCATAATTTAGTTTCCATATGCACAATGGCAATATGATTGTTTTAAGTTAATGTTAATGCTGTTCTATCAGCATCATCATTTTATGTCTACTTCGCATGCTGGCATGTGTTACAGTTGATGACTAGACAGGTCAGTGAGATCTCATTTTGTTCATATTCGGCATGGTCTCTACAGTTGGATGCCTTTCCTAATGCAAATCCCTTTACAGGATGAACTGCATGCATTTTATTGTAGCACCTGCCCTAAAGATGTGTTCTCAACCAGAGTCCTCTCTATACCCTGATGTTTGGAACTTGAAAACAAAAGGATGCATTACCATAACCCTTTTGTGGCCATATTTTTAATAAAATACACTTTCATTACTAATGATTACTTAAATGATTATATAAAACTGTTGGAAAATTTAAATAGGAACCTTGTAACCCCTTATTAAAATATTTCCAATGAACAAATTGAAAATAATCAAGAATTTGGAGGAATTTAACTTTGAATTTAAGTTTGGTGAACAACAGTTTCTACATAAAATTGGGTTTTAAGATAATGATAAAATCTTTATTTCATATAAGCAGAGCTGGTTTTTGCTGTGTTGGTATCAAGTGTTAATAGATGTTGATACAGGATCTGGGTATCTTGAATAGAAAATTTCACTATTTTGAGATTGAAGCTACTGGGGGGCATATAAACAAATAGACAAGTTTAGAAATGTTTACTGATCTAAAATTGTAAGTTGGTAAATACATAATTGCTTACAAAATGCTAAATGTCTGGTTGTTACAAACGAATATTGTAGTGAAATTGAGATTTTAATGGGTAATATGGTACAAGTTTACAAAAGTTACATGGCTATACTCTTGGGTTTTATTATACCAATGTAATTTGTTTTTTTGTTTTTAGCTTGAGGAATGGGTTGTTATATATACAAACACTATTGTTTATTTGTGATGTAAGTTAATGTTTTTAGCAGTTAAAATTTGGTTGTAATGTAAAATGTTTTATTTCCATTGTAGATTGAATATAGAAATTCTATGCCAGCTTCCAGCTATCAACAACAGAAACTTCGCGTTTGTGAAGTCTGTTCAGCATATTTGGGTATCCATGATAATGATAGACGGCTTGCAGATCACTTTGGAGGGAAATTACATCTTGGTTTCATCACAATTAGAGAAAAATTAGAGGATCTCAAAGTAAGCCAGCTGTTTAAATACAATCTCTTCATCATCAATATTTTACCTGTTTTTTATGTTGACATGGGTAAACAGGTTTTCATGTTCTGAAATTAGGCAGGTGAGATGACCAAATCCTGTTTGTATGTTTCAGTTTGGAAGAGTTTCTACAGTTGAATGCCCTTCCTAATTCCAACAATTTTACTGTGTATTGGGTGTATTTTATCTACTGCTATAGAGTTGACTGGGTGAATCTTATAGCACTAATATTTTTATGTATGTAGTGGGTACATTTTATGAAAGCAGCTTTACCACTTTACAGCATGAGTTGGGTACATTTTATTGTGGCACCAACACTACCTCTTTACATCATGTACTAAGTGGATTTTGTGATATCAGCACTAGGATGTCAGTCATTGACTCAGCTGAAGAACCCTCTCTACTCTATTAAAGAAGGGATGCTTTGTCTGTAAAATTTGAGCAAGTCATGGGTGACACATGGAGTAGTAAAGAATGCTGGGGAAAAAAAAAATAAGGGGAATGTTGCTCATTAAATTGCAGGTGATGTGAATAGAGCCAGCAGTAGGGAATGTTGTGAAGAGAAATGAGGTGAGTTGATTTGGTCCTTGGTGGGGAAGGATGAAAGTGTTTGGATGAGGGGAGTGATAGAAATAGTGATGAGAAATAAAGGGAGATGTGTTGAGGATGAAAATGTGGGGTTATTAAAATGAATGTATAAGGAGACTCAGAAAGATATGGCTTAAAAAGGCAAGAAGAAATGAGAATCATGTTGTGAATGGGAGCTTGGGGGAAAATGGAAGAGTTTGTCATTGGGGCCCCATAAGGCTAGCTCTTGCTTTACCACAGAAAAGGACCATAAAAGATTTGTTTTTATCTTTTTGTAATGTCTTAAGAAGGAGAAATGGCTTTAAATGACTTGTTGTCTCTTTAGAAAAGTGTTGCCGAAAGACGAGCCCAGAGAGAAAAGGAGCGGGAGGAGCGTCGGAAACGAGAACAGGAAAAAATTGGTGACAGGGAGAAAGAAAAGCGGAAGAGTCGTAGCCCAAGCCGAAATCATCGCAGCAGCAGAAGTCATAGTAGAGATAGGAGGAAACGTTCTCGCAGTCGCAGTCGAAGGTTAGTAAATTTAACTATTTCATGACCAGATTTAATTAATAATTCTGAGTGGTTTACTGAAATTGTACTAAGATAGATTAACATGTTCTTATATAATGTTGGACATTTTTAATTTGAATAGGAATCCTTTTAAGTGAGTTGGTTTATTTCATAGAATCAGTCTGTTTTGGCCTGGTTGGTATCATGATTAAAGTCTATCATTTTTTGAAGTCAATGAATTTGCATAGTTGTTATATCATTGGATTTATTGCCTTTACCTTCTGAGTTCAAATTCCACTGAAGTCAACTCGACCTTTAAGGTTCAATAAAGTACCAATGGTTGGTGGGTACTGTAAATGGTTAGTGTCAGATAGCTTGCTTTGCTGTATGTCCCAGCTCTGACTACCTCCCTGAACAACGTTAGGATATTTTGACACTGGTTCTCTAAGCTGAATAGTGAAAATCAATAGAGCAATTTTTGTACGGACATGTTAAATAACTAAGTTTAGAAATAATATGGATAAAAGCATGAAATTTTCAGTGGAGTTTCAAAACTAAATTTTTAAAAGGATATTGCAAAAAAGTTCATTATATTTACATATAGTTGAATTAAATTAAACAATTTTGTATCATAAAATAGGAGCAAAACCATAAAAACATTATTTTCTTTAATTCTCAACATATATATTTGGAAGTTTGTTTATATCAATTGCTGTAAATGTTGAAACAGCTGATGTAGAGGCTCACTTTGCACTGTTCACATCCTATTTTTGGTTCCCTTCTAATGTTCTGTTTGGAACACTTTACATGTTCCCGCCTCCCCAAGTCTACAGGCCAGTGCATGGCACCCTGGACCAGGGGAATTTCTTCCAGAGACCTTTTTCTTTTATAGGAAGTCGCTGATTAGTTAATGGACCAGGTTCATTCTGAAAACCGAGTACATGTTTTGCTCTTACCTTTTTTGGACAGGAGCTTGTGATTTGGTGGTTCTTTCATCAGCACAAACAATGAACATATAGCCACATCAACAATGAAATAACATAAAACAGATATTTCCACCATTTGTTGGACTTCCCTCTAATGCAGTAATTTTTTTCATTGATCTCGGACATGGCACATTGTGATATTCACCAAACACTTAATCATTCAGACTGGCACATTGCCACTAGGTTCCACTTTTTTTTTTTCCCTCAATTGGTTCAGGTGATAGCTTTTGGCATGCCTCTGTTTATTTACTGTGCTGCAAGCATGTCCCATTCTGCAAAAGTTCCTCAAATAGTTTTACAGATGAAAAGTAATTATCACAATACACGTGATGGTTTTGTCCCCATATATCTCTTGTGAGGTCTTTAGCTCTTTCTCCAAGACCTTGTTTGGGTTGATTTGAAACATTCCCAGTGTAAACTTGGAAGTCGTTCACATAACCATTATGGGGATCACCCTGCATCCACACTTTTATCCCATGTTTAGGTAGCTTCAATGGAACGTGTTGTTTGAAGGCCTGTCATCCAGTGAAGGCAATCATAGCCTCATCAATGGATATTTCACAGTGTGGGTTATACTATGACTTCAGATTTTGGCATGTCTGTTCAATAAAAGACCATACATGGCCAAGTCTTGTCAGGTCTAGGAATGGCCAATATCAAATAGAAGAGTTGATTGCATTATCTTTTTTATCCCTTTCTTGAAAGAAATAGATTAAGATCAGACCTCATGAGGGATAGGCTCTGCTATGTTTAAAATGTCTCATATGTCACAAATGTGGCCCTATGACTACTTGGAGTTGAGGTTTCAACAAAGGAACATAGTTGACAAAGTTGAGGAAATGTGAGGGGAAAAAACTTAAATTTCTCATCTGAAGGTTTTGGTGTTGGGCTCTAGATCATAAAGTAGAACTGAATGGTGGCACATTTTTCTTGTGCTTTATCTACAACATTTTCATGAGTATTATTTGATTCTAAATTCCTTATCTTTCAGATCTGGCAAACGTTCCCGATCTCGGTCTCATTCTCGCCGCTCAGGATCTCGTTCAAAGCGTTCGCGGTCTCGTTCTCGATCTAGATACTCAAGGTGAAATAGTGCTTTGATGTGTGTGAATTTGTACATACTTAATCGTTAACTGAAAAGAAAAAAAAAAGATCTCGATATGGGAGGCTGCATGGTTAAAAAAAGAAAAAACAAAAGTGGAAGGCAAGCAAATTATTAAGCTCAGAATGTCTGGTCACATTTTGCTATTATTCTAGGCTTCCACTGGACTTTGCTAGACTTTTTATTAAAGATTTATATCTTAATAAACTTGGTTGATATAAACAATGATGTTATTTTTTTTATTTAAATTTTGTATACTACTTTTGAGGGTTGAAATTCACACTATAATCCAAAATAGTGTCAATCAATAAGTAGTCCCAAATTGTCTGTAAATAAATAAAAATAAAAAAGTGAATTATAATACTGATATTTCTACACATATTTCCTTCTATCAAAACAAAATAAGCCTGTAGTAGCTCTTAAAAATATTTCTACTTGCATACATCATGATAGCATTGAGAAATCTTTTCATTGGAACATTTTATGTTCAGGGTGATGACTTGATTTACAAATGTTAATGGGATACATGGAAAAATAGAAATTATGGGGCAAAAATGATGGGTCATCTACACATATTTCCACCTTGCTTCCAACTCAACATTCACAAGTTTTTTTATTATAAATTTCTATCAGGTAATGTAATTAGATTGTAAAGAAATTGGCAGGTTAACAACTCACTGGTTAGGTGACATTGTATTATCTAAGGATAGATTTTTAAATGTAGCCCCAATGTTTAATTTAAATTTCTAAAGAAAATTGACAAGGACTTAGTCTAGAATGGTTCAATAAATTTGGTCTTAATGTAAAATATTAGTAATTATCCATACAGATTTTCTTGTGTATATAAATCAAATTTCTTTGTTACATATATCTGACTTTATTGCTCTTTAGGGAAAACATTTTTTAATGTTAGTGTAATTATTGTTTTGACAGTAATATCTTTTCTTTTAAATAGTGTTTATTGTTCATTCAGAAAATAGCTATATATAAAATATTTTTCAATAAAAATTGCTAGTGCATTGGTGAAGATAAATTTTGGTGTCTATCGATTATTATTTTTTAATTAGGAAAGGAATTATACCATTCTACTTGGTTGGGGGATATAGGAGACTGGCTTCCACCAATTTTTAAAATTGTTGGAAACTGCATATATATTGTCTCATGGAAGACAACTGTTAGAATGAAATTGGTCTTTTAAACAATTTTTTTTTTTATCTATGTGATAAGCAGTCTCATTGCTTTTTCTGATAATTATACTTCATATTTGTATATCATTTTAACACCTGTTTTTCTATGCTTGCATGGGTTGGATATGTCCTCAGCACAGCATCACCACTCTCCGTGTTCTTTCGTCATTTCTGAATCCCAGCGGTTTGAGGTCTGCTCTCATCACTTCTACCCAGGTCTTTCTTGGTCTACTTTTACTGTGGGTTCTTTCCACTGGCACTTCACCCATCGATCATCATCCATGTACATCACATGTCTTTACCAACGCAGTCTTCTCTCCTGTGCACTACCTTGGATTAT
Organism: Eledone cirrhosa; assembly: GCA_964016885.1. NCBI lineage: Eukaryota > Metazoa > Mollusca > Cephalopoda > Octopoda > Eledonidae > Eledone > Eledone cirrhosa. Next base: position 57,412,751 of record OZ024741.1, read on the forward strand.
AAGCTCTGCCTTTCTCTAAACCTTTTCTGTCCTATCCTTATTGTTGCTAGTATACTCTGAGCATCCTCCTCTGCTGCTAATTAAGTCACCTAGATAGAAGCTATCCACTGCTTCTATGGATACTGTGACTTAAAAAGGTTTATATCATTGGTGCTCTTTCCCTTGTGCATCTTCTGCATAGAAAATCTTCCTTTCCATTATAAATGTATATATATCTGGGTGTAAGAAAGGAAAACTGGTCAATTGGGAAGGGAGATATTATTTATGTTCATAAACAGAACAAAAGTGGTACTCGTGTAAGTGCCTGAACATGGGTCACAATTCTGATCCCTCTTGTATCCTGGAGTTATGGTCAAAGTTGGACATTGAATCCTTGGGTAGTACTATTATTCCATGTATTAAAGACGTGGATTGGCAGCATCAGTAGAGGGTCGGACGCCATGCTTTCCAGCATAGTTACGTCCCTTTACGATCTGAGTTCAAATCCCGCCGAGGTTGACTTTGCCTTTCATCCTTACGGGGTCGATAAAATAAAGTACCAGTAATGCACTGGGTAATTACTGGCCTTGTGCCAAAAGTAGAAACAATTATTCCATGTATTAACATAGAATTATCTATATTAGCAGTGGAGGTCGAAAGAACGGGATAGAATAATTTCAAGAAGCTACAAAAGGCTTTTCCCTCAAAATGGAAGGCAGACTATGATGCGTGCATACAAACAGCAATGTTGCATCGTTGTGAGACCTGGGTGCCGTGTACAGAATACTTGTGAAGCTTGCATGCTTTGATAGATTTGTAATGATAATATACGCAAATAGCAAAGCTAAATGAACTGAGAGAAACTAGGCATAAGAGGAATCATGCAGTGTTCAGGAGAGGAGATTGTGATGCATAAGAAGGATGACAGCTGCATGGAAGACTTGGAATGAGGTGATAAAAGCTGACCTTCCTCAATTCCACAACTGAGATCTCTGGCGTTATTTAGTAATACAGAAGACCCACCTTCCTATGAAGCATGCATATAGTATGCACCACCCTCACCTCCACCCCACTTTTCCATACACCTATGAGGACAGGCTGATGCCCACACTGCAAAGTGGTTATGCAGGTCCATGACAAAAAGCACCCAATACACTAATGTGGTTGACGTTAGGAAGTGTGTCCAGCTGTAGAAACCAAGCCAAAATCAGTTCTGTATGATGTGGCATTTCTCACAACTAACCAATGCTAGCGTGGAAAAGTGGATGTTAAATGGTCATGATGCATTCAAGTTAAGCGCTGAAATGCTTGAGTGGTGGTGGTGGTGAGGGTTTCTTTTCTGAAGACCTGCTATTCAGCTCTCCTGAGAGCAGAAAGACCACATCTATGAGGTCCTCTTGCAGACTACTTTGACCTCAATGGATGTTGGGAAACACCATGATAGATTTCCTGGCATACATGGAGGCTATGGTACAAGAAATGAGGAGGAGGCTGGGTCTAGGCATCTAGAGTTCTGCAATGTTCTTCACCTAACCATCTGCAACAAACCTCAGGAACCTGTCAGCTACCTGATTGCTTAACTGGAAATGTGACAGGCAAAAAGGTAAATGCTAAGACCTGTGGAGGAATGTACCTCCCAACATATTCAAGGTCACTGAGAACTAGTCTAAGGGCTAGATGCACTACGAGACAAAAGCCAGCCTGGAGAATGAAAATCTGGAAGCTAAGAGAATATGCCGCTTGATGACAATAAGGGAGAGATAGAGATATATAACAGGAAAACTTGGAATTCCTATGAAACAACCTGCTGGAAGCTATGAACTAGGTCTGCAGGTGGAGAGTGATGTGGAATGGTTAGGTAGATAGAGCCATAAATAAAGAGGAGACAGAAAGCAATATCAGATAGATAGAGGCCTGGTGCCAAGTATATCCTGCGAAGTGAGAGAGAAAAAAAGTTTACATGTTCTGCATCATGAAGATCAGAGGCCTGAAGAGTTCTGGATAGCGAGACAGTGTGCTAGAGAAAATCGTGATGTGATTAACCAAAATGATAGTGGGGCACTTATCTTGTTTGACGCTGAAAAGAAGATGCATGGAGGACATACTTCTTTGAGAAGCTGCTGAACGAGGAAAATAAATGGGACAGTAAGGGTCTATCCATAACAAGTTGACAGCAGTGTGATAGATAAAGCAATTAAGGACAGGCAGCTGGACCATCCTGTATAGTCCCTGAGATGCTAAAAGTATCTGGCATGGTAGGATACGAGCTAGTCAGACACAGTTAATCATGTAGTAGTGTTATACCCAATGACTGGCACATCAGTATCATTGTAAATTGCTACAAGGGCAAGAGAGAGGTGTAACTTTAGAGGCATGAAAAGGTTATAAGCACAACTAATTAGGGACAGAATCAAGTTATATTAGATGCAGTTTGGATTTATGCCAAGTAGGGATACTACCGATGCCCTCTTTCTGGTGAGACAACTACTTAGCTAAGAGTAAGCCAGTGTTGACAGGGTCCCACGCTCTGTAATCTGGTGAGCACTTAGGAAGCATGTTGTAGACAAATGGTTTGTGAGGGCCATCCATAAAGGAGCAACCAGCAGAGAGAGAGAGAGTTGGTAGATGAGGGTCCACCAAGGGCAGATCTCAGTCTGTTCTTGTTTATCATTGTCCTCCAAGTCCTCACTGAAGCAGTTAAAACTGGTATTCCACGGGAGCTCCTATATGCGGATGGCCTAGTCCTCATAGCTGAATCCATAGGAGAGTTCAAGTATGGAAGAAGAATCTAAAGTTGGGAGGCCTAAAAGTAAACTTAGCAAAGACAAAAGTCTTAAGTAGGAAAGACAGGAGAGCGATACCATCAGGGATGTTGCCTTGTTCCATTAGGTGCACCAGAGATGTAGTGGGATCGCAAGCAGGCTAACAAAAAGACTTTGCAACTGATGCACAGAAGTATGCACTAAAAGCACACATGAAATAGAATCCTTCAGTTGCAAGGGAGGCTCCTTAGAAGTAGTTGATAGCTTTTGTTACTTAAACAATCAAATTAACAGTGGAGGCTAAGAACAGGCTGGAAGAAGTTTAGAGAGCTATTATCACTGCTGACAACAAAAAGTTTTTCTCTCAGAGTGAAGGTTAGACTGTGTGTGAACTGCAAGGCAATGAAACATGGGTTTTGATATGGAAAGATATTAATCGAATATGCTCCATTAGATGTGTAATGTTAGTTAGTGTGCATGAGCAACAGCATAAGGAAACTGGAGAAAAACTTGGCATTAGAAGAATTGGATGTAGTGTGCAAGAGAGTAGACTGTATTGGTATGGTAATGTGATGCATATGGAAGATAGCAGCTGCATAAAAAAATGTAGAGAAATCCCAGTGGAAAAGGCAGACCCAGGAAGACTTGGGATGAGGTTGTGAGGACCAGCCTTAAAAAACTAAACCTCATAACATAGATGACAAAGGACTGCGAGGGCTGGTAGACTCGGCCAACAACATACAATGTGACCTGTCTTTCCCCTCTCCTTACATTCCTTGGCAGCTATCCTCACCATCACTAAAGCCCTTAGATACCCTCACTATTGCACCCAAATAGCCACTCTCTTCACCTAAATACACCATACCCATGCCCCTTCTACTATTACTATACCTCCCCTTCCCAGCGCTGGTGAATGCCATCCCCACCACCACTATCTCTGCTTTAGTTTTCTTATCACTGCATCCTCTTCCCTACTCACCCTGTCAAATTTGCCATAACTTCATACTTATCTCCCTATCGCCTGCCATGCATGCATACAGAGGAGAGAACTTTTCTGTTGGGACAAGAACCAACAACCTCTCTATCATTGGTGCCAGGAAATGCACACGGTACACCCTGTAATATGGTTGGCACCAGGAAGGAGCCCCGCTGTAGAAAACAAGCCTAAAAAGTATTATGAGCACCCGTCAGTTGTGTCGCGGCATAACCTTTCTAGTGTTGGCAATTTACATGATAAAAAAGATCCAGCACACGCTATAAAATGGTTGGTGATAGAAAGGGCATTCAGCCATAGAAAACTTGCCAAACAAAGGGTTGGGAGGACCTTTCAGTCATGTCAAGACAGCCTCCCTAATGTTGGTGATCTATATATAGAGAGGGTGCAGTAGAGGATCCTATATTTTACACATTGACGTAAAATATGGAAGATATTTTACAATATACTATGTTTAGTGAATTGAAAATAAAACGTTACAATTATACTAATAACTACATGTCCGCCGGGGCTGTGGGTGGGCCCCATCACGTACTGTTATAGTTGTATACAGATATTAACTCATCAATCCCATTATTTTTTTATACAGAGTACTCACAACCATGGAAGATATTTTTGCTGCACTCTGTAGTTGTATGTGTGTGTGTATACTTATGTGAATATGTTTGTATATATGTTTATGTATGTGCATGTGTCAGGTTGCTCCTGGTAACATGTAACCCAGTATAACCTAAAACAGCTTGGGTTATCGGCGACTAAACTGGCAACCCCACCAAGCTTGCTTGGTGAGGAGGGTGATTTTGGGGACCCTGCCGGATGAAAAACAAAACCTGACAAAGGGTGGAGGGACTTACGAGAGTCAACGGCCATCCAATAGTGTATATATTGTGTGAGTGTGTAAATATATATATGTGGGACTGTTTGTACGTGTGCATCTATATAAGTAAAAAAAAAATTAACAGCTTTTAAATAATCCCTTTTCAGAGTGAACTGGGTGTATTTTATGTTATTAAGAGCAGAGAGTTAGTCATGTCCTTGACAAAACAATGAAATTTCTCTATCCTACTTTTCCTCCAATTGCCCACCTGTTTAACAAGTGTACTTGGTACATTTTATACATGGCAACAGTACTAGGGATGTTGTCATTTTCCTTCTCTTTGCCCAATGTTCGCTCTCATCCCATCCTCATATCCGAGGGTCAGGGGTCATGGACCTATAGACCAGCACTCTCCATCTTTTCCTGTCTCTTGCCATTGCCGTACATTCTGCCCAACTCCTTCCTGTTCATTCCTTAATATCATCTGTCTATCTCCTTCTCTGCTATCCCCTGTATTCTTCCCTCAATGATGTGGGTAGTCAAATTTTGGACCCTGATAACATGACCAAAATACTGAAGTTTCTTTTTCCTTACTGTTTCAACCAACTATCAATTGGCACCAATCTCTTCCAGGACAGATTCATTTGTTCTGTGAGCTGTTATTTCTATCCAATTACCAAACTCTTTACAATGGGTAAACTTTACTTCTGTCCAATCACAAACCACTTTACAGTGTGTTTTGCAGAAGAAGCTCCATTTACTGTTGGTGTTGAGATCTAATTGAAATTTAAGAATCGGCAACTATCTCCATTAAAGAACAATTCTTCTCTGGTTAGGTAGCTCAGGCATAAAGAAAATAATGTGCAAATTCAACGCAAGTGTTTGAAAGCCATTTTACCTGCTAAAACATAAGTTAGCCTTGCCAGTCCCATGACAAACTTCTTCATTTTCTCCTTTTGTTTGCATCCCCACTCACCAACCTTTTATTTTCTCTTTCATCATTCCACCACCTCTCTCACCCAGTCACTTTCATCCTTCCTCAACGATCTCATTCCATTTCTCTTCAAAATATTAATCACTGGTTCCATTCCTGCCATCCTCTGCAATTCCAAGTTTGTTTTCCTCTCTCTCAGTGATACTTCATTCATCCATTGGACCATTCTCATTTCCATTTTTTCAAGTCTTCTCTGTTGCTCCATGTTCATCATCCATAAATGATGACACTTCTCATAAATGCAACATATACTATTCCCTTCAGTTTCAATGACACTCCTTTCCTCATTACTACATACAACAACAAAAATGACAATTTTGTATAAATACAATGTAGATTTTATTGATTCACATCAAAACTCTATTCTGAAAAAAATTTGATCAAGAATAGAATTTTGTAGGAGTGGGGTGTGTGTTTAAAAGAAATAGGTCTAGTAGATAAAAAGGTATTTACCTGGATTTAGTACAACAGCAATTAAGGTAAATAAATGTGTATGTGTGTGTTGCAGGGGGTGACACTGAGTTCAGGGTTCAAACTAGATTGTTACACTTCTTACAATGGGAGTTAATATTGCAGCCAGACAATTTCCAAAATTACTTTTAATGTTAAATATCTGAATAGGCAATATTGGCACAGTCCAAAAGTTATGTCTTTTTCAAGTTAAATATTTTCTGACAAATTTTAGTACTGTAAACACACACACATGTATGTGTGTGTGTGTATATATATATATATATATATATATTATATGAAAATTGAATTAGAAGCTTTCCCTCTATTACTGTATTATTGACTACATAAAATAGTCAAATAACAGGGCATATAAGCCCTCAGAACCCATTTTTATATGTTCAAGGGGCTTATATGCCCTGTTATTAGACTATTTTCTGTAGTCTAAAAATAGGCTGAAAGGTAATTTAATTTTCAAATTCCACTCACTCTTCTAAACACACATGCTTTGTTTATATATATATATATATATATGCGTGTGTGTATATATTATATCCAGTATTTTAAATGTCTGATATTTTTACATTTGTCTGTGTGTTTGATGTGAACTCTGCAGAGATGACAATCTGTAGTAATGATGATGCTTGTGGATGGTTAGTTTGAAAATAAAATCTTATGAGCAGCAAAGAAATGGGAGGAGGAACTGCAATCAAAATGTCACAAATGTTGAAAATATGTTTTTCAACACAATAGCTGATTCATCTAGAGAACAGTATACTAATTTGTTATAAGCATTAAACCACTAATAAATTTTACATAAAATAGGTAAGGAATGAAATATATATATATAATTATATGGAAATTAAATTAGATCTCGCCGTAACTTTGACTAAATATAATAGTCTAATAATAAGAGGGCAAATAAGCCCACTGAACGGAAAAAGATGGGCATCTTTTTGTGCTCAGTGGATTAATATGCTCAGTTATTAAACTATTTTATTTAGTCCAGGTTATGGTGAGATCTAATTTAATTTCCAAATTCCGCTCACCATTTTCTAAACATACGTGCTTTATATATATATCTTTTTTTTAATTCATGGCATTAGTCCAAGTTTAAGGGGCTAATGGCTTCATAGGTTGGTCTGTTGTTGGTAAACATCTTCGATAAATATCTAATTATATATGAAGCTGTGTGCCTGAGACCAGCCTACTTCTCAACTGTTGCAAACTCGACTTAAATGTGTGTGTATATATCATCAACATTTTATGTGTGTATATATATTCTCAATTGGTTATCATCATCATCATCACCGTTTTACATCCGTTCTTCCATGCTAACATGGGATATATATATATATATATTTTTTTTGTTTCATATAGAATGAGGCATTCCATTTGCAGTTTCAGTGATTCACAGAATCTAGTCACTGACAAAAAAAGAAATGTCTTTTGTGAGAGTAACCATATCTTGAAGTTCTCCCCCCAAGCTCCTTTTTTTAAAGAATATATTATTTACAGAGAAAGAAAAAAAAAAGGCTATCAAAATAAATATATTATTAAGTCAGTAGAGTGACAGGTGAGAAGTTGGCACCAGTGGAAAGTTAATACATTCAGTGGTTTGTTGAAGTTTTTCAATAGTTAAAATGTAACATTCAGTCACAGATGTACCTCCACCTTTGATAGTAAACCAATCTTATTATTATTATTTACTGTGGTTATTGTTGACCGACTTTCCAGTTGATGACCACACTGTGTATAATATCAACATGACCAACAAACACTGCAGTATTGATACTCAAGAGAGATTTATATACTAGAAAAAAAAAAGGCCCAAAAATGTAAGTAGACAGCAATAGAGTCCAGTCAGTTGTTTATCATTGGCTTTCATTGACATAATTCACTTGTCTTTCCATCTGAAAATAAAAATATTTAAGCTGTTATAACAATAGCAAAAATAAAATAAAAAACAGTTTTGTGCTTTAAACTTTTTGATACTGCTTGAAACCATCTTTGGTTCTACATTATAAAACAGTTTTCATCATTTTTAAATCTCTCCAAATTCTTGATTATCTTCAAACTTAAAAAAAAAATCATAAGCAGTGTCTTTCATTAGAAATATGGTAACAAAAGTGTTAAAGGTAATTTAAAGTTTTGAGTTCAGTGGTTGGTATTACTGCTAACTTTCTCATTATTAAGTTGGTGTTTGAGCTATAATAAAGGTGTTTATATAAAATTATGATAGATTTTTAGATAACTTTAACCCTTTAGCATTACATTATTCTATATTTACTATTATATTTTCAGAGTAAAGGCTTTACCTCACATAATTATCCCACACAATATTGAATCTATGAAATTTTGATATTATTGTGAGAACAATAGCTTAACATAAGTATGAACAGCCAGTTACAGCTGGTTTGAGCAGAAAGAAGTGAGAGAATTCTGGCCGAATACGGCCAGTATAAATACTAAATAGTTAAAATAGGAAAGAATAAAGTGATTAAGTTTTGTTTACCTGAGGTGAAATGAAAGGAATGGTAGTTCCTTGCATAATATCAGGGTTCAGAAGTAATGGAACAGTACTAGCAGTAGCAGTTATAGAAGCAGATGTAGAGTGATTTACAGTGGCTGTATCAGTAATATTAGTACGTGGTGTGGCTGATGAATTGTTTACAGAGACTGTCTCTGACATGTTACTACCACGAGATGCTACTTTAGGTAATGGTGGCTGCAGAATATAAGCTGATGTCATGGCAGCATTATTCCCTCCAACCAATGGACTTTCTGGTCGAGAAGATTTGCCAATTCCTGGAAAAAGTTTTTAAAATAAAATGAAAAATAGTAAAGAACAACAATTACATCAGAGACTCATTTTACAAAAAAATATAAAAAACACAGGTAAGACAAGAAGAAATCAACCTGGATTGGACAGATATTAATCTTTCTAATCCAGCCCAATCTGGTCTGGAGCAATCTGATCTAGCTTGATCCAATCCAGGCTGACTTGATCCAGTCTGATTTGATTCAATCTAGTGTGATCTGATTCAGTCTGATCCAATTGCTCTGAACCAGATTGGGCTGGATACGATCAGACCAGATTGAACTGGATTGGGTCAGATCAGACCAGAACGCTCCGGACCAGATCAGGCCAGACTGGATTGGGACCACCGGATCGGATTGCTCCGGATCTGAATTGGTTGGATCAGATCAGGTCGAATTGGACTGGATTGGATCAGTCCAGACCATATCAGATTGGGCTGGGTAAGATCGAACTACTACTACCTCTGTTAAGACTACCACAACTACTACTATCAGATTAATATCAGTCCAATCTGATTAGATCCAGTCAGAGGAATTTAGTAATATAGCGGTGCTCCTGTCCCTTTTGAAGTAAAACCCAGCCATGAAAGGGTAAGACTATTCAAGCTATATTTTGAATTCATTTTCCACACTTTCTCTTTTTGAGGTTCTCCATTCACTTATTTCAATCTCAATGATTAAAAAATACTTCTTTCTATTATTACTATTCTCTTTTTCATCTTAATTTTTAATACTACTAATAACACTACAACAACTACTACTACCTCTGTTAACACTACCACTTCTACTATTATCACTATTATAACAAACCCTACTAATACCTCTCTTAATACAACCAATGCTACTACTACCACTACTTCTATTAACACCACCACAGCTACTACTATTACTACTTTTAAAACTACACCTACTAATACCTCTATTAATACTACCACAGCTACAACTACTACTACTTCTATTAACACCACCACAGCTACTACTACTACTACTATTACAAGCACCCCTATTAATACTACCACCACAACTACTACTACTATTACTACTATTTCTATTACCACCACAGCTACTACTACTATTACAAGCACCCCTATTAATACTACCACAACTACTACCATTACTACTAATTCTGTTAACACCACCACAGCTACTACTGTTACTAATATAAGCAGCATACTATCACTACTACTTCTATTAACACCACCTCAACTACTACTACTGTTACAAGTACCCCTATTAATACTACTACCATACTATATATATATATATATATATATATATATATATATCATCATCTTCGTTTAACGTCCATTTTCCACGCTAGCATGGGTTAATGAAAATAAAAAGTTATGGGCGAAAGAGGTTAATATCCATCATCAGTTGTCTGCTAGGAATCATCGATATTTCTTTGCATTATATATATATATATGTATGTATGTGGATATTATTGATGCACTGGTGCTAAATAGTGCTGTCTTATAAAGACATCCAAAACTATAATGGTGCCCAGAAGACAGCCGATAAGCAGGAATTGTCCATGTGCTTATCTCTTCCAAGTTTTCTGTTTCCTACATTTCTCCCACGTTTTTTTAATGATAAATATATATACACACACACACATACATATTTATAAACATACATACATACATATATATATATATATATACACACACACACACAGACATTTGATATATATATATATTCCGTAGAAAACAAAGGAAAGAAGTAAGTAGATATATATGTAAAACATAAAAGAAAGAAGTAAGTAAGTAGATATATATATATATATATGTATGTAAAAGGTAAACAGAAATGACAACACAATCGGTACAGTATATGGAAGGTAAGAGATGTCAACATGAATGGACCTATTATTTTTATCTAAAGACATTTTTTCCAATTCCATCCCGCCCGTCCCCTTAATCTATTTTATTTCTCATCCAAACCCATGCAAGCATGGAAGATGGACGTTAAACGATGATGATGATGATGATGATTCTTTCTTCTGATGAAGGACTAGTTCCGAAACGTTAAGACCCTCTTCCTGCTATAGCAAGCGTTAACCTAATACATACCTTCCATATACTGTACTGATTGTGTTGTTATTTCTGTTTACCTTTTACATACATATATATATATATCAACGCTTACGTGGAACCTCTCAAAATTCGTTGGATTTTCTGATTGGACTTTGACCTCGAAACTGGATACCAACCCGGAGTACACCTGAACTTCCACCAGGAAATCTTTTGTATCTTTGAAATTTTCTTTGCTTCTTGCATATATATATATATACATATATATATATATACATATATATATATATATATATATATACACACACACACACAAATAAATAAATAACTTACCGCTATCTGGACTTGAGGTTTGAACATCTGAAGTTTGAGAACCTGGTGAGTCTGGTACTTTAACTGTACTGCTGTTATTTGTAACCGGTAATGTGTGAGGTTCTGGTTGGATGTCTTCATTAGCTACCATTACCACTACTTTTTCAAGGCTAGTATTATTGCGCTCAATATTTCTCGGCTCAGGGACACACACTGTAACAATGAAAGAAATAAAGATAACAAATAAACAAATATATATTAAAAATGTTGAGTTACGAGTTATTTATTGTACAACAAGCAGTGTTTTAACTCTTAATATCTTGTAATGATTTCACAGAAAATATCTAAAAATATGTTTTTTAATTGAAATGTTTATAGTATCTTTATTAGTGGACAGATTATTGTGAAAATTTGCAGTATTAAACTGGAGTAAAGACTTCAATTTTTAATGTGATGCAGTTACAGTACTATTTCTACTTTTCAAGAATACTTTGCTAATGCTGTTTCATGTGGTACAGGACGTTAAGAGTTAAAGGCTATTTCCCCTACAAAGGCAGGGGTTAGTCATGCAGCCCCCCCGACAGGCTTCTCCAGTTTGCCCTATTCTCTGCATCACCCACCTCATTAATCTCAGGCTTTCATTTCCTCCTCTTCTTCACCCCCAGACATGTCTTTCTTAGTCTTGACCTCCCACATTCATTTCCAATGTGTGTATTCAATTTAGAATAGGTACACCATATATCTGTCTGTTGTAACAGTGTCCAGCCATTACCAACGACTCAAAATGGATCCCATGATAGATATAAATGAATATATTTAAAATGTTGAGTTGTGGGTTATTTCTTGAATAGTACATAAAATATTTCTATATTCTCTTACAGAGCCAACTATAACTAACTAAGATGTACATTTTAGTATCATACTATTTCCTATGCTACACTACATCAAACTACAACCAACATATACTGACAGTTGTCACTCTGGTCTCAACACCACGACCAACCAACATGTACCTACTGTTGTCACTCTGGTTTCAACACCACACCGCAACCAACATGTATCGACTGTTGTCACTCTGGTCTCCACACCACAACTAACATGTACCTACTGTTGTCACTCTAGTCTCTACACCACGACCAACTAACATGTACCTACTGTTGTCACTCTAGTCTCTACACCACAACCAACTAACATGTACCTACTGTTGTCACTCTAGTCTCTACACCACGACCATCTAACATGTACCTACTGTTGTCACTCTCGTCTCTACACCACAACCAACTAACATGTACCTACTTTTGTCACTCTAGTCTCTACACCACAACCATCTAACATGTACCTACTGTTGTCACTCTGGTCTCAACACCACAACCAACTAACATGTACCGACTGTTGTCACTCTAGTCTCTACACCACAACCAACTAACATGTACCGACTGTTGTCACTCTGGTCTCTACACCACAACCAACTAACATGTACCTACTGTTGTCACTCTGGTCTCTACACCACAACCAACTAACATGTACCTACTGTTGTCACTAGTCTCTACACCACAACCAACTAACATGTACCGACTGTTGTCACTCTGATCTCTACACCACAACCAACTAACATGTACCTACTGTTGTCACTAGTCTCTACACCACAACCAACTAACATGTACCTACTGTTGTCACTCTAGTCTCTACACCACAACCATCTAACATGTACCTACTGTTGTCACTCTAGTCTCTACACCACAACCAACTAACATGTACCTACTGTTGTCACTAATCTCTATACCACAACCAACTAACATGTACCTACTGTTGTCACTCTAGTCTCTACACCACAACCAACTAACATGTACCTACTGTTGTTACTCTAGTCTCTACACCACAACCAACTAACATGTACCTACTGTTGTTACTCTAGTCTCTACACCACAACCAACTAACATGTAGCTACTGTTGTCACTCTGGTCTCTACACCACAACCAACTAACATGTACCTACTGTTGTCACTCTGGTCTCTACACCACAACCAACTAACATGTAGCTACTGTTGTCACTCTGGTCTCTACACCACAACCAACTAACATGTAGCTACTGTTGTCACTCTAGTCTCTACACCACAACCAACCAACATGTACCTACTGTTGTCACTAGTCTCTACACCACAACCAACTAACATGTACCTACTGTTGTCACTAGTCTCTACACCACAACCAACCAACATGTACCTACTGTTGTCACTCTAGTCTCTACACCACAACCAACTAACATGTACCTACTGTTGTCACTCTGGTCTCAAAACCACAACCAACTAACATGTACCTACTGTTGTCACTCTAGTCTCTACACCACAACCAACTAACATGTACCTACTGTTGTCACTCTGGTCTCAAAACCACAACCAACTAACATGTACCTACTGTTGTCACTCTGGTCTCAACACCACAACCAACTAACATGTACCTACTGTTGTCACTCTAGTCTCTACACCACAACCAACTAACATGTACCTACTGTTGTCACTCTAGTCTCTACACCACAACCAACTAACATGTACCTACTGTTGTCACTCTAGTCTCTACACCACAACCAACTAACATGTACCTACTGTTGTCACTCTGGTCTCAAAACCACAACCAACTAACATGTACCTACTGTTGTCACTCTGGTCTCAACACCACAACCAACTAACATGTACCTACTGTTGTCACTCTAGTCTCTACACCACAACCAACCAACATGTACCTACTGTTGTCACTCTAGTCTCTACACCACAACCAACTAACATGTACCTACTGTTGTCACTCTAGTCTCTACACCACAACCAACTAACATGTACCTACTGTTGTCACTCTAGTCTCTACACCACAACCAACTAACATGTACCTATTGTTGTCACTCTGGTCTCAAAACCACAACCATCTAACATGTACCTACTGTTGTCACTCTAGTCTCTACACCACAACCAACTAACATGTACCTACTGTTGTCACTCTAGTCTCTACACCACAACCAACTAACATGTACCTACTGTTGTCACTCTAGTCTCTACACCACAAGCATCTAACATGTACCTACTGTTGTCACTCTAGTCTCTACACCACAACCAACTAACATGTACCTACTGTTGTCACTAATCTCTACACCACAACCAACTAACATGTACCTGCTGTTGTCACTCTAGTCTCAACACCACAACCAACTAACATGTACCTACTGTTATCACTCTAGTCTCTACACCACAACCAAGCAACATGTACCTACTGTTGTCACTAGTCTCTACACCACAACCAACCAACATGTACCTACTGTTGTCACTAGTCTCTACACCACAACCAACTAACATGTACCTACTGTTGTCACTAGTCTCTACACCACAACCAACTAACATATACCTACTGTTGTCACTCTAGTCTCTACACCACAACCAACCAACATGTACCTACTGTTGTCACTCTAGTCTCTACACCACGACCATCTAACATGTACCTACTGTTGTCACTCTAGTCTCTACACCACAACCAACTAACATGTACCTACTGTTGTCACTAGTCTCAACACCACAACCAACTAACATGTACCTACTGTTGTCACTCTAGTCTCTACACCACAACCAACTAACATGTAGCTACTGTTGTCACTCTAGTCTCTACACCACAACCATCTAACATGTACCTACTGTTGTCACTAGTCTCTACACCACAACCAACTAACATGTACCTACTGTTGTCACTCTAGTCTCTACACCACAACCAACTAACATGTACCTACTGTTGTCACTCTAGTCTCTACACCACAACCAACTAACATGTACCTACTGTTGTCACTAGTCTCTACACCACAACCAACCAACATGTACCTACTGTTGTCACTCTGGTCTCTACACCACAACCAACTAACATGTACCTACTGTTGTCACTCTAGTCTCTACACCACAACCAACTAACATGTACCTACTGTTGTCACTCTAGTCTCTACACCACAACCAACTAACATGTACCTACTGTTGTCACTCTGGTCTCAAAACCACAACCAACTAACATGTACCTACTGTTGTCACTCTAGTCTCTACACCACAACCAACTAACATGTACCTACTGTTGTCACTCTAGTCTCTACACCACAACCAACTAACATGTACCTACTGTTGTCACTCTAGTCTCTACACCACAACCAACTAACATGTACCTACTGTTGTCACTCTGGTCTCAAAACCACAACCAACTAACATGTACCTACTGTTGTCACTCTAGTCTCTACACCACAACCAACTAACATGTACCTACTGTTGTCACTCTAGTCTCTACACCACAACCAACTAACATGTACCTACTGTTGTCACTCTAGTCTCTACACCACAACCAACCAACATGTACCTACTGTTGTCACTAGTCTCTACACCACAACCAACCAACATGTACCTACTGTTGTCACTCTCGTCTCTACACCACAACCAACCAACATGTACCTACTGTTGTCACTCTGGTCTCTACACCACAACCAACTAACATGTACATACTGTTGTCACTCTAGTCTCTACACCACAACCAACTAACATGTACCTACTGTTGTCACTCTAGTCTCTACACCACAACCAACTAACATGTACCTGCTGTTGTCACTCTAGTCTCAACACCACAACCAACTAACATGTACCTACTGTTGTCACTCTAGTCTCTACACCACAACCAACTAACATGTACCTACTGTTGTCACTCTAGTCTCTACACCACAACCAACCAACATGTACCTACTGTTGTCACTCTAGTCTCTACACCACGACCATCTAACATGTACCTACTGTTGTCACTCTAGTCTCTACACCACAACCAACTAACATGTACCTACTGTTGTCACTAGTCTCTACACCACAACCATCTAACATGTACCGACTGTTGTCACTCTGGTCTCTACACCACAACCAACTAACATGTACCTACTGTTGTCACTCTAGTCTCTACACCACAACCAACCAACATGTACCTACTGTTATCACTCTAGTCTCTACACCACAACCAACCAACATGTACCTACTGTTGTCACTCTAGTCTCAACACCACAACCAACCAACATGTACCTACTGTTGTCACTCTAGTCTCAACACCACAACCAACCAACATGTACCTACTGTTGTCACTCTAGTCTCTACACCACAACCAACTAACATATACCTACTGTTGTCACTCTAGTCTCTACACCACAACCAACCAACATGTACCTACTGTTGTCACTAGTCTCTACACCACAACCAACTAACATGTACCTACTATTGTCACTCTAGTCTCTACACCACAACCAACTAACATGTACCTACTGTTGTCACTCTAGTCTCTACACCACGACCATCTAACATGTACATACCGTTGTCACTCTAGTCTCTACACCACAACCAACTAACATGTACCTACTGTTGTCACTAATCTCTACACCACAACCAACTAACATGTACCTACTGTTGTCACTCTAGTCTCTACACCACAACCATCTAACATGTACCTACTGTTGTCACTCTAGTCTCTACACCACAACCATCTAACATGTACCTACTGTTGTCACTCTAGTCTCTACACCACAACCAACTAACATGTACCTGCTGTTGTCACTCTAGTCTCTACACCATGACCATCTAACATGTACCTACTGTTGTCACTAGTCTCTACACCACAACCAACTAACATGTACCTACTGTTGTCACTATAGTCTCTACACCACAACCAACTAACATGTACCTACTGTTGTTACTCTAGTCTCTACACCACAACCAACTAACATGTACCTACTGTTGTTACTCTAGTCTCTACACCACAACCAACTAACATGTAACTACTGTTGTCACTCTAGTCTCTACACCACAACCAACCAACATGTACCTACTGTTGTCACTAGTCTCTACACCACAACCAACTAACATGTACCTACTGTTGTCACTCTAGTCTCTTCACCACAACCAACTAACATGTACCTACTGTTGTCACTCTAGTCTCTACACCACGACCATCTAACATGTACCTACTGTTGTCACTCTAGTCTCTACACCACAACCATCTAACATGTACCTACTGTTGTCACTCTAGTCTCTACACCACAACCAACTAACATGTACCTGCTGTTGTCACTCTAGTCTCTACACCACAACCAACTAACATGTACCTACTGTTGTCACTCTAGTCTCTACACCACGACCATCTAACATGTACCTACTGTTGTCACTCTAGTCTCTACACCACAACCAACTAACATGTACCTACTGTTGTCACTCTAGTCTCTACACCACGACCATCTAACATGTACCTACTGTTGTCACTCTAGTCTCTACACCACGACCATCTAACATGTACCTACTGTTGTCACTCTAGTCTCTACACCACAACCAACTAACATGTACCTACTGTTGTCACTCTAGTCTCTACACCACGACCATCTAACATGTACCTACTGTTGTCACTAGTCTCTACACCACAACCAACCAACATGTACCTACTGTTGTCACTCTAGTCTCTACACCACAACCAACTAACATGTACCTACTGTTGTCACTCTAGCCTCTACACCACAACCAACAAACATGTACCTACTGTTGTCACTCTAGTCTCTACACCACAACCAACTAACATGTACCTACTGTTGTCACTCTAGTCTCTACACCACAACCAACTAACATGTACCTACTGTTGTCACTAGTCTCTACACCACAACCAACCAACATGTACCTACTGTTGTCACTCTAGTCTCTACACCACAACCAACTAACATGTACCTACTGTTGTCACTCTAGTCTCTACACCACAACCAACATGTACCTACTGTTGTCACTAGTCTCTACACCACAACCAACTAACATGTACCTACTGTTGTCACTCTAGTCTCTACACCACAACCAACTAACATGTAGCTACTGTTGTCACTCTAGTCTCTACACCACAACCATCTAACATGTACCTACTGTTGTCACTAGTCTCTACACTACAACCAACTAACATGTACCTACTGTTGTCACTCTAGTCTCTACACCACAACCAACTAACATGTACCTACTGTTGTCACTCTAGTCTCTACACCACAACCAACTAACATGTACCTACTGTTGTCACTAGTCTCTACACCACAACCAACCAACATGTACCTACTGTTGTCACTCTGGTCTCTACACCACAACCAACTAACATGTACCTACTGTTGTCACTCTAGTCTCTACACCACAACCAACTAACATGTACCTACTGTTGTCACTCTAGTCTCTACACCACAACCAACTAACATGTACCTACTGTTGTCACTCTGGTCTCAAAACCACAACCAACTAACATGTACCTACTGTTGTCACTCTAGTCTCTACACCACAACCAACTAACATGTACCTACTGTTGTCACTCTAGTCTCTACACCACAACCAACTAACATGTACCTACTGTTGTCACTCTAGTCTCTACACCACAACCAACTAACATGTACCTACTGTTGTCACTCTGGTCTCAAAACCACAACCAACTAACATGTACCTACTGTTGTCACTCTAGTCTCTACACCACAACCAACTAACATGTACCTACTGTTGTCACTCTAGTCTCTACACCACAACCAATCAACATGTACCTACTGTTGTCACTAGTCTCTACACCACAACCAACCAACATGTACCTACTGTTGTCACTAGTCTCTACACCACAACCAACCAACATGTACCTACTGTTGTCACTCTAGTCTCTACACCACAACCAACTAACATATACCTACTGTTGTCACTCTAGTCTCTACACCACAACCAACCAACATGTACCTACTGTTGTCACTCTAGTCTCTACACCACGACCATCTAACATGTACCTACTGTTGTCACTCTAGTCTCTACACCACAACCAACTAACATGTACCTACTGTTGTCACTAGTCTCTACACCACAACCAACTAACATGTACCTACTGTTGTCACTCTAGTCTCTACACCACAACCAACTAACATATAGCTACTGTTGTCACTCTAGTCTCTACACCACAAGCATCTAACATGTACCTACTGTTGTCACTCTGGTCTCAACACCACAACCAACCAACATGTACCTACTGTTGTCACTAGTCTCTACACCACAACCAACTAACATGTACCTACTGTTGTCACTCTGGTCTCAACACCACAACCAACCAACATGTACCTACTGTTGTCACTAGTCTCTACACCACAACCAACCAACATGTACCTACTGTTGTCACTCTCGTCTCTACACCACAACCAACCAACATGTACCTACTGTTGTCACTCTGGTCTCTACACCACAACCAACTAACATGTACCTACTGTTGTCACTCTAGTCTCTACACCACAACCAACTAACATGTACCTACTGTTGTCACTCTAGTCTCTACACCACAACCAACTAACATGTACCTGCTGTTGTCACTCTAGTCTCAACACCACAACCAACTAACATGTACCTACTGTTGTCACTCTAGTCTCTACACCACAACCAACTAACATGTACCTACTGTTGTCACTCTAGTCTCTACACCACAACCAACCAACATGTACCTACTGTTGTCACTCTAGTCTCTACACCACGACCATCTAACATGTACCTACTGTTGTCACTCTAGTCTCTACACCACAACCAACTAACATGTACCTACTGTTGTCACTAGTCTCTACACAACCAACTAACATGTACCGACTGTTGTCACTCTGGTCTCTACACCACAACCAACTAACATGTACCTACTGTTGTCACTCTAGTCTCTACACCACAACCAACCAACATGTACCTACTGTTATCACTCTAGTCTCAACACCACAACCAACCAACATGTACCTACTGTTGTCACTCTAGTCTCTACACCACAACCAACTAACATATACCTACTGTTGTCACTCTAGTCTCTACACCACAACCAACCAACATGTACCTACTGTTGTCACTAGTCTCTACACCACAACCAACTAACATGTACCTACTATTGTCACTCTAGTCTCTACACCACAACCAACTAACATGTACCTACTGTTGTCACTCTAGTCTCTACACCACGACCATCTAACATGTACATACTGTTGTCACTCTAGTCTCTACACCACAACCAACTAACATGTACCTACTGTTGTCACTAATCTCTACACCACAACCAACTAACATGTACCTACTGTTGTCACTCTAGTCTCTACACCACAACCATCTAACATGTACCTACTGTTGTCACTCTAGTCTCTACACCACAACCATCTAACATGTACCTACTGTTGTCACTCTAGTCTCTACACCACAACCAACTAACATGTACCTGCTGTTGTCACTCTAGTCTCTACACCATGACCATCTAACATGTACCTACTGTTGTCACTAGTCTCTACACCACAACCAACTAACATGTACCTACTGTTGTCACTATAGTCTCTACACCACAACCAACTAACATGTACCTACTGTTGTTACTCTAGTCTCTACACCACAACCAACTAACATGTACCTACTGTTGTTACTCTAGTCTCTACACCACAACCAACTAACATGTAACTACTGTTGTCACTCTAGTCTCTACACCACAACCAACCAACATGTACCTACTGTTGTCACTCTAGTCTCTACACCACAACCAACCAACATGTACCTACTGTTGTCACTAGTCTCTACACCACAACCAACTAACATGTACCTACTGTTGTCACTATAGTCTCTACACCACAACCAACTAACATGTACCTACTGTTGTCACTCTAGTCTCTTCACCACAACCAACTAACATGTACCTACTGTTGTCACTCTAGTCTCTACACCACGACCATCTAACATGTACCTACTGTTGTCACTCTAGTCTCTACACCACAACCATCTAACATGTACCTACTGTTGTCACTCTAGTCTCTACACCACAACCAACTAACATGTACCTGCTGTTGTCACTCTAGTCTCTACACCACAACCAACTAACATGTACCTACTGTTGTCACTCTAGTCTCTACACCACGACCATCTAACATGTACCTACTGTTGTCACTCTAGTCTCTACACCACGACCATCTAACATGTACCTACTGTTGTCACTCTAGTCTCTACACCACAACCAACTAACATGTACCTATTGTTGTCACTCTAGTCTCTACACCACGACCATCTAACATGTACCTACTGTTGTCACTCTAGTCTCTACACCACAACCATCTAACATGTACCTACTGTTGTCACTCTAGTCTCTACACCACAACCAACTAACATGTACCTACTGTTGTCACTCTAGTCTCTACACCACGACCATCTAACATGTACCTACTGTTGTCACTAGTCTCTACACCACAACCAACCAACATGTACCTACTGTTGTCACTCTAGTCTCTACACCACAACCAACTAACATGTACCTACTGTTGTCACTCTAGCCTCTACACCACAACCAACAAACATGTACCTACTGTTGTCACTCTAGTCTCTACACCACAACCAACTAACATGTACCTACTGTTGTCACTCTAGTCTCTACACCACAACCAACTAACATGTACCTACTGTTGTCACTAGTCTCTACACCACAACCAACCAACATGTACCTACTGTTGTCACTCTAGTCTCTACACCACAACCAACTAACATGTACCTACTGTTGTCACTCTAGTCTCTACACCACAACCAACTAACATGTACCCACTGTTGTCACTCTGGTCTCAAAACCACAACCAACTCACATGTACCTACTGTTGTCACTCTAGTCTCTACACCACAACCAACTAACATGTACCTACTGTTGTCACTCTAGTCTCTACACCACAACCAACTAACATGTACCTACTGTTGTCACTCTAGTCTCTACACCACAACCAACTAACATGTACCTGCTGTTGTCACTCTAGTCTCAACACCACAACCAACTAACATGTACCTACTGTTATCACTCTAGTCTCTACACCACAACCAACCAACATGTACCTACTGTTGTCACTAGTCTCTACACCACAACCAACCAACATGTACCTACTGTTGTCACTAGTCTCTACACCACAACCAACTAACATGTACCTACTGTTGTCACTAGTCTCTACACCACAACCAACTAACATATACCTACTGTTGTCACTCTAGTCTCTACACCACAACCAACCAACATGTACCTACTGTTGTCACTCTAGTCTCTACACCACGACCATCTAACATGTACCTACTGTTGTCACTCTAGTCTCTACACCACAACCAACTAACATGTACCTACTGTTGTCACTCTAGTCTCTACACCACAACCAACTAACATGTACCTGCTGTTGTCACTCTAGTCTCAACACCACAACCAACTAACATGTACCTACTGTTATCACTCTAGTCTCTACACCACAACCAACCAACATGTACCTACTTTTGTCACTAGTCTCTACACCATAACCAACCAACATGTACCTACTGTTGTCACTAGTCTCTACACCACAACCAACTAACATGTACCTACTGTTGTCACTAGTCTCTACACCACAACCAACTAACATATACCTACTGTTGTCACTCTAGTCTCTACACCACAACCAACCAACATGTACCTACTGTTGTCACTCTAGTCTCTACACCACGACCATCTAACATGTACCTACTGTTGTCACTCTAGTCTCTACACCACAACCATCTAACATGTACCTACTGTTGTCACTAGTCTCTACACCACAACCAACTAACATGTACCTACTGTTGTCACTCTAGTTTCTACACCACAACCAACTAACATGTAGCTACTGTTGTCACTCTAGTCTCTACACCACAAGCATCTAACATGTACCTACTGTTGTCACTCTGGTCTCAACACCACAACCAACCAACATGTACCTACTGTTGTCACTAGTCTCTACACCACAACCAACTAACATGTACCTACTGTTGTCACTCTGGTCTCAACACCACAACCAACCAACATGTACCTACTGTTGTCACTAGTCTCTACACCACAACCAACCAACATGTACCTACTGTTGTCACTCTCGTCTCTACACCACAACCAACCAACATGTACCTACTGTTGTCACTCTGGTCTCTACACCACAACCAACTAACATGTACCTACTGTTGTCACTCTAGTCTCTACACCACAACCAACTAACATGTACCTACTGTTGTCACTCTAGTCTCTACACCACAACCAACTAACATGTACCTGCTGTTGTCACTCTAGTCTCAACACCACAACCAACTAACATGTACCTACTGTTGTCACTCTAGTCTCTACACCACAACCAACTAACATGTACCTACTGTTGTCACTCTAGTCTCTACACCACAACCAACCAACATGTACCTACTGTTGTCACTCTAGTCTCTACACCACAACCAACTAACATATACCTACTGTTGTCACTCTAGTCTCTAGACCACGACCATCTAACATGTACCTACTGTTGTCACTCTAGTCTCTACACCACAACCAACTAACATGTACCGACTGTTGTCACTCTGGTCTCTACACCACAACCAACTAACATGTACCTACTGTTGTCACTCTAGTCTCTAGACCACGACCATCTAACATGTACCTACTGTTGTCACTCTAGTCTCTAGACCACGACCATCTAACATGTACCTACTGTTGTCACTCTAGTCTCTACACCACAACCAACCAACATGTACCTACTGTTATCACTCTAGTCTCTACACCACAACCAACCAACATGTACCTACTGTTGTCACTCTAGTCTCAACACCACAACCAACCAACATGTACCTACTGTTGTCACTCTAGTCTCTACACCACAACCAACTAACATATACCTACTGTTGTCACTCTAGTCTCTACACCACAACCAACCAACATGTACCTACTGTTGTCACTCTAGTCTCTACACCACAACCAACCAACATGTACCTACTGTTGTCACTCTAGTCTCTACACCACAACCAACTAACATGTACCTACTGTTGTCACTCTGGTCTCAAAACCACAACCAACCAACATGTACCTACTGTTGTCACTCTCGTCTCTACACCACAACCAACCAACATGTACCTACTGTTGTCACTCTAGTCTCTACACCACGACCATCTAACATGTACCTACTGTTGTCACTCTAGTCTACACCACAACCAACTAACATGTACCTACTGTTGTCACTCTGGTCTCTACACCACAACCAACTAACATGTACCTACTGTTGTCACTCTGGTCTCTACACCACAACCAACTAACATGTACCTACTGTTGTCACTCTAGTCTCTACACCACAACCAACTAACATGTACCTACTGTTGTCACTCTAGTCTCTACACCACAACCATCTAACATGTACCTACTGTTGTCACTAGTCTCTACACCACAACCAACTAACATGTACCTACTGTTGTCACTCTGGTCTCAACACCACAACCAACCAACATGTACCTACTGTTGTCACTCTGGTCTCTACACCACAACCAACTAACATGTAGCTACTGTTGTCACTCTAGTCTCTACACCACAACCAACTAACATGTACCTACTGTTGTCACTCTAGTCTCTACACCACAACCATCTAACATGTACCTACTGTTGTCACTAGTCTCTACACCACAACCAACTAACATGTACCTACTGTTGTCACTCTAGTCTCTACACCACGACCATCTAACATGTACCTACTGTTGTCACTAGTCTCTACACCACAACCAACTAACATGTACCTACTGTTGTCACTCTAGTCTCTACACCACAACCAACTAACATGTACCTACTGTTGTTACTCTAGTCTCTACACCACGACCATCTAACATGTACCTACTGTTGTCACTAGTCTCTACACCACAACCAACTAACATGTACCTACAGTTGTCACTCTAGTCTCTACACCACGACCATCTAACATGTACCTAATGTTGTCACTAGTCTCTACACCACAACCAACTAACATGTACCTACTGTTGTCACTCTAGTCTCTACACCACAACCAACAAACATGTACCTACTGTTGTCACTCTAGTCTCTACACCACAACCAACTAACATGTACCTACTGTTGTCACTCTAGTCTCTACACCACAACCATCTAACATGTACCTACTGTTGTCACTAGTCTCTACACCACAACCAACTAACATGTACCTACTGTTGTCACTCTAGTCTCTACACCACGACCATCTAACATGTACCTACTGTTGTCACTAGTCTCTACACCACAACCAACTAACATGTACCTACTGTTGTCACTCTAGTCTCTACACCACAACCAACTAACATGTACCTACTGTTGTTACTCTAGTCTCTACACCACGACCATCTAACATGTACCTACTGTTGTCACTAGTCTCTACACCACAACCAACTAACATGTACCTACAGTTGTCACTCTAGTCTCTACACCACGACCATCTAACATGTACCTAATGTTGTCACTAGTCTCTACACCACAACCAACTAACATGTACCTACTGTTGTCACTCTAGTCTCTACACCACAACCAACAAACATGTACCTACTGTTGTCACTCTAGTCTCTACACCACAACCAACTAACATGTACCTACTGTTGTCACTCTGGTCTCAACACCACAACCAACCAACATGTACCTACTGTTGTCACTCTGGTCTCTACACCACAACCAACTAACATGTAGCTACTGTTGTCACTCTAGTCTCTACACCACAACCAACTAACATGTACCCACTGTTGTCACTCTAGTCTCTACACCACAACCATCTAACATGTACCTACTGTTGTCACTAGTCTCTACACCACAACCAACTAACATGTACCTACTGTTGTCACTCTAGTCTCTACACCACGACCATCTAACATGTACCTACTGTTGTCACTAGTCTCTACACCACAACCAACTAACATGTACCTACTGTTGTCACTCTAGTCTCTACACCACAACCAACTAACATGTACCTACTGTTGTTACTCTAGTCTCTACACCACGACCATCTAACATGTACCTACTGTTGTCACTAGTCTCTACACCACAACCAACTAACATGTACCTACAGTTGTCACTCTAGTCTCTACACCACGACCATCTAACATGTACCTACTGTTGTCACTAGTCTCTACACCACAACCAACTAACATGTACCTACTGTTGTCACTCTAGTCTCTACACCACAACCAACAAACATGTACCTACTGTTGTCACTCTAGTCTCTACACCACAACCAACTAACATGTACCTACTGTTGTCACTCTAGTCTCTACACCACAACCAACTAACATGTACCTACTGTTGTCACTCTAGTCTCTACACCACAACCAACTAACATGTACCTACTGTTGTCACTCTAGTCTCTACACCACAACCATCTAACATGTACCTACTGTTGTCACTCTGGTCTCAACACCACAACCAACCAACATGTACCTACTGTTGTCACTCTGGTCTCTACACCACAACCAACTAACATGTAGCTACTGTTGTCACTCTAGTCTCTACACCACAACCAACTAACATGTACCTACTGTTGTCACTCTAGTCTCTACACCACAACCATCTAACATGTACCTACTGTTGTCACTAGTCTCTACACCACAACCAACTAACATGTACCTACTGTTGTCACTCTAGTCTCTACACCACGACCATCTAACATGTACCTACTGTTGTCACTAGTCTCTACACCACAACCAACTAACATGTACCTACTGTTGTCACTCTAGTCTCTACACCACAACCAACTAACATGTACCTACTGTTGTTACTCTAGTCTCTACACCACGACCATCTAACATGTACCTACTGTTGTCACTAGTCTCTACACCACAACCAACTAACATGTACCTACAGTTGTCACTCTACTCTCTACACCACGACCATCTAACATGTACCTACTGTTGTCACTAGTCTCTACACCACAACCAACTAACATGTACCTACTGTTGTCACTCTAGTCTCTACACCACAACCAACAAACATGTACCTACTGTTGTCACTCTAGTCTCTACACCACAACCAACTAACATGTACCTACTGTTGTCACTCTAGTCTCTACACCACAACCAACTAACATGTACCTACTGTTGTCACTAGTCTCTACACCACAACCAACCAACATGTACCTACTGTTGTCACTCTAGTCTCTACACCACAACCAACTAACATGTACCTACTGTTGTCACTCTAGTCTCTACACCACGACCATCTAACATGTACCTACTGTTGTCACTCTAGTCTCTACACCACGACCATCTAACATGTACCTACTGTTGTCACTCTAGTCTCTACACCACAACCAACTAACATGTACCTACTGTTGTCACTCTAGTCTCTACACCACGACCATCTAACATGTACCTACTGTTGTCACTCTAGTCTCTACACCACGACCATCTAACATGTACCTACTGTTGTCACTCTAGTCTCTACACCACGACCATCTAACATGTACCTACTGTTGTCACTAGTCTCTACACCACAACCAACCAACATGTACCTACTGTTGTCACTCTAGTCTCTACACCACAACCAACTAACATGTACCTACTGTTGTCACTCTAGTCTCTACACCACAACCAACAAACATGTACCTACTGTTGTCACTCTAGTCTCTACACCACAACCAACTAACATGTACCTACTGTTGTCACTCTAGTCTCTACACCACAACCAACTAACATGTACCTACTGTTGTCACTAGTCTCTACACCACAACCAACCAACATGTACCTACTGTTGTCACTCTAGTCTCTACACCACAACCAACTAACATGTACCTACTGTTGTCACTCTAGTCTCTACACCACAACCAACTAACATGTACCCACTGTTGTCACTCTGGTCTCAAAACCACAACCAACTCACATGTACCTACTGTGGTCACTCTAGTCTCTACACCACAACCAACTAAGATGTACCTACTGTTGTCACTCTAGTCTCTACACCACAACCAACTAACATGTACCTGCTGTTGTCACTCTAGTCTCAACACCACAACCAACTAACATGTACCTACTGTTATCACTCTAGTCTCTACACCACAACCAACCAACATGTACCTACTGTTGTCACTAGTCTCTACACCACAACCAACCAACATGTACCTACTGTTGTCACTAGTCTCTACACCACAACCAACTAACATGTACCTACTGTTGTCACTAGTCTCTACACCACAACCAACTAACATATACCTACTGTTGTCACTCTAGTCTCTACACCACAACCAACCAACATGTACCTACTGTTGTCACTCTAGTCTCTACACCACGACCATCTAACATGTACCTACTGTTGTCACTCTAGTCTCTACACCACAACCAACTAACATGTACCTACTGTTGTCACTAGTCTCTACACCACAACCAACTAAATGTACCTACTGTTGTCACTCTAGTTTCTACACCACAACCAACTAACATGTAGCTACTGTTGTCACTCTAGTCTCTACACCACAACCAACTAACATGTAGCTACTGTTGTAACTCTAGTCTCTACACCACAACCATCTAACATGTACCTACTGTTGTCACTAGTCTCTACACCACAACCAACTAACATGTACCTACTGTTGTCACTCTAGTCTCTACACCACAACCAATTAACATGTACCTACTGTTGTCACTCTAGTCTCTACACCACAAGCATCTAACATGTACCTACTGTTGTCACTCTGGTCTCAACACCACAACCAACCAACATGTACCTACTGTTGTCACTAGTCTCTACACCACAACCAACTAACATGTACCTACTGTTGTCACTCTGGTCTCAACACCACAACCAACCAACATGTACCTACTGTTGTCACTAGTCTCTACACCACAACCAACCAACATGTACCTACTGTTGTCACTCTCGTCTCTACACCACAACCAACCAACATGTACCTACTGTTGTCACTCTCGTCTCTACACCACAACCAACCAACATGTACCTACTGTTGTCACTCTAGTCTCTACACCACAACCAACTAACATGTACCTACTGTTGTCACTCTAGTCTCTACACCACAACCAACTAACATGTACCTGCTGTTGTCACTCTAGTCTCAACACCACAACCAACTAACATGTACCTACTGTTGTCACTCTAGTCTCTACACCACAACCAACTAACATGTACCTACTGTTGTCACTCTAGTCTCTACACCACAACCAACCAACATGTACCTACTGTTGTCACTCTAGTCTCTAGACCACGACCATCTAACATGTACCTACTGTTGTCACTCTAGTCTCTACACCACAACCAACTAACATGTACCGACTGTTGTCACTCTGGTCTCTACACCACAACCAACTAACATGTACCTACTGTTGTCACTCTAGTCTCTACACCACGACCATCTAACATGTACCTACTGTTGTCACTAGTCTCTACACCACAACCAACTAACATGTACCTACTGTTGTCACTCTAGTCTCTACACCACAACCAACTAACATGTACCTACTGTTGTTACTCTAGTCTCTACACCACGACCATCTAACATGTACCTACTGTTGTCACTAGTCTCTACACCACAACCAACTAACATGTACCTACAGTTGTCACTCTACTCTCTACACCACGACCATCTAACATGTACCTACTGTTGTCACTAGTCTCTACACCACAACCAACTAACATGTACCTACTGTTGTCACTCTAGTCTCTACACCACAACCAACAAACATGTACCTACTGTTGTCACTCTAGTCTCTACACCACAACCAACTAACATGTACCTACTGTTGTCACTCTAGTCTCTACACCACAACCAACTAACATGTACCTACTGTTGTCACTAGTCTCTACACCACAACCAACCAACATGTACCTACTGTTGTCACTCTAGTCTCTACACCACAACCAACTAACATGTACCTACTGTTGTCACTCTAGTCTCTACACCACGACCATCTAACATGTACCTACTGTTGTCACTCTAGTCTCTACACCACGACCATCTAACATGTACCTACTGTTGTCACTCTAGTCTCTACACCACAACCAACTAACATGTACCTACTGTTGTCACTCTAGTCTCTACACCACGACCATCTAACATGTACCTACTGTTGTCACTCTAGTCTCTACACCACGACCATCTAACATGTACCTACTGTTGTCACTCTAGTCTCTACACCACGACCATCTAACATGTACCTACTGTTGTCACTAGTCTCTACACCACAACCAACCAACATGTACCTACTGTTGTCACTCTAGTCTCTACACCACAACCAACTAACATGTACCTACTGTTGTCACTCTAGTCTCTACACCACAACCAACAAACATGTACCTACTGTTGTCACTCTAGTCTCTACACCACAACCAACTAACATGTACCTACTGTTGTCACTCTAGTCTCTACACCACAACCAACTAACATGTACCTACTGTTGTCACTAGTCTCTACACCACAACCAACCAACATGTACCTACTGTTGTCACTCTAGTCTCTACACCACAACCAACTAACATGTACCTACTGTTGTCACTCTAGTCTCTACACCACAACCAACTAACATGTACCCACTGTTGTCACTCTGGTCTCAAAACCACAACCAACTCACATGTACCTACTGTTGTCACTCTAGTCTCTACACCACAACCAACTAACATGTACCTACTGTTGTCACTCTAGTCTCTACACCACAACCAACTAACATGTACCTGCTGTTGTCACTCTAGTCTCAACACCACAACCAACTAACATGTACCTACTGTTATCACTCTAGTCTCTACACCACAACCAACCAACATGTACCTACTGTTGTCACTAGTCTCTACACCACAACCAACCAACATGTACCTACTGTTGTCACTAGTCTCTACACCACAACCAACTAACATGTACCTACTGTTGTCACTAGTTTCTACACCACAACCAACTAACATATACCTACTGTTGTCACTCTAGTCTCTACACCACAACCAACCAACATGTACCTACTGTTGTCACTCTAGTCTCTACACCACGACCATCTAACATGTACCTACTGTTGTCACTCTAGTCTCTACACCACAACCAACTAACATGTACCTACTGTTGTCACTAGTCTCTACACCACAACCAACTAAATGTACCTACTGTTGTCACTCTAGTTTCTACACCACAACCAACTAACATGTAGCTACTGTTGTCACTCTAGTCTCTACACCACAACCAACTAACATGTAGCTACTGTTGTAACTCTAGTCTCTACACCACAACCATCTAACATGTACCTACTGTTGTCACTAGTCTCTACACCACAACCAACTAACATGTACCTACTGTTGTCACTCTAGTCTCTACACCACAACCAATTAACATGTACCTACTGTTGTCACTCTAGTCTCTACACCACAAGCATCTAACATGTACCTACTGTTGTCACTCTGGTCTCAACACCACAACCAACCAACATGTACCTACTGTTGTCACTAGTCTCTACACCACAACCAACTAACATGTACCTACTGTTGTCACTCTGGTCTCAACACCACAACCAACCAACATGTACCTACTGTTGTCACTAGTCTCTACACCACAACCAACCAACATGTACCTACTGTTGTCACTCTCGTCTCTACACCACAACCAACCAACATGTACCTACTGTTGTCACTCTCGTCTCTACACCACAACCAACCAACATGTACCTACTGTTGTCACTCTAGTCTCTACACCACAACCAACTAACATGTACCTACTGTTGTCACTCTAGTCTCTACACCACAACCAACTAACATGTACCTGCTGTTGTCACTCTAGTCTCAACACCACAACCAACTAACATGTACCTACTGTTGTCACTCTAGTCTCTACACCACAACCAACTAACATGTACCTACTGTTGTCACTCTAGTCTCTACACCACAACCAACCAACATGTACCTACTGTTGTCACTCTAGTCTCTAGACCACGACCATCTAACATGTACCTACTGTTGTCACTCTAGTCTCTACACCACAACCAACTAACATGTACCGACTGTTGTCACTCTGGTCTCTACACCACAACCAACTAACATGTACCTACTGTTGTCACTCTAGTCTCTAGACCACGACCATCTAACATGTACCTACTGTTGTCACTCTAGTCTCTAGACCACGACCATCTAACATGTACCTACTGTTGTCACTCTAGTCTCTACACCACAACCAACCAACATGTACCTACTGTTGTCACTCTAGTCTCTACACCACAACCAACTAACATGTACCTACTGTTGTCACTCTAGTCTCTACACCACAACCATCTAACATGTACCTACTGTTGTCACTAGTCTCTACACCACAACCAACTAACATGTACCTACTGTTGTCACTCTAGTCTCTACACCACGACCATCTAACATGTACCTACTGTTGTCACTAGTCTCTACACCACAACCAACTAACATGTACCTACTGTTGTCACTCTAGTCTCTACACCACAACCAACTAACATGTACCTACTGTTGTTACTCTAGTCTCTACACCACGACCATCTAACATGTACCTACTGTTGTCACTAGTCTCTACACCACAACCAACTAACATGTACCTACAGTTGTCACTCTAGTCTCTACACCACGACCATCTAACATGTACCTACTGTTGTCACTAGTCTCTACACCACAACCAACTAACATGTACCTACTGTTGTCACTCTAGTCTCTACACCACAACCAACAAACATGTACCTACTGTTGTCACTCTAGTCTCTACACCACAACCAACTAACATGTACCTACTGTTGTCACTCTAGTCTCTACACCACAACCAACTAACATGTACCTACTGTTGTCACTAGTCTCTACACCACAACCAACCAACATGTACCTACTGTTGTCACTCTAGTCTCTACACCACAACCAACTAACATGTACCTACTGTTGTCACTCTAGTCTCTACACCACAACCAACTAACATGTACCTACTGTTGTCACTCTAGTCTCTACACCACGACCATCTAACATGTACCTACTGTTGTCACTCTAGTCTCTACACCACGACCATCTAACATGTACCTACTGTTGTCACTCTAGTCTCTACACCACAACCAACTAACATGTACCTACTATTGTCACTCTAGTCTCTACACCACGACCATCTAACATGTACCTACTGTTGTCACTCTAGTCTCTACACCACGACCATCTAACATGTACCTACTGTTGTCACTCTAGTCTCTACACCACGACCATCTAACATGTACCTACTGTTGTCACTAGTCTCTACACCACAACCAACCAACATGTACCTACTGTTGTCACTCTAGTCTCTACACCACAACCAACTAACATGTACCTACTGTTGTCACTCTAGTCTCTACACCACAACCAACAAACATGTACCTACTGTTGTCACTCTAGTCTCTACACCACAACCAACTAACATGTACCTACTGTTGTCACTCTAGTCTCTACACCACAACCAACTAACATGTACCTACTGTTGTCACTAGTCTCTACACCACAACCAACCAACATGTACCTACTGTTGTCACTCTAGTCTCTACACCACAACCAACTAACATGTACCTACTGTTGTCACTCTAGTCTCTACACCACAACCAACTAACATGTACCCACTGTTGTCACTCTGGTCTCAAAACCACAACCAACTCACATGTACCTACTGTTGTCACTCTAGTCTCTACACCACAACCAACTAACATGTACCTACTGTTGTCACTCTAGTCTCTACACCACAACCAACTAACATGTACCTGCTGTTGTCACTCTAGTCTCAACACCACAACCAACTAACATGTACCTACTGTTATCACTCTAGTCTCTACACCACAACCAACCAACATGTACCTACTGTTGTCACTAGTCTCTACACCACAACCAACCAACATGTACCTACTGTTGTCACTAGTCTCTACACCACAACCAACTAACATGTACCTACTGTTGTCACTAGTCTCTACACCACAACCAACTAACATATACCTACTGTTGTCACTCTAGTCTCTACACCACAACCAACCAACATGTACCTACTGTTGTCACTCTAGTCTCTACACCACAACCAACTAACATGTACCTACTGTTGTCACTAGTCTCTACACCACAACCAACTAACATGTACCTACTGTTGTCACTCTAGTTTCTACACCACAACCAACTAACATGTAGCTACTGTTGTCACTCTAGTCTCTACACCACAACCAACTAACATGTAGCTACTGTTGTAACTCTAGTCTCTACACCACAACCATCTAACATGTACCTACTGTTGTCACTAGTCTCTACACCACAACCAACTAACATGTACCTACTGTTGTCACTCTAGTCTCTACACCACAACCAATTAACATGTACCTACTGTTGTCACTCTAGTCTCTACACCACAAGCATCTAACATGTACCTACTGTTGTCACTCTGGTCTCAACACCACAACCAACCAACATGTACCTACTGTTGTCACTAGTCTCTACACCACAACCAACTAACATGTACCTACTGTTGTCACTCTGGTCTCAACACCACAACCAACCAACATGTACCTACTGTTGTCACTAGTCTCTACACCACAACCAACCAACATGTACCTACTGTTGTCACTCTCGTTTCTACACCACAACCAACCAACATGTACCTACTGTTGTCACTCTCGTCTCTACACCACAACCAACCAACATGTACCTACTGTTGTCACTCTCGTCTCTACACCACAACCAACCAACATGTACCTACTGTTGTCACTCTAGTCTCTACACCACAACCAACTAACATGTACCTACTGTTGTCACTCTAGTCTCTACACCACAACCAACTAACATGTACCTGCTGTTGTCACTCTAGTCTCAACACCACAACCAACTAACATGTACCTACTGTTGTCACTCTAGTCTCTACACCACAACCAACTAACATGTACCTACTGTTGTCACTCTAGTCTCTACACCACAACCAACCAACATGTACCTACTGTTGTCACTCTAGTCTCTAGACCACGACCATCTAACATGTACCTACTGTTGTCACTCTAGTCTCTACACCACAACCAACTAACATGTACCGACTGTTGTCACTCTGGTCTCTACACCACAACCAACTAACATGTACCTACTGTTGTCACTCTAGTCTCTAGACCACGACCATCTAACATGTACCTACTGTTGTCACTCTAGTCTCTAGACCACGACCATCTAACATGTACCTACTGTTGTCACTCTAGTCTCTACACCACAACCAACCAACATGTACCTACTGTTATCACTCTAGTCTCTACACCACAACCAACCAACATGTACCTACTGTTGTCACTCTAGTCTCAACACCACAACCAACCAACATGTACCTACTGTTGTCACTCTAGTCTCTACACCACAACCAACTAACATATACCTACTGTTGTCACTCTAGTCTCTACACCACAACCAACCAACATGTACCTACTGTTGTCACTCTAGTCTCTACACCACAACCAACCAACATGTACCTACTGTTGTCACTCTAGTCTCTACACCACAACCAACTAACATGTACCTACTGTTGTCACTCTGGTCTCAAAACCACAACCAACCAACATGTACCTACTGTTGTCACTCTCGTCTCTACACCACAACCAACCAACATGTACCTACTGTTGTCACTCTAGTCTCTACACCACGACCATCTAACATGTACCTACTGTTGTCACTCTAGTCTACACCACAACCAACTAACATGTACCTACTGTTGTCACTAGTCTCTACACCACAACCAACTAACATGTACCTACTGTTGTCACTCTGGTCTCTACACCACAACCAACTAACATGTACCTACTGTTGTCACTCTGGTCTCTACACCACAACCAACTAACATGTAGCTACTGTTGTCACTCTAGTCTCTACACCACAACCAACTAACATGTACCTACTGTTGTCACTCTAGTCTCTACACCACAACCATCTAACATGTACCTACTGTTGTCACTAGTCTCTACACCACAACCAACTAACATGTACCTACTGTTGTCACTCTAGTCTCTACACCACGACCATCTAACATGTACCTACTGTTGCCACTAGTCTCTACACCACAACCAACTAACATGTACCTACTGTTGTCACTCTAGTCTCTACACCACAACCAACTAACATGTACCTACTGTTGTCACTCTGGTCTCAACACCACAACCAACTAACATGTACCTACTGTTGTCACTCTAGTCTCTACACCACAACCAACCAACATGTACCTACTGTTGTCACTCTGGTCTCAACACCACAACCAACCAACATGTACCTACTGTTGTCACTCTCGTCTCAACACCACAACCAACCAACATGTACCTACTGTTGTCACTCTGGTCTCAAAACCACAACCAACTAACATGTACCTACTGTTGTCACTCTCGTCTCAACACCACAACCAACCAACATGTACCTACTGTTGTCACTCTGGACTCAACACCACAACCAACCAACATGTACCTACTGTTGTCACTCTGGTCTCAAAACCACAACCAACTAACATGTACCTACTGTTGTCACTCTCGTCTCAACACCACAACCAACCAACATGTACCTACTGTTGTCACTCTAGTCTCTACACCACAACCAACCAACATGTACCTACTGTTGTCACTCTGGTCTCAAAACCACAACCAACTAACATGTACCTACTGTTGTCACTCTCGTCTCAACACCACAACCAACTAACATGTACCTACTGTTGTCACTCTGGTCTCAAAACCACAACCAACTAACATGTACCTACTGTTGTCACTCTAGTCTCTACACCACAACCAACTAACATGTACCTACTGTTGTCACTCTGGTCTCAACACCACAACCAACTAACATGTACCTACTGTTGTCACTCTGGTCTCTACACCACAACCAACTAACATGTACCTACTGTTGTCACTCTGGTCTCAACACCACAACCAACTAACATGTACCTACTGTTGTCACTCTAGTCTCTACACCACGACCATCTAACATGTACCTACTGTTGTCACTCTGGTCTCAACACCACATCATGTTCATACTCTTTCCTCTTAACCTCTGGGCCATCACTGCACTCTAATTTACACTTTCAAATTTCCCTCAACAGAACGGAGATTGAATAGATATGAGAGAATTCTTAGCCAAGTGGAGGACAAGGCAATCTATCTATCTAGTGTTAGTGACATAAAATACACCTTGTACATTGTGTAAGGTGATTGATAAATATGTGGAGTGGAGACAACACAGGGTTGAAAGGACCCTTTAGTCCTACTGAGGAAATGACAACCTCTTTAGAGCTGATACTATGATAAAATGAACCAAGCACGCTCTGTAAAGTGGTTGGTATTAGGAAGGGCATCCATCTTGGAAACCAAGTAAAAATGGAAGTAAGACATTATCAACATCATCATCACTGTTTAATGTCTATTTTCCACATTTGCATGGATTAGACAGGTTGTCATGTTCAGAGGCTTGATGGGCCAGGTGACTACGTCTAGCTCATATGTTCCATTTTTGGCAGGGTTTCAATGGCTGAATGCCTTCCTAATGCCAAGCACTTTACAGAGTTTACTGGAAGCATTTTATCGTGGCATCAACACTACCATTTTACAACATTAGTTGTGTCCTCATCCGTGACAGTAACTCTGAATTAAAGAATGACTTGGACTGTAACAAACTTGAGTATTATAAAACTGTGGCATCAGGAAGAGAATCCAGCTGTAAAACACTAATTCAAAAGGTTCTGTCTAACTCAAGGGAAGTGGACATACAACGATGATGATGATGATGAATGAAATATAGTGGTTAAATTAGACATTTTCAGAGATACTACAATAGCTCCGGCCCCATTTACCCTCACCACACACTAAAATTAACAGTCAAAAGAACAAATTACCAGGTTCCTGAGTTTTAAATAATTCTTCTTGAAGATTTGGTAAAAATGTGTCGATACGGTCCCAGGTTAACTTCCAGAGTTGCGAGTCTGTGGTATCAGTGTGGAATATTCCAGCTGTGTCCATCACTAATAACATATTTTTTAAAGATTCTGGTATTGCTTCTGACTGGAATGAAAAAAAATAAAACAAATAATAATTGTTTCTACGTTTGGCACAAGGCCAGCAATTACCCAGTGCATTACTAGTACTTTATTTTATCAACTCCGTAAGGATGAAAGGCAAACTTAACCTCGGCGGGATTTGAATTCAGAATAATAATAATAAAACAAATAATAATGGTTTCTGATTTAGGCACAAGGTCAACAATTTTGGGGAGGCAAAAGTCAATTAAATTGACCTCAGTGCCTTATTGGTACTTTATTTGTTTGACCCCATAAGGATGAAAGGCAAAGGTAATAATAATGATAATAATAGTAATGATTTCTTTATTGCCAACTAGAATAATAACGGCAACAAAACTAATAATGGAGTTGTCATAGGAGCTTTGAGCTAAAACTTGTGAGAGTATCTTAACCCTTTAGCATTTACATTACTCTATACTATCATTAAGTAAAAATGGCGACAAGGAAGGTCGCTTGACCACGTCTTGACCAAACAAAATATAATATTTTCACCCAAAACTGCCCTTTAAACACATGTCAGATGGATTACAATATTCATTATTACAATTACTTTCACTGTTCCCTGACAACTAGTACCAGTTTCAAGATAGAATTATCTTAAAGTATATAATTTGACTTGATTTTCGCCAACAAACCACGTGTGGACATGAACGGGAAAAAAGGAAAAAAACAAAACAAATCACTACATTCCTTAAGGATCGCAGTAAGTACTCCACAAAACATATAAACAACAATATAACGCAGATTTATATACAGATACATACCATATGCATATACACACACGTGAAAAGAAACCACACTATTTACATTGGTAAAATATTTCTTAACATTGACTTCGCTTCTAACCCACATATACCTTTTAATTATATATATATACTAGCAGCTGAAAGTTGATAATTTGAAAACAAAATATTATTGAAAGTTTATTATAAAGAAGCAGTATCAGGGGGAAAAAAAACAAAACAAAAAAAAAACGTTATTTCGCTGTTAATAAACAACTGCCTTCTACAGTACGTTTCATTTAACTTACGCACCATATTTATTTGTTTACATGCACAGACTCTTCTACACACACACAACATTTAGGAAAACGAAAACAAAATACACAAAAAAACAGACATTTTATTTCTATCGTAATCAAGTGTGCTAAACCTATATTGTTTACATTCTGTGTTTTTCTACGGATGGGTAGAAATAACAAAATTGCCATGGTGTTATCCATCGATGAAGTATGCGACAAAACCGGTCGATGTCCCAAAATAGAACATTGCCCAGAAAATCACATCTGCCATATCTGTGCGGAACCCGAAAACTCGTTCCGTAATCGCTGGGTCGAATGTGGAACCTGTCGCATCTCTGTCTGCCTTCAATGCGCCACAGGCTTCCAGAGGATCCCAGGCCAAAAAATGCTATGATGGATGGAATGTGGGAGATGGTCCAGCTAAAATCCTGGTCCTTTCAGTGTCTGGCCTGTGTGCCTACCTCCACTAATGTTATTGAAAAACAACAACAACAACAACAAAAACCAATGACTGTGTCTTCCTCTACCATTGTTACTGAACAACGGCAAAAACCTATGACACTGGCTTCTACTGCTGTTCCTGTGGGAGAACATCAGAAACAACAACAACCCATGTCTTCCACTCCCAGTACATCTCGACACCAACAACTGGTGACTGTGTCTTCCCCTACCATTCCCGTGGAGGAACATCATCACCACCAACAACAACAACAACAGCAACAACAACCTGCGACTGTGTCCTCCCCTGCCATTCCCGTGGAGGAACATCATCATCACCAACAACGACAGCAACAACAGCAACAGCAGCAGCGGCGGCGGCGACGACAACAACAACAACAACCGACCAGTACAGATTTTGCGGAACTGCAACTAATGATTTCTGCTCTGAGAAGGGAAGTTGCAGGAATAAAGGCAGGCATTCGGGTAGGACCCACAATGAGGGGTCTTATCGGAATGCCTTGCTAAAGAATCTCCCTGTACCTCTTGCTGAAAAGACTGCGGAATCTGCTACCCATGAAGTGATTGCCATTGGGGTACCAGAGGACAAGGCTGATCTTCAGGCATTTGCTGCCAGCTCAGCCAAAGACCTAGGCTGTGTTCCCACAAAGGGTGCTCTCCGCCTTGGTCGACCTGGTCCAAAACCCAGCCTCATCAGGCTGTCTTTTTCGGACCCCGCAGAGGCAACCTCATATCATCTGGCCTCTGCTAAAGCTGGGCGTGAAAATCGGATTACCTTCCGAACACACCCAGGCCTACCACCCCATGTACGTCCAAAGCTACGTGCTGCAGCTTCCTTGAATCGGAACTCAGCACAAGATGAAAGTTTTAGTCTGCGTGATGATGGGCAGATCTGGAGGTTTGTCAAGGCTGGTGAAACGTGGAAGAGAGATACCAGCTGGTCTGAGTGTGATCTACCCACAATAACTGGCAATGTAAAAACTGCTACAACTCTGGGAAATTAAACCAGAACAACCTGCCACCCTCTACACACCATCATAAACTGCGAGCAGGGTACAAATTGTTGTCCTTAAATGCTCGCAGTTTATGCAACAAGATACATCTGTTCGAATCCTACGTCAGAAGCATCGACCCTGACTTCATCACAGTCACGGAAACATGGGCACATTCCTTAC
Source organism: Eledone cirrhosa (assembly GCA_964016885.1). Lineage (NCBI taxonomy): Eukaryota > Metazoa > Mollusca > Cephalopoda > Octopoda > Eledonidae > Eledone > Eledone cirrhosa. Next base: position 57,453,399 of record OZ024741.1, read on the forward strand.
TCTGTGATGGGGTTTTCAGCATTACTGGGTACAACCTTTTCCGCAAGGACCGCATTAACCGCCGTGGTGGTGGTGTGATGGTCTACGTTCGTTCAAACTTTTCGGTAATTCCTTGCGTTGATTTGAACGAATCACAGGAAGAAGTTTTTTTCTGTGACATACGTATGACCATGTCAACACTTCTGCTTGGTGTTGTTTATCACCCCCCAAACTACCATCAGGACACACAGCTTTGCGATATCCTCAGAGTTGCTGCCAAGAAAACAGCCACTTATGTGTTTATTGCAGGTGACTTCAATCATCCTGAGATCGATTGGGAAACCTTTCGTTGGCCACAAGGTGCAAACGATTTCTTTGAACTAGTGCTGGACTCAAACTGGTCACAAGTAGTCACCTCTCCAACAAGAGGTGACAACACTTTGGACCTGATCTTCACCACTACTCCTGAAGTGGTTATCAGTTGTACTACTGAGGAACCTCTAGGCGACTCTGATCATGCTATGATCATTGCCAATCTGGCACTTGAGGGCAGCAACAAAAACCAGAGCCATCTCCAATCTGCTTGCTTTGATTGGAAGAGGGCGGATTGGAACTTGTACTGCACTGAGCTACAGCGCCCAAACTGGCATGAGATATATAACTCTGGAGATGTGAACATTATACTCCAGAGCATCCTGGACTCAATATGGATAGCGTGTGCAGCATCAGTGACACGGAAGCGGAAAAATAAACACCCCAAAAGTGCAATCTGGGAAACTTCAGCGGTCCGACTTGCCAGGAAAGAACGTTGGAACGCTGAACGGGATTATAAACTGCATAGATCAGATGCCAACAGAAAAAAGCGGAATAAATCTTCTAACCATCTCAAGCAAGTGACAAAGAAGGCAGTGCTTGAATTTGAACAGTGCATCGCAACCAATCCTGACAGTAAGGTGTTCTGGAAATATGTTCATTCAAAGCAGAGACCTCACTCTCCAGTTGGTCCTCTTCGCAATCCCCACACAAGCCAGATCACTGACGATCCCAAGGAATGCGCAGAACTCATTGCTGAGTGCTATGCAAGTATTTTTACTGTTGAAAACCAGAATGCACCATCTCCACCATCTCTAACATCAAATTCCATAACAACTATGGAATTTACACCTGCAATGTTGCAACGTCACCTTAAGAATAAGCGCAACTATGCCTCCCCTGGTCTTGATGGTGTGACATACCTGCTTCTCAAACGTGGCGGGTATTTCCTTTTGCGCCAGCTTTCTTTTTTCTTTCAATACTGTCTCAACAATGGTGCTAAATCCGGTGCAGTGGAAAACTGCCAGTGTCATTCCCCTGTTCAAAAAGGGCAACCGCATGTCACCTGTCAACTATCGTCCAGTCAGTCTTACTAGCTGTATGGCCAAACTGATGGAATCCTGTGTCAGAGAAACACTTTGGAACTTCTGGAGCTCTCACAGCCTCATCCGGCCCTCACAGTTTGGATTTATCCCTAACTCCAGCTGCTGTGATCAGCTTATCGAGTTCCTTGAGGACATCACCCGGATCACTGACAGCGGCTCATGGGTGGATGTTGTTTACCTTGACTTTGCTAAGGCTTTTAATTCTGTGCCACACAAAAGACTTATGGCAAAACTCTCTGCAATGGGTGTGAGGGATGATCTTTTCGACTGGTTGAAATCCTTCATTCTCAGCCGAAAAGAAGTACGGTTCTAGGACAGCATTCTTCACCATATGAGATGTCATCTGGTGTACCACAGGGATCTGTTCTTGGTCCTCTTTTGTTTGTGGCATATATTAATGACATAGATGCCAACTTACAGAATGCCACGGTACTAAAATATGCAGATGACATCAAGTTGTACCTTGAAATCAAAAGGACTGATCCTGAAATTTACAACTCTTTCCTACAATCAGACCTGGACACAATGCAGCAATGGATCACAGACTGGCAACTGAAGCTGGCTGTGGACAAGTGTACCACCATGCATTTTGGAAGGAAAAATCCAGCGTCCACATACTCCCTCCACAACACTGATATCAAAAAGTCCTCTTGTGAACGTGACCTGGGCATTACTGTCAGCAACGATTTGCGTTGGACAAAGCATGTCTCTAAGATTGTCAAGAAGGCCGAGGGTGTCTTGGCGTCACTCAGCAAGACCTTTGTTAGCCACTCTCCAGCCATCTATTTAAAACTGTATACAGCTATGGTACGACCACACTTGGAATTCGCATCATCAGTCTGGAACCCCTATCTTGCTCAGAACATTGACCTCCTGGAAACTGTTCAGAGACGTGCAACCAAGCGCATACCCTCCATCAGACACCTACCATACTCTGAACGCCTTGCTTCCCTGGGCATGGATTCATTGAAGCTCCGACGTCTGGCAATGGACTTGGTGAATACCCACAAAGATTTTAACCATCTCGCCAATTGCAACCCTGAGCGCCTCTTTGATCTCCATGTGTCTAACACACGTGGACATGCCTACAAGATCAGAAAACAGCACAGCTCCCATGACTTTCGTAGACATTTTTTCACGTTCAGAGTTGCTGAAGCATGGAACAAACTGCCTGCGTCAATTGTTAGCTGCCGAGACACTGCATCCTTTAAGACACTCATGCTTCCCGAAATACGCCAAAACTACACTTGATGTACCCCTTCCATACACATGCACACGTGTGTATCATGACTCGTGCACTGTACATGCACTTTTTTGATGAGTTGTGGTGCACCTGGGCACTGTACACAATATTTCATTATTGTTATTATTATTATATCATGACTCATACACTGTTCATTTTCCTGACATTTGTACATTATTCTATGTACTATACATGCACCTTTGATGAGTTGTAGTGCACCTGAGCACTGTACACAATAATTTCATTATTATTATTATTATTATTGTATTTTTCACATAATTATCTCACACAATACTGAATCTATGAGATTATGATATTTATTTTAAGAACAATACCTTAACATCAGTATGGGTGTGGGTGGCCAGTTACAGGGAGTTACAGGGAGTTTGAACAGAAAGAGGTGAGAGAATTTTGGCCAGATACGGCCGGTTTAAATGCTAAAGGGTTAAACCTTGGTTCACAAATTGCCCTCCTACAAAAGACTGCTTAATTGGTGTACTGACTGTCTAGAGTTCTTGTTGAGACTCAACAAGAACTCTAGACAATCCAGTAATTATATTTACATCAATAATAATGTTTCTACTTTAGGCACAAGGCCAGCAATTTAAAGGGAAGGGGAAAGTCAATTTAATCGGCCCCAGTGTGTTACGGACACTTTATTTTATTGAGCCCGTAAGGATGAAAGGCAAAACTAACTCCTACAGGATTTGAACTCAGAACATAAAAAGCCATTACTATATGCTGCAAGGCACGTTGTTCGGTGCTCTACCAATACTACCCAATCCACCAGCCCAATAATAATAATGATTTCTTTATTATTATTAATAATAATATTTACCAAGAGATCACTGCCTTCTTTGTGCATGTATTTATCCATGAAATCTAAGATAGTCAGCCATAATGCAGTAAAGGTACTCAATGATAAGAGAGGAGACAGGTGTTGTAGAAATACCTGCATGGAGGAATAAATAAAGAAACACATATATATATATATAGAGAGAGAGAGAGTAAGTCATTTTCAAATACAAAAACAGATATATTTAAAAATATTAAACTTTACCGTTACAGTATAATTTTATACAGAATGTTCTTATTGAGGTAAAAATGTTATTTATGTTTTATTAATTCTGAAAATTCCAATTACTGGATTATATAATTAATTAATCAATAATTAAGTTTATGACTGGTAAGATGGATGAAATGTGCATTAATTAAAATATGATATAATTAACAATATTTGGTCTTATTTTCAATGTTTTATATATATATATATCTACTGTAGCCATTATAGTTAGTAATTGATGTTTTCCACATGACATGCGAGGATACATAACACCATACCACCAAAATACGTAAGCCAAAATTTAGGCTTATATAAAAAGTAATTTGTAGTGAACCATTGATTGGCCTTTTAGAAAACTATAACTTGTTGCCAAATGTATGATACACCAAGTGTTTTAAGGCCTGATAAAGCAGGGTTAGCTTTGCTGGCCCCATCTTTATTTATGTCTTTTTTATTTCCACATTCATTTTCATCACTCCTCTCAGCCAGTCACTTTCAATTTCTTTTCACATTCATCACTGGGTCTATTCACCTTACCCAATCTTTCATCCTTCCTCAACATATCACCCAACTATCTCAATACATTTCTCTTCACAGTATTCAACATCCTCTGCAATTCATTGTTTGTCTTTCTCTCTCTCAGCAACACCCCACTCATCTACCAGGTCATTCTTATTTCCATTCTTTCCAGTCTTCTCTGTTGCTTCATATCCACCCTTCATGCCACACTCCCATAAATCATGGCACTTCTCCCACATGCAACATACAACTTTACTTTCAGTGACATTCTCCTCCCCATTAGAAAACCAGTCAGTTCCTGAAACTTCTTTAATGCTTATCTCACTCTAATTATTGTTGTCACCTCTTACACATGCAGAATACACTCACCTTTCATTAGTATGCCACTCAATCCCAAGGAATTAAAAGTTAAAAATAAAACAATTCACAACTGATGTTAGTCACCTTACCTTACAGAGTAATGTTGACGCTCTGACCCGGGTCTCTTCCATTCCAGAAGGATCCTGGCTATTTATATTACTTAGCAGTTTGGTGAGAAGTGGAAAGAGAACCTTCAAATAAAGTAAGCAGTTGTAATTTATTAAATATATGAAATATAATGATTTAATCTTTTTATGTCATTCAAAACAATTATTTCATCATCATCACCTTTATCAGCATTTTTTGTCCATTTTCCATATTGGCATGGGCTGGAGGTGTTGTCATAGTCTTAGACTAGATAGGTAGGGAGGACCATGTCTTGCTCATAGGTTCCACATTTGGTATATATATATATATATATATATATATATATATATATATATATATGCCAAACGTGGAAGGGCATCAAGCCATAGAATCCATGCCAAAATGGAATGCATGAGCAGGATGTGGTCATCTGACCTGTCTAGTCATAGACTGTGATGACCCATCCAATCTATGTTGGCATGGAATGTGAATGTAAAATGATGATATTCATATGACAACGATGGCTTTCTACTTATGTCAAAGGATGACCATCATTAAGTATTTAAAATAATTGCATTTTTGACACAAGCTTAATAATGAGAAAGTTAGTTATATTACTAAATCCCTCCAAATTCTTGATTATTTTCAAAATTATTTGAATATTTAGACAGTGTTTTTCTTTTGAAATATGATAATGCAAGAGTTAAACCAATTTCTCAGCATTGATCCAAACAATTGTTAATTGAAAATATGTTAGAAGAAGGTTGTATGTACGAACCTTATTAAAACAAGCTTCCCACTCACTAGCTGAGAGAGTCTGAAGATCATGGACAAGTAAAGCCCTTTGAAGGTAGGTGAGGGCTTGACTTCGAACTTGTCTACGAGAATCACAACACAGCCGAGCAATTCCTGAAAACAACAACAAATAACATATGCACATGTTTGGTATATAAACATAATATACACATTAAATATTTAAACATGATATACACACTTGTCTAGTATATAATCATAATATACACATCTGTCTGGTATAAACTCATAATATACAAACATGTCTGGTATATAAACATAATACATACACCTGTCTGCTATATACACATTATATACATGTCTGTCTAGTATATAAACATAATATACACAAATATCTAGTATATAAACATGATATACATAAATGTCTGGTATATAAACATGATATACACACTTGTCTAGGATATGAATATAATATACACATGTCTAATATGTAATGGAATGAAATGGCTGGGTCACATGTTGAAGAAGAATGAAAGTTATTGGGTGAGAGGAATGGAGCCAGTGATGAAAGTTGTGAAGAGAAATGGAATAAGACAGTTGAGAATTGTGTTGAGGAAGGATGAAGTGACGAAAGGGTTAAAGTTAATTAAATCAATATAGGAAAGCTAGTGTGTATGAAGTAAATATATGTAAGATACCTTGTAAAAGAGGACACCAACACTTTGCCCACAGATTACTGGTACCAGCATCTATAGTGGCATCATTGACTTCTCCACTAGAATTACCTTCTTCTGCCCAATAACTGAAGATAGATGCAGCTCTTGTGTGCAGCGTGTGCATCAGGTCCAGCAACTGTTTTGAAATGTAAAAAAAAACCCACAAAAATTAAAATTATACATGAAAAAAGAAAACATAGACACAGACATGATTGTGTGGGTAACCACTCAGTCTGCTTTACAACATGGCTCTGGGGTCAGTCGCATTGAATGGCCCTTTAAGCAGGTGTCTTCTATTACAGCCTTCAGTTGACCAATTTCTTCTGAATGTAATTTGGCAGACAGTAAAATCAAAGCTTTGGCTGTAGCCAAGCAAAGTCGACTTACAATAGGAATGAGTTAGCAAAGCACTCAATAATGGTAGATCCTTAGAGTAATAACATACGTTTAAATAGCTTGACAAATTGAACATTGCGGTAGGCAAAAACCCAACCACACAATACCAAAGTAACGAAAGAACTAACTATATATGTATGTGTGTGTGTGTGTGTGTGTGCCTGTGTTTATGTCCTGTAAATCTGCTGACCAACTTACCTGAATTGAGAGAGAGTGTAGTCCAGCGGCTAATGTTTCATTGTCATTCTCATCATCTGAAATTTGGGTCTGATTCTGTTGACTGGCATTGGAATAGGATCTTTTGGTTCTGTATTGCTCTTTCTTGGGTCGGTTAGATTTAGGGTGGTGTTTCTTATCACGGCTACTTGGGGCTTTACAAATAGTTTTTTGTTGGCCTGGAAAAAGAAAATGTTACACGAGTTCCTAAAACAACTACAATAAATGTTTTAATGCCATTCTCTCTGCTAAAACAAGGATTAGCCTTGTAGCAAACCCCATGACAGGCATCCCCACTTACTAACCCTCTGGTTTACATCACCTCCATCATCCTCAACTATGTTTTTCCTGGTCTTCTCCTTCCCTTCACATACATTCCCATCACTCCTCTCACCCAGTCATTTTCATCCTTACTCAACACATAACCCAGCCATCTAATTTCATTTCTCTTCACAACATTCATCACTGGTTTTATTTCCATCCTTCCTTTCATGCAGTCATTTTCATCTTTCCTCAACACATGACCCAACCATCTCATTTAGGAACCCCTCTGATCAAGGAATTTATCATGAGATTCTTTCATGAAAAGGATCTTGTGATGAATTCCTTGATCAGTGGTTCCCAAGTTTATTTTGACATGGAAACCTTATTTAGTTTTACAAAAATCTTACCACCCACATCTCTATTTTATAAATAACCCCCACCACCCTAAAGACATCAACAAAAAGAATTTTTAGGCTATTTTCTCAGCTAAAGCTGGGGTTAGCATTGCAGGTTTCTTGACAGGTTTAACTCATCATTGGGGTCTTTTATAAGGCAATATTTTACAACCAGATTCCCTTCTAGGTGCTAACACTTTTAGTCCCCTCTTACAGCACACAGAGAATATGGTGTATCTATTTTACGGCTGGATACACAAATTAACACATTAAATGAAACTAAAATTGTTTTGACTCTTTCAGTTGTATCAAAGATACGACAATCTTCTTAGCACTGGTGCCATGATAAAATGTACCCAGTACATTCTCTAGAATGCAGGAACATATGTAGGCAAGATGTGCTCCCTGGCTGGTTTGTGAGATCAGGGGGTTCTGATTAAGTATTGACTTGGTCTGTGATGACCTGTCCAACAACTCTTGCTAGCAGGAAAAATGGATGTTGATGTTGATAAAGATAAATTTATTCACAGGGGGAAAAAAAAAAAAAAAAAAAAAATCAAACAAAACATTAAAAAAAAAACCCACAACAAATCTATATTAAATTTTATTAAAAGATACTGTGTCATGTGGAACTCCAGAATGTTTTCACGGAACTCTGGATTACCTCAGAACTCCCTTTGGGAAATATTGCCCTTGAGAATTACAAAATTTACAGGCAGCAAAATATGCATGCAATCCTAGAATTAAACATTTTTGTTCTTATTCTCAGCAGATGTGAATGTGAGATTGTTGCAGCTAACATTAGGTAACATTGTTTTGAATGAATAGCGACAGTGTAGGATATTGAGTACTCTTTAGTTTAGATGATGGTGATGATAGTAATCAATATAAACAAGATATATTTGCTCACCTCCATTGATACTTGCTTCAACAAATGCCCGGATAGCATGTATACAGCTTTCAAAATTGTGTGGTGTCACATGTACAGCATCTCGCACCAGGAAAGCCAATGTCTCTGATGATCGCAGTAATGCTTTTGAATCACAGTAAAAGATATCTTCATTGAGATCAATAGAGTATTGATTACGTGCAGGACGATGAACTGTGTTGCGGGCACTGTTGGCAGTGGGGCTGCTAGGAGTCTGAGAGTTTGTAGAATCATTACTTACAACTTCCTTTTCCACCTGAAGCAAAAGTTGAGGAAAAAATAATTAGAGAAATGCTTAACCTTTTCATTACCATATTTTTAATGAAAGACACCTATATTTTTCAAATATTTTTGAAAATAATCAAGAATTTCAAGGGATTTAATAAAATAACTAATTTTGTCATTATTAATCTGGGGTTTCAAACATAAAACTTACGATGGAAGGTTTTTGTTTTTAGATAAATATAAAGTTGTTAGCAGGGAAAGCAGATGTTAAGATGAGGAAAATGTCTTTAAAACAAATAGTTTTGTATTGTAGAGTTAGAGTTGGTTTCTGGTGCTTTCATATCAAAAGGGTTAAAAACCTTTCATTACCATATTTAGAATGAAATGTGCTAGAGCAGAAAGAAACACATACCATGAGCCAGGTGACATTGTCTGGAGCAGGTTTAACCTCTAATTCTGTATGGCAGCTTCGATGGTGTTTTGACTGAGAGTCATACAACTCACTATCAGATGTATAACCTCTCTCACCTGATTCACATGGAATGTTCACACCTTGAACTTCACTATCACTTTGAGCTCCTGCAAAATACAATGGTTTGCATAGATATAAAATCGCAAATTCAAATGTTAAACTAATAATTGTAGGTTATCCTTGGATAAGCAAAGACTAATTACATCATCTAATGTCTCCTTCCATTTCTAAGACAGTAGAGAACGTTCTTCAGTCAGATCAACGACTGACAACCTCTCTAGGGTTGGTGACAGAATAAATGTTCCCAATACACTTTGTAAAGTGGTTGGTGATAGGAAAGGCATCTAGCTATAGAACATTTGCCAAACAAAGGATAAAGAGGGCTCTTAACTTTTGTCAAAGACATGACACCCTATCTAGTGCTCGTGTCATGATAAAAAGCACCAAGTGCAGCCTGTAGAGTGCAGGACTGTGTGGGATGTAGCCCCTGGCCTATCTGAGAAGTCAATAGTGATGACCTCGAAGCCTTGATAGCAGGGAGGGTGGATGTTAAATGATGATGATGATGACTAACATGTCTACTCACAAGGTTTGGCAGAGTAGTTAGCAGGACAGATAGAATACTTTCTAGTATTTGCTCTGGATATCTATACTTTGAGTTCAGACACTGCTAACAGCAACTATGCTTTTCATCCTTTCACAGTTGATAAATAAAGTATCAATCAACTACTAAGGACAAATCTTTTCTCATTTATGGACCCTATGACAAGCTTCTCCACTTTGCTCTATTGGTTGTCATCTCCCCTCATTAACCCCTAATCTTACTTTCCTCTTATACCATCTTTAAGCCATGCCTTTCTTGGTCTTCCCTTCTAAATTCATTTCTCTTCACAACAACCATGACTAACACTATTCTTCTCAGCTAGTCACTTTTATTCTTCCTCAACACATGACTCAATCATCTCATTCTATTTCTCTTCACAATATTCATCATTTGTTCTATTCCTATAATCTCCTGCATTTCATTGCACTTTTCACATATGCAGCATACATAAACCTTTCCTCTCAATTTCAGCAACACTCCCCTCCTCATTCAATATGATACAAGATATAATATATGAAAATATTTAAGTTAAGTATACCTGAGTCTGTTGCTGCATCATTAGTAGCATTTGAAGAACATAATTGATGAAAGTTTGGTGGCTTAGCACCAGCTCCAACTACTTCCAGAACAGTGAACAATGTGTACCAATCATGGGTGGAGTGAATGTTGGCAGCGTTGGTGCGGAGAAGATCATGAAGACCATAGGCAACTTGTTGGCAGATGGAATGGATCACAGCTGGTTTCATCAGTAGCAAGATACGTAAGGAAGCAAGGACCTAAACAGAAACAAACAGAGATAGATGTAGATAGATAATGATAGAAATATATCTACATACAGAGAGAGAGAGAGAGAGAGAGAGAAAGAGAGAAAGAGAGAGAGAGAGAAAGAGAGAGAGAGAGAGAAAGAGAGAGAGAGAGAAAGAGAGAGAGAGAGAGAGAGAGAGAGAGAGAGAGAGAGAGAGAGAGAGAGAGAGAGAGAGAGAGAGAGAGAGAGAGAGAGAGAGAGAGAGATAATTTATAGAATTATATTGTGGTGTTCCCAAGTGTCCCAGTCTGTTCACCATGCCATTTAGTGAACTGATGACATGCAATAAATGCCCATTCAAGCTGAGCACCTAGCCTCTCTCAGTTCGAAGGCTGGTCTGCATGATGAAAAGCCACACCCTACATGAGGTTCCTCAGATATGGCTACCATAGTATAGTCTAGCAGAACATGTCGGATCTAGAGGAGTAAACCTCAATAAAAATCCTGCTTGTTCACAGCAAACAGTAACTCATGTGACGGTCATCAGTTTAATTAGATGACCTCGGCATCATGAACATTAGTAGTTTCGCAGATTATTGACCATTAATTCAACAATGGGTTGGCACGACTGGTCTAGTTAGTGGAGAAATTTACGAGTATGCAGGTGTAGTGAGCTGCATAAATTCTAGGTATTAGAAAAATGAATGCTTCACCTTCAATGAAGGGAAGACTCAAGCAGAGAGAAGAGAATATGGCTACGTAGGCGTCACAACATAAAGCACCCAGCTCACACCATAAAGTGGTTGTGTAGGTAACATGACAAAAAGCACCCACCACACACTGTTAATGTCGGTAGTGTTAGGAAGGGCATCCAGCCATAGAAACCAAGCCAAAACCAGTCCTGTATGAGCAAGTCATAGTCGTAGGACCTGACTTGTCTCACAATGGGGCAACTATTGCTAGTGTGGAAAATGGACGTTAAATGATGATGATGATGATGATATACAGTGTGTGGTGTTATAAGTTGATATACGTATATGAATAATATAATAAAATTTGCATGGCTTACCTGAGAAGCAATCTCTTCCCTCCTGAGCAAGCGTATGGCAATGCGAAGAAGACCAACTACAGCTCTTTCTACTAGGAATGTATGATCAGTAGCATCAACAATAAGGTTGTAGAGGTGATCACGGACAGCTTGCCAGATAATTGTCACTCTATCCCTGGAAAACATTCATACAGCTTCAGTAAAAAACAAACTTAATAATATTTCAGGGATCTGTATGTATTCCAGTTTTTATAATAGGTACACAACCTTACTAGTGCTGGTGCCTTGAAAAAGCACCCAGCTGTAGAAAATCTGCCGAACAAAGGGATGAGAGGATTTCTATTATATTAAGGACATAACAACCTTTCTTGTGTTGGTGCCATGATAAAATGCACCCAGTACACTCTACAAAGTACTTGGCATAAGGAAGGGTATCTAGTCATAGAAACCTGGCAAAAATGGAATGTATTTGAGCAAGGCATGGTCACTTGATCCAACCCACCCAAAAGTGTCTCTTTTAAAGTGTTCAAATATAAATTCAAATCTTGGATTGAAATATCAATTACATGCTAGATAACGTAAGATTTTAGTAGTTAAATATTTGTCCATTTTAGAAAACCCTTCACAATTCTCTCTTATTTTGATAATTAAAACACAAAGGCAATATATTGTTGTTAGAAATATGACCAGAAAAGGATTGTTTCAAACCTGTTTTGCAAAACTACTTTTATAAGAAGCTCAAGGAAAAACACAGCAGAATCTTCATCTCCTTGCATGCAAAGGGCTTCGTCAGAATCTGGTACTTGGGAACCAATGAGCAGTGTCTGAAATACACAGAAAATATAACAACCTTATTTTATTTCATTCACCCACAGTCAATAGAAACAAGAAGGGGAAATTAAGCAATGACTTGCCTCAGCAAATGGCTAGTTGTGGTAGATGGGCGTATAATAGAATATGATGATCATTATCACCATCTAAAATTTATTTTCCGTTTGCATGGGTTTGACTAACTGTCACATTATGAGGCTAGACAAGTTAGGTGAGCACATCCTGCTCTTTGTGAACAATATCTTCCTACAATATCCTTCACAGCCACAGCTGAATTTATTATGGTAGTGTAGCAAAGACCCATTTTATTTAAAAGAATTTTCTTATGGATTCCCTATTACAATTATTGTCTTTTCAGATTGTCATAATAACACTCGGAAGAGAAAAATGTTTATATATAGAGCAGAATGAATATCCAATAGCGGAAGAGAGGTGATGTTCCTGTCCTTGTGTGTGTGTGTGTCTATGCTTCATTATCTTGACACTGTTTAAAGCAAGTGGTGACATTTGTTTATAATAATAATAATAATGAAATTATTGTGTACAGTGCTCAGGTGCACTACAACTCATCAAAGGTGCATGTATAGTACATAGAATAATGTACAAATGTCAGGAAAATAAACAGTGTACGAGTCATGATATAATAACAATAACAATAATGAAATATTGTGTACAGTGCCCAGGTGCACCACAACTCATCAAAAAAGTACATGTACAGTACATAGGGCAATGCACAAACATCAGTAAAATGAACAGTGCACGAGTCATGATACACACATGTGTGCATGTGTATGGAAGGGGTACATCAGGTGTAGTTTTGGCGTATTTCGGGAAGCATGAGTGTCTTAAAGGATGCAGTGTCTCGGCAGCTAACAATTGACGCAGGCAGTTTGTTCCATGCTTCAGCAACTCTGAGCGTGAAAAAATGTCTGCGAAAGTCATGGGAGCTGTGCTGTTTTCTTATCTTGTAGGCATGTCCACGTGTGTTAGACACATGGAGATCAAAGAGGCGCTCAGGGTTGCAGTTGGCGAGATGGTTAAAAACTTTGTGGGTATTCACCAAGTCTATTGCCAGACGTCGGAGCTTCAATGAATCCATGCCCAGAGAAGCAAGGCGTTCAGAGTATGGTAGGTGTCTGATGGAGGGTATGCGCTTGGTTGCACGTCTCTGAACAGTTTCCAGGAGGTCAATGTTCCGAGCAAGATAGGGGTTCCAGACTGATGATGCGAATTCCAAGTGTGGTCGCACCATAGCTGTATACAGTTTTAAATAGATGGCTGGAGAGCGGCTAACAAAGGTCTTGCTGAGTGATGCCAAGACACCCTCGGCCTTCTTGACAATCTTAGAGACATGCTTTGTCCAACGCAAATCGTTGCTGACAGTAATGCCCAGGTCACGTTCACAAGAGGACTTTTTGATGTCAGTGTTGTGGAGGGAGTATGTGGACGCTGGATTTTTCCTTCTAAAATGCATGGTGGTACACTTGTCCACAGCCAGCTTCAGTTGCCAGTCTGTGATCCATTGCTGCATTGTGTCCAGGTCTGATTGTAGGAAAGAGTTGTAAATTTCAGGATCAGTCCTTTTGATTTCAACGTACAGCTTGATGTCATCTGCATATTTTAGTACCGTGGCATTCTGTAAGTTGGCATCTATGTCATTAATATATGCCACAAACAATGTTTTTTTTTCCTTTTTTCCCCCGTCCATGTCCACACGTGGTTTGTTGGCGAAAATCAAGTCAAATTATATATACTTCGTTAAAATAATTCTATCTTGAAACTGGTACTAGTTGTCAGGGAACAGTGAAAGTAATTGTGATAATGAATATTGTAATCCATCTGACATGTGTTTAAAGGGCAGTTTTTGGTGAAAATATTATATTTTGTTCGGTCAAGACGTGGTCAAGCGACCTTCCTTGTCGCCATGTTAACTTCATATGATGTAATCACCATGTTAACTTCACATGATGTAATTAACCATATATGTCCTGTAATTAACCAGTTCATTGAAGATAAGCAGTATATAATATATTTAAAAAGAAAATTATAAAGTATGGGTTGGCATCAGTTTCAAGAAATACTGCCTCAGATGATCTAACGCTCATAGCTGAATCAATGGCCGAGCTAGAGAAGAAATTTCAAACATGGAAGCACGGCCTAGAATCAAAAGGCCTTAAAATTAACCTGGCTAAGACTAAAGTTCTAGTGCGTAGGTAGAAACTCCATTTTATGTCCCAAATGCAAAGTATGGGTGCATAAAAGATGTAGTGGGATCACAGGTAAGCTAACTAAGAACATAGATTTTACATGTGGCCGGTGCTCTGGAGCAATAAGTAGCAGCAAGTGCCCACAAAATACTAGCTCTTTCAATTGCGCAGAGGGTTCTATAGAAATAGTGGACAGCTTCCGTTACCTGGGTGACAAAATCAGCAGTGGGGGAGGGTGCTCTGAAAGTACAGTAGCTAGAGTCAGAACTGGATGGAAAAAGTTCAGAGAGCTTATACCACTATTAGCCGCTAAAGGGTTCTCCCTAAAAATGAAAGGCAGGCTGTATGATGCCTGCATACGAACAGCAATGTTGCATGGCAGTGAGACCTGGGCATTCTGTGCAGAGGATATACGCAGACTAGAGAGGAACGAAGCTTGCATGCTCCGCTGGATGTGTAATAGTAATATACGTGAACGGCAAAGCATAAACGAACTAAGGGAAAAATTAGAAATAAGAGGGATCAGATGTTGTTTACTCGAGAGAAGGCTACGTTGGTATGGTCACGTGATGCGCATGAAAGACGACAGCTGTATAAAAAAGTGCAGGGCAATAAAGATAGACGGTAGCCACGGAGTAGGCAGACCCAGAAAAACCTGGGACGACCTGATAAATTCCGACCTCACACACTTACACCTCTCCAAGACAATGTCACTGGACCGAGATCTTTGGTGGTACTCTGTAATAGAGAAGACCCGCCTTACCTAAATACAAAGTAAAACCTACTACAGTCAGTAGGCATCTCTAACAAAATACACCCCCGTCCCACCACCCCCACCCCATCCACACCACCCCTTTCAATGTAAAGTTATGTTGGTGCCACAACATCCAGGCCGAAACAAATGAGATTGTGTAGGTGTTACGACAAAAAAAAACACAGTCCACGCTGTAATGTGGCCGTGTAGGCAACATGGTAAAAACCTCCCAGTACACACTGTAAACGTGGTTGGTGTTAGGAAGGGCATCCAGCTGTAGAAAACCCGCCAGACAGTCCTATGCGAGCAAGACAACCACTCTTGCTTCAAGTGGGAAAACTCCCGTCCAAACCCATGCAAGCGTGGAACATGAACGTTAAATGATGATGATGATGATGATGATGATATCTCATTCAACCCATGCCAACATGGAAAAGTAGATGTAAAATCAACATAAATGGTGGCTGTGTACATTAATAAGACTCATTGGTGATGTATAAAAACTAAAAACTAAACTCTGCCTGAAGTTTGGAGGCTTATCAGGCTGGTGCTTATCCCAGGTTTTATTGGTGTTAAATGACAGAATATAAGACACCAGTCTATTGTAGGGTTATCTCCCAGATACTACCTGTATCCCTTTTCAACTGAGGGGATTGGAGAAACGTGAAATGAAGAACACAATATGCCAACTGGTCCAAGAATCAAACTCATGATATTATGATTGGCCACACAACTTCATTGGTCATGTACAGAACTGGGGGAAAAAGGAGATCAGATTACTGAACAGTGGTTACCTTAACTAGCTCTTGAAGAGCTTCTTCACGTAGAAACTTGCTGTCCATAATCAACTGTTCAAGGTGACAATCATGAATACAGTTGCGGGCCTGTTCAGTAGCTTCTTGTTCTTCAGCTGTTGGACCTTTAGTATTGGCAGATTCTGATAATGCAAAGAATCCATAGAAGGAACTTAACATTCCAGTTTCTGGTCTGAAAAATGAAACAAGTTCAATGAAAATGAGAGGCATATATCAATGTTGGAGAGATGCGTTCCCCAGCCCGTCAGAGAGGTCAACAGCTCTCATTAAATACTGACTTGGGTCTATGATGACATATGCAATCCTTACTAACAAAGAAAACAGATGTTAAATAATGATGATGATGATAATGATGATATTAAGCATGAGTTGGTATCAGGAAAGGCATCTATCTATTGAAAAAAATGTAAAAAGTCTCATCTATGTCAGCATGGAAAAAACCATATAAAAATTAAAATGATGATGATACTGGTTTGATGGTGTTGGAGGAGGTGAAAATGATGATGGCAGTAATGATGATGGTACTAGTAACGGTGATGGTTGTAGTGATGTTAATGATGTTGATGGCAGTGGTGATAATGAAGAGTGATAGGGGTGATGGTGGTAGTGTTGGTAGTTGTGATTGTGGTTATGTTGATAATGGTGATGAAGTTGACTTTTCCATGAATATATCCAGAAATAACTAAGTAAAATAACAAGTGAATACTAACCTACTAGTAGAAGTAGTCTCTTCTTTCATAATACAGATCTTTCCCTTATCATCAGCAAAATCTTCCACCTAAGAAAGAAACAAACAAACATGAACAACAAAACCAAACCTTCATCAACCAGAGGAACACCAATAGTTCATAGAAACTGATATTACCATATCTGGTCATATTTAACTGACCGAGGCCATATTTCTAATGAAATACATAGACCATGTGTTTTGAAAAAAAATGAACTTGATGCCACCATCCGGCGCTGTGCAGAACTCAACTGCAATGTCAGTTTTGACAGCACTGGCTGGCAACAGGTGAAGCTCCCTGTGAAGTTCAGTGTCCTTAGCCTCTGATCCGCATCAGATTTGGCACTGCTGGCCTACCTCTTCTCAATCTCCTCCAGTTGCACCCTCACTCTTCCCCTCCTTTTCCTCTCATTTATATCATTTACAGTCCTTTCTAATGTTGCTTTCTTTTTCTGTATGTTTAACCAAATAAAAATTTGATATTAAAAAAAAAAACCCAAAGAAAACAATACGTACTCATTAACACTGCCATGGTTTTCAATAAATTTTCAAAATAATAAAAGAATTTGGACTGATTTAGTAATATGACTAATTCTCTCATAAAGTTGGAGTTTGGGACATAAAATTTTACATAAGATTATGACGGAAGGTTTTTAGATAACTATAAACCCTTTTAAAACAAACAATTTTGTTTCATAGAAGTAGGGGCAGTTTCAGGCAGTTTGGTACCAAAAGAGTTAATTAGAAGCTTTTAAGTAATGTAAAACTTACCTCTATGAGATTTTTGGGGACAAGTTTTGCTCTGTAGAGCTGTAACAAGCAGTCAAGAATATTTTTCCAGCCTTCTCTTAAAATATCTCCATGTCGATGAGCAAGTCCAAAAACAGTTCTGGCAGCAAGTTGAGCCTTGGAATTGCCACCAAAAGATACTGAAATGTTTTCAGGTGCCTACAACCAAACAAATCTAAAATATTATTCTTGTCATGACATGGATTACAACCTTAACTATGGAATGAAATCAAAGACATAATGAAAATATTTAACCCTTTCATTGCCATATTTTTAATGAAAGACACTGCATATGGCTTTAAAATAATTTTGAAAATAATAAAAAAACTGGAGGTATTTATAACTAACTTTCTCATTATTAAGCCGTTGTCTGGAATATAAACTTTCTTACATGAAATTATGATGGAAGAGTTTTAGATAAATACAAGCCCTTTAAAATAGAGTTTTTAATTGTAGATCCAGGGGTAGTTTCAGGTGGCCTGATATAAAAAGGGTAAAGAGAAATATGGTATGATCTGAGATATATCCAGAATATCATCGTTTAATGTCTATTTTCCATGCTGTAATAGGTTAAATGGGCTGTCACATTCTGAAGCTAGATTGGTTAGGTGACCACATCTTGCTCATACATTCCAATTTTGGATTGATGTCTATGGCTGGTTGCTCTTCCTAATGACAACCACATTACATGTACTAAAACAGTTTATTGTGGCACTAACACTACCACTTTACAGAGTGGACTGGGTGTGTTTTATTGTGGCATCAGCACTACAAATTTACAGAGTAAACTGGATGTATTTTATCATGGCATCAGGACTACCACTTTACAGAATGTACTGGGCGTGTTTTAACATGGCACCAAAACTACCACTTTATAGAGTGTACTCTGTGTATTTTATTGTGGCACCAACCATACCACTTTATAGAGTGGGCTGGGTGTTTTTTTTATCATGGTACCAGCCCTTCCACTTTATAGAATAAATTGAGTGTATTTTATTGTGGTATCAACACACAGGAAGGAATTCCTGTGATAATATAGAGAGAGGGGGAAGGAGAGACAGTGATACTTACATCAGCGGAACTGAGTAATGTTGTAAATTTACAGAGTGAAATAACCAGGTTATCAAATACATCACTCATGCCATAATGGGCAGAGATCATTGCACATTTCCTGCAAAACACGAGGATAAAAAGGTAAGAAAATTATCATCATGGCAAAGTTGTGTGGCTTAGGAGTTCACTTTGTAAGCATGTGTTTGAGAACCTCTGGACTAAACCCAGAGGTTCTCAAACTTTTTAGGTCACCCCCCCTTATGTTCTTCAGCACCCTCAAGCCTATTTTCAGAAAAACCTGCCTACACGCAAATTATAAATAATATAATATATACTATGTGTAAATCTATATTATATATTTTTTATATTTATATATATATGTATCATTTGATATTTAATATGTCATTTCTACCGGTAGATAGAAACTGCAGAAGCCCATCATATTTATATATGTATGCGTGTATATATATATATATATATTTCTACATATATATGATGAGATTCATATATATATGTCATTGGTTAACCCGAGGCTATAGTAAAAAAAAAAAACAATGGCTTAAGATGCCATAAACTGTAAATGAGCCCCAAATCAGATGGCTGTAAAGTAAACTTAACCAGACAATATGCCTCAGCTTATAATAGGTAATTTGGTATATTTCATTAAAAACTTCCCTGAAGATTAGGGCTAAATAGAGATGAAATTTCCCTTATTTCAATTCTATGGAACATGTAGGTGTAGGCATGGCTGTGTGGTTAAGTTTGCTCAAGATGATGACAATGATTACTATGATAATGATAATGGCGATGATGTTAAAACAGAAAGCGGTAGAAGTAAGTGATTCTCACCTGAAACCTGAGACAGCTTTCTGTATGATTCCTTCATCTGAACTTTTGTCAAAGATAAAAGACAGAGCTGCGACTGTTGAACCCCAGGCTAGTGTGAACAGTTCATGGTCAAATGAACCTGTGGGAGCATGTATAAAAGATCCATCTTTGCCACTCCCCCTTTTCAGAAGAACCTGAAAACCAAAAAATTTAAATAGTTTATGTTCAACTCTTGCTAAAAGTGAAAGCAAATGTTAAACTATGACAATGATGATATTGATGTTCAAGAAAGTAACTCTTACTAGCTGACCCCATGGAAATTCCACGAGGTCAACTTAGAAACAAGCATCAAATACTAACTCTCAACATCCTGTAGTAATTTAGCAGAAAATATCTATAGACAGGTTTGTTAAATTTAAATGTTAATAGTATTTTTACTAGTGAGCAGAGTGTTGTGAAGGTTTTCATTAAACTAAAGTAAAGACAACTATTTCATGTGATGCAGTCATAGTGTTGTTTTATACTTTTCAAGAATGTCTTGTTAATGTGGTTTCATGCATTATAGGGGCCTCAGTCGTTTCATGACAGCATCCAAAAAAAGATACTCTGTCATTCTGTCTGATGCTTTAACTGTTTTGTGACCACATTTATAGTAAAATACACTGCACGTGTATTTTCTTTCATTTTCAAAATCAAGAAATTAGAGGGGTTTAGTAACATAACTAAATTTTCCTTTATTAACTCTTTAGCATTTACTATTGTATTTTCACGGTAAACAATTTATTTCACATAATTATCTCACATATCAAATCTATGAGATTTTGATATTATTCATTTTGAGAATACTTTAATGTAAGTAGGAGCAGGCAGCTATGGCTGGTTTGAACAGAAAGCGATGAGAGAATTCTGGCCAGATAAGGCCAGTTTAAAGGCTAAAGGGTTAAGCTGATGTATGGAACATAAAGGTTCTAACAGAAAATTATGATGGAAAGCTTAATTTCAAATGGGCAGGTTTTTAATCAGAGAAACATGGGTGGTTTCAGATGGTTTGGTTTTGAAAGAATTAACATGGATACTTTCCTCCTCCAGTTGTTGTTGTTGCTGCTTTTGTGACACTCATCTGCATAGGTTCAATTGACCTCCTAGGAAGTTGCAATTTATAGGAACTCTCTTGTTTATGTCCTGCATAAACAGAGATCCTGCTGCTCAGTGGTTCAACATGTGAACATCTGTACATTACTTAAATAGGTGAGGCTTGGACATAAGATTCTATCTCAGAAAGTCTCACCCAACCCATGTCAACATGGAAAGACATAAAATTGATGAATACTGAATTTCACAGAGGAGATGACAAAGGAAAGCAAGGAGTAAAGCCAGGCTGTGCTGCAAGAGGACCTGTTTAATCTTTGCCAACATGGAAAGACATGTAGAATTGATGAATGCTGAACTTTAGAGAGGATGTGATGAAGGAACGTAATAATTTAAGGCAAAGAACCCATTCAACTCATGCTAACATGAAAAAACAGATGTATGATGAAGATGATAATGTGAGGTTTATGATGGGAATCAGAGATTAAAGATTTTAAACTTACCTTCCACAGGTAATTCTCCTTCACCAACCCAGTATGTTCTGCTGGCATCACAATTTCTTCACTCCTGAAATATTTCAATATAATAAGCAGTTAAATATTGCCAAAATCACAATCAAAGAAACACAAACAAACTGCCTGCTACTACAACATCAACAACCACCAGTTACTAATACTACAACTGCTACTGTGACTACAACTAATGATAATGGTTTCTGATTTAGGCATAAGGCCAACAATTTGGGGGGAGGGAAAAGTCGATTAAATCGACCCCAGTGCGTTACTGGTATTTTATTTTATTGACCCTGTAAGGATGAAAAGCAAAGCTAACCTTTGCGGGATTTGAACTCAGAATGTGAAAGGACATAACTTTATGCTACAAAGCATGTTGTCCAATGCTCTACCGATACTGCCAATAAACATAATAATAATTCAGCCATAGAAGCCTGCCTCAAAAATACTTGTCCTAATGCAAGGATGGAAATATGGAAAAGCAATGTTCATAATTTTATTGTTTATATTTATCTAAATAAATTTCCTCATAATTATATGTAAGAACCATTGTAATGTTCCAAATAACAGGCTTAATAATTAGGAATTAGATATATTACAAAACCACCCCAAATTCTTGATTATTTTCAAAATTACTTGGATCATATAAGCAGCATCTTTCATTAGGAATTTACTCAGAGCAAATTACAACAGCTGGATGGCCTTCCTGATACCAACCCATCTATCAAATTCTCTCACAAAGCATTGGTCATCTTGTGGTTATAACTCAAGACATATGCTCAAGGTCATGTAGCAGGACCAAACCTGGAACCACATACCTTAGAAGCAAACTTCTAAAGCCCACAGCCATGGCTGTGCAAAAAAAGGTTAAGAAGCTAATTGTACCATCAAATTGATTTGATTACCTACCGAATAGCATTATAAATATCTTCCAACATATCTTCATCAAAATCATTGCCCCCATTGGTCTTGGAGACATTTTTCTTAAATTCCTGAAATTAAAAATAGAAAACAACAAACAAAAATCAATATTCTGTGTCATATCATATTTTTCATTATGTTAATATCATCTCAGGTATGTCTGAGGGGTTTAAAAGTTTACTTTGCAACTGATTGGTAGGTAGATAAATAGATAGACAGGTAGGAAGGTAGGTAGGTAGATAAATAGATAGATAGGTAGACAGGTAAATAGGTATGCAGGTAGATATATCGATAAAGAGATGGGTAGGTAGATAGATAAATAGATAGCTAGATAGCTAGGTAGTTAGGTAGGTAGATAGATATATAGGTAGTAGATAGGTAGTTAGCTAGGTATACAGATAGGTAAAACGGTAGATAGTTAGGCAGGTAAGTAGATAGATAGACAGGAATACTTGTGAAATTAATGTCTAAATGGCTGAGCATTGTACAGATGTGTACCCTTAATGTAATTCTCAGGAAGATTTAGCAAGACACTATGTGTGACAAGGCTGGCCATTTGAATTACAGATACAATCCATCCAACAGGCCTCCTTTCAGTTTCTGTCAATCCAATTTCACTTACATGACTGTAGTAAATGACACTTGTCTATGATGCCAAACCTGGGACCTAATGATTGGGAAGCAAACTTCTTAACTAATTGGCTATGCTGAGAGACAGAGAGAGATATACTTACATCAACAGTCATAGGTGTACTCTGTTTCTTAACATTGTGGTTGTGCTGGTCCACATTTAACATAATCACAGCGTAGGCTAGGGTAAATGCAGCATCGGAATGGGCAAAAGGTTCCCCATTGGTTTTCTGGAACAGATACATCAGACATTAGAATTCTGAACAGAAGCACAAAAAGAAACAATCATATTAACAACTTAATTTAAACCAGGGGTCATTGAGGTGATGTCTGTGGGCCTCAGACCATTGTTCAGTTTATATATATGATACAATATATGTAGGGCACTGAGATGTTCTCTGTGGGCCTGAGGCTTTTTCTATATGAGATACATTATATCTGGAGGCCATTGAAGTGTTCCCTGTGGGTTTCAAATATTTATAATTGTTTATATACAAGATGAAATAAAAAAAAAGTTACTAATCGTTGGCAATGTTGGATGCTTCCAGTTGTTATGGTATTCAGGAACTCAAAGTTCATGTTAGTAGTATCAGGCAAAATGAAAATGTGGCAAGTAAGAAGTACAGCACCTGACAGCAACTGAAATATCCAACAAACTCTCCCCAAACCATGCATGCAGTTCCCCTCTGCACACTTTTGTCTCTCTAACATCCGACTCCATACCTCAATACTTACATGTAAATGTTCAACAATACAGTTAAATATATCATCATCATCATCATTTAACATCCATTTTCCCAGCAACCAAGGATTAAACGGGTCGTTGCAGACCAAGCCGACACTCAAGTGGAGTTACTGACCTCTAATATAGACTGTGTGTGTGTCTCCATCTGCACTCCACAGGGTGCTGAAGCTGGCTGGGATCTCAATCACAAAATATTCCCTCACCCTACTGAGTACATTTTATCATGGTACAAACATTAGGGAGGTTGTAATATCTTAGACACAGCTGAAGATTCCTCCTGTATCACCAACAACTTTACAGAGTGTACTGGGTGCATTTATCATGGAAGTCACTAATGTTAGAGAAATTGTCATGCCTTTAGGAGTAGTTTTACAGTAGTAAGTACTTCTTATTGCCAACCATCATACAGAGTGTATCATCATCATCATCATCATCTAATGTCCATTTTCTATGCTAGCATCTAGGTATATTTGTTGTGGTACCACTCCAGAGCTAGGGAGGTTTTGGTCATTGATTCAAATGAAGAGCCTTCCTTACTCTATGGGAGGGTGGGAGAGAAAGAAGGGTGGTAAGCATGAGGTCATAGTCATATGACAAGTGTGACAATATATATATATATATGATGCAGTTATATCATCATCATCATCGTTTTTACGTCTGCTTTTCCATGTTTGCATGGGTTGGACGTGTCCTTTATAGAACATTGTAATATCTACATAGATGTCCCTCTCCTACATTTGATTATCTCAGGGTTCCAACATATTGAAAATTAATATATGTATGGATATTTTCATTTATTTTATTTTAATTTCAACTTTTCCTTTCATTTTATTTTTTTTAGAATGATTATATAAATATGAATTCAATTCTATGTACTGGTATCTTACTAAAATGATTTTAAAAATGTTTAATCGTCCCTTCTTTTGGTGAAAGGTACATAAAACTAATAAAATGGCATAATTCTCCCTAAACCTTTGGCTGTATTATTATCTAGTATATAAAGTTATATATACAATATATAATGTTGTTATATATAAAATATAGAAACAATAGTTATACACACACAATAGAGTTATATACACCATGACAACAAAGACAGTAATGACCAATACTCACATGCCAATGCTCAGCAAACATTTCAATAATGTAGGATATTACAGGTGCCTCCCCAGGTAGACGGAATGTTTCTAAGTAGAGACGTAATGCTTCATCTAGTCGCGTGTCATTAAAGTTGAAAGATCTACAATAATAATAATAATAATTTCTTTTATTGGCCATAAGAGCCCAAGACATTGGGGACAATACAAGGACAAAACACAACACAAAGGGTTTACATTGAGATGAATTGATGAATTACCATTGTTTTAACAATGAGCATTCTAGTTTTTTGATCAATGGGACAGCCTGCTCATGAAATTAACATGTAAGTGACTGAGCATTCATTAGTACTCATTCAATCCCACTGCATGGCATCTTCGGCAAGTAACACTTACCATAGCCTTGGGTTGACCCATGCCTTGTGAGTGAAATTGGTTAGATAGAAACTGTTAGGAGTCAGTTGGACTATACTTGTAATTCAAACAGTCTCGTCCTGAATCTCCTTGAGAATTACATTAAGAATACCTGTGTCTGTGGAATGCTCAGTCACTTGCATATTAATTTCAAGGGCAGGTTGGTCCATTGATTGAATAACTGGAACATTCATCATCAAAACTGACAGATGATTGTGGCAATGCTATATAGAGAAGATAGTCTAAAATACATACTTGACAAATGTTTCAAATATCTTGGCATTTTTCTTATTACTGATGTATTCTCCAATTTGTCTTTTATCTAGTTTAGGATTCTCCCTTAAAAAAGTGACAACCTCTCCTGCATCTAAAGGGGTTGAAAGGAGGCCCTGCTCCTGGAGGAAATGGATACCTTTCACAGGTTTCACATTAAATTGTTCTGTTCCACTCTGGTACATCTGAAAATTCATAAGTAAGAGAACAGTTAAAATAAATACAACTACAAGCGTTTTAAGGCCATCTTCCCACCTAAAGCAGGTGTAGTTAGCTTTGTGGAGCCCTATGACAAGTTTCTGCATTTTTCCATATTGTATTGTCTGTACCCTTCAACCCTTGATTTTCATTTCTTCCTCCATTATACCACCCCATATTTTTCTTAGTTTCCTCTTACTCTACTCAACCATTACATTCTATTTCTCTCCACAACATTCATCACTGACTATTTCCATCACTTCTCTCACCCAGTCACTTTCATCCTTCCTCAACACATGGCCAACTATCTAATTCCATTTCTCTTCGCAACAGCTATCACTGACTCTATTTTCATCACTTCTCTCGCCCAGTCATTTTATCCTTCCTCAACACATGACCCAACGATTTCATTCTATTTCTCTTCACAACATTCATCACTGACTATTTCCATCACTCCTCTCAACCAGTCACTTTATTCTTCCTCAACACATGACCCAACAATTTCATTCCATTTCTCTTCACACCATTCATAACTGTCTCTATTTCTAATGATTGCAAAGATACTTTCTAAACCATGCTGAGTCCACTCTACTCTAGAAAGTGAATGTAAAATGATGAGAATGTAACATTTAAAGTGTAACATAATTAAAATGATATATGTAATAATGGTTAATAAAGTCTTTACCTTCTTTTTATGTTTCAGTGCAGCTAACTCCTCTGATGTGGGGACCTTTTCAGTAATTTTCATTCGATTTGGCCGGATTTGGGGTCCTTTTTGAATTTCTTTGGCTGGTTTTTGAGGCCAAGTAGGCTCTGATAAGAAATTTGGAATTTATTACCAGCCATGACAAAACATTAAAAAGAAGAAGTATTGTATATAATATTCCACAATAACAGAACAGTGTACCTTTCAACAGCCACAGAATAGAACATGGGTGCCTTTCAATAACTTCAGAACAGGGTACCCTTCAACAGCCACAGAACAGAGTATCTTTCAACAAGCACCGAACAGAATAGGGCATGTTTCAAAAACCGCATAACAGTTTTCCTTACAAGGTAGTATAGTGGCTTAAACATTACAGCATTGTGAAGGAACACAAGTGGAAGGAGGCTGTGAAAGAGGAAGACCAAGGAAAACTTGGGCAGAGGTGGTGAGAGCTGATCTGAAAACTCTGAACTGCAAAGAGGAAATGACAAAGGAATGCAAGGAATAGAGGGAAGCTGTGCTGGAGAGGACCTGTTCAACATTCATTGATTCAAGGAAATATACAGAAGTAAAAAGGATGATGACTAATGATGGTAATAATGATAGTGATGATGAAAGTAATAATAATAGTGATGATAATGATAATGATGATAGTAATAGTGATGATGATGATGATAGTGTTGATAATAATGATTTCTACTATAGGCACAAGGCCAGCAATTTTGGGGAAGGAGAAAGTTGATTAAATCGACCCTAATGCATTACTGGTGCTTTATTTTATACACCTCATAAGGATGAAAGGCAAAGCTAACCTCGGTGGGATTTGAACTCAGAACGTAAAGGGCCGCAACTCTATGCTGCAAAGCATGGTGTCCGACGCTCTACCGATACTTGCAATCCACCGCCATCATAGTGTTGATAATAATGATAAACAATGTAAAAAAAAAAAGCATGAAACCAACCTGCTGTAGTTTCTTTAGATGTTAATATCTTTTGTCCAACTTCATAACCAGACGTGAGGGGCAGATCTACAACTTCTGGAGGAGTCGATGATTTCACACCTAATTCTGAGCTTTTCTCTGAAAGAATTGGAAAATACATAGGAATTATGTAGTTTTCAGTTCAGATTGGAATGGAATCGACCTTTGTGGCTTTTTAAAACAAGTGTTCCAATTGTTTGATCAATGGGATGGCCTGCTAGTAAATTTCATGAGTATTCCACAGACACACATACCGTTAATGTTCTATAGGACACAGTATATGGCAAAGTTTTTCTCTTTGAATTACAGTTACAGTTGATCTTTAATGGAATTCTCAGGGAAATTCAGTGTGACAGTGTGTGACAAGTCTGGTACAAGTACAGTCTATCTTGTGTTATATCATAAGTGGTTGAGCATTCCACAGATATGTGCACTCGTAACACACTTCAAGGGTAGATTCAGCATGACACAGTGCATGATAAGGGTGGCCCTTTTGAATTACAGGTACAGAACATCCGATGGATTTCTAAATAGTTTCTGTCTACAGAAATTCACTCACATGGTATGGACTGACCCAAGGTTATGATAAATGACACTTGCCCATAGTGGGATCAAACTCAGGACCTAATAATTGTCAAGTGAACTCCTTAACCATTTGGCTATACTCAATTCCCATCGAATGCTATAAGTCTCCTCCAACACAAACAGAAGCCCCCCCCCCCCCCCGACACAAAATAAACAACACAAATTGGTGACGACTGATGACTTTGATGACAATTGTTATGATGGTGATGATGGCAGTGGTGAGGTGCCAAAGTTAAAGTACTAACACCTACCATTGGTATTTGATGTAGTTTGCTGCTGTTCAGCATCAGTTGACTCACTGGTACTGATGGTGCTGGCTGCTGCTGCTGCCGCCGCTGCTGCTGCTGCTGCTGCTGCTTTGGTGGACAAAAGAATTCGGCTATGGCAGTGTTGTTCAATTGTATCAACAACAGTGAGGAGAGCATCCAGAGACAATAGGTGTGTAGTGAATATACCGGACACAGGGAAGGCATTCTACAAATTAATATAAACATTAATTAATTTAATAATTACATGATTAGGTCTTAACATCCTGTTAGGAGGAAAATATTTAAAAACAAGTTTGTTAATTTAAATATTTATATCTTTACTAATATAAATATCTTCAGTAAAGACTTTTATTTTTCATGTGATGCAGTCATAGTGCAGTTTTGTACTTAAAAAAAAAATGTTTCTATTGATCTTTACGTTACTGATACTATCTGCTGGTCACAACACCCAACAGAAAGAGGTGAAATTTGAACTGAGAATGCATACAGCTGGAAGAGATACCACAACTCTTTAATAATTCTGCCAAGCAACTGCACTTGAACATGTACTTTATTTCATTGACTCTGAAAGGATAAAAGGCAAAGTTGACCTCAGTAGGATTTGAACTCAGTGCACTGCGATTCAGAACTTAATGTGTGTGTGTGTGTGTGTGTTAAGTATTTCCGTAGAAAAGGTAAAGGAAAGAAGAGTGCTCTATGCATAGTACAGAGATGTTTATTATGATAAACAACACAATATAATTATTCCATTACCAAAGGTTTCAAGAAACTAGACGATCCTTACAGAAACATCCAGCCCATTCATCAGATGAAATAGATAACTATTTCATCTGATGAATGGTCTGGACGTTTCTGTAAGAACCATCTAGTTTCTATAAATATCTATATACCTACTTTTGAAAGAAGTTTGGTAAGGTCCTCAAATAAGTTTGAGCAGTAGAGATCACAGTCATAATTTAGGAAAAGTTCAGTGACAAGTCCAGGAATTCTCCATAAGTGAACAACTGCTTCCAGGGAAATCTCACGCATTTCATATGGTATTCTGGGAGCTTCTGATACTATTATGTCACTTAGTTTGGTCAGGTACATCTAGATAAAAATAAATATAAAGAGAAATATTACTGTACTCATAAATTTAGCAAAGCCCTTCAAGATGTGTATGACAAAAAAAGAAGACGACTTAGAGTTGTATGACATAGATGATAACTTGAATTTCTTGCGTGACAACTTACTGCAGGCTACTGAAGAAACTCGTGGCTGGAGCAGAGCTTCAACCAGACAGAGAGTGACCTGGTGGTGGAACAGAACGGTAGATAGGGCCATTAGAGACAAAAGACTGGCATGGAAGGCTTGAAAAAATGGTGAGAGTAGAGAAGGATACACATCCGCTAGGAGAGAAGCTAGACGTCGGGTGTACTTAGCAAGCAGGAAGGCTGAGAGTAGGAGGTTTGCCAATGTTCTGCGACGGGAAGATCAGAGACGTGCGGTGTTCCACATTGCAAGGCAGTGTGTCAGTGCAAATCAGGATGTTGCTGGAGATGTGTCCGGAATGATGCCGGCGTACTTAGTGTCACGAATGATAAAAAAAAGGAAGCCTGCAAATGTCATTATGAGAGACTGATGAATGTGGAGAACGAATGGGAGAGAGAGAAATTATCCCCAGTAGACCCGACAGAGGGACCAGCTATTGAGATTGACGAATATAGGGTACAAGAGGCAATTAAGGAAATGAAGCATGGTAAGGCTGCTGGACCATCGGGGATAGTTGCTGAGATGCTGAAGGTATCAGGAGAAGTAGGCACTAAACTGGTTGCACGCATCTTCAATCAAGCTATATAAGGTGGTGTCATACCCAAAGACTGGTGCAGCAGTATTCTCATAAATTGCTACAAAGGTAAAGGGGATGCTCTGGAGAGGAGCAATTATAGGGGCATAAAGCTGATGGATCAGGTTATGAAAGTGGCAGAGAGAATATTAGCGCAACTGATTAGAGAAAGGGTCAAATTAGATGAGATGGTGTTGTGCCTCGGAAAAGTACAACAGATGCCATCTTCTTAGTGAGGCAACTACAAGAGAGGTTCTTAGAGAAGAATAAGCCACTATACTTAGCTTTTGTTGACCTAGAGAAGGCCTTTGATAGGGTACCCCGATCTGTCATCTGGTGGTCCCTAAGGAAACTAGGTGTAGAGGAATGGCTTGTGAGGACAGTGCAAGCTATGTACAGGGGTGCTGTCAGTAAAGTGTGAGTAGGAATGGAGTTTAGTGAGGAATTCCAGATACAAGTAGGTGTACATCAGGGTTCGGTCCTCAGCCCGCTCTTGTTCATTATAGTCCTCCAAGCTATAACAGAGGAGTTTAAGACTGGATGCCCATGGGAACTTCTCTATGCTGATGATCTGGTTCTTATAGCAGAATCAGTAGAGGAGCTAGAGAATAAATTCTGGCTATGGAAACAGAAGTTGGAATCAAAGGGACTGAGAGTGAACATAGCTAAGACACAAA
The DNA here is from genome assembly GCA_964016885.1 of Eledone cirrhosa. Classification (NCBI taxonomy): domain Eukaryota; kingdom Metazoa; phylum Mollusca; class Cephalopoda; order Octopoda; family Eledonidae; genus Eledone; species Eledone cirrhosa. The sequence goes on from OZ024741.1 coordinate 57,483,755, forward strand.
AGTGTTGGTAAGTAGAAGAGAGGACAATACTCTGATTCCATCAGAGAAATGGCAATGTTCGATATGTAGGAAAGGAACTGGCATAAATTCCATAAAATGTACGCAATGCAGATCTTGGGTACACGAGAGATGTAGTGGGATAGCAGGAAAACTAAAAGGTAGGGAAAACTATGTATGCAGTAGATCTACAGGTAAAGTCGGAGTAGTAATCGCAGTGATAGACACATTTTTTAAATGCAGGTGGGTTTTATAGAAGTGGTTGATAGCTTCCGGTACCTAGGTGATCAGATTAGCATGGGAGGGGGGTTTTCCGAGGCCATAGTATCTAGAATAAGGACGGGTTGGAAGAAGTTTAGGGAGCTGCTTCCTCTGTTGACAAAGAAGGGTTTCTCCCTGCATACGAAAGGACTTATATGATGCCTGTGTGAGATGCACGATGCTGCATGGTAGTGAGACATGGGCAGCAACTGCAGAGGATATGCGACGGTGGAGAGAAATGAAGCAAGCATGCTCCGTTGGATGTGCAATGTTAATGTATGTGAACAACCAAGCATAGACGAGTTGAGAAAGAAACTGGGTATAAGAGGGATTAGTTGTGGTGTGCAGGAGAGAAGACTGAGATGGTATGGACATGTGATGCGCATGGAGGATGACCGCTGGGTAAAGAAGTGCCAAGAAATCCCAGTAGAAAGAAGACGCAGTAGAGGTTGACCACGAAAAACATGGGCGGAGGTGGTGAGAGCAGATCCCAGATCGCTGAAACTCACAGAGGAGATGACGAACGACTGACAAGTGGAGAGATGCTGTGCTGAATAGGACCCGTCCCACCCTTACAAGCAGGGAAAAGCAGATGTAAAATGATGATGATGATCATGCAAAATTTGAATTTTTAATTCTATTTGATTTTAGCTAAAATTTATATGGAAGCTACTTTCGACAATGAATAAGTAATAATACTAATGTTTCTACACATCAAAACATTTCATACTACCAAAACACATAAAGCAGCATAGCTCTTATAAATATTACGACTTCCATACATCAGAACATAATAGTATAGTAAAATTAATTTCCTCATTGTCAAACCCATGCTAGCATGGAAAATGGAAGTATGATGATGATGATGATGATGATTGTAATATTTTATGTTCAGGATAATACTGTGATTCTGTTATCTGTGAAAAACTAGGGCAACCTTTACATGAGATACTTGGAAAAATCCAAATTTTGGGGAAGGGGAAAATTCAAATTTACCAACGCCAGTACTTTACTGGTACTTTATTTTATCAAACTTGGAAAGATGAAAGGCAAAGTTGACCTCAACAGGATTCAAACTCAGAATGCAGAAAGCGACCATCAAATACCGCAACATATTGTGTTCGATGACACTGTCTACATTCTCAATCCAAATGCAACGAGTTAAAGAAAATATTCACGTGATTGATCAATGTTGAATAAAATGAAAAATAATAATAATAGTGAAATTATTGTGTAAAGTGCTCAGGTGCACTACAACTCGTCAATATAGTACATAGAATAATACACAAATGTCAGGGAAGTACATGTGTGTATGTGTTAGCTGTTCTGTTGGCGGATCTCGGGAAGCATGGAGGCCTTAAAGGATGCAGTGTCTCGACAGCTAATAACTGATGCAGGTAGTTTGTTCCATGCTTCAGCAACTCTGAGCGTGAAAAAATGTTTCCGAAAGTCATGGGAACTGTGCTGTTTTCTTACTTTGTGGGCATGTCCACGTGTGTTAGACACATGGAAATCGAAAAGGTACTCAGGGTTGTTGTTGGCAACATGGTTAACAATTTTGTGGGTGTTTACCAAGTCAGTTGCCAGGCGTCGGAGCTTCAATGAATCCATGCCCAGGGAAGCAAGGCGCTCAGAGTATGGTAGATGCCTGATGGAGGGTATTCGCTTGGTTGCACGTCTCTGAACAGTTTCCAGGAGGTCAATGTCCTGAGACTGGTGATGCAAATTCTAAGTGTGGTCGCACCATAGCTGTATACAGCCTTAAATAGATATCTGGAGAGCGGCTGACAAAGGTCTTGCTGAGTGACGCTAAGACACCCTCGGCCCTCTTGACAATTTTAGAGACGTGCCTCTTCCAACGCAAATCGCTGCTGACCGTAATGCCCAGGTCACGTTCACAGGAAGACTTCTTGATATTAGTGCTGTGGAGGGAGTATGTGGACGCTGGGTTTTTACTCCCAAAATGCATGGTGGTGCACTTGTCCACAGCTAGCTTGAGTTGCCAGTCTGAGATCCACTGTTGCATTGTGTCCAGGTCAGACTGCAAGCAAGATCTATAGTGTTCAGGATCTGTCCTTTTTATCTCAAGGTACAGCTTGATGTCGTCTGCGTACTTTAGTACTGTGGCATTCCTTAAGTTGGCATCTATGTCATTAATATATGCCACAAACAAAAGGGGGCCAAGAACAGATCCCTGAGGTACACCAGATGACATCTCATATGGTGAGGAATGCTGTCCCAGAACCGTGACTACCTCTCTTCGACTGAGAAGAACTGCATGTAACAAATAAAATCTATGGGAAAGTTGATGAGTCAATGCAGCCTCATGATAGCCACCTAAAAGAGTTAAGCTGATCTGCATTTTTTACAATAACAGAAATGCACTGTTCAGTTATTTGTTTATAAAGTATCAGATGCACACATACACACAATTCAGTGTTTCTTACATAAAGAACATTGTGGCATTGTTAGAAACATTTCATCATAATAAGTTTAGGAAGTCTGCCAAGAAAGAATTTATATTTTATGCCATTGCATTGAATTTGGCAGCAAACATGACTGAAAAGACAGGAGATAGAGAAGAAAACAAACCAAACAAACCCTCACTAAGGACATAACATCAAAACTTATTTATAAAACAAAAAGGCAAGTTAAAGGTGAAAAATTACAACCATTAACTTAGAAGGTGGAATGAAAACAAAAGTATTATCTAAACTGCTTTGGGAAATATGGTCTGGCTTTGTCAGATGAAAACAGAACAAATTAACTTAGTTATGCCAACTGGTTCACATAAAAGGTCACCATCCCCTAAAACTTTGTGACACATGAAACTGGGGAAGGGTTGCATGCTTAAAAAAGGGATGTGGTAACCCTTTTATATAAGAACCAATTTTTTAATCTTTTTTCTTTTGTTTTGTAATTAAACAATCTCAAGGCTAGGAACTGAAGATAACAAATGCTGTACACAGGAAAGCTGACATAGGTGGTACTGACATACAATAGTGAATGGAAATGAGATGAGGAAGGAGCGTTGGATAAAATAATATCAAGAAACTGTAATAAATTGTAAGCATAAAGTAAAGAGAATCTAAAGAAAAACATGGAATAATATAATCTAGACTGACAAGAATTTAGAGCCATGGCTAGAAATTAGATTAGGAATATAACAGATTGGAAACAACAATTTTTTAGATTCATTCCACTCATGGAAAAGTCAATTTAAGAAGACAGAGGGTGACAACAGCACAGTAATATCAGTGGGAATGGTCATGATGTTGGTATTGTTGTTGTTGTTTGCCTGATTGAGCAGATTTATGATTAAGCCATATCTATATTACCTTCGTTTCCTAGGACACAGTTAATTCAGGACTACATTATTCAATGTCTCCTTTTTCTAAACCACAGGATGTGATTTAAAAAAGATTTAGCTGATATATCTAGCAGGTCAATGAACCATGTAGAGGGCCCCCTTGTTAGTGATAGTGTTGTTAGTAGTTACAGAAGTGACAGTCTAGTTGTGATAATGATGCTGGAGGTGATGATAATACTAGTGAATTTAGTGGTGGTGCTGCTGGTGATACTAGTGAAGTCAGTGGAGATAATACTTATTGAATTCAGATTTGTAGACATACAAAAGGTGTTGTATTTTATATTTACCTCTAGTTGGAATTTCAGGTGGCTACGCATGGATTCAAAGAGGAGGAAGCAGGTTCTTATTGTGGCAGTGAAGAGAGACAATCTTTCTGACTGGAGCAGCTGAAATGATTCAAAGACAAGGAAAATAATAGATAACAGAAAATAATTACAACAAATCATTATTATCAATATATTCTGTTCCTTTTTCATGCAGGCATGGACTAGATAGGTTGTCACAGACCAAGTCATTACTTTATCAAATGGACAGGGAGCTTCATCTTGCATACATACATTCTAGTTTTGGTTTGGTTTCAACAGCAGGATGCACTTTCTATCACTAACCACTTTATAGAGTGTACTTGGTACATTTTACTGTAGCATTGGCATTAGCAAGATTGCCATGTCCTTGGAACAACTATATATATATCATCATTGTTTGACGTCCACTTTCCATGCTAGCTTGAGTTAGACGGATTGTCTCATTTGAGGCAAGTGGGATCATGTGACCCTCTTTGGCAATATATATATATATATAGAACAAAATTATAGAAGATACACATATATAGGGTATCCATCCTTTAACAGTTTTGTTCGATGAATGAATGAATTAAATAAATAAATAATCAATAAGTCAGTACAGTCAGAACACTGAATGCTTTCCATGCTAGGATGAGTTAGATGGGCTCTCATGGTCCAAGACTACATGGGGCCATGAATCACGGCTCACTTACATGTTTCATATTTTGGTAGGATTTCTGCAGCTGCTCTTCCTAACATCAACCTCTTCACAGGGTGTACTGGGTGCATTTTATTGTAGCACCAGCACTAAAGAGGTTGTCCATTCAAATGCCAATATGGCATATTATTTATTTTCATTTTTTTTTTAAAGTTTTGTTTTCAAGTGAAAGGATAGAAGGGTGGGGGTGGGAGAAAGGAGGATGGGGAGAGAAGAGAGAGAGAGAGAGAGAGAGAGAGTAAAATACATGTAAAACTTACAGTAAATAAATTACGACACATTTCATCTTTGACTAAATAGAGCAGAGATTTAAATGTCCTGATTGAATCAGCCCCAGACTCGAGGGCTACAGTCAGCAGACTGAGTCCCATGTGGATCATAACATCAGTATTGTGTCGGTCCCAATTGTTTATTAATGATACAAGGAACCGGAACAACTCCCTAACACAAGGGAGACCATATGGTATTAACGGACTGCTGCCTGCATAAACAATGAAAAAATAAACAAAATAAAACAAAAAGCAAAACAAACAAATGTTTTCATTTACAGCAAAATAGAATTGTAAAAGAAGAACAACTGCATGTTTAACCCTTTCATTACCATATTACTAATGAAAGACACGGCATAAGATTTTTAAATCATTTTGAAAACAAACCAAGAATTTGGAGTAATTTATTAATATATCCAATGAAAGGATTAAATTGCAAATAATAAAAAGAAAATGTCAGAATGCCAAACATTAACAAGAAAACAATACCTTCTTTTGGATGTTGCTGTGGCATGAATCTGATACCTCTAGGATTGACAAAGTCACTGCTATTAACTGCAGGAGATGTAGGTGTTGTTGGTGCAGTAAATTCATTGACTGAAGGAATAGAGTCTGCATCATCTCCAGCCTCTGAAGGACAACTCTGCTCAGAGTTCAGTTCCGTTTCACTCACCGATTTCTACAAATATAAAATACAAGGTTTTTTTGTATTAATACGATATTGAAAAATAGAAAATGAATAAAGGATTAAAATAAGAAACAGGTAGAGAAAAAAAGGGGCAATTTTGGCTGGATCGGTATCAAAAGGGTTAACGGATGCCCAAAACTAGTTTCCACAGTGTTAAATCTCTCTTGGGATAGTACATTGGTCCATGAAAGACAGTTTTACCTGTAGTACTGAACACAATAAGAGAAAGTAAGAGACGTACATGGACATTTGTCGGTCGTGAAACATTTAACCGTTCTTGACTTGATGATATGGAATTACTGATTTCTTGTTCTGGTTCTTTCAAATCATCTTTCTCCAAATATATTTCTTCTTCAGTTTCTAGGGATTTCTCTTCTGATATATTAAACCGTGTGTCAAGGCTTTCTTTGTCAGATGCTTCCTGGATTAAAAAAGGAAAAAAGATGATGGAAGGGCGTTTAAAAAACACAAAATCCTTACAAATATGAAAATGAAGAGAATCTCTTTCTCTCTCAATGCAAAGCTCAAATTTTAACATATTATTATTACTGAAATACTGTAAACATTTTATGAAATATTAAAGCATTAAAACAGTATTGCATATTGATATTAACTTTTCTGTGACCATATTTCTAATGAAATACACTGTTTCAATTAATTAATGAGGAGTTTTGAGGTATTTACTAAAATTATTACTATTTTAATAACTTAACACAGTTCATATTTTAATTTAAATAGAACCTAATAAAATGAATGGTTTTGTTATATAGAACTGGAGCAGATTATCATCAGGTTAGTATCAAAGGGTTAAGCTTTTCATCTATTCTTAGATGTTTGTATGAGTGTTTGTGATCTAATTCTATAATTCCAGTATAGTCCTGATGCTGGTTAATTTTCTTTTTCTTAGAATGACTTTAGCACATTTGTCTAAACCTATCCTCATCAGTAAGTCTTTGCTGAAGCTATGGACATGTTTTAGGTTTTCTAGTTTGGTGTTCATCATCATCATCATCATCATCATCATCATCGTTTAACGTCCATCTTCCACGCTAGCATGGGTTGTTATACCTTGTAAAGATTTTTAAGCCATCCATATACAGATTTATATTTTGTTCATAGCATATGTACCCCATGGTGGTTTTATTCATCAAGTTCATTAGTGGGTCAGAGCATAGTTTTGATGGTCTTTTCTCTATTTTTGCAATGTTATAGTTGCTTTCCATTTTGTCTCATATTTGAACAGTGTTGGGGTTACTTCATTTATGACGATTTATTCCATTATTCAGATGTGTGGAATGTTATTGAAAGCCTTCTGGAAGTCAATGCAGGCCATGCTGAGGTTAGTTTTCCTCTTTTCATTATTATTATTAATAGTAGTAGTAACAGCAGAAGCAATCAGCAAATCCATGCAATATTAATATAAAATAACAACAATCGCTCCTTTTATTTTCAGTTGTTGCACTGCTTCCATACTGGAGCAACACCCTCAAGAGTTTTAGTCAATTATATTCACTCTGGTATATTCATTTTTATTTAATAGCTTAATTGATCTTCTGGTACAAAGGGATTTAACTTAGATAGGGTTAAATACCATTAGATATTTTACTGTGTGATGCACTGATTTCACACATACACATAGTCCAACTATGTTTTCCATGCTGGCATGAGTTGGACTATATGGACTATTTATGGATAAGTCATACATCCATTTTACATACACCACACATTATCTAGAATTGAGATTTTGTAGGTTCAGTAGATAAGTTACATGCTGGTTTTTCACTGGAATAAATTGCAACTTATACACAGGTATATCTTCATCACCATCATCATTTTATATCTGTTTTTCCATGCTTGCATGGGTTGGACATGTCTTTTTCAGCACAGCATCTCTCCACTCGTCATGATCCTTTGTTATCTCTTCCGTGAGCTTCAGCTATTTAAGATCAGCTCTCATCTCTTTTGCCCAGGTCTTCCTCTACTGAGGCTTCCTTCCACTGGGATTTCTTGGTACAACAACGCAGTTTTTTTCTCCTGCACACTAAATCTGATTCCTCCTACACTCAGTTTCTCTCTCAGTTCATTCATGCTTTGTCTTTCATGCTCATTAATATTATATATCCATCGAAGCAAGCTTGCTTTATTTCTCTCTGGCCTTCACATATCAACTACATTTACTGCTCATGTCTCACTACCATGTAACATTGCACATCACACACAGACATCATACAACAGACCTTTCATTTGTAGGGATATATTAAATATTCTTACGTAACACAGCATATATTAGAAAATCTAAGATAAATTTGAGGTTGGCATAACTATCATTTATAAGCATTGCTTACATGTAAAATGATGATCATGATGACAGAGTACCTATTTTATAAACAAAGACATACACTAGTATTGTAAACAAAACTGCTTACAGAAACTGAACTATATATCTGTTGTATGTACCAGACAATAGAGTTACTGATTACACCAAAATGCCCCTGAACAATATAAATATATGGTGTTAGGAAGGGCATTCAACCATAGAAACCATACCAAAATTGGAATGTACCGTATATACTCAGGTAAAAGTTGATCCCATGTAAATGTCAACTCTTTTTATGACAGTAGGATGTAGTTTGAGATTAATTTACCTATACTTTTTTTTACAATTAAAACAACCATACAAAGGCTCCCTTGGAGGTTTGTTATTTATTGTGTAAAAGTTGTCCCCTATTTTTTCCACGTATCTCTTGTAAAAGTCAACCCTAGTTTTTTTATGAACATCAGATCAACATTTGTGATTCAAGGTATTATCCTGAACATTAATGTTACAATGAAGAAAATTGTTCTACACTATTTATGTCCTTATTATATTATGTTTTGATGGTAGGGAATGTGTTTTTGATGTGAAGAAATATCTGTATTATTACTGTAATACATTGTTTGTTTGTTTTAATTCAATTTAATTCCATTTGGGACTCTGCTTATTGATACAGTATTTTTGATTGTCGTGTGAATTTCAGCCCTTCAAAAACAATATCCATATGATTGTTGAAACCATAAAAATTAACCTTTAAAAAATGGTCTACATTATTCAACTATTCCAGGAGTATATACGGTAACTAAAATGAATATATATATATATAAAAGAAAAATTGTGTTATAGAAATAAAAATGTTTTTAAATTGTTCATAAGACTGGTTTTTCTCCTCAAAAAAAAACACCATGGAAGCAAGACCAAAAAATAAATTGGGAAGGGGCAAGGGTGTGTTTTTAGAACGAGCATATCACGAAAAGTATTTATTATTATTATTTGAAATATAGTCATCCCAACGTAAATAACCACATAATAGTTGATCACTATAATAAGTAATTGAGAAAATTCAGTAAAGAACCTCTGGAGATGGAAAAAATGAACAGAAGCACTAGTGGGGTTCAATTGCTCACAAGTACTTCTGTTCAATTTTTTGTCTCCATGGGTACTTTACCCAACTTTCTCGATTATTATTATGGTCATTTGCAGTAGGACGACTACATTTCAAATTTTCCCAATGTTTCCTAAGTCAACCAGTTGTTATGTTTCGTTTTTGTTTATAAAATTCTCATAGTTACCTCCAGTTCAGAATCTTGCTGTAAGAAAATAAGATATATGAAATTCAAAGGAAAAGATGAAAGATTTCTTTTAGATTGAATCTGATGAAAGTATTTTTAATCGTCAGTAAGAAAGCTAGTAATATCATATCGAGATGATACGACCTGCCTTTGGTTCTATGAAACAAAACCACCCATTTAAAAGAGTTCCTTTTTATATTAATATCTTCAACATAATTTGGCATAAGAACTTTTTGAAGAGTTAATAACTATATAATCAATAATTTTAGTAAATCCCTCAAAATTATTTATTAATTTATTCAAAAATAGTGTATTGCATTAGAAATATAGTCATGTAAAGGTTAAAGTTAAAATCTGTCCCATGCCCAGAACCATATCAGGCTAGTGATTATCCTGGTTTCTAGTCCACTGTTGCTGCTGGTATTTATTTTCAGCTGAGTGCATTGGAGCAATGTGAAATGAAGTGTTTTGCTCAAGAACACTATGTGCCATATTGCGATTGTTAGTTCAACACCCTAACCACTAAGCCAAGCTCCTTCACAATAGAAGTTATATAGCCTATATAACATTTTTCATAGAATTCACAAATGTCTTGATTCAAAAGACAACACTTTGGTGACATATAAAATGAAGGATAATAGCGAAAAGGTTGGTCTGAGGATTAGTGTTGAGAAAGCAAAACTTTAGAAGATTGGAGATCTTGAGGATGATTCTGATATTTATTTGGAGGGATATCTGTAGAAGTTGTTAAAAACTTCATATACTTGGGTAATGTACAATCTCACACAGGTGACCTTGAAAAAGATTTCAAAACCTGACTAGCAAAAGACAGTTCAGTCTTCAATTGACTCCACAAAATTTGGGTGTCAAATGTGATGAACCAACAAACAAAGCTCAGACTGTACAACAGTTCTTTCCACTGCTTTATATGCATGTGAAGCTTGGAAATCAAACTCAAAAGTTGTTAATCTGTTGGACACCTTCCATATGAGACATAGAATCTTGAAGGTATTATGGAGAGGCTGATCTCAAATTGATGAGACTCACAGAGGAGATGATGAAGGAACGCAGTGAGTGGAGAGATACTGTGCTGAAAAGGGTTCGTCCAACCCATGCAAGCATGGAAAAACGGACATGATGATGATGAAGCCATCAACCCAAGGTGTCACACTGTGAAATCACACCATGTCTGCAAGTCAATATAACCTTTACTATACCACCGTGACCATATTTTCACTAGTGCTTCATATTCAAACCTTTTCTTAACATATTTCTAATGAAAGACAGCCTATGATTTTTAAATCGTTTTTGAAAATAATCAAGAATTTGGAAGGATTTAGTAATATAATTAACTTCTTCATTATTAAGCTGGTGTTTAATACATAACAAAAGTTCTTAGATACAATTATGATGCAAGGTTTTAAAATAAGCAGTTTTGTATCATATAATCAGGGACAGTTTCTAGTGCGTTGGTATCAAACCGTTTAACAATTATTATCAACTGTCAAGATATGTAATTTATTTGGTTTGTAAGAAAGGAGAGAAAAAACTTCTAATATCAGTTTCTGGTGATAACTAACAGAAAACAAACTGGATGTTTTATACAAGATGTAATTAATTAACAATTAAAATACCAGATGTTTATCTCTGATTCCAAGGTGTTGCCTGTTTATATTGTAGATCTAGCAAAAAGAGATTGTGGCAACAAATGTTGCTTGGAGATATGCAAGATACAAATTTTTTGTTTGTTTTTGTATTTAGAAGTCTTGGCCAGAAACCTTGCAAAAAATGTAAGATAGCAAGACCTCTCTATTCTAGAGCTGTGACAACCCATCCAGCCCATGCCAGCATAGAAAACAGATGTAAAATAATGATGATAAAATGTTTATGCTAATACTACAATTTTCACAAAAACAAACGGCTTTGTATGATATAACCAGGGGTGGTTTTTAGGCAGGTTGGTTAAATACATTTTAAAAAAGCACTGAACAATATACCTGAAAGCTGTTGTTGATATCAATGACAGTTTTCTCGTGAGGTAAAGCAGCTGGAGTGGTGGCTATGATTTCATCAGGTATTGTTTCATTAACAACTTCTGATAACTGGATGGGTTCTGATGGATCACAATCACTGATCTTTCCATCACTTGGTACTTTATTCTCCTCTGTACTACTAGTTTCAGTTGTTACTACTGATGATGCTACTGCTGTTGGTGGTTGTGGTACATTGATAATAGAAGTGTTTGTTGCTGCAGCTGCTGTTGTTGATGATGATGATACTGATGTTCCTATTGAAGCTGGTACAGATGAAGCATTCCCAGTCTTTAGTCCTTCGTTGCTATGCCGTCTGATCTGTGAGTGCACTGAAGCATGTTGAGAGCTTGTTTTGTCATGTTTCCGCTTGGGTGAACGCTTCTTTTTGCCCATCCGTGACGGTTCAACACTGCCAGTCCTCATCTTCAGCTGTTAGGGAGGAAAGAACAACAATATTAATACTAAATATAAGCTGTTAGGGATGAAACAATAACAACAAAATCATCAATTAATGTCAATAACACTCAGCTGTAGAAACCATGTAAAAAAATAGAATGTATGAGAGAAAGACAAGATTCTCCAACTCATCAAATCTAACAATAGTGATGATAGTGATAATGAGAGACGGATATGATTAAAGAAACAAATTGTACAGAAAAAAATGGTACTGAAACATTTATTAAAACATATGGGTGATGACTTAAGAGAAGTGTGAAAAAATGCCAGTGGAAGAAGAAGCAGTAGAGGAAGATAGGTAGAGTAATGAGAGTAAATCTCAAATTACTGAACCTCACAAAGGAATGCAACAAGTGGAGAGATGTGCTGGAAAAGACCTGTCCAACTCACGAAATCATGGGAAAATGAATGTAACATGTTGATGATGGTGATTATGGTAATGGTGATGATGAAATGTATAAGAAGATATTGAAACATTTATCCAAACATAACACATATTATCCTATATTACAGCCTCCCTAGTGATGGTGATCTATACAATAAAAGCAACCAGTACATGTTGAAAAGAGGTTGGTGCTAGGAAGAGCATCCATCAGTAGAAAGCTTCTCAAACAAGGGGTTCGAAGGACCCTTCAGTTTGTGTCAAAAGACACAATTTCTCCTCTGCACTCAATATGGCCGTACGTAAACAGGATACAGACCCCACGGCCTGTCTGAGAGATCAGTAGCCCTGCTTCAGTACTGACTTGGTCTATGAAGACCCGTGCAACCCTTGCAAGCAAGGAAAGCAGACATTAAATGATGATTACTCTAGCCAATGTAGAAAAAATAGTTTGATGCTACAACAAGATATTACCTTCTTCATACTTGCATTCCATTTGGGGTCTTCTTTGAACTGAGGTAGCCGCGTGAACAGAAGTTGTACCATGTCCATTAGAGTATGTTCAGCAGACTTTCTTAATAGCTCTAAAATGAACATAAATATAAAGTAAAATTAATAATTTCCACGTGTTTTTAAATGGTTAAAATATACATTTAGAAACAAAATGTTCAGTAAATAAACATCAATTAAAAAATTACAAAAAAAAAAATAAACAACCCAAAAGACAGAAAACTTAAGAAACATTAAATGCTAAAAATACCTCTAGAGTTGTTGGAATGTTAAATTGGTGCTATTTAATTAGCCCTTAATATGTCAAGAGAAAAGCTAAGGAAATTAATATGTATCAGGTTACACCTGTGTTGTTTTTATGTTAATATTTCTGACTCTGAAAGTAGTGAAGGGATCAACTGGTATGGGGGAATATGAGTTTCTTTTATTTCATTTTATTTTCATGTTAACTGTAATCTTGAAATCTATGTTGGAATGGCATAACATGGAAAACAATATAGCACTGACCCCTCTTTTGAATCACAAAAATGAAGTTAGAGCTGTCTTACAGTGTTGAAGGAGTTTTGTTAAAGACAAATATTTCCTAAGTTAATGAAATTCTAGCCATATATAAATCTAACACTTTTGAGACCATATTTTCAGAGAAAAACTCTATATCAATTAATTAATGAAGAATGTTGAAGGAGCTATTAAGAGTATCAATTATTTCATTAGTAAGATAGTAACTTAGCATATGGTTCATATATAAAATTATTGGAAGATTTCAATTCAAATAGGAACCTTTTAAAATAGATGGTTTTGTTTCATAAAAGCAGAGTTGGTTTAGGGCAGGTTTGCATGAAAGAGTTAATATGACTGGGAACTTTGTCGCAGTCAATGGTACCAGACTCTCCTTACTTTACAGATTACTTTATTTAGTCATAGAAGAGGATAATGAAAAGTGAACAGCGATGACGATGATGATAAATATATGAAGATGATGATAATGATGATAAGATAATGATATGATTATGATAAGATAAAGATATGCTGATGATGATGATAAATGCAGATACTTTTAAACAATATAAATGTTCTTACCACTTAATCTCATTTCAAAACAGATTCTGAAGCAAGACTGCATGATTTCACAGACAGATTCATTTGTTAGTAGCACACCAGCTGGAGACAGCAGCAATGTTCGAAGTACCTGTAAATATACATTAAGACAAATACATTGAACATCATCATCATTAATTAGACAAATACATTAAATATCATCCTCAGCAGCATTAATTAGATAAATACACTAAACATTTTACAGTCGCTTTTCTATGCTTGCATGGGTGAAATGCAATTATTTGTGCTAGTCCTGCGTTTTGGCAATAGTTTTCTGGTTGGATGCCCTTTCTACCACCAACCATTTTACAGCATAGACTAGGTGCATCTTATTGTGACACAAACACTAGAGAGGTTGTCAAGGCTTAAGAATCCTCTTTACCCTGTATCAGTTTTATTTCAGGATAACTTCTCACCTAAATGGGTTGCCTTCATTATGGCTTACACTAAATTTAAAGTAGATATAAGTCATTTGCTGCCCACCAATAGCATTAAGGAAGGCATAGGATGTGAGTTTGATTCCTGGACCAGGCAGCACGTTGTGTTCTTGAACAAGACACTTCATTTCACATTGATTTTCATAATAGGACTAAGGACCCTATATTTAAAACACCTGCCCCCAAAAAACAACCAATGAGAAACAACCTTGTAGGAGGTTAGCTAAACCTGGATAGGTGTGAGCCGTTAATTTCATTTAAATACATTAGTTCAAAAAAGAATCTCGTCAAAGATTGTCATAAGACCTGCATGTTTCATTCAGTTTCATTTTATCTGTTATTTTATATAACTAAAGCACCCCTTCCTTGCTCTCTCTCTCTCTCACATATATATATCATCATCATCATTGTTTAACGCCTATCTTCCATGCTAGCATGGGTTATATATATATATATACATCATCATCATCATTTAATGTCTGCTTTCCCTGCCAGCAAGGGTTGGATGGGTTTACAGACATATCAGTACTGAAGTGGGTTAATGACCTCCCAGATAGACCAGTGGGTGTGGATTCTGCTTGCGTATGGTCATATCAAGTACAGAAGAGAAGTTGCCATGTCTTTTGACACAAACTGAAGGGTCCTCCTAGCCCCTTATTTGACAAGTTTTCAACAGCTGGATGGCCTTCCTAACACCAACCACTTTACAGCATGTACTGAGTGCTTTTATTGTCTAGATCACCAGCATTAGGGAGGTTATTGTGTCCTTGACACAACTAAAGGGTCCTCCCAACCCTCTGTTTGGCAAGCTTTCTATGGCTGAATGCCCTTCCATTTTATCATGGCACAAGCACTATGGAGGTTGTCATGTCCTTGACACAAGTGAAGAGTCCTTACAACCCTTTATTTTGCGTGAATTTTCACAGCTGGAAGACATTCTAAATGCCACCCACTTTACAGAGTGTATTGGGAGCATTTCATCGTGGCACCAACACTAGGGAATTTGTCAGGCCCTTATCACAGCTGAAAAATTCTTTCAAACTTTTATTTGACATGTTTATCATATCTAGATGCCCTTCCTAATGCCAACAAAAACATAGATACAAGTGTTACACTGTTTCATAACAACAAGAAGTAAAAAAACGTACGTGTAATATTTTCATGAGAACAACTTCATCTGAACTAGGATCTGTGCCAACAAATCGAGCATGGGTGACAGCATCAGCGATATTTTCTATAGCAGGGGCTGCTGTTTTACAGGAAGGTTCTAGAATGAGACAATGATTGATTATATATATATAATATAGGTAAATACAATGAACAGTGAGAATAACATTTTAATTACTATAATCAACCTTTTCTTTACCAATCTGCCTTTCATCCTAAGCTACAATTCTGTTTATTTTAATGTATTTATATTTATATAAAAACATTTCATTATAATTTTAATGTAAGAAGTTATGTTCTGAACATTAGCTTAATAATGAGAAAATCAGCAATATTACTAAACCCCTCTAAATTCTTATTTTCAACATCTGTCTCATTATTAAGTTAATGTTTGGAGCATAATCTAACAAAGGTTCTTACATAAAATTATGATGGAAGGATTTACATAAATATAAACTTCTCAAAATAAACAGTTTTAAGCTGTTTGGTATTAAAAGGGTTAATGATAGGTTGTCCCTAGTAATATCATGTCACTATCTATCAGTGACAAGTGGCAGGATTTGAACTCATAAAAGTAATATTAAAAAAAATTTAATAATTTAATAATTAACTATTAATAACCTGTAATGATTTAGTAGAATATGTGAAAACTGGTTTGTTAATTCAAATATTTATAGTATCTTTACAAGTAGACAGATCATTGTGAAAATATGCAGCATTAGACTAAAGACTTTAATATTTAATGTGACACAGTCATATTATTGTTTTGAACTTTTCAGGAATGTCTTGCCAATGTGCTTTCATGTGATACAGTATGTTAAGAGTTAAGATGAATAGAAGATAAAGATGAATAGAAGATAAATAAAATGAACAAATATGAGTTACTAACCTATCAAACCATAGGAGATGAATTTGTTGACTGATGTGAGAGCAAGTCCTGTGATTGGACCTGTGGTATCCTCTGATCTTATCACTCCAAGGAATGGACTTAAGAAAGTATTGGGTTCCAGATCTCCCAAATCTTAAAAAGAAAATGAAGAATTAGCAACAATTTTATATACAGTATTCTGTATATACATGTGTATATGTTGCACCATTTTTTGACAAAAACATGACATGAAATATCAGCAATAGACTAATCTATTGGACCTACAAAACCTCAATTAAAATTATAGGGTACGTTGTAAAAGGTGTGATTTTTTCCAGTGCAAATTGAAGATGAGTATAAATGAGGGGGCTGAAATGTTAATAGGCTGACCATAAAGGAGTGATGCTAGAGCTGTGAAATTTTGCAATTAATTTCAACTTTTCTTATAAGTACATTGTTTCTTTTCAAGTAAACTAACTTCAAAAAAGACTTCAAAAATAACTAGTAGCAATTTCTCTTGAAAATGGACAACATTTGGCATCATGGTGTTATCAAATAACTGCAGAAAAAAGGTTTACCACTAAGGACATTTATGCTGATATTGTTGCTACATTAGGGGATGATGCTCCAGCTTTATCAATGCAAAAGTGGGCAGCTGAATTTAAGAGACGAAGGGAGAATCTTGAAGATGACCCAAGGTCAGGATGTCCTGCAAGTTCCATGACCGAGGAAAATATTGATTGGGTTTACTACATCATGAATCAAATAGCCAATGCTATAAGCATACCGTGTGAGAGAGTTGAGAATATTC
The DNA here is from genome assembly GCA_964016885.1 of Eledone cirrhosa. Taxonomy (NCBI): domain Eukaryota; kingdom Metazoa; phylum Mollusca; class Cephalopoda; order Octopoda; family Eledonidae; genus Eledone; species Eledone cirrhosa. Next base: position 57,500,710 of record OZ024741.1, read on the forward strand.
TGCACAATGATCTTGGAACGACGAAGATTTCTGCTTGGTGGGTGCCACATCATGGGAAAATCTGACATTGTTTGAGGCAGATCCAGCTGGTTTCCTTGAACGTTTCCTAACTCAGGATGAGTGTCAGGTTCATCACTTCGAGCCAGAGACAAAGAGACAATCCATGCAGTGGAAACACCCCTCCTCACCTGCTTCAAAGAAGACCAAAAACACTTGGCTGGGAACTAGTATCGCAGTGATGATAACGTCATATTTGCTGTTGATGACTTTTTTGAACAACAGAATGAAAGTTTCTTCATCAAGCACTACAACACTGATGGAAGAAGTGTGTGGACCCCAACGGGGACTATGTTGAAAAATAAACCTCATTTGGTCACATTCCATGAGAGTATCTTGGTCAGCCTATGAACTTTTCTGCTGACCCTCGTACAGTAATCTGATGTTTGTCGACCTTGAGAAAGCCTTTGACAGAGTTCCACGTGCTGTAATCTGGTGGGCTCTTAGAAAACTAGGAGTAGATGAATGGCTTGTGAAAGCGGTACAAGTCATGTATAGGGGAGCAGTCAGCAAAGTTAGGATTAGCAATGAGTATAGCGAGGAATTTAGTGTACAGGTTGGGGTCCACCAGAGCTCTGTTCTTAGCCCCCTCCTGTTCCTCATAGTCCTGCAGGCAATAACGGAGGAGTTTAAGACCGGATGCCCATGGGAACTCCTGTATGCTGATGACCTCGCACTTATAGCTGAATCTATGGTAGAACTAGAGAAGAAATTCCAAACTTGGAAGCAGGGACTAGAAAGAAAGGGTCTCAAAGTCAACTTGACAAAGACTAAGGTCCTTGTACGTAGACGAGAAAACAGAACCCAGATCCCCTCAGGGAAATGGCCTTGCTCAGTATGTAGGTAGGAACTCCAATCTCTGCCCCAAATGCAAACAATGGGTACACAAGAGATGTAGCGGGATCTCAGGAAGCTTAATTAAGAATGTAGGCTTCACATGCAGCAGCTGTGCTGGGACAGCAAGCAGCCACAGGAAACAAGTACCACCAATCTCTGGGAGGGCTCTGTAGAAACAGTAGACAGCTTCTGCTACCTAGGTGACCGAATTAGCAGCGGAGGTGGGTGTTTAGAAAGTACAATAACTAGGGTAAGAACGGGATGGAAGAAGTTTAGGGAACTACTACCACTGCTAGCTGCAAAAGGCTTCTCCCTCAGAATAAAAGGCAGACTGTATGATGCGTGTATCCGAAAAGCGATGTTGCATAGTAGTGAGACCTGGGCGCTGAAGGTGGAAGACTTACGTAGATTAGAGAGAAACGAAGCCTCCAAGCTCTGATGGATGTGTAATAGTAATATATGCGAACGACAAAGCATAAACGAATTGAGAGAGAGACTGAGCATAAGATGAAACAAATGGTGTGTGCAGGAGAGGCGGTTGCGTTGGTATGGACATGTGATGTGTATGAAGGATGACAGCTGCATAAAAAGGTGCAGAGCACTAGAAGTTGATGGAAACCGCGGAGTGGGGAGACCCAAGATGACCTGGGATGAGGTGATAAAAGCCGACCTTACCCAATTACACCTCTCAAAGGCGATGACACACGACCGTGACCTCTGGCGTCATGCAGTAATACAGAGTACCCGACCTCCCATGGGTACAAGCTGAAGCATATAGACAATATGCCCCCCCCCCCCCCCCCCCCCCCCCGCAAGGTGGTCGTGGAGGTGCCACGGCAAAAAAGCACCCAGCCCACACTGTAAAGTGGACGTGTAGGCGCCACGAAAAAGCACCCAGCACTCACTGTAAATGAGGTTGGTGTTAGGAAGGGCATCCAGCTGTAGAAATTAAGCCAAATCAGTTCCTGTATGAGCAAGGCATGGTCAGCCGACCAGACACTGCCCACAACAGGACAACCCGTCTAACCCATGCTAGCGTGGAAGAACGGACGTAAAACGGTGATGATGATGATGATGATGATGATAGACAATCCAAACATATCCCTTACATAGAATGTTCATATAATCAAGTGTTGTTGTTGTTGATTAGCCCAGTCTCAACCCTAATTAAGTAGACTTATGATCAAATGCAGTTCAGTCATTACCTTCCCATATTTTACAAAGTATCTTGGATGACATTATTAAAGCGTAGGTGAATTGGCAGTATCGGTAGAGGGTCGGACACCATGCTTTCCAGCATAGTTACGTTTCTTTACGGTCTGAGTTCAAATCTCGTCGAGGTTAACTTTACCTTCCATCCTTACGGGGTCGATAAAATAAAGTACCAGTAATGCACTGGATAATTGCTGGCCTTGTGCCAAAAGTAGAAACAATTATTTAAAGTGACTTTGTTTTTTTTTAATGGAAGAGTGTAATTTGAGGGAGCTATGACTACAACCATATAGAGAACCCCTTGTTGCTTGTGCTATCAACTCCACCACCATCACAATTACCACTACCACCACGCCACCAGTAGCATCTCATCACTTCCATCCCCCCACTCCCAGCACCACCACCACCACTACTACCCCATTTAATCATTCCATAGCTTGACAAACTGGCTTTGAATTAATGAATCACTTAGTAAATAAACAGAAATGTAGGCTTGCCAGTCTCAGAATAAATATACAGTTGACTTTCAGTTTATATTTTGGCTGCTAATGTCATATTTTCACATGTCCATGGGCAAAAGCATTGTTTAACTCTTTCATTACTGTATTTCTAATGACATACACTTTATTTTAATTAATTGGTGATTGTTTCTGAAAGATTTACTAAGATCATTAATCATTTCATTAAGATAGATTTCTAACAAATGTTTTGGGCATTTAACCTTGGTAGAAGACCAGCCATATCTAGGTGAGAACAAAACTTATTCCTCTAGATCAAAGGTTCTCAACGGTGGTTGGGGGAGCCCCAGGGTTTTTTTTGGAACAGGGAGGAGGGGGGCGGGGGGCACTGGAAGGCTATTTACTTAGGTAAGTTTTATAAGCCATATTTGTATGTCTCTAAGACAGCCAGTGTGAATGCATTTGAATGAAGAAAACGAAAATAAATAAAAGAAGCTTGTCAACGAATTCCCTAGGGAGATAAAAGAAAAATGAAAGAAATCAAAGAAAATGAAAATAAGAACTTCAACAACAGTTACAAGAACAACAGAAACAACAAGAAAAAGAAGCAATGGTGATGAAATGTGTGGGTGTATACATATACATACATTCAATCATACACACACATGCATACATTCATACATACATACACATATATACACACAGGCCAGCGTTGGTGTTTGATGAGGTTGAGAACCTGGTTAGCTTTCAGCCAGAGCTGTGGTATTTAATCTCCCTAGGTAATAAAATCTGGAGACAAAATTTTCTCCTTACAAAAAAAACCCATAAATCATGTCAACATCCTTACACACTTAGGTAAATGTATGTATGCATATATGTATGTAGATTTATATATATATATTACACACACACACACATATATATATATATATATATACAGATTAGAGCAAACATCACTGACGCTCTATCTCAAAATTATTTTTGAAAAGCATTAGAAATGCGCAACCGGTAAAACTTAAAACCAAAACTGAATACTAACCAATACTATTACTAATTCTCACTTATTCCTAATTAAACTATTTTTCACTGTGAACAATTTGTCACCATTTTCTTTTCCGTTTACCAATATATATATATATATATTTTTTTTTTTTTCAGTCTGGTCTACCTATGGATAGAACTCAATGTAATCTTGTAAAATCCATAGAGAAGTTCTGTGTTTCGCTGAATTAATTCTTTAGATACAGAGTCAAATATTAGGTATTAAATTAACAATAAAAATAAAAACAACAAAGTAAAAACAAAGTTATAAAGTAACTCGACTTTGTTCTTTTTATTTTCATTGTTAATTTGATAACACACACACACACATATATATGCGCAGTGTGACAAGAAGCTTGCATCCCAACCACATGTTTCCGGATTCAGTCCCACTGTCCGGGCCGACCAAAGCCTTGTGAGTAGATTTGATAGACCGAAACTAAAAGAAGCCCGTCGTATATATGTATATATGTCTGTGTATGTCTTTGCGTTTGCGCTCCCACCAATGCTTGTTGGTTTGTTGATGTCCCCATAACTAACCAAGGTGATGCTCCAGCATGGGCGTAGTAGTCTAGGGACAGAAAAAAAGTAAAGTGTATATATATATATATATATATATAAATTCTGACCTCACACACTTACACCTCTCCAAGACAATGTCACTGGACCGAGATCTTTGGCGCTACGCAGTAATACAGAAGACCCGCCTTGCCTAAGTACAAAGCGAAACCTACAGTCAGTAGGCACCACAAAAATACACCCCCGTCCCACTACCCACACCCCATCCACACCACCCCTTTCGATGTAAAGTTATGTTGGTACCACAACCTCCAGTCCTAAATAAATGAGGTCATGTAGGTGTCACGACAAAAAACACACAGTCCACGCTGTAATGTGGCCGTGTAGGTCCACACTGTAAACGTAGTTGGTGTTAGGAAGGGCATCTAGCCGTAGAAAACCCGCCAGACAGTCCTATACGAGCAAGACAACCAATCTTGCCTCAAGTGGGAAAATTCCCGTCCAAACCCATGCTAGCGTGGAAGATGGACATTAAACGATGATGATGATATGTGTGTGTAGAAGTGGGGTCTCAAACTGAAGGACATAAAAGGGCCATTACGTCCTGGAGGAGAGGCACAGTGGGCCAAACGTGGTGGTGGATGATGATTTTCACCAGTTATAATCATTTCTACTATAGGCACAAGGCATGAAATTTAGGGTTTAGGGTCCCGTCAATTACATCGATCCCAGTTCACAACTGGTACTTAATTTATCGACCCCAAAAGGATGAAAGGCAAATTTGAGATCGGCGGAATTTGAACTCGGAATGTAAAAACGGAAGAAGTACCGTTAAGCATTTCGCCAGCTTACCGCCTTATTTTCACCAGTTATAATGGAATCTGAAATATTAGTTCTACCACGGGCCATAGTAGTTCACAGGCCGCATGTTTGAGCCCCCTGTTGGAGAGATAGATAGATAGATAGATAGATAAACGTGTACCAAACACACACACACATTTCTTACTCTCTGTCTCTCCCTCTTTCTCCCCCCCCCTCCCTCTCTCTCTCTATATATACACACACACACACTCACACACACATTATATATATATATATATATACACGTATACATATATATATATGGCGTTGTTGCAAAGAGCAGTGGCCTTTGACTCGGCAATAAAAACTGGAGACAAAATTCTTTCTGTACCAAAAACAAGGCACACACAGACACACACAAGTTTGTTTGTGCGTGCGTGTGTGTATCTATCTATGTATATATATATATATATATATATATATATATATATATATAAGGGATACAGATATTGTTTGTTCACTGTCACCAAGCATCTCAATTCATTCGTTGCAACTTAGTTTGTGATCGAGGGACTTTATTTTGCAAGGTGCTATTTTTCCCTTGAGTTTGTGATTCAAGAGAAAGGTAAGAATTTCTTCATATTTTGCATCTTTTGTATTTTGACTTTACAGTTTGAATTGTAGAATTCACTCAAAATATTACAACAGCTAACAGTGAAATATAGAATTTAGAAAAAAAAAGCTTTTTCGACTGAGATCAAATCTTTGAGAACATTCATGTCTTTTTTTTTTAAATATATAATTTAAAATAGCTTGCTTCTGTTTTGGACTGAAACTTTTTTGTATTTAATTCGTGCAAGTATTTTTTAAAGATCTTTTTAAAGATTCTAACATAACTTGATTTGGCCCAGTAATCTACTGATATTAAAATCAGTAATATATTGAAAAATGGAAAAATAGGGTAGGTGGCGTTTCGTGATTTTGAGGGGCAAAAGGGGGGGGCGTTTGGCCGAAATGGGTTGAGAACCTTTGCTCTAGATGAAGATGAAACAGAGGAAATGATAAAATAATATAGAGAAAAACTTGACCCTAGTGCTGGACTGATGCCTTATTTAGTGCCCTTGAAAGGATGAAAAGCAAGTTGATCATAGCAGAATTTGAACCCAGAGCACAGACAACCAGAAGGAATACTGTGAAGCATTCTAACTAATGTTCCGACTCTCCCAATTCACAGAAAAATTCACACTGCAAATTATATAATTATATTGTAAAGAAAGTACTGTCCAGCACAAAAGACTTACCTCCCACTGAGTTAAGTACATCTTTCAGTTGAGAAAAGCTGCTTAATATGGGGTCAGCATCATCATCCTATTGTTGGAGAATAAAAAATTTTAAATAAATAATTTTATAATTTAATAATTAAATGATAAATGTTAATAATTTAAAAATGTATAAAACAGAGCAAATTTACAGAAACACAGTCTATAATTTTCACAACATTTTGAAAATCATCAAGAATTTAGAAGTATTTAATAATATAACTAATTTCCTGATTATTTAGCTGGTGTTTGGAACATAACATAATAAAGGTTCTTATATTAAAATATGATGGAAGGTTTTTTAGATAAATATAAACACTTTAAAATAACCAGTTTTGTATCGCAGGCACAGGTGGTTTGGTGTCAAAAGGGTTAACCTATTTTTGTACAGAAAGCAATCAAAGGTAAGGCATTAAGTCAAAATTCTATGTAAATGAAGGGCTAAAATATTTTGGCTTTGGAGGTGAATATAACACTGGTTTCATTTTCTACATGAAATTTGTATTTGCTATTGTTTTTGATGTTTTGAATGAATATGGCTTCCCAAACAGTCAGAAATTGGTAAAAGATAATTATGTAATGGAGTTGTGAAGCAAAAACTATACTCTAAATGACATTTAAAACCTTTTAAATAGAACAATTTCATGAGAATTTCAAAACTGCACCATCTAAACAATGTGTTGATTACCTGCCTCAGCTTATAAATCGAGTTTGGTTTTTTGCCCATAAAATAGGAGTCAGCTTATATTCGAGTATATATGGTAATTGCTGTTGTTGTTTAACCTCAAGTCAGATGAAGGTGCATGGCCTAATGGTTAGGGTGTTGAACTTATAATCATAAGGTCATGGGTTTATTTCCTGGACTGGGTGGTGCATTGTGTCCTTGAGAAAGATGCTTTATTTCAAATTGCATTTCAGGATAGGACTGCATCTCTTATTGAAATACCCAAGAAACCTCCTACGAGTTGCAAATTTGTAGAAGACCAACTAAAACTTCAAAAGCATGAGCTGTAAATTTCATTTTTCCCACTAGATTAGCCATGACTGTGTAGGCCCAAGATCAACAACATGTCATAGCATATCTACCAACTATTGCTCCATTGCACTCACTTCATTAGCACAACCATTCACTACCAAAAACTTCTTCGACCATGCACAGCTCAGTGTAGCTACTCTTGCCTCACTCTCATAAATACACATGCAGCATACATACACCTTTCCTTAGTAAGAGTAATATCTATTATTTGTGACACACTAAGAGAGAGAAGGGGGGGGAGAGAAAATGATAGAGTGGGCAAAGTGGGAAGGTTGGAACTGATTTTGATTAAAAAAATAATAAAGTGAAACATGCTTGTTTTTTTTTGTTTTTTTCCCAATCAATAGAGAAAAAAAATGAATTGATCATGTAAACATAATGACATGAAGTTCTTTAGAAACAATATCAATAATACCACAATGAGCTTTTAAAGTGTTGTCAATCAATCAATAAGATCTAAAACTGATCAGCTATCTAAAGAGCTTCATTGATTCTATGGCTATTTCTTTGTTTTATTATTATTTTCTATATTATTATGGTTTATATTGATGAGAACAGAGAAGATGTAGAGAGGAGACAGCTAAAGTAAATATGTTTAATAGAGTATGTAGTAGTAAAGTAAATACTTTGGTAGCATCAAGAGTGTAGCTACTTCTATATGAAGTCAGTAGACTAAGTATTCTGTAAAAGAAGAAATAAAAACAATAATGGTTTCTCATTTTGACACAAGGCCAGCAATTTTTAAGGGTGAGGGGAAAGTTGATTATATCAATTCCAGTTCTGGACTAGTACTTTATTGACCTCAGAGAGATGAAAAGCGAAGTTGACCTCAGCATGATTTAAATACAAAACAAGGAGCAAGAAGAAATACTGATAAGCATTTGTTCGAAGCTCTAATGACTGCCAATTCACCACCCTTAGAGAAATAATAATAAATATGTTAGGAAGGAAAAGAGACTGTAGTCTACTTTGTAACAGTGTAAGGACCTAGCACAGAAATGGTAAAAAAAGCTGGAAGTATAACATTGGATCAACTATACACTGGCAGTTGTGTAAAATACAGAGAAACATCAGTAAAGTGGTATGAACATGAGTTATATACTGGCAGTTGTGTAAAATAACACAGAACAGAAACACCAGCAAAGTGGAGTGCACACAGATCAGCAAAAGTTGTTGAAAATGAAGGAGTAAAGATATTATGGGACATGAAAATACAGAAAGACAAAAAAACTGGAATATTCAAGACCAGATTTCATTGCACTAAAGAAAGATATAACTTGGTATACATGTAGCATGCTCATTCAACACCAGAGTGAAAGAAACTGAAAACAAGAAGATAGATAAATACTAGGATCTAAAGTAGGAACTAAAGAGGTTATGGAACTGCAGAAAGGTAACAGCCATTCCTGTTATAATAGGATCACGGGAGTACAGTGTCTGTTAAAATATAGGATCACTAAGTATAGTGTCTGTTACAATAGGATTACTAGGTACAGTGTCAGAAAATATCACCAAATGACTTTCTATGACGTCCTGTACCACATGGAACCACATGAGCAAGATATTCTTAAAAAGTACAAACAGCACTATGACAGCATCTCATTAAATACTGCAAATTTTCAGTGCTGATGATATACATGAAAAAGATAGAATGGTCATGGCAGGATTGTCTTTTACCAAAAGGTCAACTCAATTAGGATCTGTGTTGTGTTCAACAATAACAACAATCAACACAGACAAGAATACATTATTGTTTAGCTCCAGATCAGACCTATAATCCAATCATTTTGTTATCAGGCATAGTTTATCTAGGGTTATATTGTCTAATGTGGTACCACATGAAACTGCATTAGCTAGACATTTTTGAAAAGTACAAAACAGCACTTTGACAGCATCACATTAAAAATAACGATCTGACCACTAATAAAGATACTATAAACATTTGAATTAATAAACGACATGAAGCTACATTAGTAAAACAATCTTAAAAAGTATAAAAGAGCACTATGACTTAAGAAATATAAAACTACAATGATTGCATTCTGTTCATCAGTAAAGCTACTATAAACATTTGAATTAACAAGCAGCTTTTATATATTTTCAGTTAAATCATTACAGGATGTTAAAAGTTAACAGAGATTTGGCTGCTATTGTTGTTTGGTTCAAGATCAGTTTTGAATAATAAATATCAGGATCTAAAGTAGGATGATAAATACCACAATTTATGATGAAAGTCATTCTAGCCATAAATATCCCAAATCTGTTTTCATAAAGTGTGTAATAGGAACCTTATTATCTCATGTGTCATTCACCTTTTAATGCTTTTGATACCAAACTAAACTGAAACCAATCCTGGGTCTAAGATACAAAACTACTTATGTTAAAGTGCTTTTATTTTGAAAATTTAGGCAGTGTTTTTCATTAGAAATATGGTAATGAAAGAGTTAGTGTTTATCATTATCATATCCCGCTGAGGTTGACTTTGCCTTTCATCCTTACGGGGTCGATAAAATAAAGTACCAGTAATGCACTGGGTAATTGCTGGCCTTGTGCCAAAAAGTAGAAACAATTATCATTTAACGTCCATTTTCCATGCTAGCATGGGTTAGATGGCTTGCCCCATTGTGAGACAAGCCAGTCTCTTGTATCACCCACATGTTTATGTTTATATTTATCTAAATGCCTTCCATCATAATTTTATGGAAGAATCATTGTTAAGATATGTTCCAAACACTATTTTAATCACTCAAAATTCTTAATTATTTTCAAAATGATATGGAAATTATAGGCGGTGTCTTTAAGAGAGTATGGTGTGGTTTATGAGAAAGATTTAGTTGAGTGATTAGATAAAAGTACATATGCTGTCAGAATGGATATCTGGCATTGGTGAAAAAGTGAGAGTTTGGCTGTAACAGTGCTGAGAGAGTGAAAGTCTAAGTACAACAGAAGTGAGAGGGTGAGAATATCAGTTTTCAACTATTAACATGTGGAGAAAAGCTGTGTAATAGCAACACTTAGTCATCTTATAACAGTAGTTCTCAGAGTTGCAGATCACATTCCTTCTCTTGAGATCTCTGATCCCAGCTTTCCTCAATTACTCCCTCTATTTTAAATTGCAATCTATTAAATATTTTATTTATTGCAGGCTTGGCCATGAGATTAAAGAATTTGCTTCACAAACATGTGGTTTAAGGTTTTTACTAAATCTATTTATACAAGAAAAAAGTTTAATCCTTTCATTACCATACCTCTAGTGTGCCAATGGTTTCGAAATAATTTTGAAAATAATTAAGAATCTTAAATGTAGCAATATAACTTTCTCATTATTAAGCAGGTATTTGGAACATAAAAGTTCTTACTTATGATAAAGCATTTTAGATAAATATAGACACTTTAAAACAGTTTTGTATCATAGAACTAGGGGAATTTCAGGTGGTTTGGTATCAATAAGCATAAGTAGTTGAGTATTCAACAGATACTTGCACCCTTAACCCTCTTGATATCAACCAACCCAAGGTCACACATTATTCTATGATACAAAACAGCACATTTTTAAATGTTTATATTTAAATCTAGGCTTTCCATTATAATCTTATGAAAAAACCTTTTGTTATGCTCTAAATACCAACTTAATTGAAACACATACAGATTATTTCATTAGTAATATGGTCACAAAAGGGTAAACCCTTTTGATATCAAACCACATAAAATTTCCCTGCATTTCTGATACAAAACTGATCCTTTTAAAATGTTTTTACTTATATTAAATCCTTCCAGCAAAATTTTATTTAGAGAGAGCAAGCGCCACAACAGAATTGCCCTCTTCCCATTTGAAGGAGGTACATCCCTCATCTGGTATGCCACATGTTGCGATACATTCTCTGTCTCCAGCTTAGTTGCTTTTGCCACAAACCCCAGTACTGCAACCCACAATGTAGAGGACAGGAAAACAAGCAAATACTGAGGCTTGTCCGGCTGCTTCCTCTTTTTACCGGTTGCTGATGAGATCTCAGGCACCCTCAGACCCCGTACTGCTGAGCTCCTCAGCAAAATTGGAATGTCAACAGCCCATCTGAGGAAGGAGCCCCGCAAAGTGGAGTGGCTGTTGCAGTGGGTGTCGCTGGCCATTGTGCACAGAAATGCCTTTGTAGTTTTGTCCAAGGGGTGCAGCCCAAACACCACCCTCCCCTAGGTACATAGCCCATTACCCTCTCCCTTCCTCCCTTCTTCTGTGTCCCAAGTGCCCTTGCTTTTTCCCTCTTTTTCCTCTCATTTATGGCTTTTATAGTCGTTTCCTCTACTTTCTCATACAGCCAGATCTGCCTTTCTTTATCCCTTCCCCTTTTTTTCATTACTTGATTTTGCTTTTATCTTTTTTTTATATTTCCATCATTGTACAACTTTTTTATTTGAAATGTTATTTATATAACTGAGAATAATAAAACTCCTCTGAGATTTCATAAAAAAAGACAAAAGGAAACAAATTGTAATCTAAACGGATATCTAAAAACAAACCTTCTAGTCTGAAAGGTACCATGAACTTTTATAAGAAAGAAAAATGATTATATATAGATAACAAATCTATATGGTACTATATAGTTTTTGTAAGAACTTTTTTTGTGTTATGTTCTCAACACCAAATAAATAACGAGAATCTTAAGTAATGCATTTCATTAGAAACACAGTAACCAAATGGTTAACCCTTTTGTTTCCAAGCTTCCTGAAAGTGGCCCTGGTTCTATGATTATTTAAAGTGTTTATATTTATCTAAAAACCTTTCATCATAATTTTATGCATGATCCTTTGTTAAGTATTGTTTCAAACACCTGTTTGGTAATAAGAAAGTTAATAATATTATATTAGGTTTAGCTGGTCTCCTACGAGATTGCATCTCATAGGTTTCTTAGGTGTCCTAATATATAACATCATTTAATGTCCATTTTCCCTGCTATCATGAGTTGGATGGGTCATCACAGACCAAACCAGTACTTAATCAGAGCTTTTGACTTCTCAGAATGGCTCCTCTCAATGGAAAGTTAGATACACATGAAGTGCTTCCACACAGTTTCCATCTACCAAATTTCATTCACAAAATATTAGTCAATGCGAAGCTATAAAGAAGGAAAAATGGCGACAAGGAAGGTCGCTTGACCACGTCTTGACCAAATAAAATATAATATTTTCACCAAAAACTGCCCTTTAAACACATGTCAGATGGATTACAATATTCATTATTACAATTACTTTCACTGTTCCCTGACAACTAGTACCAGTTTCAAGATAGAATTATCTTAACGAAGTATATAATTTGACTTGATTTTCGCCAACGAACCACGTGTGGACATGGACGGGGAAAAATGAAAAAAAAACAAAACAAATCACTACATCCCTTAAGGATCGCAGTAAGTACTCCACAAAACATATAAACAACAATATAACGCAGATTTATATACAGATACATACCATATGCATATACACACACGTGAAAAGAAACCACACTATTGCGTGTGAGACACTATACCGTCCAATTTTACCAATTTACATTGGTAAAATATTTCTTAACATTGACTTCGCTTCTAACCCACATACACCTTTTAATTATATATATACTAGCAGCTGAAAGTTAATAATTTGAAAAAAAAAATATTATTGAAAGTTTACTATAAAGAAGCAGTGTCAGGGAAAAAAAAAAAAAAAAAAAAAAAAAAAAACGTTATTCGCTGTTAATAAACAACTGCCTTCTACAGTACGTTTCATTTAACTTACGCAGCATATTTATTTGTTTACATGCACAGACTCTTCTACACACACACAACATTTAGGAAAACGGAAACAAAATACACAAAAAAAACAGACATTTTATTTCTATCGTAATCAAGTGTGCTAAACCTTTATTGTTTACATTCTGTGTTTTTCTACGGATGGGTAGAAATAACAAAATTGCCATGGTGATATCCATCGATGAAATTTGCGACAAAACTGGTCGATGTCCAAAAATAGAACATTGCCCGAAGATCACACCTGCCATATCTGTACGGAACCCGAAAACTCGTTCCGTAATCGTTGGGTCGAATGTGGAACCTGTCGCATCTCTGTCTGCCTTCAATGCGCCACAGGCTTCCGGAAGATCCCAGGCCAAAATAAGAAACATCACATTGCTACGATGGATAGACTCTGGGAGATGGTCCAGCTAACACTGGTCCTTTCAGTGCCTGGGCTGTATGCCTGCTTCTCCCATTGCTGCGGAACAACAACAAAGACCGAAGATCGTGTCTTCTACCATTGTTCCTGAACAACAACAACAAAAACCGAGGATCGTGTCTTCCTCTACCATTGTCGCTGAACAGCAGCAAAAACCAACGACCGTAGCTTCTGCTACTACCCCCGTTGAAGGACTTCATCAACAACAGCAACCCATGTCTTCCTCACCCGTTACTTTTCAACAACAACAACCGACGACTGTGTCTTCTACCATGCCTGTTGAAGGAGAAGAACAACAACAAAAACCGACCGTCAATACGGAGTTTGAGGAAATACGGCAAATGATTTCCGCTTCAAGTCAAGAAATAGCGGAAATAAAATCAAGCGTTCGTGTAGAACCCCACAATGAGGGATCTGACCGGAGTGCCTTGTTAAAAAATCTCCGCGTACCTCATGTTGAACCTAGACGCATTGAGAATGCCACTGAATCTGCAAACCACGAAGTGATTGCCATTGGTGTGCCGGAAGACATAGTTGATCTTCAGGCATTTGCTGCCAGTTCATCCAAAGACCTGGGCTGTGCTCCCGCAAAGGGTGCTCTACGCCTTGGCCGACCAGGCCCGAAACCCAGGTTAATTAGACTGTCGTTTTCAAACTCGGCTGAGGCACGTTCATACCTTGTAGCCTCTGATAAAGCTAGGCGTGAAAGTCGGATTGCTTTCCGAACACGTCCTGGTCTTCCACCTGATGTCCGCCCAAAGTTGCGTGCTGCAGCTTCCCTAAACCGCAGCTTGGCAGAACATGAAAGCTTCAGCCTACGAGATGATGGGCAGATATGGAAGTTTGTTAAGGCTGGCGAATCATGGAAAAGAGACACCAGCTGGTCTGAAAACAGTGTACCCACAACAACTGACAATAAAGAAACTGAAAAAACTCTGGGAAACTAAATCAGAACAACCTGCCATCCCCTGCACATAATCATAGACTGGAATCAAAGTACAAACTGTTGTCCTTGAATGCACGTAGTCTATGCAATAAGATTCATCTTTTTGACTCCTACGTCAAAAGTATCAACCCGGACTTCATTACAGTCACGGAAACTTGGGCACATCCCTTACTCTGTGATGGGGTTTTCAGCATGACTGGCTACAACCTGTTTCGTAAAGACCGTATTAATCGTCGTGGTGGTGGTGTAATGGTCTACGTTCGGTCAAATCTGTCGGCAATTCCTTGTGCTGATTTGAACCAATCACAGCAGGAAGTTTTTTTCTGCGATATACGTATGACCATGTCAACACTGCTACTTGGAGTCGTTTACCGTCCCCCAAATTACCATCAGGACACTCAACTTTGTGATATCCTCAGAGCTGCTGCCAGGAAGACAGCCACTTATGTTTTCATTGCAGGTGACTTCAATCACCCTGAGATTGACTGGGAGACCTTTCGTTGGCCGCCAAGTGCAAATGACTTCCTTGAGCTGGTGCTGGACCCGAGTTGGTCCCAGGTGGTCACCTCCCCAACGAGAGGTGACAACACTTTGGACCTACTCTTCACCACTACTCCTGAAACGGTCATTAGTGTTACTGCTGAGGAACCTTTAGGTGACTCTGATCATGCTATGATCATTGCCAATCTATCCCTCATGGGCAGTAACAAGAACCACAACCATCTCCAAACTGCTCACTTTGACTGGAATAAAGCAGACTGGAACTGTTACTGCACCGAGTTGCAACGGCCAAACTGGCTTGAGTTCTATGACTCTGGAGATGTCAACACTGTACTCCAGAACATCCTGAGCTCAATATGGACAGCATGTGCAGCATCGGTGCCACGTAAGCGGAAAAAACATCCTAAAAGCGCAATTTGGGAGACTGCAGCAGTCCGTCTTGCCAGAAAAGAATGTTGCAATGCTGAACGTGAGTACAAACTTCACAAATCAGACATTAATAGGAAGAGGCGAAATAGATCGTCCAACCACCTCAAACAGGTGACAAAAAAGGCAGTGCTTCAATTTGAGCAGCGCATAGCAACCAGCCCTGACAGTAAGGTGTTCTGGAAGTATGTTCACTCAAAGCAGAGGCCTCACTCTCCAGTTGGTCCTCTTCGCAATCCCCACACAAGCCAGGTTACTGACGACCCCAAGGAATGCGCAGAGCTCATTGCTGAATGCTATGCAGGCATTTTCACCATTGAAGACCAGAATGTACCATCTCCACCACCTATGACACCGGACTCTATTACAACCATGGAATTTACACCTGCAATGCTGCGACGTCACCTAAAAAATAAACGCAACCATGCCTCTCCTGGTCTTGATGGTGTTACGTACCTGCTTCTTAAACGTGGTGGGTACTTCCTTCTACACCAGTTATCACGCTTCTTCCAATTCTGTCTGAACAACAGTGCTACTCCAGAACAGTGGAAAACTGCCAGTGTAATTCCTCTGTTCAAAAAGGGTGACCGCACATCACCTGTGAACTATCGTCCAGTCAGTCTTACTAGTTGCATCGCCAAACTGATGGAATCCTGTGTCAGAGAAACACTTTGGAACTTCTGGAGCTCTCACAGTCCTATCCGGCCCTCGCAATTTGGATTTATCCCCAACTCCAGCTGCTGTGATCAACTTATAGAGTTTCTTGAGGACATCACCCGGATCACTGATGGCGGCTCATGGGTGGATGTTGTTTACCTTGACTTTGCGAAGGCCTTCAATTCTGTGCCACACAAAAGGCTTATGGCAAAACTCTCTGCAATGGGTGTGAAGGATGATCTTTTTAACTGGTTGAAGTCCTTCATTCTCAGTCGAAGAGAGGTAGTCACGGTTCTGGGACAGCATTCTTCACCATATGAGATGTCATCTGGTGTACCTCAGGGATCTGTTCTTGGCCCCCTTTTGTTTGTGGCATATATTAATGACATAGATGCCAACTTAAGGAATGCCACAGTACTAAAGTACGCAGACGACATCAAGCTGTACCTTGAGATAAAAAGGACAGATCCTGAACACTATAGATCTTGCTTGCAGTCTGACCTGGACACAATGCAACAGTGGATCTCAAACTGGCAACTCAAGCTAGCTGTGGACAAGTGCACCACCATGCATTTTGGGAGTAAAAACCCAGCGTCCACATACTCCCTCCACAGCACTAATATCAAGAAGTCTTCCTGTGAACGTGACCTGGGCATTACGGTCAGCAGCGATTTGCATTGGACGAGGCACGTCTCTAAAATTGTCAAGAGGGCCGAGGGTGTCTTAGCATCACTCAGCAAGACCTTTGTCAGCCGCTCTCCAGATATCTATTTAAGGCTGTATACAGCTATGGTGCGACCACACTTAGAATTTGCATCACCAGTCTGGAACCCCTATCTTGCTCAGGACATTGACCGCCTGGAAACTGTTCAGAGACGTGCAACCAAGCGAATACCCTCCATCAGGCATCTACCATACTCTGAGCGCCTTGCTTCCCTGGGCATGGATTCATTGAAGCTCCGACGCCTGGCAACTGACTTGGTAAACACCCACAAAATTGTTAACCATGTTGCCAACAACAACCCTGAGTGCCTTTTCGATTTCCATGTGTCTAACACACGTGGACATGCCCACAAAGTAAGAAAACAGCACAGTTCCCATGACTTTCGGAAACATTTTTTCACGCTCAGAGTTGCTGAAGCATGGAACAAACTACCTGCATCAGTTGTTAGCTGTCGAGACACTGCATCCTTTAAGGCCTCCATGCTTCCCGAGATCCGCCAACACTACAGCTAACACATACAAACATGTACTTCCCTGGCATTTGTGTATTATTCTATGTACTATATTGACGAGTTGTAGTGCACCTGAGCACTTTACACAATAATTAACTTTGCCTTTCATCCTTACGGGGTCGATAAAATAAAGTACCAGTAATGTACTGGGTAATTGCTGGCCTTGTGCCAAAAGTAGAAACAATTATTATTATAATAGTCCAAGGTTTTGTGCAAAGGAAATTCTGAATTGCATGTTTGCAAAGTGAATTTCTTAATCAACACAATTTTGCCACTACTCTGTCAATATATATTTTATGATATTGACAATAAGAGATATCAATTGTTCAATAACTTTTTTATTTTTTTCATACAAACACCTGATATTGATTTTGTAATTTTTGAAAACAATATTCATTATTCCCAACTATGTTGAATCAAGGGAGGAGGTCATGAACTGGAATATTTGAGGTCAGATTGTGTTTGGAAATTATTGGATTAAACTGACATGGATCATTTCATATATAGGAAACACAAAGGACAATAATAGTCATGTAAAGTAATAGGCAGCAAATTATTTTTTATTAATTCTTTAACCCTTTTGTTACCATATTTCTAATGAAAGACATTGTCAGTAATTTTCAAATTTCTTTATTTCTTAATGTATAATACAACTTCTTTTAAGAAGCTAAACAGAACAGGAATAAATTACATCCTTATATAATATGACCACAAGAATTGTTAATCACATGTGTTGCAGCACTAACCCTTTCATTACCATATTTCTAATGAAAAACATTGCTTATGATTTTTATATAATTTTGAAAATAATTTGGAATTTGGAGGAATTTTCTTATTTAGTAGATGTTTGGAACATAAAGGTTCTGACATAAAATTATATTTTTTTTTAAATAGGCAGCTTAGTATTGTAGAACCAGGGGTCATTTCAAGAAGTTTGCAACGAAAAAGGTTCAATGTCAAACCAAGAAAAACAGACAGTGAGTAATAAAATATGAGCATCTTACCTGGTGACTGTGAGTAGTCCATCGTGTAGTCCTTCTCATAGCAGTGACAACGAGAGAAATTTCCCCTTGGATTATGTAAATTCCATATTTTGGGGGACCCATCATGACAGATTAAAGCTCTGAAAAATAAAAGATTTCCAATCTATAATTACTGTATCTGATGGGATATAACACTCTCCACTTCATAAACATTTCAACAAAGGATATTAAGAAAACATACATTAGCCTACCTGGTACCTCAACTTTACATATAAGAACTGGGTGATATTTCTAATAAGAAAAAAACAGGGTCTTATATGCCACCAAATAGAGTAGTTTTTGGTATTTATGAACAGCACACTGCAAATTGGTAGAGACGTTAGGGAGTTGGATTAAATGCTTCAGTATTTGTTCTGGCTCAATGTATTTTGAGTTCAAATCCTGCCAATATCAATAAATAAATTACTGGGATTGATTCATTCCTCTATTTTGCTCTCTCCTTCTCTAGAAGAAATTGGCTGTGTTCAGACTTGAAGAGGGAAGGACTGCGCAAATTTTAAAATGCCATACAACTCCACCAAGTGTTAAGGGCCCATTCCATTTCCCCCTCTTTACATGCATATGTAGCTCTAATATGATTAAAGGTGACTATTTATTTTGAAGTGCTATCAATGTTTCTGGCTTATTCAAACATAAGACAAGTGTTTTAAACTCAAAAAGGCCATTACATCCTGGAGGAGAGGCATAGTGGGCCCAAAACGAGCTGGTGGTGGGGTTTCAACAGTTATAATGGCTTCTAATTTAGGTACAAAGCGGAAATTTGGGGGAGAGGAGAAAGTCGATTTAATCGACCCCAGTGCATTACTGGTACTTTAATTTATCGACCTTGTAAAGATGAAAGGCAAAGCTAACCTCAGTGGGATTTGAACTCAGAATGTAAAGTTATAATGCTAATCTGTAATACAGCTGATAGGTTGTTAGTTTTGTTTTTTCACCAAAATGAAAATGCATATGGCAGTATATGTACATTAGTACAAAATGTAGGGGGACAAATTTTCCTTAATTCCATTTTTACTTTTGGTAAATTACCCTATTTCTGTTTCCACTTTGGCTAAAATCTGTTTTTTCCATTTTAATGTATTTCATGGGTAAATTGCAATAAATTATACTCTAAATATTATTAAAACAGGGACAAATTACCAAGTTTTAGGAAAATATTAGTTACAAAAATTGTTCTGCTGTGGGCCATAGGAAAGTAGTTTATCGGTCACATGTTTGAGACCTCTGTGTTAGACATTAATGTTGACAAAACGTTGAAGTAAACAGTCACCATTAATAACAAGCATTATATTGATTGTATATACAGTATACAAGTCTCTCATTCAGTACATCTTTACCATTTTTAACATGAGACTACAGAAATAAGCTATAGCATGTGTAAGGAATACAGCAAAATCATATAGTTTCTCAATATTGAAGTGAAAATAAAATCAGCCGATCCGATGTATTGGATGTTTCGATCAAGCAATTGCAATTGAAGAAGTTAATAAAAAGAAAAGAAAAGCGAAACAAATGCAGTTAACTGCAAATATAAAACTACAGTATTTTCTGGCATCAAAGACGCTACTTTATTTCCTAAAATAAGTCTAAAAAATCTACCATGTGTCCTGGAGGCCGAAGATTATTTATTATTATTTTTTTTTATTTTTGGTTGTGAAAATTAGGGTGTCCTCGAGGACGAAGCGTCTTCGGCGCTGGGAAATACGGTAATTTACAGAAAAAATAAATCATAAAGGGTTTGATTTCTGGACCAAATGATGTGTCCTTGAGTAAGACACTTTATTTGACGTTGCTCCAGTTCACTCATCTGTAGAAATGAGTGTCAAGTTGTATCGGCATTTGCTTTTCCTTCGTACAACAACAGTGGCATGGTGAGGGGTGACTGGTATGCATGGGTGATAGCTGGTCTTCCACAAAAACACTTTACTGGGTTTGGGCCTTGGAGGGAACTTCCATTTGTGACCGATGTATGTGTGTGTGTGTGGGTTTGAAGGCACATGGCTTAGTGGTTAGAGCATTGGGCTTCCAATCATGATGCGAGTTCAATGGCTGGACCGGGTGATGCATTGTGTCCTTCAGTTAGACACTTTATTTCATGTTGCTCCAGTTTACTCAGCAATAGAAATAAGTTGCGACATCACTGGTGCCAAGCAGTGTTGGCCATTGCCTTCCCCTTGGACAACATCAGTGGCATGGAGAAGGGAGACTAGTATGTATGGCTGACTACTGGTCTTCCACATGCCCAGACTTGTACCTCAGAGGTGTACTTACTAGGTGCAAAACCCATGGTCATTCTTGATTGAAGGAGTCTTTACCCTATATATATATATGTATATATATACACACATATGTATACGAAAAGTAAATGGATAAAATACGCCAGACAAAATTCAATGAAGATATATATTAATTTCACACTTAATATAGTAGGAAAAGGCTTAACGTTTTGGACGCTAGTCCTTCATCAGAAAATAGAATGAGAAATCAAAAATGAAATAGGAGGACAGTGAGTAGGGGTGTGTGTGTGTGTATATATATATATATATATATATATATATATATATATATATATTTATTTATATATACACTCCTTATATATAATACAACAAAGGAGTACAGCCATCTTGATGTAAAATATTTTAAAAGCTTGTACCATGTTATCCATCTCAATCTCATTACATTATTCAGTTTCTCATGACTTTAAAGACCGAGATGTTTAGTATTTTGTGTAAAAATGGGTTTACAAGATAGTGTTTCGTTTATTAATCTTGTTCCTTTATTAATTTATTTTATCAATTTCCTGTCTTTGGGACACAACGTTCAACTAACTCACTGATTCTCAAATATAAAATATAGCTGATATATCAAATACTATTTGTAAACAATTGTTATTAACATGTATTTGCAATCTTGCCATTTAAAATGAATATTTAAGCTCAGAAAAAATTTCTGAACGTGTACTCATGTATAAATATAGTCCCATTGTTTGCTCTTGTATTTAGTCCGAAATTTCTTGTGTAATACAAGAACAAGATACGGTACATTAATTTGTGACTCATAATAAATGTAGGACACAATAAACAATAGCAATAATGCAATCAAACTATATACAATTATTGTTGCATTGGAAAGCGAAATAGGTATTCTCTTTTAGGAAAGTAAAAAAAAAAAATGTTAAGCTTTTCACACATGACTGTGACATAAACAGCTGTTACTCTTAACGTCACGATACTACATTAGCAAGACATTATTGAAAGCCGAGGTTAACTTTGCCTTTCATCCTTACGGGGTCGATAAAATAAAGTACCAGTAATGCACTGGGTAATTGCTGGCTTTGTGCCAAAAGTAGAAACAATTATTGAAAAGTACAAAACAGTACTTATAATTGCATCCCATTAAAAATTAACGTCTTTATTCTATCGTTACAAATGTTCACAAGAATCTGTCTCCCTGCAAAGATACTATAAACTTTTGAATTAACAAACCTGTTTTTTTTTTAATATTTACTACTGAATGTTAAAGCGATAATGTGTGTGCATGTGAGTGTGTTTGTGCGAGTGTATATTCGTGAAGGTGTATGGTTAGAGTGTACGGTTCGCTCGTTGTTGAAACCCACACGTGTGTGTGTGTGTATTCGACAATCTGTGTGATGTTCAGACACAAACACACCCATAAACAAACGAAAACGTCTGTTTGCATTCCGTTTCTCCATTGAGAAAGACGGCCTAATAAACAAATAAATACTACGTATTTACGAGCGAAAACATGCAACTCGTAGGTTGTGATGACAGGAAGCCATTTATTTACAATTATGTTCCATATGTCTTGTGTAACCAGCTCGTTCTTCCAAGTAGTTATCGTTGTTTGAGCTGTAGCAGTAGTTTTAATAAATAAATAGAGCGATAGTGATAGTCTTTATTTTAGTAGTCATATATCCATTAATCAATTATACTCTAATGACTACTGATTATATTTTATTCATTTATTCATTTATTTATTATTATCAAATATTACTGGGTGCAGGTTTGGCTGTGTGACTTTCGCAACCATGTTATGGTTCTAAGTTCAGTTCCGCTGCACGACACCTTGGGCAAGCGTCTTCTGCCATAAGCTCGGGTTGATAAATGCCTTAATGAGTGGACTTTGGTAAATTGACACTACAGAAACTCGTCGCATTTATGTTTATGTTCAGTAAGTTAAATGGTTAAAAAAATAGATCGATAAAATAACTACCAAACTTAAGAAAAACAAAAAATAACAATACTGAGGTTAGGGTTAGGATCAAGGCGGTGTCCTATTACAAGGAGCAGTCTGGAGACTGAATGAAATCAGTAAGGGAATATAAGAATACTCATACACAATTAATTGGTTTGGTTGATTTGTATAATTAGTAGGTCAGAGCTAAACAAGGTCAGTTAAGGTAATGACACACCCACCCCCCCACACACACACACACGGTGTCCCAAAAATGTATACACACTTACTGTTTTATATACATTATTCAAATTATGAAAACATTTTTGGATGTTTACATACAATTGAATTAAGTCTGTAGATCATTCTATTTCTGGGAAAGACTGTGCATTCTAATAAATATTGACTGTACAGGTAATAAAAGTGTGTATACATTTTGGGGACACCCTGTATATACACATATTACATGTGTGTGTATGCAAAAGTCAAACAGAAATAAAGCAAACGACACAGTACAATGAAGAAATATATTATTAGTTTTACGCTTGATATAGTAGGAAAAGAGTTTTAACGTTTCTGACGCTAATCCTTCATCGGAGAATAGAATGAGAAATTAATTAAGAAATAGAAAGAGTGTGGCGGAAACGAAAAATAAATAAAACAGGTCCATTCATGTTGACATCTCAAGGAAAACTGTTGATGCTCGCATTTTATGTAAGGTAATCTGGTTTAAAAAGTGGTAATATATATATATATAAGAAGTTTAGAGAACTGACACCTTTGCTGATGACAAAGGGCTTCTCGCTCAGAATACAGAGCAGACTGTATGGTGCCTGCATGTGAAATGCAGTAAAATATGGGCCTTAACTGCAGAAGACCTGTGAAGGGTGGAAAGAAATGAAGCGAGTATGCCCCCAATGGATGTGTAATGTTAGTGTGCATGAACTATGTAACATAAGTGAACTGAGAGGAAATCTTGGCATAAGAGAAGATTGCACTGGTATGGGCATATGATGCATGTGGAGGACAGCAGCTGCATAAAGAAATGCAAAGCAATCTCAGTGGCTGCGATGCAAGGAAAAGGCAAACCCAGAAAGACATGGGATGAGGTAGTGAAGAAACTAAGCCTCACAACTGAAATGACAAAGGATCGAGAGGACTGGTGCTATGCTGTGATGAAGATCTGATCACAAGCACACAATATGACCTGACCCATCATCCCCACCACTCTTTAACTACTAACTACTCCCTCTAAAGACCTTAGATATCCTCACCATTGCACCCCAGTAGCTAGTCTCTCTACCCCTTGTTCACCCCTATTATCACCCCTTACTAACACCATTACCTATCACTCCACTATATTACCCCCTATCTATCGACATCTCCCACACCACATCCTCTCTCTCCATACACTAATCAGCTACCCCACCCCTTACCACCCATAACTATTTCTCCATCTCGCTCAACCATACTGACCACATCTTTCACACCTCATCCCCATACACTAATCAGCCACCCCCTACCCTTTACTAATTGCCCTGCCAAATCCCTACATACAGCTCTAACTGCATAAGTATCTTCCTCCTCTATTGCCCCTCTCTCCAGAGCTGAGAGGACTCTACAGTCGAGTCTATAACCAACAACCTCTTTAGTGATGGTGCCAGGAAAATGCACCCGGTGCACTCAGTAAGGGGGGTTGGCATCAGGAAGGGCTCACCGTTGTAAAAACCATGCCTAAAAGGGTTGAGAGGTCTCTTTAGTTGCATCAAGGACATGGCAGCCTCCTTAGTGCTGGTTATCTACACAATATAAGCACCAGCACTAGCTGTAAAGTGGTTGGTGTTAGGAGGACCTTACAGTTTGTGTCAAAATAACATTCTCCAATGGCTACTGTGAATCAGTCACCGTGTACAACAAAGCCAATTATAGGAGATTTCAATCTACCCTGTGTTGATTGGTTTACAAATAGTCTGAAACCAGGTACTTCCACCTCAACCACTGACAAAGCTGCAGTAGAGTCACTTTTTTACTTTATAGATGAGTTTTTCCTGTCCCAAATTGTTCTTGCACCAACAAGATACCAGAAAAACATTAGTGTTTAATGACCACACTAACACTATACACAATATTACAGTGGAAAAAAAACCTTTCTCTCAGACCATGAGATTCCTCTTGCTGAAATCTAAACCTAACGACCTCTCTCCTGCCCACCCATTTGTAACATGGATCTTCATAATGCAAACTGGGACGTAATCACTAATAATATATCACATGTTGACTGGTCTTTCACACACACACACACCTCCATCAACATCAAAACATCTTGGCAGATATTTGTAGACACTGTTACAAACATATGTGTAAAACATACCCACCGAGATCTGTGAACAAACCAAGTGCAATATCCTCCAATACAGAAAAACTACTATCAGAAAAAAAAACCAAAATAAAAAACAAAAAAAAACAAACAAACTAAAATACTGCCAGCAGTAACACACATATTTGACTTGAATTGAAAAAACATAATCTCCAAAAATGCATGAAAACCATCAAAAATAATCAAAGAACAGCTGAGGAGGAATGGGCCATTGAAAAAATAAAACTCAATCCCAAAATGCTCTTTTCATTTGCAAAAAAACAGTCACTGTCTCCAGGGTTGGTTCTCTGATAGATGAAAATGGAACTCTCCAAGACAATGCGAAAAACCATGGGTGAGATACTGCTCTGTTT
Organism: Eledone cirrhosa; assembly: GCA_964016885.1. Lineage (NCBI taxonomy): Eukaryota > Metazoa > Mollusca > Cephalopoda > Octopoda > Eledonidae > Eledone > Eledone cirrhosa. Next base: position 57,525,923 of record OZ024741.1, read on the forward strand.
TCAGCAATCCTGATATGGCTGATCTGGGCTGTATCAGTAATGTTAGGCCTCAATACGCTATATCTGACATAGTGTTTGGTGCCCCTGATGTCTTAGCAGCAATAAACAAAATTAAATACAATTCAGCAGCTAGACCTGATAGATTCCCTGCTAGTGTCTTGATGGTGTGTGAAAAACAACTTGTATCTCCTCTAGCTAATCTGTGGAGGAACTCACTGAAAACTTTTTGTTTCTGTCTGTCGTCCTAGTTTATAAAAAGGGAAACAAGGCCCTAGCAGTGAATTACCATCCAATCTCACTCACCTCTCATATCATTAAGGTATTTGAGAGGGTGGTGAGATCATAAATAACTCACTTCCTTGAAAGCAACAATTTTCTGAACTCCAACCAACATGGATTCCGTAATGGCAAGGACTGCTTAACGCAGCTCCTGCATCACTTTGATGACATTTTAAAAACTTTGGTAGAGGGCTCCAACACTGATGTCATATATCTTGATTTCTGCAAGGCCTTTGACAGGGTTGATCATAATATCCTGTTGATAAAACTATCTAACATTGATGTCTCTGGAAAGTTACTACAATGGATCAAGTGTTTCCTGACAAACAGAGCTCAACATGTAATCGAAGGAATATAATGAAGCTCAGCTAAAGTCAGTAGCATCAGTGTTGAGCCCACTTCTCTTCATTATTTATAGCAATGACCAGTAATGCACTGGTAATTGCTGGCCTTGTGCCTAAAGTAGAAACAATTATTTATAGCAATGACATTATCGATGCCATCAAGCACAGCAACATAAGAATCTTCACAGATGATTCCATGCTCCAGAAGGTCATCAATTGAGTGAGAAATCAGACATGCCTTCAATTGGATCTACTTGCTGTTATCCAAAGGGGCAGAAAAAACAATATGCTACTGAATGGGGATGCACTGAAACTATCATACTCTCTTCCCTCAGGTGAAACCTTCATGGCATCCAACAACACCACCTTGGAGTAATTTTTTATAACAACCTAAGCTGGGCTGCTCATATAAACAACAAAGCTAACATGCCCTGCAGGATGTGTTCCTGGATTTTCAGAACTTTCCAGCCGAGAGATATACACACCATAATCCTTCTCTTTTCTACTTTTGCCTGGCCACACCTTGAATACTATTGCCCACTATGATCTCCTCACATGAAACAAAGTATTATAAAAAAATGAAGCACCCCAAAGGTCAATTATAAAAAAAGATAAACAGCATGACATGCCTTGACTAGTAAAACCTCAAACTCTACTCTCTCCAATGCCACTGTGAGTGTTACATTATCAGCACGATGTGGTAAATATTCCATCAGCATTACCCAAAGTTTTCATACTGTATTGGAGTTGCATCATGCTGCTGTACCATGTGGTTTTTTACACGGCATGATTATATGATATATATTCAGCTAGTCTCTTTGGGTACAGCAATTCAATACAACACCTTGTTCATATATGATCTAGCAGTGATCCAGTATGTATGATCATTTTTCTACTTGTTCCATATTGTTTAGAAGAACTCGCCTCCTGATGATAAAAAACTTCAGTTCGCCGAGCATTAGTTATTCCATTATCTTGAAATTCCAGATGCTGATTCTTTGAATTTTTGAAACCATGGTCGGAGCATTATATAGGTTAGAATTGGCTTCCTGTAGCTAATTTGACTTGTATCCTCCTACCCCTATTTAAATTTAATATTTTTAATACTTCTCTGAGTGGGTTATTGATTTATTTATTTATTTTATTTATCTCATCCTGTCATTGAGATGATTACATATTAGAGACAATTGCTTTATAAGGCTGTACATATACATATGCATACATATATATGTATATAAATGAATGAAAGGTATAGAAATTGTTTTAGCGAGAAGCTAACAGTATTTCATATGTATATATATATGTATGCATATTTATATACATATGTGTAGCAGTGTGTATTTCTGTATATGAGATAAACTGTTTACTTTGTAGAGTTATATATTAATAATTATATACATATATCTATTTGGCCATATGCTCTTATCTTGCCCATCGGCGTCTGGATTTTAACCATCCACACACACACACACACCTACCCTCATACAGGAACAGACACATACACCACTTCCACAACCACCAATACACTAACCCATAACACTCATATATACATACCACTCATGCGTCTGTACTCACTTTTAACAAACGTTCACACACTCGCTTCTTTTCAGACATATACTTACATCCACACACTCACATCTACACATGCACACACTCTTTACCTTCCGCCGTCTCCTCCTTGACTTCATTATTGCCCCCCCCCCCCCCCCACAGTTTATATTTTTATTTTTATCATTATGTTGTATTTTTTACTTTGTAACTTCCCTCCTTAGTCCCTCTCGGACTTCCTGTTCTCCACCTATCCGAACTTGCCTGATGAAGGACTTATGTCCGAAACATTGAAACCTCTTTCACTTCCACCAAGCGTGAACCTAATATAACTGTGTACAATTATCTCGTGTGTGTGTGTGTGTGTGTATATATATATAAATACATAGTCTGAGGAAGGTTGTTTAAGGAAGACCAGCAGTCCATGTATGCCAGTATCTCCTCTCCGCACCATCGATGTTGTCCAAGCGGAAAAGCAATGGCTACTACAGCGACATCGCAACTCATTTCTACAGCTGAGTAAACTGGAGCAACACGAAATAAAGTGTCTTGCTCAAGGACACAACACTGCCCGGTCCAAGAATCAAACTCACAGCTTCTTGATTGCAAGCTCCATGCTCTAACCTCTAATCCATACCCCTTCAATACATTACATATAAATATAATATATATAAATATAATATATATATATATAAATATATATATATTATATATATATAAATCATATATATAAAATATACAGATATGTAAACTACTGCGGCGTCAAGCTATAACTGCTTGGGATTTTACATATTTCTATACCCATTTGCTTCTATATGCAAATATATATATAATATTTATTGTATACAAATGTACATTATATATATATATTTATACATCTGGTTTATCCAAACTATTGACCCCTCTGCCACACATGTCGAAGATTGTTTATCGTTATTTCGTGGGCCGAGATTCTGATTCTCGATTATTTACTTAAATAATATATATACAGAGAGAGAGAGAGAATTAAACTTAACAAACAAGTAGGTTATATTTATCATTTACTGTTGAACATGTCATACCTCATAAGCTATCGTTACGTATGCTTACATTACACACAATTTTATCGATCTCTATTTTGTCGAACCTCTAAGTTACGAGACATAAACACAGACACATACATGTGTTTGACAATTTTTGTGAGATACGGAGATTCATACACACACAACGAAAAATGTTGAATTCGTTGCTTACTTTCCCTCTACCACCTATGAAAGATCGACCATTTATTTGTTGTTGAGTATAATTTACAAAAGAAGCAAATCAATAGAAGTTGATCAGATAAAAAGGAAAGAAGAGAAAAAACGAGAGAAAACATCTACACCCCCAATTAGTACTCACTACGACAGGGAATATTGGTGCCTCCAGTCTTTGTGGCAATATTTTTCGTAAGATTTTTGATATAACAATGTAAACAATATAGCAATCGATAACCCCCTCAGTTGAAGATCACTCACAACTTCCGGTAATTTCGCGTAATCTACACCTTCTGTAAAGTATACATTAAGAAAATTATGAAGAAAGAAACAAACCAGCTAGGATGGAAGGAGGCACTATATTGTAGGGTTGCATAAACAAACAAGACGTAAGTCTAACACCATAACCACTAAGCCTTATTCTTCATTTCCTATCCTCATTGTTGAGGTTCGGGAACTATGAACAAATGCACGAATGACCATGAACTCTACCTAAGTTCTTCTCGTCCATTCCCTGATGCCTTCATTCCATCGTCTCCTTGGTCTTCCTCTCGATCTTAGGCCATCATCGTGTCCCTACAGGATGTGAGTTCGGAGACTCTGGGCCTAGATGACATGGCCAAACTATTGTAGCTTTCGCCTCTCTCTCTACTCATCTCCTCCAGGATAGACTCGTTAGTTTTTGTGGTATCTTAAACGACACCAGTTTGTTAACATCGGTGATTTTCAGTGTCCGGGTTTTGCAGTCATACTGTATCACCCACCGCCTTCAATGGCGTTATTGATTTTTATTTCAAACGAGCAAGCAACTCGGACACTTATTTATTTCAGAGTTTCATTACAGTAATCATTGACGTCAACCAGATGATACATCTCTTGATTTTTTCTGAAGATAACAGGCGCAGGCAGGTTTATGTGGATAAGAGTTGTTTTTTTGCAACCACGTGGCTCTGGGTTCAGTCCTGCTGTGTGGTGGCACATTGGGTGAGTGTTTTGATTGTGAAATTTGGTAGACAGAGGCTCCTCACACACTCACATATATACGCGCGCACATTCCAGCTAGTAAGTAGGGCAATAGCTCGTTACAATGCAAATTATTATATAATATGTATTTTAACATAAGTGCTGTTGGTCCTCTTACCACTTTTACTATTATAGTTTTTATTTATTTATAATTCAAAGCAATCCTTTTCTTTGTCCCAGAGCCTATTTGTGTTTTTATAGAACAAATAATAACAAACAAATATATTAGACGGAATTTGTAGACGTGGGGTTCTATGTATCCTTACAGGGTCGATAAAATAAAGTACCAGTAATACACTGGCCTTGTGCCAAAAGTAGAAACAATTATTTTTAGGTGGATTGGCAGTATCGGTAGAGGGTCGGACGTCATGCTTTGACGCATAGAATTACGGCCCTTTCCATTCTGAGTTCAAATCCCGCCGAGGTCAACTTTGCCTTTCATCCTTACGGGGTCGATAAAATAAAGTACCAGTAATGTACTGGATAATTGCTGGCCTTGTGCCAAAAGTAGAAACAATTATTTTTTAAAACTGGTTTCACAAGGTACTGCCTTAAACCCACTTTGTTACCATATTCCTAATGAAAGACAGTTTATAACTTGCAAATAATTTGAAGATGATTAAGAATTTAAAGGATTTAGTAACTTTCTCGTTATTAAACTGGTGTTTGGAACGTAACTTAAAGATTCTTACATTATAATTTAATACCAACATATTTTTTTAAAGGATTTAGTCAATTATATCGACCCCAGTTCATATCTGGTACTTAATGCATTGATCTCCTTTTGACAAACCTCTAAGTTATGGGACATAAACACATGCATTACCTTTTTTTTAATGCGATAATTACATAAAACACATACACAAATATTAATAATATAATACATGTGCCTCGTTATTATTAAAGGATTGCTACCGAGAGCTCCATGATATATTCTTCTAACAGCAAAAGAAATATACGAGATTAAACGCTTGTTGGGAAGTGTATAATGCGTGGTAGGTGGACAGGAACGTAGTGTGTTCTGATTCGACTTAACTAGTGGGTTCTTATGTGAGTGGGTGGGTAACCCTGAATATTTTTGTTTTATATCATATATTGTGTTATTGTATTTTATGATAATTTAATACATATTTCATCAACCCTGGAGAAATACTAGATTCTTAGGAAGAACAAACACATGGATTTAATTAAGGTCGACCTTAGTCTATCAAGTTTGTTTATATAGATATAGCTACATTTAATAGCGATTAGATTAGATTAAATAACATATTATATTATTATTATTATTTCAGTAATTAGTAATTGTAAAGATGTTTAGCTTCTGTTAAGTCCGTCAGTAGAAGACGTCCTTCCGTTTGGTAGCAATCAAAATGAAAGCCACCGATAACACATGCATATATATATATATATATATATATATATATATATATATATATATATATATATATATATATAAATTTTAGTACAGCATTAACGAAGCTTTAGTTCGCGGCCAAGCTAACGAATGCAAATTCGGTCTGTAGCATTAGCACTCGGATGGGGAAAAGTACCCCAGAGTAATAACAATACGTTTGGACAGCTTAGCAATTCAAATATAGCAATCGGCAGTCCAGCCGCATCATTAGAGCAACGAAAATACAGGACTCAGGAAAAAAAAATATATATATATATATATATATATATTAGTTAAAGGTTGTGTATATTATATATGTATGATTATATTCCATACATATGGATAGATACTGTGTGAGTGAATACATATATAACACATACACACAAAGAAACATACATACGTATAATGACGCGAGTGTTTTAAATATCAGTGGACGATGTTCAAACGTTAACTAAATGAGTACTCAATACGTGTTAGAAGAGTGTAAGATTTGTTTTCTGAAGAAAAGGGTAACAGGGACTTCGTAGTTTCATCTACCTGGCTATACATTTTATTTCATTTAGAAGTGCTACAGGATTAGCACAGTTTCATTATGTGAAGAAATCACCAAGAAAACTTCAGAATGAGACAGTATTAGACCTGTAAAAGTGACTTCTAAATGAAATAAAATTGAGTACCCTCTCTACTTCATGTATGGAATATTTCATTTTAATTGTGGTCACTTCCCGCTAATTGGCGGAACACCATTCTACACACATACACATGACATATGGGTTAATAACTCGTTGTTAGAGATGTGCGTGTAGACATTAAGTGAAAATTTAGGTCGAAATAAAAAAAACCTTAGATGCCAACAAAATAATCGACAATGCATACAATACGACCGATTATTTCCCCGCCCTCTTTCCGGGAAATAATTGTGAAGGTGGGATAGGTAGATAGATAGTTATGTACAAAAAGAGAGAGAAAGAGTTAAGGAGATGGAATTCGAAGCTAAGATTTTAACACTGATATATGAAAATTTTATAAGATATATCAATCACAAATTCTTATCTTAGTTACCACAAGGACAACAGCATCACCAGTATTACATTACAATGCAACACGAAAAAGTAGTCATCGATTGAAAGGGGTGTAATCATTATTATTATTCGCCGAAGTTAATTTTGCCTTTCATCCTTACGAGGTCGATAAAATAAAGTACCAGTAACGCATTGAGGCCGATTTAATCGACATGCCCCTCCCTTCAAATTGCTGGCCTTGTGCCAAAAGTAGAAGATTATTGTTATTATTATTCCACAATAAAAACAATTATAACTGGTTGATAAAGAAATCATTATTATTAATGGATTGGCAGAATCGTTAGAGTATCGGACAAAATGCTTTGCGGTATTTAGTTACAGTCCTCTACATTCTGAGTTACATCTTGCTGAGGTTAACTTGTCTTTTCATCCTCTCGGTGTCAATAAAATTAAGTGCCAGTCAAGTTATAGGAGTTGACTTAACCGACCACCATCCCAACCATCAAAAATGCTGGACTTGTGCCTAAATTAGAAACAATTATTGTGTTGTACATAATAAATTTCACAAAGCACGAAGGTGTTGGTGAGATTACGTAAATATTCATGCTTTTATCAAAATTAGTGATAATAATTGTTTCTACTTTTTGGCGTAAGGCCAGCAATTACCCAGTACATTACTGGTACTTTATTTTATCGACCCCGTAAGGATGAAAGGCAAAGTGAACCTCGGCGGGATTTGAACTCAGACTGTAAAGGGACGTAACTATTCTAGAAAGCATGGCGTCCGACCCTCTACCGATACTGCCAATCCACCGCCCTAGTGATAATAATGGCTTCTAGTATAGGCACAAGGCCAGCAATTGATAGGAACAGTCTACTTCTTACAGGGATATATATATATATATATATATATATATATATATATATATATATAGAGAGAGAGAGAGAGAGAGAGATGTGAGACAGATATATAAAGAAAAAATCGGCTCCAATACTGAACTTGTACTTTATTTATCGACCCCGTTTATCTCGACGGAATTTGAACATACCTTTTTGCCGAATATTAAATCGATGATAGGCGATTCTTCGGCTTAGGTCTGAGCAATGTAAATAATGACTTCGTTGGAAGCCTTCCTACATCACAGAGATTGCCGATTTACACAAATATAAAACGTGTAGATGAATGACCTGTTTAGCAACTAGAACAGCAAAAATAAACTGCCGAAGTCATTTACATCGTATAGACCCAAGACGAGGGATCGCCAACGATAGCCAGTATTACCTGACTGGTGGTAACTTCATTACATTGACAACCAAAGTTGACTTCGAAGGAATTCTGCCATACTGAGAACAATTAACATGTCAAACAGGAAGACTCTCTACCTTGTAGCTCGAATTGCCTCAAACCAGGAGGAACACGTTGCTCAGTTAGGGTTGACATGAGACTAAATAATATACATGCACCTTTGATGAGTTGTAGTGCACCTGAGCACTGTACACAATAATTTCATTATTATTATTATTATTATAACTAAATATGAGAGTAAATAACAACAGGTGAACGAGGGAGCATTTATGTGGTGGTTCGACTTATTAGAAATACCAGAAACAGGAATTATACACTATGTATGTATGTGTATATATATATATATATGTATATATATACACACACTATGTATGTATGTGTGTGTGTATATATATATACACTATGTATGTATGTGTGTGTATGTATATATGTATATATATATATATACACGTTATGTATGTATGTGTGTGTATATATATATATACACATTATGTATGTATGTGTATATATATATATACATACACTGTGTGTGTGTGTGTATATATATATATATATATATATATATATATATATACACTATGTGTGTGTGTGTGTATATATATATATATATATATAGTTGTGACTAGAACACTTTTGATCATAGGTTTGCTGATTAGGTTTGGCCTGCGGTTAAATAAACAACACAGACTATTAAAAAAATCGAGTCAACGAAAGAGCCTCTGTGGTCACTCGACTTGCTAGAAATAGCAGTCAAATCTCTCTCGAACCACATCCTCACCTTATGTTTAGAAATAAAGAGAGGATGACGAAAGAATACTGGTTAATAATAGGGTCCTCGAAAGACGGTTGGAATGCGCTTTAATCACATCACAGATCGTCAATCTGGGCTGATTAGAGAGAGGATAAACAACTGACAATTATTATTTTTTTTTTTTTAAATCCAAATAATAATGGTTTCTGATTTAGGCGCAAGGCCAGCAATCTTGAGGAGGGTGGATAAGCCGGTTAACTCGGCCCCAACATTTTAATGATACTCCATTTTATCGATGCCAAAAATATGAAAGGCAACGTTGACCCGAGAAGGATTTGAACTCAGAACGTAAAGAACCATAAGTGAATCTCCCACAAACAACAACGATAATAATAATTTCTTTTGTTAGTTACGTGGGCCTAAGACATTGGGGACAATACAAGGACGAAAAACAACACAGGTTTACACCGAGTAAAGGAAAGAGGACACTGACAAAGGGAAAACAGACATAATAATAACTGTAATAAATTTTGATGACAATACAAAACAACAATAACAATAATTATAATTTTTTGAAAAACATTTGTACTCACCTTATCTGTCTATATTTTAGGGAGGTGTTAAGGGGGTGAGACAACAAAATACGTGAGATGGAGAGAGAGGACAAGACCTCTCTTCCTCCTCCCTCTCTCTCTCTCTGTCTTTGTATATGTTTGTTTAACAGAAACAGACCTTCACGGAGAGAGACAGAGAGAAAAAGGGGCAGACGGTGAGATCAAACCCGAATGAGAATTTTCTGTTGTGAGACGTGAAAATAATGGCTGCTAATTTTGTGACAACAACAGAAAAAAAGAGTATTTCTCTTGGCTGGCTGGTTAATGTCTGTTACTAAAGTCTGTTATATACATACACACCTCCACAATACCCCAGCCCCGTCTTTTTATGTTCTTTACAGGCAAGATAACCTTCTGGCTTTTTTCTTGTCCCTTTTTCTTCTGCTTCTCTGCCGTTGGGAGTTCGTATTATGTACGTTTCCTTTCAAGGTAGTTTTGAAAAAATTCCGATATTATACATATCCGGATGCATTTTGAGGTTTCCTTCTTATTCTCCGTTCCGAAAGGAGGAGGCGGAAGAAGAGAAAAATAATAACATTGAAGTGAATTAGTTGATTGAGAAGTTATATAAGTAATATAAATATATGTAATTATTGCACACCATACTGGTGATAGCCATCTGTGAGACTAAATGACGTGGTGTGTGCCGTCTTGTGATTTTTCGATGGAGAGTTACACATGGCAAGGGGACATAACTTACTTTTATGCAATACCATTTTCAATGCATAGTGTCTGTGTTGGACCTCCGTCGGTACCAACAACGAGAGTTCCGTGAAATTAACGTGCAAGTGGCTGAGCATTCCATACACACGTGCACCCTTAATGGAGTCCTCATGGAAATTCAACGGAACACTGTGTAACAAAGATGGCCAATTACAGGCACAATTGTAATTCAGTGGAGTGGAGCAATATGAAATGTAGTGTCTTGCTCAAATATAGAACGCATCGCCCGGCCTAGGAATCAAACTCACGATCTCATGATTTCGAAGCGAGCTTATTAATCACTCATGCTCTTACTACCAACTATCCATGTACATTTACTACATACAAAGTCTACCTTTCCTGTTAGTCAGCTTGCTATCCCATTACACCTCTTGTTTACCTAAGATTTACCTTGTGTGTATCATATAAAGTTTCTACACCTTTTCTACATATCAAGCAAGGCCATTTCTCTAATGAGATCAGGGTCCTGTCTTCTTTTCTACTTAATAAAACTTTGAGCCGCAGACAGAAATTTTTCTCTGGTTCTTCCACAGATCAAGCTAGAAGAACCAGATCATCTGCACACAGAAGTATCCATGGACTGCCAGTCATAGACTCCTCTATTATGACCTAGGCTTGCAGTGCTCTCACAAGCAATTCTTCTACACTTAGTTACCTTAAGGACCACCAGATGACTATTTGTGGTACCCTGTTAAAGTCCTTCTCTAGATCAAGAAAAGCTAGATATAGAGGCTTACTCTTAGCTGGGAACTTCTCTTGCAGTTGTTTCACAAAGAAGAAGGCAACTGTCATACTCCTCCCTGGCACAATACAAAAATGCATCTTATCTAAAGTGATTCTTTCTCAATTTGTTATATCAGGCCATCTGGATCTGTCCCTAGTGCTATGTTCCAAAACTGTATATTTTAAAGTTTATCTAAAAACTTTCCATCATAATTTTATGTAAGAACCTTTTTGTTATATTACTAAATCCCTTGAAGTTCTTGATTATTTTCAAAATGGTTTAAAAATTAAAGGCAGTGTTTTTCATTAGAAATATATTAGTGAAATGGTTACATCAAACTCTTCTTCTTCTTGTTGGAGTGAATCATGGGAGCAAAGTCCTCAAACAAGCCTTCCAGAAGTTCCTATCAAAAGCAATCATCTAATATGGCTGGATCCCCAATCAAATCCAACCGAGTTCGTGGATGTTATCCAACCATCTTACATTCTAACCACATGTCTGTAGTACTGCAGTGCAAAGCTATGCACCCTGTTGAGTAACATTACTCTAAAGACCCTTCAGAGGAACCCCATTTCAGTCGCTTATATTCATGATCACATTATTTTGGTCATTACCCAAGATTCATGATCATAGGTAAAGGTAGGCATGAACACTGAATTGAGGATAGTGAGTTTGGCATTTATACCTACCTTCCTTCTTTTGACGACCAAGTACTGAAGCTGGCACATCAGCTTAATTCAGCATTCTGCTTTCCATCATTCATGAAAATGACCCTGAGACATTTGAATTTCTCCACCAGCTACAGTGTAACACCATTCATATGTACAGTGCACAGTGCAAGCTTCCTTGAGAGGACAAGTATCTTAGTCTTCACAGCATTGATTTTCATACCTGGTGTGCAGCACCTGACAACAAACTTATCCAGTGCATGTCAGAGATCACCTTCCGGCAAGTTAAGTAATACCATGTCATCTGCAAATTCCAGCTGACTACACCTACCAGTCTTGATACCATTTCCAACCTGGTTGACATGTCAATCCCATCCATGAAGATTATGAACAGGAGAGGTGACAGTCAATACTCCTGGCAGAGTCCAACACCCACATAGAATGGTTTTGACTTAGCTCCATTAATCCAAACACAAATATTAGGGTTTTGGATGATGTATTCCTAGATATACTACATCTACAACTAGTAGTTAGCAATATAAAGCCATTTTCTCTGTTAAAGCAGAGGTTAGTCTTGACAGGCCTTATATTTTCATTTGAGAGAATATTTACAGACTGTCTGAAAAATTAGAAAAAGTACAGGATGGTCAAAGCTGAAAACAACAACAATAATAACAAATATGTGACTTCATATGTAAGTTTATCGGGTCTCCTACGAGGTTGCATCTTATTGGATGCTTCTTGGTAATTTTAAAATAGGAAACACAGTCCTATCATGTTACAGCTCACACCTATGCAGGTTAGCTGGCCTCCTAAAAGGTTATATCTCATTGGAGGTTTCTCAAGTGTTTTAAAGATAAGAGTCCCAGTTCTATCATGTTACAGTTCACACCTGCATATGTTTGGCTGGCTTTCTATGTTGTTGCATCTCATTGGAGGCTTCTCAGATATTTTAATCATAGGAACCCCAGTCCTATCATCCTGTTACAGCTCACACCTATGCAGGTTTAACTAGTTTTATATGAAGTTGCATCTCATTGAAGGCTTCTTGGGTGTTTTAATGATAGAGGCTCCAGTCTCAAAGACCTTGGGGACTGCAGAATGTAAAGAACATCACGCCATAGCTCCAATCTGTCATGCCAGCAACACACTTCTATGAGTTCTGCTGCAGAAAACACAGTAGTTTGTGGAGGGACAATTCATCGAGGTGCATTGGGCTTTCAAAAGAAGGCTGGGACAATTTATCAGATATTCAACATCAGGATTATTATGGAAAAGGCATATGAATACAATATACCCCTGTACATGGCCTTCATTGATTACAAGAAAATTTTCAACTCAGTTCAACACTCAACTCTGTGGACCATACTGATGAAGATGGATGTCAACACTGCAGTAGTTGACCTATTGAAGAAACTATATAGTGTGTAGCATACAGCAGTTTAAGTGGAGGACCATCTGGAAAGGTGCTGCAGGGTGCCTCATGTCAGTCATATTCTTCAACTTTTACTCAGAAGAGGTAATGTGATAATCAGCAGATGATCTATCCTGGATAGGAGTAACCATTGGTGGCTGGAATCTCAACAGCTTTGCTGATGATATCCTTCTTAGAGCAAAGACTGCTTGATAATGTGGAAAGGGTCTCTGGTGAGTATCAGCTTAAGATCAACACCAGGAAGATGAGTCATGGCAGCCAATAGGGAACTGGTATGGCTAGACATTTAATGTTGAGGAGTCACACCAGCTCAAGTGGAAAATTTAAAGTACCTGAGAACGACAATAGATCAAACAGAGAATGGTTGGAGACAGCAAAATTTGCATTTAGGTCCCTCAACACCCTGTTGAAAGACAGCGCTTTCATCAAGAGCATTAAGCCAAAGTTTCTGAAGACCCTGGTATATCCAGTGGCACTGTGTAACTGTGAGACATGGACACTAAAAAACCACTGATGTTAACAAACTGTTGTCATTTGAGACAAGTTTCAGGTGGGCACTGCACATCAGCAGTGAGAAGAAGGAGGAGAAGAACAAGGGCATCAGTCATATTATGTTGTTACAGCTCACACCTATGCAGGTTTAGCTGGCCTCCTACAAGGTTGCATCTCATAGGAGGCTTCTCAGGTGTATAACAATAATAGGGGCCTCAGTCCTATCATAAAAAGACAGCGCACACATGCAATTTTAGTTAACCTCCTCCTATGAGGTTCAATGTAAGAAAAGCCATTTCAAAATGAGGGCATGTCACTTTGAAATGAGATATGCAATTTCAAAATGAGTACATGACACTTCAAAGTGAGTACAGCAATTTCTTTTGGTTTTGTTTTTTTACTCCACCCACTTGCCAGATACTGTGAACTTCTAAACAACAGAACACAAGTGAACTATTATTATACAGTTTTATATATATATATATATATATATATATATATATATATATATGCGCATACACACACACACACACACACACACACAAATATATATTCTTTCCACATAATTAAGCAGCAGATATTGTATGCCACTCCTTACAACTCATTACTCCCATAATAGCTTGTCTGTAGTTTATTTACCAAACAATTTTTTCTTTTTTTGTTAATTTAGACTTTTTGTAATTCAACCAATAATTCTCGACATAGTAATAATGTTACCATTTAGTTGATTATAGCTGTGCAGCTATGCTAGGGATTTGGGGCACCACCTTGATTTAGTTGATCATATCAGCATCAGTACTTACTTTTCAACTCTAGTACTTATTTTATCTATCTCCTTTTTGTCAAACTGCTAAGTTAAGAGACATGCTATGATCATGCTATGATCATGCTATGATCATTGCTATGATCATGCTATGATCATAGCATCATAGAGACATGCTATGATCATTGCCAATCTATCCCTCATGGGCAGTAACAAAAACCACAACCATCTCCAAACAGCTCACTTTGACTGGAATATAGCAGACAAACTGTTACTGCATCGAGTTGCAACGTCCAAACTGGCTTGAGTTCTACGACTCTGGAGATGTCAACACTGTACTCCAGAACATCCTGAGCTCAATATGGACAGCATGTCCAGCATCGGTGCCACGTAAGCAGAAAAAACATCCCAAAAGTGCAATTTGGGAGACTGCAGCAGTCCGTCTTGCCAGAAAAGAATGTTGTAATGCTGAACGTGAGTACAAACTGCATAAATCAGATATCAATAGGAAGAGGCGAAATAAATCATCCAACCATCTCAAACAGGTGACAAAAAAGGCAGTGCTTCAATTTGAGCAGCGCCTAGCAACCAACCCTAACAGTAAGGTGTTCTGGAAGTATGTTCACTCAAAGCAGAGGTCTCACTCTCCAGTTGGTCCTCTTCGCAATCCCCACACAAGCCAGGTTACTGACGACCCAAAGGAATGCGCAGAGCTCATTGCTGAATGCTATGCAGGCATTTTCACTATTGAAGACCAGAGTGTACCATCTCCACCACCTATGACACCGGACTCTATTACAACCATGGAATTTACACCTGCAATGCTGCGGCGTCACCTTAAAAATAAACGCAGCCATGCCTCTCCTGGTCTTGATGGTGTTACGTACCTGCTTCTTAAACGTGGTGGGTACTTCCTTCTGCACCAGCTATCACGCTTCTTCCAATTCTGTCTGAACAACGGTGCTACTCCAGAACAGTGGAAAACTGCCAGTGTCATTCCTCTGTTCAAAAAGGGTGACCGCACATCACCTGTGAACTATCGTCCAGTCAGTCTTACTAGTTGCATCGCCAAATTGATGGAATCCTGTGTCAGAAAAACACTTTGGAACTTCTGGAACTCTCACAGTCTTATCCGGCCCTTGCAATTTGGATTTCTCCCTAACTCCAGATGCTGTGATCAACTTATAGAGTTTCTTGAGGACATCACCCGGATCACTGATGGCGGCTCATGGGTGGATGTTGTTTACCTTGACTTTGCTAAAGCTTTCAATTCTGTGCCACACAAAAGGCTTATGGCAAAACTCTCTGCAATTGGTGTGAAGGATGATCTTTTTAACTGGTTGAAGTCCTTCATTCTCAGTCGAAGAGAGGTAGTCATGGTTCTAGGACAGCATTCCTCACCATATGAGATGTCATCTGGTGTAACACAGGGATCTGTTCTTGGCCCCCTTTTGTTTGTGGCATATATTAATGACATAGATGCCAACTTAAAGAATGCCACAGTACTGAAATATGCAGATGACATCAAGCTGTATCTTGAGATAAAAAGGACCGATCCTGAACACTATAGATCTTGCCTGCAATCTGACCTGGAGACAATGCAACAATGGATCACAGACTGGCAACTCAAGCTGGCTGTGGACAAGTGCACCACCATGCATTTTGGGAGTAAAAATCCAGCATCCACATACTCTCTCCACAACACTAATATCAAGAAGTCTTCTTGTGAATGTGACCTGGGCATTACGGTCAGCAGTGATTTGCGTTGGACAAAGCATGTCTCTAAAATTGTCAACAAGGCCGAGGGTGTCTTAGCATCACTCAGCAAGACCTTTGTGAGCTGATCTCCAGCCATCTATTTAAAGCTGTACATAGCTGTGGTGCGGCCACACTTAGAATTTGCATCACCAGTCTGGAACCCCTATCTTGCTCAGAATATTGACCGCCTGGAAACTGTTCAGAGACGTGCAACCAAGCGAATACCCTCCATCAGGCATCTACCATACTCTGAACGCCTTGCTTCCCTGGGCATGGATACATTGAAGCTCCGACGTCTGGCAACTGACTTGGTAAACACCCACAAAATTATTAACCATCTTGCCAACAACAACCCTGAGTACCTTTTTGATTTCCATGTGTCTAACACACGTGGGCATGCCCACAAAGTCAGAAAACAGCACAGTTCCCATGACTTTCGGAAACATTTTTTCACGCTCACAGTTGTGAAGCATGGAACAAACTACCTGCATCAGTTATTAGCTGTCGAAACACTGCATCCTTTAAAACCTCCATGCTTCCTGAGATTCGCCAACACTACACCTAATATTCCCCCTCCATACACATACACACATGTATATCATGACTCATACACTATTCACTTCCCTGACATTTGTATATTATTCTATGTACTATACATGCACCTTTGATGAGTTGTAGTGCACCTGAGCACTTTACACAATAATTTCATTATTATTATTATTATAAATAGACACGGATGGACACACACACATATATACATACATAAATAGACATACCTATGTATATACACATACATAAACTCACATATATGATGGGCTTCTGCAGTTTCCATCTACCACATTCCTCTCATAAGGCATTGGTCAACCTGAGGGTATAGAAGAAGACACATTCCTAAAGTGCCATGCAGCAAGAATGAACCCAAAATCACGTGGTTGCTCAGCAAACTCCTTAACCACACAGCCTTGCCTTTAAAGTTATTTTGTAACAGCTGGAGAAGAAATAACATTTAAGCTGAAAAGTAGCTGATAATAATAACAACAACAATAATAAAAGTAATTAAAAAATAAAATGAACAAAAATAAACCTTAGAAGCAAAGAAGTCGATCAACTGGTTTTACTTTCACTGGTACAATAGAAAATTTATAATATCAAAGAGAATTGAAATGCAACTTTGTTGTTGCTATTCAATGCTCTTGTTAGGGATACAGATAAAATCCAAATCCTACCAGACAAAAACCCCATATAGTAAAAAATAAAACAGTAATAGTTAAAACAAAATCTATTTATAACTTTTAAGAGCTAACATTATGAAATGTAAGTAATTTACCAGTTAAAAAATAAATCAACACTATTTATTCATATTCTGAATTATATTATATTATATATTATGTGGGTTTTTTTTGTTTGGTAGGCATAGGGAATTTTGTCCAGTAGAGTTTCTGTCATGGATATGTCTTGTTAAACTCTTATTTTCTCTTTAATTTCTTCTACATACCTATTGTGAAATGTGCTTGCCTAATTCATGCTATCCAGTGTCATATCATTCATAAGGCCGACTAGGCTGAAGCTGAAGCCTAGGTGCTCCTCAATTTCTTTGTTGTAGTGGAGTGTTTGATGGGGCCAGAAATAACTGAAGGCCAGAGGCCCAGATGTGAGTTAATATGGTCCTACTGGTCAACCTGGTGAGAAGATTTATATTTATGTATGGAATGTACTATATTTCCCGGCGTCGACGGCGCTACTTTTTTCCTAAAATAAGTCTTGAAAATCTACCATGCGTCCTGGAGGCCGAAGGTTATTTTTTTTTTTTTTTAATTTTTGGTTGTCAAAATTAGGGTGCGTCCTCGAGGTCAAAGCATCTTTGGTTTTAGGAAATACAGTAATTCTTAATTGACGTTTAGCTTATATTTTATAGGACTCATGGCCTAGTAGTTAGAATGTTAGACACATGGCCTAGTGGTTGGGGTGTTGGACTCCAAATCATAAAGGTCAAGGGTTGATATGACCCAGGTATTTATTGAGCTAACCAAAACACAAGGAAACTGATGAATTTTCAATACATATACTCATCCCTTTACAAGTTCAATATCATCAACAACTTAATCAATAATAGACTGGGCATGGTTGTGTTGTTAAGGAGTTCACTTTGTAATCATGAGGTCTTGAGTTCAATTCCACTGCGTGCTATTTTAGGCAAGTGTCTTGTGTCAACCCAGACAATGAAATTGGATAGACAGAAACTGTGTGGAAGCCTGTCAGGTGGACTGCACCAGTAATTTGAAGATGTGGCCTTGTTACACAGTGACACACTGGTATTGCCTAAGAATTATGTTCAGGGTGCACATGTCTATGGAATACTCAACCACTTAAACAATAATTGTTTCTACTTTTGGCACAAGGCCAGCAATTATTCCAGTGCATTACTGGTACTTTATTTTATCGTCCCATACGGATGAAAGGCAAAGTTAACCTCGGTGGGATTTGAACTCAGATCGTAAAGGACCATAACTCTGTACTGCAAAGCAGGCGTCCGATCCTTTACTGATACTGCCAATCCACCACTTACACAATAATACAAGTTGGACTGTACCTGCATTTCAATTGTTTAGACCTTTCACATATTGTGTCATGCTGATCCTGCTTGGGAATTTTGTTAAGGGTACACTTGCCTGTGGAATACTTAACCACTTACGGAGGCACATGGCTTAGTGGTTAGAGCATTGGCCTTGCAATCGAAAGGTTGTGAGTTCAATTCTCAGACCAGGTGATGTGTTGTTTCCTTGAGCAAGACACTTTATTTCACATTGCTCCAGTTTACTCAGCTGTAGAAATGAGATGGTAGGGACTGGGGTCCCTATCATTCCACTGCAAAGTGGTCGTGGAGGTGCCATGGCAAAAAAGCACCCAGCACTCACTGTAAATGAGGTTGGTGTTAGGAAGGGCATCCAGCTGTAGAAATCAAGCCAGAATCAAGTCCCGTCCCACCCTTGCAAGCAGGGAAAAGTGGACGTAAAATGAAATGATGATGATGATGATTACACGATAATACAAGATAAATTGTACCTGTCATTCAAAAGTTTAGTTTTGTTACATATTGTGTCAAGTTGATACATTTTTTTTCTTGTTTTCCTTTTTTCAAATGGTCTTTATATGTCTATGTTTTGAACACCCCTGGTTCTACAATACAAAGTTGTTTATATTTATGTGAAAACTCTTCCATCATGATTATTTATTTGTTAAGTGAGTTAAATTATTTATTTATGGAATATATTATGTAAATAGTTTAATAGAAAAAGAAAAAAAAGAAAATTTAGATTGAGAAGAAAGATTGAAAAAACAGAAAAGGGAGTGAATGGCAAGGACTCTAGTATCACAGAAGATGGGGAGGGGAGGGGGATTCTGAATGGGCTCTGGGCCTAGGGCAATTTGTTAAGTTATATTCCAAATGCCAGATTAACAAGGAGAAAGTTAGTTTTATTATTAAATGCATCCAAATTCTTGATTGTTTTGAAAATAATTTGAAAATCATAGGAAGTGTCTTTTATTACAAATATGACAATGAAAGAGGAAAAAAATCATCTAATTAGAAGAGTATGGTAAAATAGACTAAGAGGAGGCAATCCTTTTTCAAATGATAATTATTTAATGGCTAAGTAAATAAAGGCCGAAGGCATGTGACTTAGTGGTTAGGGTGATCGGCTCACGATCATGAGGTCGATTTCAAGCGACGTGTTGTGTCCTTGAGCAAGACATTCTATTTCACGATGATCTAGTCCATTCAATTGGGAAAAATGAATTATATCTGTAATTCAAAGTGCCAGCCTTGTCACTCTGAATCTCCTTGAAAGCTACGTTAAGGATATACGTGTTTGTGAAATACTCAGTCACGTACACTATAATACAAATGGACTCTACCTGTAATTTAAAGGGTCAGCCTCGTCGCAGACTGTCAAACTGAATCTCCCTGAGAATTACGTTAAAAGTGCATGTGTCTGTAGAATGCTCAACCTCCTACACGCTAATTTCATTTTCAGGCTGTTCCGTTGATTGAGCAACTGGAACACTCGTCGACACCGACGGAAGTCCATTCCACTCTATGACCTTTAACGTCAGTCAATCTTTCCCAATACGCTTTGCGTGTCCAGGGGGAGATAACCATTTAATAGACCACAAAAAAAAACATGGCGTCTGGTGCCCAAGTTCCTCCAACACAACAACAACCTGCACCTCAACAACCTACCCAGATGACCCACCAGCAGGTAGATTTTGACCAAATATCGCGATATAAGATGATGATGCCGCGTTTAAAAGAATCTTTAGTCAATTTGATTAAACTAGCTTCGCAGGCATTTCGGCAGAATGCTAGCGTCGACGCTGGTAACAAACTGAACATAGAAAGCATACAGCCGAAATTTGAACGAGGTCTGGAAGACTTGTACGCTATATGTGACCAGATGGAGGTGATACTAAGACTTGCTCAAGAAGCCAGCGCCCAGATAATCGACGGCAACCGATTTACACCGATTCCTGTCGTCACAAATAAAACAGATAACCAAGACGGACAAAGCCAGTCCTACCCGCAATACCAAAGTACAGTCAGAGCACAGATTTCTACAGCGAAAGAAATTCACGAGATACTCAAAAGGCCGGATAAATCATAACTTTTGTTTTTTTCTTTTCTTTAACCCCTTCTCTTTTTTTAAATGAAATTATTTTTATTAACACACGACCTGTGTAATTCGTCTTTTGAAACTAATTTTGTAAAAAACAAACAAAAAGACCCCCCCTCCCCTCCGAAAAAAACACACCCACATACATCGCACGCACAAAATTACTTTATTTATAAAATGCCAGACTTAAAGAATAATATTGACTGAGGTCGATATAATTGACTAAAACACCTTCATGACAGTACCCCTGTATGGATGCAGTCTTATGACTGAAACTAAGAAGAATATAATGCCCCAAAGACATTACTGAAATAAACGTGTCAGTGTATTTATATATCCACGTATAATCTTCTCAAATTGTTTGTTGTTTACATTTAACCATTTATTTGCCTTGTTCACGTTTGTGCAGTAATTATTTTGAATTTCTTAATCATCTTAACCCTTTTGATACCACGCCACCTGTGTTGGACCTCCGTCGGTCCCGACGATGAGTGTTCCAGTTCTTATAACGGGCAGCCTGCTCATTTAACGTGCATGTGGCTGAGCATTCCAGAGTCACGTGTGTGTTGGACCTCCGACGATGAGTGTTCCAATTATACCAAACGACCTGCGTTGGACCACCGTTGGATCCAACGATAAGCGTTTCATTTGTTAGAACAACGATACTGTCTGCTCGTGAAATTAACGTGCAAATGGCTGAAATTCTACAGACACCTGCCCCCATAACGTAGTCTTCAAGGAGGAGATTCAGCGTGACATTGTGACAAGTTGGGCCCTTTGAATTACAATCACTTTTATGTTAATTCCCGTGTTGAATGTTTAGTCGGTTAATCGAACAAATGAATATTCATCGTCGAAACCAACGGAGGAATCATCAATTTTATATATTTTCTGTATCTATCCTTTGTGACTCTGTCTCTATTTTTGTGCTCTTGAAGAAGGTCTAAAGCCCGACACGTCGAACTTTCTTTCCCCTTTTCCATATCTGGCAATGGACTTGGTAAATACCCACAAAGTCATTAACCATCTCGCCAACAACAACCCTGAGCACCTTTTTTATCTCCATGTGTATAACACACGTGGACATGCCTACAAAATCAGAAAACAGCACAGCTCCCATGACTTTCGTAAACATTTTTTCACGCTCAGAGTTGCTGAAGCATGGAACAAACTACCTGCATCAGTTGTTAGCTGCTTAGACACTGCATCCTTTAAGACACTCATGCTTCCCGAAATACGCCAAAACTACACCTGATGAACCCCTTCCATACACATGCACACATGTGTATATCATGACTCATGCACTGTTCATTTTCCTGACGTTTGTACATTACCCTATGTACTATACATACACTTTTTGATGAGTTGTAGTGCACCTGAGCACTACACAATATTTCATTATTATTATTATAAAACATGAAACTAATAAGACTTTTTGTTCCTGTCGTGTCGTTTCCTTTAACTGTGTATGTGTGTGTATATGTATATATATATATATATATATCCTTCGAATGAAACAGTTCTAGTCCTGTAGAAGCCATTTCTATATTAAATATTTATACTCTGCTATGTATTGAGTACCTTACTTACTGTGGTTACCCCTGATTGAACCCGGGATACACACACACACACACACATATATATATATGGGCGGGGGTTGGTGGGGGAACAAGTATACAGGATGGAGATGGGTGAGTATTAAGATGTGGAAAGGTACATGGGTGCAGACTAGTGTCCTCTGTTTGCTTCAACCTGTGCACATGGGATGGTGGGTCTTCTGAAGTACAGCATATCACCAGAGCTCTCGATCCAGTGTCATCACCTTTAAGAGGTTTAATTGTGCAAGGTCATCTTTTATCACTTCACCTCAAGCTTTCCTAGGTCTTCCTCATCCATAGTTTCCTTCAGCTTTAAGTGCCCTGCGTCTTTTTATACAGCTGTCATCCTCCATCTGTATCACATGTCAATACACTATATCTGATCCCTTTTATGCCCACTTTCTCTTTCAGTTCATTGATGCTTTGCCATTCCTGTATACTACTATTACACATCCATTGGAGCATGCAAGCTTCATTTCTTGCCAATCTTCCTAGGTCCTGTGCACACAACAGCACCAGTTCTTACACTCCCATGTAATATTGCTATTCGAACACAAACATCATACAACCTGCTTTACATTTTCAGAGAAAAACCTTTTGTAGCTAGCAATGGTAGTAGCTCCCTGAACTTTTCCCATCCCGTTCTCATTCTGGTTACTGTACTTTCAAAACATTCGCCTCCACTGCTAATTTGGTCACCCAGTTAACTTGCTCCAGGTCTGATTCAGTCCAGATTATTGGCTGGACAAAAACTGGAACAAATTAACTATCAGAGTAGCAACCCTTGTACCAAGAAGAATCTATTCTTGAAAGTTTAGGCAGAGATGAGGAATGTATATATTGCCTTGGTCATCTTCTACCACCTGACCATCATGCCTTGTCCCAGTTCACATTTCTGTCCTCACAGGTGTGTCTGCTCTTTCACTTTTTCTGAAAGTGGTTCATCTGCTGCCAACATCCACTGTAGCAGACTGGGCATGCTGCGACAGTTGATATGTAGACATGTTGTGGCTGCAACATCTAGCATTTACTTGATGTGTGTGGTTCCCATTTTGTAGACATGTTATTCTAGCTCATCTCCTTGATGGAGCTAAAAGTCTGGGTCAAGCAAAGTCCGAAAGGGAGTGCTTGGCAACTGGAATGTTGTCATGCACTTACAGCCTTCCACAAGTCAGGCACTGCAATTGGTGGCAAATCCACTTTAGCATTCTATAGAGGATTAATGATATGGAAAAGCAACAATGTTCTTGTTGAGAAACTAGATGTTGAAGACGATCAGTTAGCTACTCTCTTTCATAGAACAGGGTTCATAGACAACTTCCAGAAATCTCTGACCTGGCAATGCTACTGGGGAGGGGAGGGGTATTAACAGTTCGAGATAAGCCCTACATGCACTTCAAGCTAACTGGTTTTTACAGAAGTTTTCCACAAGTGGCCCTCAGACATCTCTCAATTGAAGAATTTTTTTTGTTATAATTTTATTGTTACCTTCTTTTTGTTTTCGTTATACCTGTATATACACCCCCACATTCAATGTTTTGTCTTGTTCTCTCATCAATGTTTTCTTCATGTGAATCCATTGTAGTTAATAATGAAGTCATTATTATTATTATTACAGTTAGGGTGGTGGATAGGCAGAGTTATTAAAGTGTCAGACAAAAGCTTAGCATTATTTGTTCTAGGTTTTTACTTGTACATTCTCATCTACATCTCATACAGGTATCATATGATTTATTTTTATGACAGTTTCTTTCAATGTGGCAATCTTCTCCAGTCAATATTCTTTAGGAATTATTCTAATTAGTCTCAAATATATTGAGATGTCATATAACGGGAGAAGATTGCCACATTGAAAGAAACTGTCATAAAAATAAATCATATGATACCTGTATGAGATGTACAACATGAGAATGTACAATAATTCAATCTGAATTAAGAGGTTGTGTGCTTGAGACTTTTATAAATTAGTCAGTCCTTTCCAGATAGATGAGGTGGATGATTACTTCCAACATGTGAAAGTTAAATGTTTTTAGGAACATGTTCCTGAAGAGAGTCATCAATCTGAGCATTAAAGATTGGATGAATTGTTTAGCGAAGGTCACCACAAGAAAACATTTAAGACTCTGAGGTATAGCATTTTTATGGACATTTGAGGCTTTTTGGCAACTGGGTCTCGGACAGTTCACTCACAACGGAGTTTGTTATAATCTTATTATATCTATATCGAATTAAATTAGTGGTTGGCCTGCAGTGGTGTTTACCAAAGTAAATAACTCTGTGACCAACTCACTAAAACTTTCTGATTTCAAATACTGTCAAGGTCAACTTTGCTTTTCATTCTTCCAAAGTTGATAAAATAAAGTACCAGTGAAGTACAGGGGTTGGTATAATCGATTTCCTCTTCATCCCCAAATTGTGACTAAATTAGATATTATTGGCAGTATCGCTAGAGGGTCTGACACCATGCTTTGCAGCAAGGAGTTACTGCCCTTTATAGTCAGATCAAATCCTGCCGAGGTTAACTTTGCGTTTCTTCCTTACGTGGTTGATAAAATAAAGCATCAGTAATACACTGGGATAATTGCTGGCCTTGTGCCAAATGTAGAAACAATTATTAGTATCACAAACGTAATTCCTCATATCTTTAGTATAATTGTTTCTACTTTAGGCACAAGGCCAGCAATTACCCAGTGCATTACTGGTACTTTATTTTATCGACCCCGTAAGGATGAAAGGCAAAGTCAACCTCGGCGGGATTTGAACTCAGATCGTAAAGGGACGTAACTATGCTGGAAAGCATGGAGTCCGACCCTCTACCGATACTGCCAATCCACCGCATGGAATACTTTGAGGGCAGCAGATTGACAGTAATGGTAGAACATTGGATAACATGCTTTGTGGCATATAGTTATGGCCCTTTACATTCTGAGTTCAAATCCTCCCAAGATTAGCTTTGCCTTTTATCCTTATAGGACCAGTAAAATAAAGTACCAGTATTGCACTGGTGTCGATTTAATCGACTTTCTCCTCCCCCCAAAATTGTTGGTCTTGTGCATAAATCAGAAACCAGTATAATTTAAATACTTTTATTTCACATAATTATGCACACAAATAAACACATTTATATTTGAAAAAATAACAATAACAAGAACCTTATGAGTGACACAGCTCCCCCAAATGTCTCAAACGCCACCATAAATAAACTGGTTTCAGAATATAGGCACAACTTAAAACCAGCAAAAGAAGTCAGTTTGTTTAAATACCATAACAAACACAGAAAACCCTTGAATTCCTATTTAACTCTTTTGATAGAAATCTACCTATGATACAAAACTGTTTGTTTTCAAGTGTTTATATTTATCTAAAAAAACCCTTCATGATAATTTTATGTTAGAACCTTCACCAAGTTATATTCTAAACAACTTGTTAATGAGAAAGTTAGTTATATTACTAAATCCCTCCAAATTCTTTTATTATTTTCAAAATTATTTGAAAACCATAAGCAGTGTCTTTTATTAGAAATATGGTATTATTATTAAATTATTTTTTCTTAGAAAAAAGTAACTTTTCTCCTGTGATTTTATTTACTTTCTCAGAATTTCAGTTGGTGAGGCTCTAAGCTATGTAAAGCCTGGAGGCCCCTCGTTAAATTACACCAAGTTTCACAAAAATTGAAAACATTTTTGACTTTAAATGGAGCAGCTAGTGTTAGTTTATGTCAGCAAGAGTAAATTCAGAAAAAAAAATCTATAAAAAAACATGTTTTGGATGGAATTATCTTCATTGGAAAATACATTGTTAAACCATCTAACATGCAGAGTGGATGCCCTGTGACCTGGCCACCTAAGAGATCTAATTGCATTATACTCTGCTGTAGCTGGAGTATGTCTGTTTTGGTTGCTTACTGCTCTAATGAACAGTCGTCTCCTCTGAGTTGATCTCTCCCTGTCATGTCTCTGATCTTTTTTTCTCAACCAATCTGACTGTTTTGAAAAAAAATGATTTAGGAATCTAACCCATTGCAGTGTGCAACATCTTTTGGCGATTTGTATCCAAGTGCCTGCAGGTTAGTCATAGAGGATTTCAGCAAGGAACTATGCCTTGTTCAGCTCAAGGTAGGGGTTAAATACGATTGTGAGGCTGTTGCTCTTGTGGCCAGACATTTTATTGAGCAGCAATTGTAAAGCTGGACATGCAAAATACCTTTAATAGTGTTAGGCATGGCCACATTTTAGAGATGTGCCAAAGATAGGCCCCTTGATACTCTCTCTGGCATATATCTCTTATGGGATACTCAACACAATCATTGCTGCTGGCAACAAGATCACATCCACAATAAGAGTCCAGCTAAGTGACCCACTTGGACCACTTTTCTTTGTGTTGGCTGTTGTTGACATTGCCAACTCACTCTGCTCACTTTTCAATGTCTGTTATTTAAATGACATGACACTGGGTGGCCCAGTTTAATCTGTCGTTGATGACTTTCAGCAAATCATTCCAACCCTCATTCCTCAGTCTTGAAATTAACAAGTCTGAGGTGATGTGAGCTATACTGAAACTCAATTTGAAGATGCTGTACTCAGCATTCAGCCTGTCTTGATTATGGGACATCTAACTCCAAGAGACAATGACTACATTCTCAGCTCTCAAATCCTCTTGATAGTCATATGAGAGTGTCTGGAGATCAAACAAACTGACCTGGCAAGAATGATGGAGAGATTGTACATCATCGATATGCATCTTATGTCTCCCTCCTAAGGAACTATTTTGTCCTCCCTAAATTCCTCCACGTGTTGCACAATGTGCTTTGTCAACCTCACAAGGATTGCTTCAATGAATTTGTCACCACTATCCATCACTGCATTGAACTCATCTGTAATATTTGTGCAATATCTGACCTGGTTTACCTGCACCACTGAACATGAGGTTCAAGTGGTGTAGATATCTGTGCAACTTCTGAACTGTCTTCCATCAATGAGATTCTCCACTAGACATCAGAGCCAAACGTAAACTGGGAACTTAGGTCAGTTCTGGCTGTCAGGGTTGACGATGGCTTCTCTGCCTCCTTCTCTCCAAGTATGTAGGTTTCCAAGGCAACTGGGATGACATTAAGTGCAAGTTAACCTTCTGAGCCTTGAAACAAGAGAGTAGACTGATCTGTCCTTAACCACCAGGATCCCAAGTGTTCGAGTCACAAAACCAAACAGCTGATTCCAGACTGTTGGTATTAAGCGCATGGTTGATAGCTGACATTAACACTTCAGCTTCAAGGTCCTGCCTGAGGTGAGAGATCACTATCAAGATTTTGCTTTTGTTGAGTTGGGTCAGGCCCCTGTGTCTTCTTGTGGTGATAAGATGGCAAAGA